>JAJHZJ010000237.1:6698360-7898360 GCA_023548195.1 Bettongia penicillata ogilbyi | reverse complement strand
AGTTGCTAGTTTTAATTTCACATGCTACAGAATAATGTGGTCCATATCAATATAAACATCTTGTAACTCTCAAAGTCAATAGTTAATTTCCATCTACTGATGTATAGTTACATAAAAATATACATCAAAGTTGATGCATAAACATGGTTTGTAGACCCCAAATATATATTATATATTATAAATGATATGTTTCCTGTTTAAATCATAAGGACTTTGCAGAATTAGGATGAAAGGACCATTTTCGACCACTATCTCTTAGAAATAATTCAGGGAGAAACAAAACTATTTGATTGCAAATCAGAAAAAAAATCATTTGCCAGAAGGAATGTGGGCTTTGTTAAACCAATTAAAAATATTTATCTTCTTTGGTCTTTGTCAACATATTGATTCAAAAAGGCATGCTTTGAAAAGCACTTCTTGTTGTCCTTCCCTGGGGATAATACGAAACATAGGTAAAAATGATTTTCACTTATAAAGTGCTTTAGTTTTTCCATAATGTATTATTTCAACAGGATTTCAAGTTTTTGCAGGCACACAAGAGATACATTTTTCCACATGATTCAGGCATCATTTTCACATGCACATGCACACATACCTATGTATACATACATGCACTTTTATATACATGTATATATATATGTGTGAAAGAATCTTGCACCAGTGAAGAGTTGCATATAGCAGAGTGAGCCAGATTTTCTAAGTTCTATTACATAATTCTACAAATTCCTGAAAAAAAATGTAAAAATCTCAGTCACTTGGTTATAAGAAGAAATGCATCATTATGAATTGTTAACATAACATAATTCGTTTTGGCTCTGTCTTTCTTCCTCCTTCCTGTTTCTTGAAAATGAATTACAAATAAATCCAAAGCAGAAAGTATTATACATATCATTTTTGGTGAGAAGAAATTAAAATTATTATGAAAATTACTTTATTGCTAGGAGGCAGAACACTTGATACTAGGTAATTGTTTACCAAAATAAGTTAAGCCTCATAAAAATAAGTGCTATAGTAGTTGTTTCCTTTTTTCTGGGGGGGGGAGTCAATTTTAGAACTATTGAGAGTTTAAAATGTCTAAGTAGTTAATTATGTGTTTCTTTAAAAAACAAACATTTCTTCATATGGAGTATAATCTGGCTTTCACCAAAGACTGGGACATTTCTGTATGTGTGGAAGGTGATATAATTCTTGGTTGATGGAGAGTGTGTTGAGCATGAGGCTGAGTATCTTCGAAAGGGACTAAGTAAGTTCCATAACTTTTTCAGTGAGACATATGGACAGAGGAAAGGAGGAAAGAAAGATTCGGAATTTTGGACATGCAAGGGAAGGACTGGCTTGGAATTCTAGAGGCTGCAAAAATGGACCTCAGACTTTGTCTTCAAACTGAGTTATTATCCCATTCCCAGCTGAGAGGCTTATTGACCCTTGTTTATTCTTTTGTAAATTATAATCAGTAGAATATCTCTGATTTCTGTTTGCTATTTGCTAGGATAATTGGGTTTACTCAATATTCACCATTCATGGTGGTCTTTCATGTAACTAGTGTTTGGTGGGAAGGAGCTGTGCTAGTAAATGTTAGCTAATGCTCTTAAATGATCAAGGATAGTAATTCCTTTGTCTAGAACTTTGTACTACTAGACTAGACATATATGTGAAGTGCGACAGTCTTTCTCTCTCTCTCTCTCTCTCTCTCCCTCTCTCTCTCTCTCTCCCTCCCTTCCTCTCTCTCTCTCTCTCTCTCTCTCTCTCTCTCTCTCTCTCTCTCTCTCTCTCTCTCTCTCTCTCTCTCCCTCTCTCTCCCTCTCCCTCTTTCTCTCTCTCTGTTCTCTCTCAATTCTAGCTTAAATTCCATCTTACTTGATGGAGAAATGGAGAAGTCTTGGGAAATGCTCATAGAATGCACTTACTTCCTTTCTTTGACTTTTTACCACACATCCCTGACCCCCAGCTATTGTACTATTACAGAAATTGTATTTGACTCCCCTCTCTGAAAAGGAGTGCTAGATTTCAGATCCTAATCATCCATGCCACCCACAAGCCACATATATACATTTAAACAACTCATGTGGACATAACTATCTTACGGATAAAATGAAAATTAATGTGATTTTTTTACATTTATGACCTAAGCATTCATTTTTTAATTGCCATTTTCTCAATTTTGAATTCTTGTTTTTGACTATGTGATTTCAGAGGAAATACTTTTTTCGTACTATAAAGAGAAAATTAGACTCTGAAGAGTTACTGGCCTGAACTGAAAAGGGCTTAATGCTCCTCATAGTTGCGGATAACCCCATAGGAAAAAAAAATATATATATTTGAGACCTTCTCTTGATAATAACAACTGGAAGAGTGAACTTGGCTAGAAAAAACTGTTTGTGACAATAAACGGAGGAATTGATATTTAAATAGAGCGGGAATAGAATGTCAGGAAGACAGTTAATGAAAAGTGACTTGATTGTATAGAAATTTAGTGTGTGAATCAGTCTGTGATTCAGACTCAGAAGTGATTCAAGTCCAGATTACTGGACCGTTTGAGGCTGGCCTTGGAGTGCTCTCCAGCAGTTTGTGGGTGTTTTGGCTATATGAAGATCTGCTGGAGAGTTGGGTTTGTCCCTTGGGTGAACTTTGATTTGGAAGGCTCTTAGGAGATGGGAAGATTAAAAAAATGTGGGAGACACTTTCTTCCCTTGCACCCATGCATCCAGCCAGTAAGACTGAGTGTGTATGTGTGTGTTAGCTTTTAGTGTCAACCCCCAAGGAGAAAGTATAATATTTAGGGAAATTAATGACAAAGCCTAATAATCTGAAAGATTTAAATGACACAGCCTTTACTCCCTTGCAGTTTCTTTGTTAGAAACATTGTAAAGCATTGATTAAAATATGGTTAAATAATTTTATATGGACTGAAAGTAATTCTTTCTTAGAAAAAATAGACCTCTTTGTAATTTCAATTTCTGTAATCATCATGTTCTTGTAATATTTCATAAAATGACACTAAACTACTCCCAGATTCTGCAAGGCACACCAAAAAATGGTAATTTAATTAACCATTAAACGAAAACCATAAATAAAAAGGAAGGGAAACAAATAGGAAAATATTCTCTGTACCAGTACAAAAGGAATATAAATCACATATACTTCCCAGGAAGCTATAATCAAAGTTCCTTTCAATTCTCCTCTTTCCCCAGTTTAGCAGAAGGCGTAGTTTCCTTACATTGCATAGTCCAAGTGGTAGCAGCTTACAAATTGGTTTCATGTTTTTCTTGGGGTCACTCTTAGTAGGCACTTGGGGAAACCTGAACATGGTGGAAAACTCTAGTCTCTGTAGACCACATCATGGCCTCAATGTTAAGTTTTGACACGTCCTGGCCAAAACAGCAAATAAACAGCTTTCCTATTACAACTACAGCCGCATATTTTGTGATTTCCTTCCATTTAACTCTGTATTGTTTGTTTGTTTGTTTGATATCCTACCTTGTAGACTCTCTTCCTCAGAACCCTCATCTTTTGATTTCAAAACACTACTTTTAAACATCACTCTTTGGAAAATACATTCTTGTTCCCAAGCTTTGTTGGAAATGAAATCCTGTGGATATATTCCTTGTATACATAAAATAGATTATAAATGTAAAATGAAAGGTGAAATCTACTCCATTTTTTGTGGTCTACAAATATTCCTTTGTGTTATGACTATGGGACGTGTACCATTTAATGAATTTTTATTGGACATTTTCAACTGAATATCCTGTAGTAATTTCCAAACTAGCACTCATTATATTCCCCCAACCCCCAACTTGCCCCCTCATCTCAATTGCCCTGTTTCTTTCTTTGTGCCGGCTCTTTTCTAGCCATCTAACTTCAGACATTTGGCATCATCCTCTACTCTCCACTTTCCCTCAAATTCTTCCACATCCATTCTGTCTCCAGAAATCCCTTCTATTTGACTTTGTCAAGTTGACAAACATTTGTTAAACACCTACTACTTCACAGGCACTGTGCTAAGACTCGAAGATACAAAGATAGGTAAAAAGATAATCCTTGCTTTCAAGGAGCTCACAGTTTATTGCGGGAGACAACATGAAAGCAGCTATGTACAGGCTTTCTCCCATACCTGGAATACACTTTTTCTTCACCTCCATCCCCAGCTGTCAGTATCTCCTTTGCCCCCATATTGTTAACAGTTCAGTCATTTCAACAATGTCCAGTTATTTATGACTCCATTTGGGGTTTTCTTGACAACAATATTTGAATGGTTTGAAATATCCTTCTCCAGCTCATTTTACAGATGGGGAAACTAAAGCAAACAAGGTTAAATGACTTATTCCGTGTCACACAGCTAGTAAGTGTCTGATGTTGAATTTGAACTCAGATCTTCTTGACTCTAGGTCCAGTGCCTTATCCTTCTAGCTGCACACCCCTAAATGTCATGTCATATGCAGTTATATGTGTGTGTATTATTGGTCCGGATTCAATGTAACCTTTTTAAGTACAGGGGCTATTTTTTTTGTCTTTGTATCCTCACCATCTAACCTAGGACCTAGAACACAGTTGGCACTTAATAAATGCTACTGATGCTCCTTACAAAAGGATATTTACATAAATGCTATATCAGAAACTAGTACAATTTATATACTATGCTATATATATATATATATATATATACATATATATATGGTATATGTAGTAGATGCTATGTTTGTGTTAAAATGATAAACATGCAATAAATAAGTCCTAAAATTCAAAGATAGAAGAGAAATGCATATTAATTATTGTTTCTTTGAAAACAAATTCCTCCTCTATAATCTGTTGATATGATGATGACAACGACGACAATGACGATGATGATGATTAACAATGATGTTACCTGGGACATGCAAGTCTGAATCTCTCTCTGGGTCTTAGTTTCCTAATTTTGGGATTGAAGCAATTAGCTTCCCTGAACATTAAGGATGTTTTTCACTGTCAAAATTCAACTGTATGTGAGATGCCCTCTAAACTGTCTTGCAGATTAAGAACCTTTAATTTTATTCTGTAGTTTATCAAAAGTGAGTGAGATCCAGGGGTGCTCATGTACTTGAAACGCTGTGATATTATACAACTATTTCTTATACAATACATTTTATCTATTCTTCATGTAGTCATGCACAGACATGTGCAGACTTCCTCTTCCTGGGAATATAATAGTCTCCCATTAATTAATTTTTATAAAGTACTTTGCAGAAGGAAAGTATCATATAAATGGTGATTATTGTCATCTTCCATACTCTCTGCTGTCTGAGGATCACAAGTTCAACATTGCCATTGCATATTGCTAGAATTTATTGCTGAGAATAAATTTGAGCCATGATTTGTAATAACACCAAAGAACTGTCCAAAGAGCTTATCTGAATTTAGAAAGTTTACATAAAATTACACTGTAACATGTTCATAAAAGCCATTTTGCATGAAAATTTTACATCTTATGAATGATTTCAGTGAGAAGTTCTCTACCTGGAAGCTTGATTATAGGAAATTTCCTGAACAAAACATGGTTACTGAAACATGGTAGTTTCTAGTATTTGAAAGACAGCTATTTTAAATATAAAAGATGTACTATTAATCTACTTTCTAATCACCTTACATTCATCCTATGAGTATTGAACAATCAATATTAGGCACCTACTATGTGACAGGAACTACTAAGCAACGAGGATTCAGAGGCAACAGTAAAACCAACATCTGCCCTCAGTGACCTAATATTCGTATACTTGGGTAGGTACTCAGTATTCTTCCTAGACTAACTCAATTCAAGTGCCTAACTTGTATAGTTTTTACATTATCTATTTGTATTTTTATTATTGATTGACATGACATGTCACCATTTCTTTGACGGCATTGTCTTCTTTGTCAATGAAGGACAAATACAACAATTTATTTATTAAACAAATTATTTACTATATGAAGCTTTATCCCTAACAAAACTGTTCTGAATGATTATGGTAAAAATCACTAAATCTACGAGTGCCTCAAAACAACCCTCTCAGACTGAAAGTTTTATAGAAGTTGACAGAATCTCCAAATCAGGAGTTAATCTACACCAATAAAATCAAAGGACCAGATCTTTCTGTCTCTCTCTGCCTCCCTCTATCTCTGTCTCTTTATTTCTCTGTCTCTATCTCTTTCTCATTTCTATCTTTCCTCTTTATCTCTGTCTCTCTGCCTTGCCCTGTCTCTGACTCCCTCTGTCTGCATCTCTTTATCCCTTTGTCTCTGTCTTTCTCTCTCACTTTCTCATATTTCTCTTTCTGTGTTCTCATTACGGTCCTTATGTTGTTTTGATACACCTTAGCCAAGGCAGCATATAATCATCTTTCTTTATTCCAATCATAAGAACACATTTGTGACTCCCTTGTAATAAACACTGGGGTTGTATTGCCATCACATCTTGTAGAATCTCTTTCCCTGCACCCTTATCTTTTGGTTTCACTACACTATATGTTTATATGCTACTCTTTAGGAAATATATTTTGGTCTCAAACTTTGTTGAAAATGAAATCCTATGTACATAGTCCTTGAACATATAAAACAGATTACAAATGTAAAATGCATGACATAAGCTTTTATTTTTTAGTTGCCTATAAATATTCCCTTTGTGCTATAATTATTGGCACACATGTCATTTATTAAATAATCAGGTATTTTCCACCAGATATCCTATAGTCATTTCCAAATAAACACATATAAAATAGAATTCATTATGTTCCCTCCAACAGCAAACCTATCCCTCTTTCCTGTATATCCCTGTTTCTCTTTTTCTGTTTCTGCTCTCCATCCCTTTGTGTTTCTATCTCTGTCTCTTTATCTAACTCAGGAATTCTTATCCGTGTGTGTGTGTCCGTGTGTGTGTGTGTGTGTGTTTATCAAGCTAGCAAAGCATATGAATACTTGAGAATTATGTTTTTAATGCATAAAATCAAATATGTCAAGTTAGAAAGGAAACCAGATATTTGAAAAGTAAATGTAATGTTTTCCTATTCAAGTTTGTGGCTCTTCTAACATCCCAAAGGAATCTGTGGACTCCAAGTGAAAACCTATTCTACCTCCAGCTCATATCTCTTTCTTTCTCTGTCCCTAGCAGTTATATCTTAACTCTGCCTATTAACTATATACCTGAATCTCTATAACAATGAATCATGGTAAATGGAACAATATAATGTCCTTTTATAGAAATTTATCAGATTTTAAAGTTCTCATTTTAATTCAATCATTTTCCATAGATATTTTCAGGTATGAAATAATAAGTGGCATTCCAGGTATCTATATGGACATACTATAAACAATTCTCTATTGTAGTATTTTATTACACTCTAAAAATCCATTGTTTCTCCACACATTTAACGAATTAAATAGCAAAACATGGTTCAAGAAAACATTTCATTCTAAATAAGAAATTGAAGAAAAATACACTTGTAAAAGGAGATTTTTTGAGAAAATTTTCAGAAGAAAAATAGGTAAGACATATGCGAACACACTTTGTTTTTATGCAACATACAAGTCAAGAAGTTATACATGTTTTAGTGCTCAATATTTTGAATTGAATCATGTAGTGAGCCTAAAGAATTTCTTTACATAAAAATTCAGAATATTTTAATGTTTCTCTGAAACATTATTTGTATTATTGTACTAGAGTACAATTGACTTCCTTTCCCCTTTGCCTTTTAGTAAATGAAAATGAATAATTAATGCTAACCTAGTAGTTTTCACAAGTTATACAAATCTGTCCACAAGTTTTATAATTTTTACATAGATGGATAATCAGACATATAATAATTTGGGATTATTTTTCCCAGCTGACCTTCATTCTAATAATTCAGTAATTATGTTTATTGTCATTTCAGGAAAATTATTATTCAGTTAAGCCAAATTTTCCTGTATCTTAAATGATGGGACCAAGTCCATTTCAAGCGAATTATTACTTGATTTAATATTAAAATATTTTTGGTGAAAGTTGTAATTAACATACACCTCAGGCTAGAAAGATGAGTCTGGTGAATTGCTTGACTTTAGGAGTTCTGTCTGAGCTGCAACAGGACTGAAGCTGATTGAGTATCTTCACTCAGTCTGACCACAACATGGTGAACTCCAGGAGCCTAGAACTACCAAATTGCCTAAGGCATAGGGAACTAGCTGTTCATGTGGGAAACAAAGCAGGATACAGCATTATTCCCATAACTAATGAGATCTGACCTATGTGTGGATACTTTGTTTCCACCTTGAATAAGATAAGAAGACTCAGTCTCAATGATGATGATGGTGATGTTGATGATGATGATAACAGCAAAGGTTATTTTAAAATCAAGAAGGCAAAATACAACTCGTATAATTATTTTACCATACTCTTTTAGGCAGTCACAACTTTGTATAGCATGTCTATAGTTCAGTGGTCCTGTTATGTAATCTGGCAATATGGAAGATTTTATTTATTTCACATATATTAATGGAAGCAGAATAGTACAGCATATAGTGTGCTGGTTTGGGAGCTCTGAAGACCCAATATAACATACATTAGTTATATGACACTGGGAAAATTATTTAATATCTGGGCAAATTGGTGCTGACAGGCTTTGATAGAGAGGAAAGTTTCCTCATTTGGGCTTATTTGTATTAATGAAATTAGAGATTCAGTCTCTATCTTCTATCCCCTACCTATAGAAATCCTCTTATACACACATGCACACACACACGCACGCACACACACACACTGCTATTAATATGGTCCTTCAGCAAAATAATTTATGTATATTTTTGTTTTAAAATTATTATGACAAAATTCAAAAATTCAGTGGAGATTTTTGTCGTAATTATTTATTGAATAACTTTGCCCTTTCTTAAATATTACAGATTGAAATGTCTTAAGTATCTTTTTAAAAAATAACTTTATTTTTGTTTTTTCTGAGTTTAAGCAGTTTCTCCCTAAAGATTATTTTCATACACACAGAGTATAGAAAAGGCATTCTTTATAAAACCAAGAATCTATAAAAAACTACAAAATTTTCCTATATACTTTAAAAAATATACAAGTAATTATATACATTACCTCCAAGTAGAGGTATATTTCTAAAGTTTGTAATGACAATTGTGATCATCTGGAAATGATCTAGTCCTTTAAGTAAGATTATATTTTCATTTTTATCTTTGTATTCCCAACACCTATTTGAACCCTGATATATAGTAGATGCTTAATAAATGCTTACTGAATTAAATTAAGAAAATACTTCACAGCCTGAAGTGCACTTATCTAGCTCAATCGAAATTGAACCCAAAGACATGATTCTGATATCTTCATTTTTTTTTCTCAAGGATGGTTTTGCGAATGTAGTCAACTTGTTGAATAGTTGCACCATTTTGACCATGGTCATGCAGCAGAGATTAGTTTATTAGTCTATCTATAAATATTGAAGAAACAAAATAGATGAAAAAACCCATTGTTCAAAATGTGCTATACATCCGGAAAAAAAACAGCATGTTGTGGTAGTCTGTCAACACACAATTTTTGAACAGGTGTGCAGATGGACAGTGAGTTGTGGTCAGAATGGAGAAGAGGGAATAGGAGATATGTTAATTATATTTGGGAAATTGCACAACAATCCCACATTGCTTGCTTCCATAAAAGCTCATCTCTGTGATACTAATCTTCTTCTGGTGATGCCAGATGGCTGCTAATGATGGCGTACTGTTATCTTAAGGTGGTTTCATCTTCATTTTGCTAAAGATATCAATACAATGGAGGACAAACATTTGTTTTAGAAAGAAATCTGGGATCATTAAAAGCCCTTTGCAAGAACAAAGGGAAAAAGAAGTAGTGTTATTCAGTGGAAAGGTATATGCTCCATTTATAAACTGGTAATGTCAGTATAATTTAAGGAAGACCCTTAGCATGTGGTTTTTTTTTTGGGAGGGGGCATTGTGCCAAACTTACGGTCAAGTATAGAGAAGACTCATCATGAAAGATGGACAAACTTAAATGATTTGCAAGCTATGTAATTAGAAGAAATACCGATATTTTTAAGAGTGCAGATCCATTGTCTCATTAGAATAACTTGAACATCTAGAATTTAAAGATTTACATAATGCTTAATTTACAACAGTCTTTTGATAATAGATGTAGAGCTGAGGCCATTTAGTCTAGTTTTACGGGTGAAGAAATGTAGTCTGGAGAGGTTTTGATTTACCCAAGATTAAGATTTGAAGTCAAATCCTCTAACCCCAAATACAACTTTCTGTTGTGCTATATCATACCATAGTTTGGTGCTGCCAAATACTATTTTGATTTTACTGATAAGGAGCTAATATTTCAACTCAGATCTTTGGATTATAAGTTTAATGTTCTCTTCATGTTTTGCCATATTAAATACATGAAATGTGCCAAAATATTAAATATGGTTTGAAATAGATGAGCTATTAATTAGGGCAGAAAAATATTTTGATTAAAAATAGATGCATATTTATTACAAGTATATCGATATTTCTTCTACCCCCCCAATGGGAAAAGAACAGGAAGGAGAAAAAAGGATGTTTGTGAATTTAACAATAGTAACAATAATGAGGAAATAGATGTGTTATTAGCTCTCCACTCCTAGACATATTGTAATAACATTTTCCACATTTTAAAACTAAAAACATAAGAGAAGAGCACAATCTGATTAGGTTTATAATACTCTAAGGTTTATAATACTCTGGAATTTTAATTCTTGATAAAAGTAACACTACTTTTTCCCTTTTAAAATACGTGTCATGGATCTTATTTTCTTAGAGTATTTGCTTTAAGATCATAACTGAGATATTATTTCATCTTTATGGGTACTCTCCCAAATATTACTGTTTACAACTTTTTCATACTTTCCATTCTCTGCAATTATTGTCCATGTCCTTCCAGAAACTGCCCCCAGAGAAATCACTCGGTGCACTAGAAGCCTTATTCTAGATCTTTTAATCTTTCATAGACTCAGACATGACACTTATCATTCAGTCTTGCTTCCTGATTAACTCACCTCCCTTATCAGTTGGGTATATATTTTATATTGCATTTTACTTACTCTAAGGTTGCAGATACCATAATAATAGTTAACATTTATATAACTGTAAACGTTTACAAAACACTTGACAAATGTTATCTCATTTTGTTTTCTAAACAACTGAGATGGAGGTGCCATTATCATCCCTATTTAACAAATAGGAAAACTGAGTCTGAGGGAAGTTGGAGATTAAATAACTTGAGCAGGGTGACACAGTTATCCTGTATCTGAGTCTGGATTTGGATTCAGATCTTTTTGACTTCAAGACTAGCACTCTATTCACCGTGCTACCTAACTAATATTAATTTAGAACAGTCTTTTGATAATAGCTTTAGAGCTGAGGTCATTTAATCTAGTTTTACAGGTGAAAAACCTAATTTCTTTGTAGATAATATGCTGCCATAACCTCAGAAGTTATCCTTTTATTGCATTTTGGCTCTTCTGCGGTTTTAATTTTTCTAATCTTGTGGTATTCCAAGATATTTAGTTTTTTGCAGGGATTTCATCACTGGGAGAAAAAGATGAAGATATAAGAAAAGGGAGATTCTCTTATTTTGTTTTATGGGAAGTAGAATTTGAGATGATTAAAATGGCCTTCAAACTAGATTTTTTTAAGCAATCTAAACAAAATAATACCATTCTAAACAAAAATACAGTCTGCTCTTCTATTCAATTCTGGACCTACCTCATTATCATCTGCAGGAGCTATCTAGATTACATGTACTGATGTTTTGGCTCAATGACTTATCTATCCAACTGAATATCACATAATCAGGCAATATAAATTATTCATCCACTTTGTTTTTCGAATGTGAATTGCTTAGTATTTTTATGGATTATTCTTTTGAGGGATGATGAATCTCATCCTGTGGACTGGGGCTTGATGAAATTAGCACAAGGTCATTAGTCAACAGGAGAACAGGAGAATCTAGAGAACTTTCTCATCTTTTTTTTTTTTTAAAATTGTATTCTGTGCAAGCCATCCTTCATGACACTCATTTAATACCTTTAGTTCATGTCTTGTACTTGCGACATCTCATGGAGGCATCTTGGATGTTCATAATATGCAAAAGAAAGAGAATGAAGAACTATTAATGTCTTTTTTAAATAGTTATGAAAGTAGTCGTCTTTGATCTTGTCCCTTCTCTTTTGGAATTTACTCTTAAAGGATTCTAGAATGAGAGCTAGGAGAAATATTAGACTCAATCTAGTTCAAAGTCTTTATTTTGCAGATCTAGAAATTTCTGTTAAATTCATTGCCTAAATCTTTTCCCATTTATTAATTAGGTGTTTGGGAATCTAATTCTTTTAACTACCTAACATACAAACAATCTACCCAGCTAACAGTTTTATGAGAAACTTTTCCTAACTCTCCCCTTAATTCTAATGCCTTTCCTGTGTTCATTATATCCAATTTATCCTGCATGTCTGTTTTTTTTTTTTTTTTTGGAACTTGGATGTTTTCAGATTGCCAATCCTGCCATTCCCCACTCACCATTTTAGATTATGAGCTCCTTGAGAATATGGTCTTTTCCTTTTCATTATATCTCCAGAGCTTAACACAGTGCCTGGCATATTGTATGTGTTTAATAAATGCTAGGTGACTGGATGCTTATTGACCATCTAATGGTAAAGTAAGCATCTCTCTAATAACAGAATAAAGCTCAACGACATTTCAGTCATGATTTGGCAAATGGTTAATGCATGGTTAGTGTAACCCATAATTGTATGTAATAATATTTTATACCATTATATCAGGGAGTGATTTCTCATCTTAATATATTCATAAATGAAATAATAACCTTAATTTGTTAATTAACTTTAATACATTTTGGCTCATCACTGGAAGTTGGCCACCAGGTGATTTTTTTTTTGGCTACCAAAATCCAAGCAGATTGTTGATTAAGATGTGGAGGGAGAAAGTACACTGGTGAAATCACTAATCTTTTGAAATATTTCCATATACAATTTCCTTTATATCCTTAAATGAGAGAGCCCATAAACCTATTGTGTGTTCTTTTACTAAAAGAACCCATCCTATTCTTGACATTTTACATGTTGTATGGTTTTGGAATCCAGGTCAAAATATTAAAATTCTACAATATTCAACTTTTGGCAATTTTTGTTTAAATTTTTCTCATACAAAATTTCTTATCATAGAAAAGAAAAATTATCCTTTTGATAGAAAAAAGATCTTTTTCATTTTGAAGAAAGAGTGCTTTGTTGCAAGTCTTAATAACATGCATATAATGGGAGGTCAAAAAAGTTTCAATAAACTAAGATTTTATGTTACTATTTATTGTCAATTTAAATGAGAGTTGAATATCTCAGGGGTTTCGCCATTAAAAATTATCATTTGTGTATCACCAAGTTATGATAATGATTTCCATGATAAGTTTTACTAAATATGGACATATAGACATACCAGATTGTGTTTTCAAAACTCTTTATTTCTAAAAACTGTAGGCAGTAAGAAAGGGAAATATATATGTGCTGTATAGTTCAATATTCTTCTTTTGAACCCAGATCTACTGGAAGCAAATTTGAAATTTCAGAGTAGAGTGCTATGCAAAATAGTAACCATAAACAGATATTTAAAATCAAACAGAAACTCGTTTTTTTAAAAATGTTACTTCATTTTTGATGAATTTCAAATTCTATGTTGGACAGTTATTTTAACCTTAAAGGTACAGGATAGTGTTGTCACTTACAACAACAACAACAGTATGCTATCTACACACTTGTCAAATAATTTATAATATTCCTAATCAGGCTGTAAATTGCTTTCCACATATTCAGGACGTATTCAATCTTTACATGAAGAGAACAAAATATTAAGATCAGAAAAAAATGGAAACAGAGGCTACAAAATGATTTATGAGTCTCAAAACATTGAGTTCTTTAGGAAAATAAGATTTCACAGAAAAATCTGAATTGCCATTTTGCCTCACAGAGTGGGTGGCTTTCAAACTATTTGTGCATATAGCCATGAATCTAAGGTCCTACCTTAAATAGTGTCACATATCACCACTCTTGATGAAATTTTCAGGCTTGAGATGGAATTTTGGGATGGAATGGTGTTGAAGTAAAAGAAATCATCCTAAGAGAGGAGTAAGAAAGATTTAGAATGGTATGAATTGTCTTCTGACTTTGAAGTGTGCCACCTTTAATGCATGTGTTGTTCTTATATAGTGCTTTTGGTATATTATGCCTTGATTTAAAGGCTACATTTAAATCCACCTTTTATTTAAAAAAAAGATTGAGCTGAAATAAGAAACTCATTTTCTCTCTCCTTTTAGATTTCTTCCCTTTTGAACTGCTCTCTTTTTTTATTAAACCATCAATGTTTGTTTCTGAAGAGTACAGATTTATATTTCAAAACTTCTTAAAAAATTAGACAAACAGCTAACAAAGAAAAATGATGTCTTTTTGAATGCCTATTCTGGTCTTCTTTGTGTACACAACATACAGAGGATGCTTCAGAACTTTAAATTAATTTTCAAAATGTTTAGGTGAAAAATTAAATATTGCACTAAAATTTTGTTTTAATTTATAACAGTTATAATTTTGGGTAATCAAAAGAAAGCATGATCATTTGAATTCAGTTGAAAATTTTAATGAGGCACTACTAACCATGGGACTATAGGCAAATGACTAAAATTCTCTGGACATTGACTTCCCCATCTGTAAAACTAGTATTGGACTGGGTAATATTGAAAGACTCATCCTGCTTTAACATTCCGTACATTTCCTGTTACCAGTCCTAATAGCAACAGGTAGAGAAGGTGCATCTTAGAATGAAATTACAAATTACAGAAAGCCAGTGACAATGATGTGGAAATATTTTTTATCCCCCATTGTTTCTAGCATTGGGCTGATCACCCAGATGTTCTACTGAACTGAGCTGAAGATTTAATATTCACAAGCACACTGATGCATGGTGATATTCATATATTAAAAAGTTCCTCATGACTAAGGACAATTAACTTTACTGTCCTCTTTTCAAGAATCTTGAGTTCCTTACCATTTGAATAATGTTTTCTGCATTATATTTTAGTAAACTGAAATTCAAAAAAACTCTCCCAATAATCCTTTAAAAAAAGGTTGCCATTAGTGGCTAATAACTAAAATATGGGACTTTGCTCTTGGTAATAACTAACTGGTTAAGAGGATTATTGTTATTATAAGTTCAGTTGTTTTCATCTGTGTTCTTTTTTTCAATCCTATGAAGTTAGAATTTAGCAACAGCTGGGGCATCTACTGAAGACAAAATTTCCTACAGATTCTCTCTCTCTCTCTCTCTCTCTCTCTCTCTCTCTCTCTCTCTCTCTCTCTCTCTCTCTCTCTCTCTCTCTCTTATTCACTGTCTCCCACTAGTGCTGCTCACCTTGCATCTGAAAATAAAGGGATAATTTCCTGTATTTTTTAAGAGGCTTACATACATTTTAATAGTACAGTAATAGCTCCTGTTGATATACATACTGTAAAATAAACAATGACAACTTTTATTTTCCATCTCATTGCTGCTCTGCATGGCATTCTGTAAATAAATGCTAAAGACTCTAACCAAGAAACTTTGATCTAGGGTGTCTAAGTTAGCATGCTACTAAGCTTGGAAGCAGGAAATATACACCCTCAGTTGTAAAGAGAAATCATTCTGCCGCTACTTCCATTTTAAAACAATCCTTATGTACATACCTGAAGAGTCTGGAATCCTTTTAGAATCTGAGAATCCATATTTTAAAATACAAAACTCACAGGAATTCTATAGATAATACTGTCTGCAGGTGTTCCTCTTATATTTTTGATGTTGCCCTGAAAAATTAATGGCAAATTAAATTTTTGCTAATTTAATCATTTATTACCTTTAACTTGCATTCTCATGCCAGGGCTGATTTATCTTTCTTCCTGATTAATCTTCATTTGGCTGTGACTCCAAGCACTTGAGCTCCAACTTTCTTTGCCGTCCTAGCCTCTCTGTCAAAAGAGCTATAAACAAACACTTAAACAGAGAACACTTTGTTTACCAGAAATCATCTGTGAATTCTTTTGTGATCTGAATTTGCTTCTCTGTGTATAAATATACTGACTCTCTGAAATCAGAGCAGACAGGTACAATCATTTTTAGATAATGATGAAAGTAACTATAAAACTTTTGGAAATTTTGAAACTATGATAAAGTTGTACTTGCTACAAAAAGTGTGATAGGGAAAGAAACACTGAATAAATCCCCAAATTCAATCTCTCACGGGCTAGGAAAATTAATGTCAGTGGAGGCAGTTCAAAGCTAAGGAAAAGAACAGAAATGTACATGGGCACAATTCTACTTAATGAACTTTTCGGTGCCTTGTACCTACAGCAACCCTTTGATATCCATGAATAATTTGTTCTAATATATTCCGTATGTATACAAGAAGAAATCAAACTGATTTTAATGAATAAAATCAAAATATACCTTATTTGATGCATTAATTTTTACCTTATGTTCATACATTAGTTTAATTAAAAAAATTTCTAGTGGAATCTTTTATGCCAAATTAAAAAATGTAGATATTTTCATCCATCCTATTGTCGAGTTGTGGAAAAAATAATAGGAGCAGATATCTCTCTCTCATAGTTGTGGTTGAAAAAATAACAGATATTTCTACAGAAACTATAGGATCCGTACAATTTGGGAAATACAGTGTTTTAACTAAATTTTGAAAAAGGCCAGTTTCTCAATGATAAAAGCAGTAACCTTGAATTATCAGTATGTAACCATGGCTTTTTCTAGCATCTTGCATTATTAATCTTCTGAAACAATGATAGGTTGCCGGGGGTAGAGGGGGGAGGCAAATGCACTAAAATGGCAAAATACTATACCCATGAATAAAAGGCACATCATATTACTCACTTCACACATTTTACCATATTAAGTTTGATTTTTCACAGGAAACAGTGAGCTGTTAAATGCATTAACCTGAAACCCAAACTGGGTTTGGTATTTTCTTGGTCACCATTTCAAAATTTCAGGAGATACACTCTAAAAGGTTTAACCATCAAATAAATGGATTTTAAAATTCTACATTATCCATTGCTGACTAAAAGTTCATGGTTCAGTATGAAAGTTATATGTGTTTATTTCAAGCATTAAGTTAATCAGATATACTCTATCTACATGATATATAGTATTTATCTTTTCATATAAATATACTGTTTGCTGTTATTTTTTTCCCAATTAACTTTTTTATCTTGCATCATTAAATAGTATTTGAAAATCTAAGCTAGGAATTTGAAAATTTTGGATATTAAATTCATGATGAAGATGAAAATACACTTATGGCTAAAAAATTCTCAAATTTGAGTACGTTACATAAACTTCAAAAATGATCCTATGTTTTAATAGTTGGAGGGTTGGAGGGGATTGACAATCTTAAAGTCACTTATAAACCACTTTTCAAAATGATTCATACAAATAAATTTTGAAGAAAAAGATACTTTTAGATACAAGCCAACATCTACTTAGAGACTTAATTTTATAAATGCTATTTTATATATTAGTCTATACGCTTATATTTTATAATCCTCCTATCATATAATTGCTACATTTCTTAGCATTTGATAGTAGAGAGGGGAGTTACCTTCCATAGGCTTCAATTTCTTATTTTAATAAAAGGGAAAATGTTTGATTCATTAGAAAGTATAATTCAAATTCCCATACACTACTTGTATGGCCCCTTTTCTTCTTGGAATTACGCTTAATTGATAATTTATTATATTTATTTATTATCATACTTATTGGAATGCTTACTGCAATCCTACATATATGGAAAACAGTTTGTTTTGTTAGAGAAACTGTTTTTCATTATGTATTTGATCTATTTTCCAATCAAATTATTAATTTATACTTTCTGATAGAGACATTATTTCTAGAAGAGATAACTGTTATATCTTTGCAAAAAAATCAGATTTCCCTTTTCTTTTTATAAAATATGCTATAAAATGTGAGAAATTAAATGTACATCACAGTTACCTCTTTTGGGAGGCAAGAGTGCTTATTTGAAGACAAATATATTTTTTCTGAAATATTGATATATAGGTGTACGTTATACCCACATATACGTGTGTGTTCCGAGGCATGTAAGACTTGCTTCACTTGCGAATTTAAAATGTTTGACAATACCATCGTCACAATTAGGAAGTCTGATTATTTTTTATTGTACATGCAATTTGTGGACTTTACAGTAGGATTTTGGAATTGCAACTCAAAGTTACTTTCTTATGCTTGCCATTTGGTATCCCCACGGGTATAAAAAAATGGTTTGGATAGAGATAATCCGCAGTAATCCCAATGCAGAAATCAAGGGGGGAAATAATCACAGCAATAAATTATTCTTTCATCCATTCTTGTTACCTTGATTCCTCCAAAATTTTTCAAATCACCTCATTAGAGTCACTAGAAATTTGACCTCCCCACCCCCATTCCCAACTATCCTTTAACATAGAACCAAAAAAGAAAAAGTAAGGTGACAAAATCAAGTCAATTCTTCTTTGGCACAATAAAAATTTATTTTTACATCTATAGGTGAGAGAATAGTAAGATGGTGAATTTTGAACCAAGAGACTCACACATTTTCAGTTTCTTTTCAGGATTTATGTTGGTGGCAAAAAGTTTATAATAAGACCAAACCCATAACCTCACACTTAGGGAAAAGCATAGTACTCATATCTGTTTTATTTCATAACAAATTAAATATGTTGGGAAACACACACATACATACACACACACATATATATATGTATGTATATATACATATATACATATAGACTACTATCTTGTATTGTAGGCATTCTATCATTGATCTTTGCTTATCAGTTTTCAAGTCAATGATTTTTAGCTGG
Organism: Bettongia penicillata ogilbyi; assembly: GCA_023548195.1. NCBI lineage: Eukaryota > Metazoa > Chordata > Mammalia > Diprotodontia > Potoroidae > Bettongia > Bettongia penicillata. The sequence goes on along the minus strand of JAJHZJ010000237.1, from coordinate 7,879,422 downwards.
TGTTTCTTCTGTTTAAATAGTAATATCTAGAAGCACATTCCAGTATCGACATTTTCAATCTCAGACATGCTGAAAGAAACAGAAGTAAAAGAAGGGGTTGAGAAATAGTTGTGAGAAGAGATAACATCCACAAATGTTACCTTGATCCAAGTTTCTAACAATAAGATCAATCTATATGTCTTAGAGACTATAGTGGAATCTGTTTCTGTTTAGCATCTTTTTGATTTTTCATTTGCTACCAACTAGAAATTAAAATAAAAGCGTAACTTTGTTCTTTATTGTAAACATATTGCTTCTAAATTTCTTTGGTCAGGTACTATCCCTGTAAATTTAAATACTTTGGGGTGGAAGGAGGTCTTGTTATCTTGTGACTTTATTTCTAGGCAGTATTATTAGGATAAATAGGGATTTACAATTCTGCACACATAGAACTGTCCTGACTATGATAACTCACACTTGACATGTGGCTTATTTTGAACCTCAAGTACAAAACAGGGAAACACCTAGGAAACTTTGAAGTGAAATTTTGGGTTAAATGACACTTCTATTTTTTAGGATGAATATTAGAATGATACCTCTCTGCAATTCTCTCCCCCTTGTAAAAATAAATAATAATAAACTATACTTCAAAATTATGTATCGTTTGTCAAATGAAAAGTGATTTACCAAATGCAAAAATTTGATTATATTAAACTGAGTTATTTCTGAGAACAGAGCAGTCATGACTAGGAAATGCATGAAATGTGTTGGTAGGGTTATGACTTGTTTAAAATGGAGTTATTATTTAATATGTGAATTATTACTGCTAACAATAAAAGCTATCTATGTAAAGTGATAATATTTGTTTTTGAGCCCATATACAAAACTGAAAGCCTTGCTTATTTATTTGATTAAAATGCAAAAGTGTGAGTGCATTCAGGTTTTTTGTATATAAAAGAACTTACTTTACCAGTCACTTTCATAACCTTTAAAGAGCCTTAAATAGTACATATGAAAAAACACATTCATATCAGGGTCCCCTTGGGGATTTTTTCTTTGGTTTAAGAAAATTTTATTAAAAATTGGCATTGCAAATAACATTTTTCATAACTATATGTAGACCTGTTAAAAATTTTATTAAAACTGGAGTTTGGCCTGTACTTTTTCATCATTCGATCAGATATTAAACTCCTGCAGCAGCTGTAGGAAATGGAGAAAGGGATTTTGAAAGGGATTTGAGTCTCCCTGTCTCTGTGCCTTTAGTGATCATATTATCATAACTACCACACATAACAAAGCTCTAAATCTGTAATTCAGATAAAGTAGTCAGGACTCTGAAATACAAAAATCCAAACATGCTGTAACGTTTTTTTTTCCTTCCAATGCTGGTCCCTTTAACATGGATTTTGTAAACTTGGAGAGGCATTCAAGATATTTTGTGTACTAACAAGCTAAATAACACTGTTAAGTGTATGTTGGGCAGAGATTTAATTATGGGTATTTCAATGTACCCAGAATATCTCCATTTAAAGAATACAGGGGCATTCATTTACCAAATGAGGATCAAACCACCAAAGGTTAATCAGACTGAATTTAACAGCTTGTCTGGAAGCGAATTATGCAGGCTGACCTATTGTGGAGGAAATACCTAGCTGCCCAACAGTGGAAGTCTAGGGTTCTGACAATACTGATCACTAAATGCAGTATTAAACCTGGTAAGTGCCAATATGTAATTCTCTTATGAAATTAATAGGTCAAAAGTGAAATATTAGAGTTCAGGTGTGCTAGGTTATTGACAAAATTAATCCAAAGAAGAGGGCTTCCAAAATTTTAGCCACTTTTGCAAAATGCTTTACCTCCAAGGATCACTTAGGAATTGAGTGTCTAGGGAAAACAACAATAATACTGAGAAAAGTTGGCAGAACTTTAATCTCAATTTTGAACCAGTTTGTAAATGAGCAGTAGTATCTACATATATTTATTGTAACAGTGCCTTCTGCTGGTCACACCTCATTTGTGATTTAAGTGAATGTACTAGATGGCAATGCAACCTTACATTTATCCTAAATTATTCTCGAGTGTATTTATTGCCTTGGGAAAAAGGCTTTTTGTTAAACAAAGCTTATATGCATAAAAGATGTTATGTGCCAGAGATTAACACATTACATCTCTGCTATACTTCAGAAGCTAATGGACTGATTTTTAAGATTTGTTTGGCAGTAAAATAGCATCCGTTGAGTAATATAAATGAGAGTTTTGAACGTTTCTCCCCCACCCCATATTTTTATTATCTTGCTGAATTTGAAAATAACCCCCAAGCTGTCATTTTCCCCTTAGTTTTTCAGATGCATTGCGTTATTACAGAAAAAAAAGATACACCAATCATTATAAGTCACAAGTATCTAGAATTCAATAGCATTCTTTAAAAATGGCATCATTAAAAAATCTCTATTTAGAAAATGAAGAATTATTAATAATCTACAGAAATCACAAAAAGATAAAACTGTGTAAATATATGACAAAAAATGATTTCCTCAAAATTGCTGAACATATTTTTTAAAGTTTGAAGTTTATTTTTAAAAGGGAATTAAAGAAAAAAACAAAAGAAAGAAGAAATAGGAAAAGATGAAGGAATGTTAGGTTTGAACTTACACATGTCTATGTAGATACAATGTATCAAAATGTTTTATTCATATGTACTGTGTATTGATGATGCCAATTGATTTCTTGCATATAGAAAGCAAATAGAACAAGTTTAACTAGATTTATCAAATACATTTCAATATTAGTGATACAAAATAGTTATATCGCATTTTCTATAAATATAGAAAGGGTTAAACATATTTTGGGTAGAGGTGACTTTAAAATGGAGATGTTGAACTAGAAATTTTGAACTTACATATTTATTCCCAGAAAAGCCAGGTATGAGAATCTGACTATTTATTATAAAAATAATTACTAGAATATATAGTGTGGGAAAAAATATTTTACTTCGGTTTTCTTCAAGAAGTCAAATCCCGCTTTCATTGCCTGAGGCAACATTTTTAAGAACCTTTATTGCACACTGTTAAAAACCCATATATCTGACAAAATTCATTCCTTTTTATTACAAAGGATTACTTCAAAAAGTACAATTCTCTGTATATTAGGCACAACATAAAATGCTAGAAATCCCTACTATATCCTATATCAGAAATCATTATGCATACTTCATAAAATAACAAGGCCTATTTGAAGAAATATCTAGATTTTTGATAAATTGTTGACATTTATTTTAGAATTTTCATCTCATTTAAAGCTTGCAATAATCCAGTTACTGATAAAATAAAATAAAACTATATATATTTCGAATGTTCATCAGGAAAATCTATTGTATGTTTTGGCCCTAATTTTATTCTGAAACTGTAATTTGCTATCATCTAAATACGTTTTAAATACTATAGAGAAAATATAAAAGTTTATGAAATCAAAGGTGAGAAATTTTCGTAATTGCCTTCAAGTTATATTTCAATCAATGCTGAAAGGACTGATTTTAACTAGGCACAAAGCGTGGAAAAGGAACCCTCAAATATTTAAGCGGCTGCAGGTGGTTGGTTATACAGCTTTTATTTGGCTAGGGCTTTGTTTCAAATTTATAGACCAACATCTTCACATGTAGGTTACCTTTTACGCTTTATGTGGAGGGAATTCCCTCTATTGTTTCAAATCATTCCCATCAGATCTTTTTTTTCCCGTTGTGGCATCAACAATGCATGCATATTTTTAAAAATTGATTCGCTGTGATGAAAACTAAGCACATTGACAAACAAGTAGTGAGTTTGTATTCACCTTAATGTGAACATTCTTATATTACACACATACATTTACACACTCATAGAAACAAAATGAATAATGGACCACAGAAATGTACGCACAAGGACACAGGAGAGACAATACATGGCAGTGGGCAGTTAATGCACTTTCATTTTCATGAGTTAGGGATAACTGCATAATTCATGAATGGCAGGGAAAAGTCACATGAGTGGATTGCATATGGGCATCTCTAATACATGTGTAATGGCCTGCCTGCCATACAATTTCACAATGTATTAAAACTTATACTAATTGGAGCTTTGAACATAAATATCTGAATGGTGTATTAAAGAAAAAAAAAACCAAAACGAAGTCTTTTCATATATGGCTACTTTCCCATTTACCCATATGGATAATCTAGCATTTTATATTCTATATATCACCCTAAGTGGAGTTTTTGTATCTGATTCTGATAAATAAGATCCATATTTAACTCAATGGAGTGAGATGAATGAAATTATTGGTAGATATTTTTGAAGTGATTTTGTATCATCTTTTAAGCTGCTTATCTCCCTGTAGATTTACAGCTTACATGTTCACATAGCACAGACATTTATAATTATGACGTATCATAGGAGGAGTATCAATCTTTGGCTTAGGCTACAGGTTTCACAAGAAATATCATGAATATAAAAATTCTTTGTCACATATATATTTTGAACTGGTCTTTCTATAAATAAAATTTGCAAACATATTTTCCTCTAATTTTTTTCATGTATTCCCAAGTGATCAAACTAATGTTATATATTTATGATGAACTACTTTATGAAACATATATTTCCAAACCCCTCAGATGGGAAATTTCATATTCGGCATTAAAGGAAGTTTGAATTGTTGTGTGGGATGTGCTAGGTGCATATTATTAGTGACATTTAAACATTAGTGTATGGACACCAAATTCTTCTAGGAGAGGGGAAAATACAATGTACAAAATACAATTGCCCTGAGCAATTGACTTTTATGTTACTATTTTTGATTAAACTGTAAGCTCTCTCAAAACTTCAGTGATTTGTTCTATCAATTGCTCGTTTTAACAACTTTGCCAGTTAGGTAATTAGAAGCAGCATCCCTGTGTTGATAAAATAAAACTCTTTTAAAATATATTTTCATATACTAATATTATATTATGTAATAATTTTCAAGTAGAGTTGAGGAGGAGTAAAATCATGTTTGCAAATAATTTATAGGACCTGCTATCACACATACACACACACACGCACACACACACATATAGACAAACATACTTTAACATCCGGACAGAAATTCTCACACATCTTCCAACTTCTTATTCTGTCCCAGACTTGTGATACAAATGAATTCCTTGTTTCTTCCCATAGGGAAAATAGGTATATTAACATAAAAGCTGAATAATATATAAATTCATGTAATGTAAAAGTTTGATGTTTTGTTCCATGGAAAATAAGAGTTTCTATGAATAGGCCATCTACGCGATGTAGCCCTGGTTTTCTGTTACTGTCATTAAAATGCCAGTGCTTCATCAGCATTGTAAAACCAACTTGTTTCTCCCTTTACTAAGTGGAACAGAGTAATTGCAGATTTTTCAGACTAGCGCTGGAGATTCCACAGGCCTCTCTTGTAGGGATCATTCTGGGGCATCAGACAGGTATTTAACAGTTTGGTTCAGGTTGTCTGGGACAACAAAAATGTTGTTATGCCACATCTCAGAGTTGCGGGGATGAAATCAGTTGTGACAAAGCAAGGAATATTAAATTTGTAACAGATACAATACCTTTGAAGTACTCGTTTATGATTTCACAGTGGTATTACCAGTCTTACTGCAGTATTTAAGCAGTTAGAAAGAATGCTGGTTATTAGCAGTTGAATTTTGTTTAAAAAGATTTTATTGTCTTTGCATAGACATGGGATCATTTTCTCTGACTTTTTTTTAAACTCACATCTATGGTAGTTGGGTAAATGTTTTTGTTTGTTTGATTTTTTTTCCTCTTGTGGTACTGTGGACTGATTGTCATCGCTTAGGAAGGTGAATTATTTTCACCCATATTACTCAATCTTGCCCAGTTTTATTATTAAATTTAAAAGATAAGAAAATAAACTTTTGTTCTCCTGTCCTCACACACCCAGTGGACAAAAAGGAGAAAGAAAAATTTAAAACATTTCACATCTTTCTCATATAAGAGCTTTATGATTCAAGGTCCAAAATAAAAAATATTTTAGCACAGAATATAAGCACTTTGTAGTTGGTAAGGGATTAAAATTATAATTGGGAGATCAATATACTTTGAATAAGCTATTAGTCATAATAATAGCAATACAGAAAACTGCTATGTTTTCAGACCAAATCTGATCACGCCAAAATTTCCTGCCATATCATATAGCAGTCTGGTTCTTAAAAATATTGTCTAGAAATCTTGGAGTATATGTTAAAACCTTCCTTGATGGGGGATGCAGAAGTGTAGTCTTTTGCCCTCCTTTTGGCAAGGACCCCTCTAAGGCTTTTGCGTGCAAGTTCAAGTTCCGCTCATCTGTATACATTTCTTGGAATATTAAACTCATGTCACGCCATGCATGTTGGTTTCATGACTGCCTAGACTTGAATGAGTTAACTTTGGATGAGGGTCAGATTTTATATGTTTATATTTTCTTAGCCTTGGTCAGGAGAAGTGGCTTTTCTTGCCCTTGTGCGATGCCAAAGTGATAGAGTTTCATTCGTTTGAAAACCTAGCACATCCCAAGAGGTTACCTTGGTGTAGATTTCTTTCTTTCTGTATTAAATCGCTCATTGTCGCAAAGTGACTGGTGCTGCTGGGCTTTGAAAAGAACTTCTAAGAGGTTAAAAAAAAGCTTCTGTATGGAAGGATTTTTTACTTCTGCAGACAGAGTACAGTTTGCAGCTGTTTGCCTTGCAACAGTGATATGGATCTGATTGTATATAGTATAGTGGAAGCCATGGATGCAGCTGGAAGAGGGGTTATAAATTTTAAAAGCAATGCAGATTTTGGCCATTAATTGGCTGCTAATAAAAGCAAACTCAATGGGTCCTAACTGTGGGAGCCTGTAGCTCTGTATCTGATATCAGGAATTCATACACATTACACAGTTTTCGTGATTCAGACCACGACTAATTGAAATATGAGGCATACTGATCAAATTTAGCATTACCAGCATGCATTCTGGTTTGGGACTGGATGGCGACAAGGTAGCATTTATTACTTATTCTCCATAACACAGTCTGATTGAAATATCTAGCTATGTTGTCAGCAGAGGCCCAGCTGGGCTTTAGTACAGCTAATTAAGTCATTAAAAGAGAGGTCAAACAATCTAATTCTTGCATACTAAACTAAAAAAAAAGTCTTCTATTATATTTTTAATAAGCTAAGATTGGAATTTAAGAGAAATTTGTTCTAATAATAAATGCATTTGCTGGTTTATTTATTGGTATCTTAATTAAAATACATGGAATTCAGAAATTACAACCCTGTTAATTATCAAAGCTACTCATACTGTTTGTATGCTTTATTTAATAAGAACATTATGTATGAAATTTTTGTGCTGCTTGATAAATTTGAAACTGCTGTGTGAGTAATGGCTCAAATTTTGGTAAAATTACCCATAATTCTATTGCTATCTGTCTTTGGCAAAATTGAACATTCCAGCATGGTAGTCTTGTTTCAAAGTAATTTCCTATTTGAAGATTGGGGTAGGGAATTTTTCTCAAGAATCTCTGTCCTGTCGACTAGGTAATATTTAGTACTGACCAAACTAAACAAGCCTAACCTGTTCTATCCTCAATACGTAGAAGGATATAAAAGAGGTTAGAATAAAGGAAAAGAGAAAGAAATGCCGCAGAATTACCAGCCTTGTTACCAACTACGTGGCTATCTCTGGGGTTAGGAAGCACAAATACAGTATAATTTGCACTTTCCACCATGGGATCCTATAGTCAAAAGATTTAGAGTTGAAAGGCCCCTTAGTGCCATAGTCTGTGGGCCTTGCACATAGTTAACATTGAACTAATATGTATTGAATGAATGGATGCATGATCTGACAACTATTTCCTGCTACTATTCAGGAGATTGATAATCCATTGGGTGAACCATTGATTCTTTTTGTCTCCTTTTCCATTCTGATTTCCTACTTTTAGGCTATTTCTCTACTCATTTGACTTTCTACCAAGAATAGGGAGGGGTAATAGTGATGATGGAGGCAGCTAAGTGGCTCAGTGCTAAGCCTGGAATCAGGAAGACTTGAGTTCAAATCCAACCTTAGATACTTACTGGACCTATGACCCTGGACAAGTCATTTAACCTCTGCTTGCCTTAGCTCACTGGAGAAGGAAAATGGTAAACCACTCCAGTCTCTTCGAAAAGAAAGTCCCATTACAGCATGCATAGTCCATAGGGTCACAAAGAGTTGGACATTACTGAGCAACAATAAAGAATGATAGGGAGCAAACGTCAAAAGAAAATAAGAAGCCTTTCATTATTAGTGGATTTAACAAAATGTTTACTTGTTTTTTTTTAATCAGACCTGTGATTGTATGTGGGTAAAGGATGTGAAGAAATTCCTTCCACTGATACAGCTAGGCACCTACTAAGCAGCTTACAATGTTACAGAGTTTCCTGGAACGCTGAGATTAAATAGTTCCTACAGTTTCACGGAGACAATGAGAGTCAAGAATTGAACTTGGGTTTCCCTGACTTTGAGATCAGCTCTCTTATCTACTGTCCTATGCTTGCTTCTTAATAAAGATGGTTTCTTGTAACTGGGGAAAATTAAATGCTAAATAAATGCAAAAAATTAATTGATGGAGAAAATATTACTAATTCAGATTCCAAAAAAAGATGGTATGTTTAGTGAAGGAAATCAAAAAACACTAAAATGAATGAATGAATTAAATCAAGTGGTTATCTATTGAACACTTTGATTGTTCAGTACATTATGCTAGGTGCTCAGGGGAGTAAAAACGTAAGATATAAGAAATAATCTTCCATCTGAAGGAACTTGCTTGTATTTCATATACATAGAGAGCTGGTCAAGAAGCCTGGCTTCCACTCCTGCCTCTTACACAAATGTGTAAGGCTTACAAATGTGAGCCTAGAGAAGTGCCTTTAACTCTTAGTGTTCCCAAGTAACTCTGAACAGTATAAATTACCTACTTTGGTATAGGGAGTCTGTTTCATAGAGGTGAGGGATTGAGGGTTTCCTCATGCTAATGAAACTTTAAGTCTGGTTAAAAAAATGATGTTATTCCCAGTCTCCAAATTTGCCTGTTTCTGTTGATGGCACCATGATCTTTCTGATTATCTAGGTTTGCAACCTTAAAGTTACATGATCTCTTCCTCCCTGTAAGCCCCTGTATCCAAACAAGTCTTATCTGTCCTTTCTCCATATCACTCACAGTGGCCCCCTTCTTTCCACTGACACAACCTCTACCTTAGTCATGTGCTCAGCAGCTTTTACTTGGTCTATTTCAACAGTTTCCTGATTTTTCTTCTTGACTTTACTTCCTTCCCTCTCCAGCCTATCTTTTACATACCTATCCAGATGACATTGCTACAGCATCAATTTAACACCATTACCTCTCCTCAAAAAGTCTTTAGTATCTTCCTATTGCTTCTGGAATAAGACTCCAAGTTCTCTGTTGCTTTGGATCGAGGCTACATTTACAAATTGATTTTGTATTGCTCTCTGTCATAAACTCTGTAGAGGACTATGTTGTTAATCTATGAGTGTATGTATACACACAATACATATGTGAATATATTGATATACAAATGTATAGGTATACATATATATACAATACAGAATATACATAGTATACATTCATGCATATGCATGTGTATAACTTGTATAACTACACACATAGATGGAATAATTGTGTGCAAACATGTTTTTCTGCATGTATATTACCTGTACATATTGGAAAATTAACTGGCGCAGTCAACAGACTTCTGGACTTGGAGTTCAGAATACCCAAGTTCAAATCCATCCTCCGAAACTTACTAGCTCTTTGACCTGGATCAAATCAACTAACCTGAGTTTTTACATCTACATTAATGAAGCTAATCTTAGGATCTTCCTCCCAAAGTTCTTGTGATGATCAAATGACACAGTATTTGCAATGTGCTTTGCAAAACTTTAAGCATGTGCTAGTTTTAGTTTCTTTTCTTTCTGATGCATAATGTGTATCTCTCAAGTGTATGTATAGCCTTTGTATAGACTGTCTTCCGCTCAAAGACAGCATTCATTCCTGACCTCCATCATAGCTCTCCTCAAGGTTCAGCTCAAGAAATACCTCCTATTCAAGACCTTTTCTGATTCTCTGAAACTTCTTTGTATTTGCATTGTAGGCATTTGATATTTACTTATTTGTGTACATATTCTTCCTTTCCCTCCCCTCCTATCTCAAAGAGAATTTAACTTGGAGGGCAGGGTCTGCTTCATTTTTCCTTATATTATCACAATTGCATGGCAAGCTGAAGTTCACCTTGTAGTTGCTTAAGAAACACCTGCTGGGTTGAATTGAAATTGAATTCATCTTCTGTTAAGGTAGATTCACTAGCATTAGCTGAACTAGTAGGATGATATAATTAGAGAATTTCTATGTAGAAGGGAAGAAAGGGACTCATCATCTGGTTCTACCTTTTTTGTTTTTTACTTTATAAAACTGAGATGGAGAGAGATGAAGTCAGATTATAAATTCATAAGGTCTAGAAGGGACCTCATCAAAAGCTAACTAGTTTCACACCTTTATTTTATGAATGAGCAGATGGAGGCTCAAGGCTTATTCTTTTTAATTTGTTTTCAGTTTTCAACAATCACTTCCACAAGTTTTAAGTTTTCTCCCCCTCTCTTTGCTCTCCTTTCCCAAGATGGCATGCAATCTTGTATTTTATTACTTTTGTTATGTGTTTTTATTATGTTATTATTTTATGTACTTTTATTATTAAACATACTTTCACATTAGTCATGTTGCATAGAAGAATTAAAATGAATGGGAAAAATCATGAGAAAAGTCAAGGCCTATTCTTGTCCAAGATTCAAGTACTAGACCTGAGATTCAAAACCTCTAAATTCAATGCTCTTTCCACGGCAAAGGATGTGCATTTTTTTTAGCCTTTTCTTTCTAAAAGTGTTATTGTATCATTAGGAAATCTCCTAAACTCAACAAGTAATACTATTTAATTTTATGAAATTTGAAAAAAAATGAGACAGAAGAGACTCACAACTTGCTGAGTTTTCAAATATCAAATAAGGTTCAGCATAGAAACTCCCAGAGCTGAACAGTAGAAGAAAAGTAGGTCTTGGTGAAGGTTTTACATTTCTTAAGACCATCCCTTTGGTTTTGCATTGTCATAAAAAAACTTCTCAATTTTTAATCTTCTTTTAATATAGTTCCTTTTGACTTTGAGAAGGGAAAAATTGTTCCGGAAATAATCATGACCAATGAAGAAAAAAGATGTTGTCCACGAGTACTTCCAAAATGCCATTTAAGATTCATTCAATTTTTTTTTTGAAATTAGCAATGGACAATAAAGTGATGGGTGTCTTCTGAAGGCTGAGCAGCTTTGTGCTATTTGGATATAATGAGTCAGGATAACTTGAAGGTCAATTTTTCCATGCACCTACAACCAATAGTTATTACATATCATTATTTATTGGCAGGAGTCCCTGTTGGAGGTAAGACTCTGTGTGTGTGTGTGTGCGTGTGTGTGTGTGCGTGTGTGTGAGTGTGTGTGTGAAAAGTTTTATCTTTCATTTAAAGGACCCCACAGGGGTCTGTTTACACAACTCAGATGGGTTATCCCAGTCAGTGTCTCTGCTGTAGAGAACCCACTGTGACAGCACATAGCTTGAATGTTAGTTGTGCACCTGTCCTGCTGTGTGACTATCTGGAACTACACATCCATAAATCAAATTGCTCTGAGTTGATCCCTTCTTCTGTGATCACAGATTACAGTCTGTCAGGAGAGCGCCTTGTGGGGACCACACTGAAAAACATTATTCTGTGTATTTCATGATTACTGCATGTCATTAATCAGTCAATATCCCATTTCATCTTTTCTGAAGGAGACTAGAACAATGCCTTGTCTAGAAAAATACTGAGAAAACATGGATTCTCTAATTTTTGTGGGGAGTAAGGTAGGTGGGGATTGGGAAAAGGTCATAGCCTAAATATGCACACCTCTGTTATCATTTATGCAAATAACATCCATGGATGTGTAGGGAAGACAAGCACCCCTGGTGCCAGAGCTTCCACCTTTTACCTGATTCTCACCTGTGCCTCTAGGAAAGTGTGTCATGTGCAACAGCCAAAACCTAATGAAGCCCTCTTGTCAAGATGGGCTAAACCAGGTTGAAGGTAATCAATGGGCTACAATCAATCAGCAAATTGGGGGGTGTCTAACCTACACATGTGAGGACTTTCCCTAGTGGAATGAATGGATGAGAGCAATTTGCTCTAATGTCCATGAAGATGGCTGAAGCAGGTGCTGTGGAGTGCTTAGAGCTTGGTCAGACATCAAAGATGACATCAGTCACTGCATCCCAGGCCATCGCCAATCATCCCGACTTTTGTCTTGCCAGACTTCAATGACTCTGGAAGAGAGAGTGAAGCTGACAACTTTGTACACCTCAGCTTCACTTAAATGCAATTCACACCCAAGTCAAGACATCACCCATGATGTCATTGGCTTGCTTCAAAAATGAAGAAACATCATTCAAATAGAAATATGATTTTTTAGGGAAAGAAAATTTTTGCATAGAAGAGATTTGCCAGCAATCACAAATCTGATGCTGGTAAATCCAGGGCTTCCTCTGAGAGTAATAGGGAGGCTGAGAATATGAGAACTGTATGGTGAAATTCTTTGAAAAATAAAATCAGGTTGCATTTCAAATTAGAAAAGTGTTTTGCTCATAAATGTTTCACAACCAGCTCTGAAAAAAAAATGTATATAGGATGCACTTTTAAGTTAAATTTGCATTATTCACATTTTATTTTACACTTTCTTAAGCAAAGACAATTTGAACAAATCAAGAAACAATTGTAGAATTCGCTGATTTCTCCAAAGTGTCAATGTTCACATTGAAAATTTAACAACCACCTTTGAGAGGCCATTGGAACTGGTTTCAGCACACATTTGTATTAGAATTCCACACAGATTCCTTCTTAGCTCTACTAGATCTGCTAACTATATCCATGGTTCCAATCTACAAAGTTTAATGAAATTTCTGTGGTTCACGTTTTAGACTAATAGAGTACCCCTAGTCAGAGGAAGCCTGTAAAGATGGGTTAGAACTAGGATATAGATTTTATCTGGACTCAGAGATGATGATAACAACTTTGTTTAACAATGCCTTAAATTTGGATCAGGATTCAGTGTAGAGAACTGTTAACAAGAAATTTGTATCATTCCAATATTTCTTAAGAAAAAAATCTATTTAATACATACTCACAGAACTGTTAGATCTACATCAAAAAGTGATTGTGAGGAAAGAAAGATTAATTGTAAAACATGATTTAGACATGACTCTTCTACTTCAACTGTGATTTCATTGCTGTGGAAAGCTCCCAGCATAACATTTTTATATTACAGGTACAAATAGATTACAGAGCAAGGCACTCTATAACTTACTGTCTTAAAAAGTTAAATGGGGGTCCTAAGAAGTCAATTCACTTGCCAATAATCATACTTCTGGCATGTATTAGAAGCATGACATGAACATAGTTCTTGCAAGGTCAGCTCTCTGGCCAAAATACTATTCTTTCTTATCATAATTATTGTTGCTGCTTCTGTTATTACTGTTCTAGGTTTTTCATTTAGTTTTCAGCGGAATGAAATGCTTTTTTGGACAAGTCGCTATCCTACTATTATCCTTTAGTGGCTAATATTCAGTAGTCTTTTATGCAGTTGGCAAAAATCATCGCTTTTTGTAGTTGAATAAATAAGATGATATATCTTACCACTGCCCCCATCTGTAGGCTCACCAAAAGCATCTCTGGGACAATGCTAGAAAGAGTCTGGAGGACAGTAATGATAGGCAATTTGTTATGCTCCCACATGGCTCTTCCTCCCTCAGCCACATTTTTGTATTTTTTGGTGCTTTTTATTCCAAGTGATTTCAAGCTTATGGGTATTTAGTATGGCCTCATTTTTATTTTTTTAGGTCAGTTTCATGTGGAAGTCATTGGGCAGTAGTTAATTTCTGTGAGACTTTATTTTTATCTTCATCTCATACTCACTTTTTTCTATGAAATTCAAATAAAAATGGTCTTGACACAAATCACTGTCCTCATATTTTTCTTTTATACTTAACTTTGTAGACATAGATGGTGGTTTTTATCTGTTTCAGAAATGGAAAATGTGTTGTTAGCTGAGTTTGTATGAAGGCTGCCTGTGAAGAACCTTATGTATTCTTAGATCTTGTTCATTTCAAAGGCTCCATTTGAAGGTAAACCACCCTTCATTAAATTCAACTACTCTCATGTTGTATACGTTTCGTTAGCCATTACTCTTTTTTCAATTAATTGATTTCAGGTTGTAACAAGAGTATTTAATTAGCATTCTCACCTGTTTATCATCATCATCCTCAGCATCACAATTGAAATTAATCACATCCTTCTCATCTTTATATTTATCGAGAAGAAATGGTTCTGACTAAAGTCACTATCCTGCCATTATATTTTTCCATTTACTATTTCTGTTATATTCAATGTTGTTACTATTCTCAGAAGAAGCAATATGACATAGTGAATAGAAGTCAGACCTTAAAGTTTGAAAGAACTGTGTTCAAGTCCTGCCACTAAGACAATAATTATGCTATGTAATTTAAATCTGCAAGTTAGAAATTAGAGGCTGATGTGCATTGGTGAAGGGACTGTCCACATGGTGAAGGGACTGTCCAATGTTGCTACCCCAATAAAATTTCAATAAAATCATAAAATATGTCATAATATTAAATGATTATTATTGACATGTTATTGCTATGTTAATGGAACTGACTGCTTTTTCAGTTTCACTACTTATTCACGCATATATGTGTTTATAGTATAGGCAATAAGAAACTTTACAATACTGAAGACTAAAAAGTCTGGTCTCCTATGATTCCTAGTCCAGTTTTTAAAATCAGAAGTTATGGAAGGTTTGGAGTAAGCCCTTGCTTGAATCTCTGGGCACTCCTCCAAACTGAACCTCCAAATCTTTTGAAGTCTGCCCATCACTAATACTCACAGCACTGTCTAATCCAGCTGTCTGCTTCCTTTCCTGTTTTCCTTTCTCATTCTTCAATCTGTTCTGGAGGTACTAGTTAGTATCTACAATGTGTGGGATGTTTAGTAGAGTGAATATTACATCATGGAAATACCCTTTTTTTCTTCTCGATAGATAACATTTTCATCATTTATCTTTCTTGTGGAGCTCCACTTGCATTTTTTAACCCTCATGGAACTCAGAGAAATACAAATTACTTTAATCAGCAATAATAATGACAATAATATTACCTCTTTTTCTGCAAGTAAGTTTTTTTTCACCAAAAGATGCTACATTTTAACCAGCCAAAATTGAATAAAACATGAAAGCAATGAAAACATAACTTTTGATGATCAAATGTAGTGCTATCAGTTCTGTACAATAGCTAATATAAAACAAAACAAAACAAGAATACTTCAATGAGTGGAGTCAATGGAAGGTTAATATTTGTACTTTTCATCCTGGCAGTTTCATGACTTCACCACTTCCTAAATATATATTGATTCTGAATGAGTTTTCTTTAATATGGCAAAAAAAATATCCTGTAAAGCTAGGTCAACAGAATTAGAATGAAACCCAGAAAAAAATCTTAAAAAAAAAAAAAAGAAACTTGTGAGAATGAATTTCTGAAGGGTCTTTGGTTAATTGCCCAGCCACTATTTTTGGAAGGCATTGCACCATCAAAGAATCTAGCCTTTATTAATTAGTGATAATAATTATCAATTAGATACTAACACATATATATTCATACCATTATGAACATTCCTTGAGGGCAAACCTTGTATTTCTACTGTCTAGAGTAGTGCTTAGTACATTGTAAATGATTAAAAAATACTTGCAGATGGGAGAATTGAATGATCTGAGAATCTGTGATTTTATCTTCCTACATGGGAAGATAATAGGAGTCAGCCAGTTAATAAACATTTTTTTATTTTAAGGGTCTATGGAAAGTAAAGCACAGTGCTAAGAACTGGGGATACAAAGTCCCTGCATTCGTGGAGCTCACAGCCTCATTCTTTTGTTGCTGTAGTTGTCTTGACAATGAAGAATGGTGTAATTTGATGAGACAGTTGGAGAATACAATGCGTAAATTTAAGTTTAGAGAAAGAAAGGAAATTATGCAGGAGGCAAGATGCTAAAGGATACAGAAGCAGGTAGGATTAAAATGACCGGTAGTGCGGTTACGCTTGATAAGGAGAAGGACCACCTTCTCATCATAGCTCAAAACTCAGAAGGAAAGAATTGGGGATAATGAAGAGGAATTTAGATGCATGAAAGAGTAAGAGGAACATACTCATGTTGGATGGTCTCTACCTCTTTTCCTACAAAGAAAAGGAATAAGTGAAATTCTATTCTTAAAAAAAAATGTAGGTAAGATAGAGGTTGGCACAGTAAGCTTGAGAAAAGTGAGAAGAGACTACTGAGGAGAAGGTCATAGTGAGTCAATCAGAAGGAATAAAATTATTGCCATTCAGTGGTGAAGACCCAGTTAGGCTAACATAGCTTTTGGGCAAGAAAAGGCGTAGGGACTCTAGTACAAAAAATATGTAACTGAAAATGGAGGAAGATCTTGTGTCTGAGCTAAATTCCTTCTATATATCCAAAGATGAAATCAAATACTAATCCTGGTCTATTTACATCCCTTACAACTGCTTTGAGGTAAGAAGCCTCCTTAGTTCTACTATAAATCACATGCCTTCTCTCTGTTCCTTTTGGGGACTGAATAATTTCTTTCTGCTTTTTTTGAATCTTAATTTCCTTTCCCTTGAGACAGCCTTGAAAAAATGGTAGCCATGAAGCCATCACTTATCCCTAATCAGGACAAATCGAGTGTATCTCAGAATTGCTGGGGAATTTTTCCTTTGAGCTGCTTGGATCCTCACTCTCTCTGTATATTTATATAATATATATATATATTTACTCACTCTAAACTCAGGTTAATTCATGTAATATTTAAACTTAGAATGTTCTCAAATGGACTCTCCTTCAGATAAACAGCTTCTAAAACAACTTTCATTTTTAAAGAGTTCCAATTGTTTCCTTATAATCTTCACATCATTTTGAACATTGAAGTAGAGCAAATGACTTGTCATATGGGTTTAGAGAGGTCTGATCATTTGATTAATGTTACATGGTTAATGGATAGTAGAAAGTTAACTTAAATTCATCTTTTAACCCTAAGTCCACTGCTCTTCTAGCAAGTGCCTGAGTTCAGATATGGATCCCAGTATTGCTTTCCCAAAATTGTGGGACTTATCCATTCTACCATGCTGTATTTCAACTTCAAGTAGACTATCAGAGTTGCTGCAGTGGACAGGGTACGGACTTTGTAGTTGGGGAATACCATAAATTGCACACTGATTTTTGTGTGACCCTGAGTAAGTCACTTACTTAACTTCATCTGTATCTCAGTTTCCTCATCTGTTACATGAGGGACTTGGATTCAATGGTCTCTGATTTCCTTTCTAGCCCCAAAGCTATCCCCCTATAAATATCTCTAAATGTACATGAAAAATGGATATTGGTAAGAAGGAAGAGTATGTGATTTGGCATTCTGCATGAGGCTGGAATAATGAACTATTCAAATTTCATTGGAGAAGAGAAAACATCCACCTGGCTGCATTCATTTTGAATTTCTTTGACTTTACCATGCTTCCCCCATCAAGATTTTGAGCTTTCCTTTGTTTACTGTCTTCCCTTATTAGAGTATAAGCTCTTTGAGGGCAAAGACTGTCTTTCTTTTTCACATTTACATCCCCAGCAAAGTGCTCAGCACCTAGTTGTATTAACCCTTCATTTTCAAAGAAGACTATACCATCAGAGAAATGATGACATGACTTGCACCTGACTTTGTTTTGAGAGAGGGAGGGCTGTGCAATGTCATCAACCTCACTTTCTCCTCCTGAGCCATCTGGGTTCAGGGACCAGATATTCATCAGGATGACTGGAGATAGTCCAGGATGCAATGAAACCTAACCTGATCAAAGTAAAGGTCAGAAACTCATTCGTAGCGTAGATGAGCTGTTTGAGGGAAAGCCTATCAGAGAGGAGAACATGAAGTCACATGGATAATGTATGGTGTGGCAAGAAGCTCAAAATTTGGCACAGTATAAAAGAGCTTGCATTGATCTGAACAAATTGAAGTTTTCCTGTAACCTTGGGAGCTACCCCTTCATTCAGGGGGAATGAATGTAGAAGGCACTACCTCTTCCTGAAGAGGGGTGGAGTCAGCTTTGGCCAAAGTGTTCAATTCCTCTGAACTCTGCTGTAATAAAATTTCCTTGATACTGTTTTTTGTGTTAAGCATATTTCTAACAGGGGTTCACTTTTAGAAGAAGTTATGAAACTCCTACGCTTTTAATTTTGAGATCCATGAGCCACCAAGTCATATTTATCAGGTGCTGAGAATACAAACCAAAACAAAACCCAGGTCTAACAGGAAATAATTTCAGGGACACTAAAGCACTTAGTATGCACTTAATTAATGTATATTGACTACTGATTGCTGCATCATATATTAAAAAGGGCATGTTGAAGGAAACTGTTAAATTGTTTTAGTAGTCACCAAAGTCACAAATACACATGTATGTTTATATATATTTATAATATACATGTATATATAGGTATACATATCTAGAGCTATCATCTTCCTATTTTATCTATCACCTTTAAAGATTAAAGAGTGCTTTTCTTCATATGAGGCAAAATGCATACACAAATATATGCCTCATATATGCATATATATGTGTGAATAGACACACAGACACAGACACAGATGCAGACAGACATAGATACACACAGACACATATACACACACCAACATACACACACACACACATATATATACATATACATATATATATGTATGTGGGTCTCATCCCTCAATATAGAGAACTAGAAAGCTATGGGTACACACTTCCATATATAATATCCATATATATACACACATGCACACGTATACACATATCCATATACACACATACATATGCATATATAATGTGTATATACTTAAACATGTAAAATGTTATATACACATATGGGGCTGTGGTGAACATAATTTTAAATGTTTTAAGCAGTTTTCTTTAATACGTTGTGGTTTAGTTGTCCAGTCATGTCCAACTCTTTGTGACTCCATGGACCAAAACATAACTATTATCCATGAGGTTTTTTAGGCAAAGATACCAGAGCGTTTTGCCATTTTCTTCTCCAATGGATTAAGGTAAACAGAAATTAAGTGACTTTCCCAGGGTCACACAGTTGTTAAGTGAACTCAGGTCTTCCTGACTCCAGGCCCTGTGCTTTATTTATTAGGGATAAGAATGTGAAAAAGAGAGACATTCCCTGCCCCTTAAGAACTCTCTCTCCCTCTCTCTCTCTCTCTCTCTCTCTCTCTCTCTCTCTCTCTCTTTTCCTCTCTTCTCTCTCTCTTCTCTCTCTCTTTTCTCTCTCTTCCCTCAGGTTTTATCTATCCAGTGGTTAAAAATATTTGCTAAAGATATCTTAGGGAAATGAAACATTTTTTCCTTAGGGAAGGTGAAATAGAGAAGAAAGAGTAGTGGTAGATTCTGAATGAGCAGGTTAGTGTCTCAAGTCAACAATCAGATATTGAGCATGTGCTATGTACTAGGAGCAGTACTAAGCATGAGGAATATGAAGAAAAGGAAAAAAAACAATATGAAGAGTACCTTCTCTCAAGGAGTTTACAGTCTCATCGGGGAAAGACTTATTCTACATGTAAGTATTTTGGCTGTGACTTCAGGGAAGCCAGGGAAAGTCTAGTAGATGGCAGAAAGAAAGGGAAAAGCAATTCCAAACAGTGTATGACATTAAAACCTTTTCTAAAATACACAGGAGGCCTATTATCATCTTCCAGATTTCAACTAGAAACAGGACAGAACCAAACATTTATCCTAGCAGGACCTTTCAGGTGTGTGTTGATCCTGAAAGCATAGAAAGCTACAGAGTTTGGAACATTTTGGTTTAGTTTCATTTTTAAGGGTAACACAGTAAATACCCAAAGACACAAGTTCTAGCCCTGGATCAGTCAGAAGCTTTGAACTTCACTTTCATCACTTGTAAGATTTAGGGAATTGGATTAGATAGTCTCTATGATCCCTTTTACCTCTGAAACATGGTTCTCCATGCCCTCCAAGAATTGTGACCTACTTGGAGCCATCCCCAGAACATTTACTGAACTGTGTTCCCAAGGGTGGATGGATAACATTCCATGGCTTTAGTTCACCTAACTTTTCCTTCAGCTATAAGTCATACATTGTACCTCAAGACTTTAGGAAAACTCAGCTAATGGAGAGGAGGCATCCTACTTGTAGCAATGCCAAAACTCACAGACTTGTATGTGGAGAGCTCCCTCCAATTTACCTATATAGAGTGTGCTTTTTAAAAGGAGAAAATCCTTTCAACATCACATTGAGAATCCTTTTCTTTTTACCTTCCATTCCCTTTTTGGTGATATGCTTATGTTATGATGCTGTGCCAAAAGGTACTGCTATGTCCCAAGGTGCATTTAGTCTTAAAACTTCATTGAAAAGCTATTTTGAACTAAGCCTTTAATTTTTAATTCAGACGGAATATTTATGGTTTTTGGTAATTGTCTTCCCTGGCCATTTTCCCTTATGTAGAATTTAAAATAATCTGCCAGTGGTTTGGTATGGAGTTTTTTGGCTGAAGGGGGAAATTCGCAACTTTCTTTTTCTGTGCTCCTCCTCCCCTTCTTCCACTTGGCTATGGTTAAATCATACTCACAACATCTCCTTTCATGTGTCCCTCTGGGTATGACTTTTCACTTCTTTCACCATTTTCCTTCTGTCCCTGAGCACAGTGGGGAAACGATGGAGCTCTATAATCTGCTTCCGAAGAGAACCAGAGAGGTGAGTTGTTCAGTGAAGCTTCCTCTTGGTTCTTCTAATGAAACCTTAGCTTCCTACAGGACTGTTTGTGCTTAGGAGTATCTAGAATGGTTCAGATTCATTTGAAACTCTGCTTTGGGGGAGTCCAAAAAATGCTATCAATAAAAATCATCCTGGTTTATAGTCAAGTAAGTAGCTCTATAGACTGAGAGTTAAACTTACAAGTCAAGTAGACCTGAGTTCAAATCTAATCTCATACACTAGATATGCAATTGTGGGGTCATCATTTCATCTCCAACCCTCAGTTCTCCCATCTGTAAACTGGGCATAATAGTAGTACTTACTTCATAGGGTTTTTGTGAAGAACAAATGTGGTAACAGGTAAAGTGCTTTGCAAACCTTAAATATCCATATAAATGCTAATTATTTTTATTAGCTTGAAACCCCAGATGGAATCTCAGTGACTGGAAACAGAGTATCCTTTCTGTGGGAGTGTGTATGTGTATGCGTGTGTATATATATGTGTGTGTGTGTGTAGCTAAACATAGCCTCCTCTTTGATGATAATAACACTAAAGATAATAGTTAACACACGTATGTATGTATGTATTTAATGTTTGCCATGTGCAAGATTTGACTAACTCTTTAAACACTGTGTTAAGCAATTTATAATTATTATCTTTTTTGATTCTCACAATAACCCAAGAAGGTAGTACTCTCATGATCCCCATTTCATACAGAGGGAAACTGAGGTAAACAAGGTTAAGTGACTTGCCAGAAAGCTAGTTAAGTGCCTGTTGCCACATTTGAACTCAGGTCTGCCTGACTTCAGGCTTGCACCTGTGCCACCTCTTGTTTCATTTTCCTTTGAGCAAAAGAAATACACACAGACTGGTATTGTACTGCATTAGCCATGGTTTTTATCTTAGTATCTGCTTTTAGAGATAATGTGGACAGAATTGTAAAACAAACTTTAAGAAAACAGAAATAAACATTGGGATGAAAACATGCTCTCCAAGGAGGAATAGAGAAAAGTATAGTAGAAGAGTGTCACCACAGTTATTTTGTCAAACTGGGATAATTATATGGCCGTTCTGAATTAATGGCTGTTGTCATTACCAAATCATTCAATTATAGCATTGTTTGTTCATTTTTAAATCTTGACTAGGATAGAAGCATTATGCTTCAGTGGTGGCAGCAGCAACACTGAACTTTCTTCCCTCCTTTTCTCTCTGACTCTTTCCTTGGCTCAAACTGCTGGGCATAGAGGCTCTGGTAGAGACCAGAGCCAGTCTCCTTGCCTCTAGATATCAATGAGCCTGTGACTTTTGCAGTGACTACATGTCCAGGGTAACTTATCACTTAAGTGAGATCTTCCCTTCTCTTAATTTCTCCTTTAGGGGTAGGAGGCACAGAAGACTCATTCTTAAGCTTCTTCATGGGTCAAGTAGGATAATCATGGTCAAACCCACAATTAAGATAGTAATATGCCTGAGGATCATTCTTTAACATAGAGTCTTGATACACTTGAAATGTTGCACAAAATCAGTTCATTATATATAATATATATGCATGTACACACAAATTATATGTATACATTCATACTTACATACATACACACACACATATGTATGTAGAAATTTTGATGATTTGATGATGAAGTCAAGGGAGAAAAATAGGAATTGGACCTTTAATTTCATTGGTAGAGGTAAATTTCTACATAAGGAAACTCCCTCTAACAGTTCAGGTCAGAAACTCCCTGAAATTTACAGCATTGGAAAGTTGTCTAGACTCTGGGTGGCAGAGTCAGGAAGACCTGAGTTCAAACTTTAGACATTTAGCTGTGTGACCCTGGGCAAGTCGTTTAATCGTGTTTGCCTCAGTTTTCTCATCTGTAAAATGAGATGGAGATGGAAATGGCAAACAAGTCCGGTATCTTTGCCAAAACAAACAAACCAAAAAGGGGCCACAAAAAGTCATATGTGACTGAAAATGACTAAACAATAAAAAAAATTCTAGGCTGAGTACCTGCCCATGGTCACATGGCTAATATGTATCAGCGGCAGGACTTGAACTCAGATCCTCTAGCTTTGAAGTCATTTCTACATCCAGTACTCCATTGTCTGAAAAACAGATGAGACTCAAGTTGTAAAACTTTGCAAAGTATGCAAAACATGATCACATATAAAAGAAACAGAGAAATTTGGCATAGTGGATAGAAGGTTGACCTTGGAATCAGGAAGACCTGGGTTTAAGACTTTCCTCAGACACTGAAACTAGATGTGTGATTCTGAGCAAGTCACTTAAAACTCCCAACAACCTAAACAACAAGCTACAACTTTATGTTAGAAATGAGTTGTTGATCTAAAGTGGTGGAGGGAGTTTGCACACTGGTAGTCCCCTCACTGGTGAAATCACAGTTACAACATTTATAGAAGATCAAAAATATTTCCTTGGATAGAAAATCTACTTGGTAGGGAATAAATATCTTATAGACTTGGATAGAGACCAAAAAAAGTCTGTGATAGTTAAAAAATAAGCCACAAATGTATTCATAATCTCTTGTTAATTTTAAAAAGCACTTAAGAGATTATAGTCACAGAATTGGCAAGGAATATTGAGATTTAGCATAAGCCTCTCATTTTACAGATGAGGAAACTGAGGCACAGTAGGTTAGATGCCTTTTAACTTAAGAGTTTCAACAGAATCATTTTTAATAATGACGATTTTTCTATGAGTTGTAGCAGAGAGCAATTTCTCATTACCTTTTGGTAATGAGAACTACTAGAAAAGAACTAATAACTACAAAGTTGATTCTTTTAAGTCATAGGGTTAGATAGGATCTTAAAAGAAATATAATTATGATTTCAGGTGACAGTAAGCCTGTGGCAGTGAAAAGAGCACTGGATCTTGAGTTAAGAAAGACCTAAGTTCAAAATTGTCTTCCCTTATATCCTAGCTGTGTAACCCTATGCAAGCACTTATGCTCTTTGCCTCAGTTTCCTCAGCAGTAGAGTAGAGCTACTAATAGCTCTTGACTCCCAGAGTTGCTGTGAGAATCAAATATGATCATATTTGTGAAGTACTTAGTAAAGTGCTTTGTACATAGTATGTGCTTAATAAATTCTTTCCTTTCTAAATATTCTAAACAGATGATAATATATTGGTTTCTAAAGCCTCAGAGATAAGAATTCTATGTTCTTTCTTACTTAATATTGGTGCAAATTAATATATTTTTTAAAAAAGTTTTTTATTAAATATTTCCCAGTTAAATTTAAAATTATAATAATCATGTAAAAAAATTTTGAGTTCCCTCCCTTTCTGTTATCCCTCCCCTTTTCTTGATAAGGGAAGCGATTTCATATCAATTATGCACATGAAGTAATACAAAACATATTTCTGTATTAGCCATATTGCAAAAGAAAAACAGATAAAAATGAAACCAACAAAAACAAAGTTTAAAAAGTATGCTTCAGTTTGCACTATTAGTTCATCATTTCTCTCTCTGGAATTGGATAGCAATTTTCAACATGAATTCTTTGGAATTTTCTTAGGTTATTGTGTTGATCAGAGTAGCCAAGTCTTTTGTTGAGTAACCAAGTTGATCGTTACCATTTACAAAGTTCTTCTGGTTCTGCTCCCTTCATTTTTTTGTGAGTTCTTATGTAAGTCTGTCTAACTTTTGCCCCTTAAACCATGCCTTTTGTCATTTTTTTTAAACAGTGTAATAGTATTCCATCATAATCATATACCACAGATTGTTCAGCTGCTTCTCATTGATGGACCACCCTTTGATTTCTGTTTTTTTGTTTGTTTTTTTTGTAATTATAGGATATCTACTATAGACCTAGTAATAGTATTGCTGGGTCAAAGAGTAAGCAAAATTTTATAGCCCTTTAGGTATATTTCTTAATTCTTCTCTAGAGTGGTTGCATTTTTTCACTACTCCACCAACAATTTTTCCACACTTGTCATTTTCCTTTTCTGTCATATTATCCAGATCTGATAGGTCAGAGGTGGTGTCTCAGGGTTGTTTTAACTTGCATTTCTCCAATCAAAAGTGATTTAGAGAATTTTCATATGACTATAGTTTTGATTTCTTCTTCTGAAAACTTCTTCATATCTTTTGACCCTTTATTAACTGAGGAATTGGTTATTTTTATAAATTTGACTCTGTTCCCTATATATTTGAGAAATGAGGCTTACCTGAGAAAATTGCTGTACATTTTCTCCAATTTTCTTGTTTTCTGTCTAATTTTGGTTGCATTAGTTTTTTTAATAAAAAAGTTTTTAAATTTCATGTAAGCAAAATTATCTACTTTATTTCCCATAGTCCTCTCTATCTCCTTATTTGATCATAAATTCTTCCCTTATCTATAGATTTGACAGGTGCATTTTTTCATGCTCTCCTAATTTACTTACAATTTTCTTTAAGTCTAAATAATGCACCCATTTTGACTTTATTTTGGTATGTGATGTGAGATGTTGGTTTATGCCCAGTTTCTGTGAAATTGTTTTCAAGTTTTCTGAATATTTTTTTTTTGTTAATTATTATGTTTTACCCCCAGAGCTTGGATCTTGGAGTTTTATCAGATACTAGATTACTATGTGTACTGTGAACCTAATCACTGAACCACCATTTTATTGACATTTTAGTCAGTTGTTACATTTTTTTTTTGGTTGCTAACAACTTTGTAATATAGTGTGAAATCTGGAATTGTTAGGCTACCTTCCTTTACATTTTCTCCCACTGATTCCCTTAATATCCTTGACCTTTTCTTCTTCCAGATAAATTTTGTTATTTTTTCCTAGCTTTGTAAATAGTTATTTGGTAGTTTGACCGTTATGACACTGAGTAAATAAATTAACTTAGGTAGGATTGCAAGCTTAATTAACCACATCCTACTCATGAGTAATGAATATTTCTCCAATTGTTTAGATGTCTTTATTTTTGTGAAAAGTATTTTGTAATTTTGTTCATATAATCCCTGGGTTTCTCTTACTGAGTAGACTCCCAAATATTTTATATTGTCTGTATTTATTTTAAATAAGATTTCTCTATTTCGTACTGCTGAGTTTTGTTTGCAGTATACAGAAATGGTGATGACTTATGTGGGTTTATTTTATATCCTGCAACTTTGATGATGTGGTTAATGATTTCAAGTACTTTTTTAGTTGCTTCTCTAGGGTTCTTTAAGTATATTATCATATCATCTGCAAAGAGCAACAGTTTTGTTTCCTCATTGACTCTTTTTCCTTCTTCAATTTATTTTTCTTTGATTATTCCAGATAGCATTTCTAGTACCATATTGAATAATCATGGTGATAATGTACATTCTTTCTTCACCTCTGATCTTAACAGTTCTTCAAGTTTCTCTCTATTACAGATAATGCTTGCTTTTGGTTTTAGATAGATACTACTTATCATTTTAAGACAGACTTCATTTATCCCTATGCTTTCAAGTGTTTTTAATAAGAATGGACGTTATGTTTTGTCAAAGGTTTTTTCTGCATCTATTGGTATATTTATATGATTTTTCTTTATATTTTTATTGATATAATCAATTATGCTGATAGTTTTCCTAACATTGAACCAGCCTTGCATTTTCCAGCTAGTCATAGTATGAGATCTTTGTGATATAATGCTGTAATCTCCTTGCTATTATTTTATTTAAAGTTTTTGCATTAGTATTAAGTAAGAAACTGCATATATAGTTTTCTTTCTCTGTTTTTTTCTCCCTGGTTTAGGGATCAAAACTACATTTGTGTCATACAAGGAAATTGGTA
The DNA here is from genome assembly GCA_023548195.1 of Bettongia penicillata ogilbyi. Classification (NCBI taxonomy): domain Eukaryota; kingdom Metazoa; phylum Chordata; class Mammalia; order Diprotodontia; family Potoroidae; genus Bettongia; species Bettongia penicillata. The sequence goes on along the minus strand of JAJHZJ010000237.1, from coordinate 7,852,707 downwards.
GGACTTCTTTACCTATTTTTTCAGGTAGTTGATGTCCTATTGGATTAATTATTACTTAAATATTGTAGAATTTATTTATAAATCCATCAGGTCTTGGGGATTTTTTTGTTATGAAGCTCATTGATACTGTATTCAATTTCTTTTTCTAAGGCAGAGCCATTTAAATATTCCATTTCCTCTTCTGTTAATCTGGGCAGTATATATGTTTGTAAACATTCACAGGTTTTAGTGAAATGGCCAGTTTTATTGGCATATCATTTCACAAAACAACTCCCAACAATTGCTTTAATTTCATTTTCATTGGTGCTTTAGTCACACTTTGCTTTTTTGACACTAATAATTTGTTTTAAAAAGGTGAATTAACCAATGGTTTATCTATGTGGCACAGTATGTTTGGCTCTAGAGTCAGAAAGACTCATCTCTTTGAGTCAAAATACTGAAGTGTGAAAGGGCATTGTCTCAAGCTCCAGTTTCTTCTTTTTTTTTTGGTACTGCTCTTTTTAGAGTTAATTCTGTATGTTTGAAGTTTTCTGGGAAATTTGAAAGCTTCCAAAGTGATGTGATGTGTGGACTTTATTTTACTGGTCTGCATTCTAGCCTTTACCCAGGAAGGGCCCCTTTTCCCTTGGCATTATATGTATATATGCATCTGTACACACACAAACACAGACACACATTATATATATAAATTATATATAAAACACACATATGTTTTATATATACACATTATATATAACACAATATACATATATGTATATACATATGCACAGATGCATTATACATACATATATATGTATATATACATATACAGACACACATACACACACTCACATATATATCTGTATGTATGTATAGGTCCTTGATCCAGGTTTCTTAGGACTAGAAGTGATACTGTTCCTCATGGTCCCTGACCTTTTGTCACTGAAAGTAATAACTGCCCCTTACACATAGGCAATGGAGTTGCTAAATAGTATTGGGTCTTGCTTCCAGTGCTAGCACAGAATTTCCTCTAATCTATTTTGGACCAGTTATCTTGTCTCCTTGCTATCTCTGGCTAGAGAGCTCCTGGAAGTTGCTGCTTCTTCTGTCACCACCGCCTGGTCCCCCCACTGGTGTTTTATCCATGTGGGCTTTGGGTCAACCTCCACCCCATGTCAGAGATCTCTTTTTTCCAATCTCCTGCCTAAGTTTTCTTGGGTGGGAAAAATCTCTTACTCTGATCTTTTCCTGGTTCTGCCACTCTAGAATTCAATTTAAGGTGTAATTTAAATTTGTTTGGAAGGGAACGTTGAGAGTGCTTTCTCTATTGTCTTATCTTGACTCTGAACCTGGAAGTCCTTCTGAGGACTATGCCAATTAATTTTCAACCTCATAATCTGAAAACTTTTTCATATCGTATATCTTAGTTATTTATCTTGCTATGTAGATTATTCACTTCCTTTAAAATATTTTTTATCTAAAAGGTAATTTAACTTTTAGCAAAATTTTTAGGATTAAGATGAAATCATTACCTTTCACATAATAGATTCTCAATATGTATTCAGCATATAAATCTTTTTAGTTTAATATAATCATTCATAGTTATTTGGAACAATTTTGCATAGTGAAAGGTCCCTTGCACCAAGAGTCAGGAGAGAGATCTAAATTTGAATCCTGATCCTAACATTTAGTAAGAAGGTCACAAGGAGCAAGTCATTTAGTATCTCTGGGCTTTCATTTACTCATCTGTAGAGTGGGTATAATTATATTCATATTATTAATTTTGTACAGTCATAATGAAAACAGTACTCTGTGAATATCAATTATTAATATTATAAAATTGGCCTAAGCAAATAAACAAAAATCCCTGAGTTATCATTGTGGGTTTAAGTAGGAAGTAGTATATCATGTTAATGATTTAAGTACAAGAAGGGGCATAAATTACATTATCATAGATTTATATGACAAGAAAAGGAAATAGTCATACATACAATGAGATGAAAAAAGACAGATCAAACACTGTACTATTGCAGCAACATATGAAAATATTCAGAGAAAGGCATTTAGGGTGTGTGTAGAGCCTCTTTAGAGGATTTGTGGAATGACTTAGGTAAATATAGCAAAGAACGTGTGTTCGTCCTTCATTGCCAAAGAAGACCATACCATCAGAGAAACAGTGACATGACTTGAACTTGACTTTATTTTGAGTGAGGGAGGGCTGTATAGGTCAACAGCTTCACTTCTCCTCCAGAACCATCTGAATCCAGTGACCAGATATTCATCAGAATGACTGGAGATGACCTAGGATGAGGCAATTTGGAAGTAATGAACTAATGATGAAATGTTAAAATTTTATTGAATTCCTTCTAATTACCATTTTCAGCAAAGGTATGTATGTGTATGTGTGAGTATACATGTATGCATGTGCACACACATAACATATATATGCATACACACACACTATATATATACATATATATACATACATACACACAAATACATACATCAGATTGTCTAAGAGAATTGTTTTTGGACAATTGATGCTCAAAGAAAAATTAGTTTGTCAGATATAAACATATAAACCTCTGTTAATAATTAGACAAAAAAAGGGGGAAGAGTTAAGATGGTGGGTAGAAACTTGTTAGAGCTCTCTCTCCAAACTCAGTCAAATACCTGTAAGAAATTCTGGAGCTGCAGAACCCAAAGAATGATGGAAAGAAGTAAATTGCCAGCCCAGGACAGCCTGGGAAGGTCAACAGGAAGTGTCTATCTTGTTGGCCTGGAAGTAAAGTATATTCCAGCATGGGCCACACCACCACAGATAGCACCTGAGCAGACCTTGGGAAAATGAATGACTAGTACCTGTGGTGATTTACAGACGTCACAGCTCCAAAATACAAAGGACGAATTGGAAGGTTAGTGGAAAAAACCTGTAAGACCTGTGTGAGAGAGTACAGTGGTTCTGTCCCAGCCTCAAGGTGGCAGAGGGGATGGAGGAGCCCATGGGAGCTGCATTAGTAGCAGGGGCAGTGACAGCAACTATATCTGGAGCTTTTAGCCCATAGACTGTGGAGGAATGAAGCAACTGACAATACACTCCCCCTCCCCGCCACTGGAAACAGAAAACTATCCTGACAAAGAGCTCAAAAGTCAAGTAATTGGCTGGAGAAATAAGCAAAAATGGGGGGAAAAATCAGATTATAGAATCTTACCTTGGTGACAAAGAAGATAAAAGTACACAATCAGAAGGAGACAACAAAGTCAGAATTCCTACATCCAAATCTTCCAAGAAAAATATGAATTGGTTTCAAGCCATGGAAGAGATCCAAAAGGACTTTGAAAATCAAGGAAGAGAAGTAGAGCAACAATTGGGGAGAGAAATAAGAGTGATGCAAGAATATCATGAAAAATGAGTCAACTGCTTGCTAAAAGTTACCCCCAAATGTGGAAGAAAATAACACCTTAAAAATAGACAAGTCCAAATGCAAAAGAGATCCAAAAACCAATAAGGAGAAGATTGCCTTTAAAAGCAGAACTGGTCAAATGGAAAAGGAGATCCAAATGTTCACCGAAGAAAATTATTTTTAAAAAAAATAGAATGGAGCAGATGGAAATTAATGACTTCATGAAAAATCAAGAATGGTAAAACAAAACCAAAAAAATGAAAAAAAAGGCATTGTGAAATATCTCATTGGACAAGAAAGAAAAACAAAAAACAAAACCTGACCTATAAAATAGATTCAGGAGAGATACTTTAAAAATTGTTGGATTACCTGAAAGCCATGATAAAATAAAGAGTCTAGACATCATCTTTCAAGAAATTAGCAAGAAAAACTGCTCTGATATCCTAGAACCAGCAGGTTAAATAGATATTGAAAGAACCCACCGATTGCCTCCTGAAAGAGATCCCCACAGGAAATCTCCTAGAAATATTGTACCCAACTTGCAGAGCTCACAGGACAAGGAAAAAATATTGAAAGCAGCTGGAAAGAAACAATTTGAGTATTGTGGAAATACAATCAGGACAACACAATATCTAGCAGCTTCTACGTTAAGGGATCTGAGGGCTTGCAATACGATATCCAGAGGTCAGTGGAGCTAGAATTAAAACCAAGAATCACCTTCCCAACAAAACTGAATATAATACTTCAGGGGAAAAATGTTCATTTCAGTGAAATAGTGAACTGTCAAGTATTTTTGATGAGAAGACCAGAACTGAATAGAAAATTTGACTTTCAAATACAAGAATCAAGAGAAGCATGAAAGGGGAAACAAGAAAGAGAAATCATAAGGGACTTACTAAAGTTGAACAGTTTAAATTCCTACATGGAAAGATCATATTTATAACTCTTGAGACTTTTCTCAATATTAGAGTAGTTGGAGGGATTATACACATATAGACTTAGGGCAAAGGGTGAGTTGAATATAACGGGATGATAACTAAAAAAATAAAATTAAGGGGTGAGAGAGGAATATATTGGGAGAAGGAAAAAGGAAGAAATAGAATGGGATAAATTATCTCTCATAAAAGAGGCAAAAAACCTTTTTAAATGGAGGGAAAGTGGCGGGAAGTTAGAGGGAAAGAGTGCTTAAGGATAGGTTAAGATGCATACTCAATTTGTTATGAAAACCTATTTTATACTACAGGAAAGTGGGGGGGAGGGTATAAATTAGGGGCAGGGGATGATATAAAGGGGGAACAAATGGGAAGAGGGGGTAAGTAGAAGTAAACACTTTTGAGGAGGGACAGGATCAAAAGATAGAGTAGAATAAATGGGAGGCAGGATAGGAAGGAGGGAAAATATTGTTAGTCTTTCACAACATGACTATTATGGAAGTGTTTTGCATGACTACACATGTATAACCTATACCATACTGCTTGCCTTCTCAATGAGGGTGGGTGAGGAGGAAAGGGGGAAGAGAAGTTGGAACTCAAAGTTTTAAAAACAAATGCTAAAAGTTTTTCTTGCATGCAACTGGGAAATAAGACATACAGGCAATGGGATATTGAAATCTATCTTACTCTATAAGAAAATAGAGGTGAAGGGAATAAGAGAAGAGAAGGGTGTGATAGAACAGAAGGGCACATTGTGGGAAGGGATAATTAGAAGTCTTGCTGTTTTGTGGTGGAGAGGGGCAGAAAGACGGGGAGAAAATCTGGAATGCAAGATCTTGTGTGCATAAATGCTGAAAACTATAAATTAATTAGTAAAAATCTGAAAAAAATAATTAGATGGACAATATTCCCACAGAGTACATGCATAGACTATTCTCATCCTTCACGTATGGCCCTTTCTCCCTCTCTGACTAACTGTGCATAGGCAGTTCTGTCAGTCCTATTTACTTGTCTCAATATCCTGAAACATCTAATCCTTGCATTCTTTGGATTATGCAATAACATAACCATACACAAAGAGTTAGAGGAAACTAAAAAAAATCATCCATCGTAGCTTCTCATTTGACTGGTAAGAAAACTAGACTTCTCTGTCTTGTTCACCTCAGGATCACAATGAGTGAATCCTTTTTGTTGGATCACAGGACATCTAGGTGGCACAGTGGATAGAGCACAAGGCTGGAATCAGGAAGATCTGAGTTAAAATCCAGTCTCAGACATTCATTAGCTGTGTGATTGTGGGCAAATCACTTATCCTTGTTTGCCTTAGTTTCCTCATCAGGATCTTTGCCAAGAAAATCCTAAGGGGGGGTCCCGAAGAGTTAGACATGACTGAAACAACTCAACAACAGCAAAGGTCCATGATCTGGCTTTTCCAGATAGGCATAGATTTACTGTTTCAGCCATACTCATCATGGCTCTACCAACAGTTCTGACTATATTAGACTGAGTATAGAAAGCTGTGATTTGATGAGTGATCCTCAATTCATTGGCAGCCAGGTGTTCAGTGACTGACATGATAAAGCTGTCATGTTATGCTATGTTATGTCATGTTATGTTATATTACGTTATGTTATGACAACTTTTACCCATTGCTGCTAGTTCTGCCCTCTGGGGCTGAACAGAGCAAGTCTAATCCTTTGAGTTGGCAGGGCTTCAAATTGTTTAAAGACAGGTATTGTGTCCTCCCCTAAGTCTTCACTTCTATCAGCTCAGTGTCCAAATTTCTTCAGCTAATCTTCATGTAGCATAATTTTGAGGGCATTCACCACCTCGTCCACTCTTCTTTAGATGCTTGCCAGATGTTAAGGAGGATACCATTTTGTTTCCCAGTGGTTAACAATCATGTATACAAAAAGAAAATTTATACACAACACAATTCTGCATTATTAATTTATCTCCATTATTTTCTTAAATCTGAACAAACAACAAAGCCACAAATCAAGCCTTGTGTTGTATCGTTTGCCACTTTCCAAGGCACAAATGTTACCATAAATATTGAACATCTCACTCTTATAAGACTATTGAGATGGCTCCAGAACACCCCTGGAGGGGATCTGAAGAATGGAAGGTTTTTCTTTCTTCCATCTGACAGTAAAAGGAGAGCTCCAGTGGTAAGATTTTGTAGCTGTTCATAGTAAATTCCATCATATTTAATTCAGATTGACACTTGAGTTTGTCAAAAGCATTTTAAAACCTGCCTTTGTGTTAATTGTCTCTCTCAGGTTGGTGTCATCTGCATTTCTGATAAGCATACCATCTATTCCTTTCCCACATCATTGATACTGAAAAAGAATCCTCACCATAACACAACCAGCAAGTAGTGACTCATCCTTTGATGGAAAGTGTCTAATAAGGAGGCCCCTTGTTGCCTCTCAAGTCAATCAGTTCTCTTTGGATAGTTCTAATAGTTAGTATATTTTTCTTTACAAGTCTAAATTTATCTCTATAGCTTGTATCCCTTTCTCCTAGTTTTGCCCTATGGTGATGTCTAAATTTTCTCCCTTCCCCCCTCTCATGATAGCCCATCACATGCACAAATCACCCAAACAATCAGCAAGTATTAAACACCAACTAGATATGAAGAACCTAAATAGTTACTGGGAATTTGGACACTGCAAGAAGGCAAAAGAAATATAGAAAGAATGAAAGAGACTAATTTATACATATGATCATATTAAACATATTTCCACATTAGTCATGTTGTGAAAGAAGAATCAGAAAAAAAGGGGCAAACCATAAGAAAAATCCAAAAAAGAGAGAAATGGTATGCTTCTATCTGCATTCATATTTCATAGTTCTTTCTCTACATGTGAACAGGATTTTCCATCACGAGTCTTGTGGAATTGTCTTAGATCATTGCATTGTTGAGAAGAGCTAAGTGTATCAAAGCTTTTCAGCATCCACTGTTGCTATTACTATGTACAGTGTTCTCCTGGTGCTGCTCACTTCACTAAGCATCAGTTCAGGTAAGTCTTGCCAGGTTTTTCTGAAGTCATTCATTCATCATTTCTTATAGAACAAAGCATTCTGTTATATTCATGTACCACAGCTTGTTTAGCCATTCTCCAATCGATGGACACCCCCTCAATTTCAAATTCTTTTAAAAAATATATAATTTATTTATTTTTCGGTTTTCAACACTCACTTCCACAAGAATTTGAAAATAAAATTTCCTCCCCACCCCCACCCCAGTACAACATACACTTCATCCACCCCTCCTTCCAGTTTGTCCTCCCTTTTATTATTCCCCTTCTTCCATCCCGCTCCCCTCTATTTTCCTATAGAGCAAACTAGAATTCTATACCCCATTGTCTATATATCTTATTTCCCAGTTGCAAGCAAAAACAATCTATAACATTCATTATTAAAGCTTTGAGTTCCTTTCTTTCCTTTCCTCCCTCCACATCTACCCGCATTGAGAAAGCAAGCAAGTTAATATAGGTCATAAATGTGTAGTCATGCAAAATATTTCCATGATTGTTATGTTGGGAAAGACTAACCATATTTCCCTCTGTCCTATCCTGCCTTTCATTTATTCCATTCTCTCCCTTGACCTGTCCTCCCACAATAGCGTTTGTTTCTGATTATTCCTTTCCTCAATTTGCTGCCCCTTCCATTATCTTCCCTCTCCTATCCCATTTCCCCCTGCCTTCCTGCAGGATAAAATAGATTTTCATATCACATTGAGTGTGTGTTATTCCTTCCTTCAGCCAAATTCTGCTAGAGTAAGTCTCACTTATTCCTTTTCATCTCCCTGCTCTTCGCCTCCACTGTAAAACCTCTCTATTGCCTCTTTTATGCAAGATGACTTGCTACATTCTACCTCTCCCTTTCCCCTACTCCTAGTACATTCCACTCAACAGTGAATTTTATTTTTTAGGTATTCTCCATTCATATTCAGCTCACCTTTTGTCCTTTGTCTATATGTGCGTGTATGCATATATATATGCATGAACCCATACACCCATGAGCATATACATACATACACACATATAATATACATGTACATACCCATACAAACATGCATATATGTGTATATATACACATATATATGTATGTGTATATATTTATATAAATACAAAAATATAAATAATATATTATAAATATATGCATATAATAAATATACATATATCATATATACATATATACACATCATAAATATATATACATACATATGTATGCATATGTGTGTGCATATAGATATAGATCTATCTATCTATCTATCTATCTATCTATCTATCTATCTATCTACACTTTCTCTCTAACTACCGTAATACAGAAAAAGGTCTCATAAGTTACAAATATCATCTTTCCATGTAGGAATGTAAACAATTCAACTAAGTCCATTATGGTTTCTTGAAAGTCAAATTTTCTATTCAGTTCTGGTTTTTTCATCAAGAATGCTTGAAAACCTTCTATTTCATTGAAATTCATTGATTTCTATTTCATTAAAATTCAGTTTTTCCCCCTGGAGTTATTATTGGATAGGTGATTTGTTGAGTAGGTTTTGTTTTGTTTGGTAGGTGATTGTTGGTTTTAAACCTACCACCTTTTACCTCTTGAATATCATATTCTATGCCCTTTGATCCTTTTGTGTAGACGCTGCTAAATCCTGTGCTATCTTGATTGTATTTACACAGTACTTGAATTGTTTCTGTCTGGCTCCTTGTAATATTTTTTCCTTGCTGTGAGAACTCTGTAATTTGGATATAATATTTCTAAGAATTTTCCTTTTTGGATCTGTTTCAGAGAGTGATGTGTGAATTATTTCCATTTCTATTTAACCCTCTGATTGTAGAATATCAGGGCAGTTTTCCTTGATAATTTCATGAAAGATGATATCTAGGCTCTTTTTTTGATCATAATCAGATAGTCTCATAATTTTTAAATTGTCTCTCCTGGATCTATTTTCCAGGTCAGTTGTTTTTCCAATGAGACCTTTCATATTGTCTTCTATTTTTTCATTCTTTTGGTATTGTTTTGTAATTTCTTGGTTTTTCATAAAGTCATTAGCTTCCATCTGCTCCATTCTAATATTTAAAGAACTTTTTCTTCAGTGAGCTTTTGAACCTCCTTTTCCATTTGCCTAATTCTTCTCTTTAAAGCATTCTTTTTCTATTTGGCTTTTTTGGCCTCTTTTTCCATTTGAATCATTCTACTTTTAAAGGTGTTAATTTCTTCAGCATTTTTTGGGGTCTCCTATAGCAAGCTTTTCATGATTTTCTTGCATCGCTCTCATTTCTCTTCTCAAATTTTTCCTCTACCTCTATTACTTGATTTTCAAAATACTTTATGAGTTCTTCCATGGCCTGAAATGATTGCATATTTATTTTGGAGGTTGTTCATACAGAAGCCTTGACTTCCTCTGATGGTATGCATTGTTCTTCCTCATCTGAAAGGATGGAAGAAAATACCTGCTCACCAAGAAAGTAACCTTCCATTGTCTTATTATTTTCCCCTTTTTTGGACATTTTCCCAGTCAGTTTTTTGACTTTTGAGTTCTTTGTTAAGGGTAGGGTATACTCTGGAGACCTGCAAGTTCTCAGTTCCTCCAAGGTGGCACAATCAAGGGAGAGGTCTCCTGACCTGCACTTCAGTTTGTGAGCAGGATTCCTTCTCCAGAGCCTCCACCAGCTCCACCACACCATTCAGCACTCCTTCTTACCCCAGGCCTGCCACTCAGGACTGAGATTTGGATCAGCTGCTCAATTCCCCCAGGCACTTTAGGCCAGGGTTCCTACAATGGAAGCTGCAGCTACCTGAGGCTGAGGTTAAGCTGCTGAGTTCCTTCTCACGCAAGTGAAAGAGCTTTCTCACTGACCTTTGAAGCTGTCTTTGGCATTTGTGAGTTGAGAAATCTGGTTCCTTAAAACCTGCTCCAGTCCTGTCCTTGCCACAGCACGACCCAGGCTGTACTGTGCTGCGCTCCTCACCTGGTATGATAGAAATTTCCTGTCGGCCTTCCAGGTTGCCTTAGGCTGAAAATCTCTTTCACTCTCTCGTTTTGTGGCTTCTGCTGCTCTAGAATTTGTTTAGGGTCATTTTTACAGGTATTTTATGGGCTGTGGGAAGAGAACTTCTAGAAGTGCATCCTTCTACTCAGTTCTGCCCCTGTGTTTTCATGATTTTCTTGAATCACTCTCTTTTCTCTTCCCAAATTTTCCTTCACATCTCTTACTTGATTTTCAATTTTCCTTTTGAGCTCTTCCATGGCCTGAGACAATTGAATATTCTTTGGAGGCTTTGAATGTAGGAGGCTTGACATTGCTATATTCCTCCAATTGTATGCTTTCATCTTCCTCATCTAAAAGAATGGAAGAAAAATACTTTTTCACCAAGAAAGTAACCTTCTATAGTCTTATTTTCCCCCTCTTTGGGCACTTTCCCAGCTAATAACTTGACTTTTGTCTCCTTTGTCAAGTGGAGAGTATGCTACCCCAGGCTTCAAAGATTTGTGCAGCTGTTCTCTGAGATATCTCTAGGCACCTGAAAATTTTCAGTTCCTCCAAAGTGGTATAGTTAATGAGAGGTGTTTAATCCTCTTCTGTCCTGTGCTCTGTTCTGTGAGCCAACAAAAACACTGTTTTCTGCCCTGGAATTGTGAGTGGAACACCCTCTCCCCACTCTCACCAGTTCCACCATGCCAGTGCTCCTCCTTGTCCCAGGACCACCACTCAGAATTGAGGCCCAGATCAACTGCTGGATTCCCCCAGGGTCTGTAGGTTGAGAACTCCAGAAGGTTGCAGGCATTATGGGACTAGGACTGAGGGCCTGACAGTTCTCCCCTCTCACCCAGGTAAAAGTGATTTCTCACTGATCTTAAAAGCTATATTTGGCATTTGTGGGTTAAGAAATCTGGAAACCACAGCAGCTGCCCATGATTCAGCACCTCAAAGCCTATACCAGTCCTGTCTGTGCCATCTTGGTCCATCCTAGACTTCACTCCACTCCATACCTGATGTGATCGACTCTTGATGTCAGCTTTCCTGACTGTCTTGGACTGGAAATCTGTTTCACTCTGTAATTGTGTGACTTCTGCAGCTCTAGAACTTATTTAGAATAGTTTTTTTTATAGTTATCTTAAAAGTGTTGGTGGGAGAGCTCAAGCAAGTCTATGCTTTGACTCCTCCATCCTGCCAGTTTCAAATTCTTTCCTAGCATGAAAAGGTCTGCTATAAATATTTTTATACATGTAATCCTTTCCCCATTTTTATGATCTCCAGAAGTGGTATTTCTGGGTCAAAGGCTATGCACAGTTTTATAGCCCTTAGGGAATAGTTCCAAATTGTTCTTCAGAATGGTTGAATCAGTTCACAACTCCACCACCAATACATTGGTGTTCCAGTTTTCCCACATCTCTAACATTCATCATTTTCCTGTTTTGTCATGGTAGCCAATCAAATAGGTGTGATGTGGTAACTCAGATGTATTTGTGCTTCTCTAATCAATAGTGATTTAGAACAATTTTCCATGGCTATAGATATCTTTAATTTCTTCATCCAAAAACTGCCTCTTCATATCCTTTGATGATGTATCAATTGGGGAATGACTTGCATTCTTATAAATATGACTTAGTTCTCTGTATATTTTAGAAATGAGGCCTCTTTCAGAGTCATTAGCTGTAAATATTTGTTTCTCAGCTCTCTGCTTCTTTTCCAATCTTGGTTGCATTGCTTTTATTTGTGTAAACTCTTTGCAATTTAATGTAATAAAAATTATCCATTTTACATTTCATAATGTTCTTTATCTCTTATTTGGTCATATATTTTTTTCTCATTCTCCATAGATCTGATAGATAAAGTATTCCTTGCTCTCTCAATTTACTTGTAGTACTACCCTTTATGTCTAAATCATGTCATGTAGGATATTCTAACCAATAATTGTACCTGTTAAGTCTCCTGGTTAGTAGTTAAGTCTCCTGCCATTCTTTATTTTAATCTCTGTCCCAGAAATTCAAAGGCAGCTGGGTGGTGCAATGGTAAGAGTGCTGCAGCTGTATTCAGGAAAATTTAGCCTCAGATATTATTAACTATTTTACCTTGGGCAAGAAACTTAAACTTTGCCTGCCTTAGTTTCCTCATCTCTAAGATGGGCATAAAAATAATCCCTTCCTCTCAAGATTGTTATAAACATCAAGTGAGATAATATTTAGAAAGAACTTTGCAAACATTAAATTATGATGTAATAATAATAGTACTAGCTAGCATGTTCCAAGAAATGTGCTAAGTACTTTGTAATTATTACCTCATTTGATCCTCATAACAACCCTCAGAATTAGGACTTATTTGATAGAAGAGGAAATTGAGACAAATAGAGGTTCAGTGTCTTACCCAGAGGCCCCATCTAGTGAGCATCTGAGATTGGATTGAACTCACATTTTCTTTATAATAGTCTCTGCATTCTACCCACTTCACTACCTTGTTATTATTTTGTTGTGACAACTTCTTACAGTACCATTCAGGAAAATTTCATTGTTACCTATTGTCACTGTATGTGATACCTTTTATCAAAATATAGTTTTCCTGATTATCTCTTTTGATTAGATCTATCATTGTCTCTCATATACAACATTTTATTGGATTCTGGCTTCTAATCCATTAGACTATCCACTTCTGTGTGAGCTCATCCCATTCATGTTCATAGTTATGATTATTAATTGAACATTTCTCTCTGTCTTATTTTCTCATGTTTATCCTACTCTCTCTTTTTATTCTGTTCCTCCTTAAAAGTCTGTTTTGCTTCTGATCACTCTCTCCTTTAACCTGCTCCCCCTTTTATTGCTCCCACCTTTCTCATAAGATAGATTTCCATTCCAAAATGAGTGTGTTTCTTATGTTTTACATTTTCTTCCTTTTAAAAACTCTTTCAAATTTATTTTATTGTTTCTTGATGTCTCATGGAGTCATTAGTTTCCAGTTGACCAATTCTAATTTGTAAGGAATTTTTTCTTCAGTGAGTCTTTGTATCTCTCTCTTTTTTTCATTTGTAGAGGTTCTCACATTGTTTTTTTTTTTTCTGAATTGTGTCTTCCATGATGATAGCTTTTCCTTCTTTGGCCCTCAGTTTGCTCATTGGTAAAATGGGAATAGTATTATCATAGAATAAATATTCTAAAAATAAATAAAGAAATGCCTTTGTATACTTTAAGGTTTTGTAGAATTATTTGTAATGACTTGTGCATTACCAAAGGCCTTCTTGCTTTTGGTCTCTTTGTTATTATCACCCATCAAAAGCAAAATCACAAAGTGGACCAGGATATAAAGTTGGGGAAAGTAGATTGTTGAATGCCAGAAAGAAATTTGCTCTTTCCCCTCAGCAACTGGAAGGCAGCCACAATTTTGTTTATATTTTTTGGCAAACAAATCAAGTACAAAATAATAAAAGGCTGATACAACTCATTTGCCATTCATTTATTCATTTCATGTTTGGAACTTCTGCACTGTTCCTCTCTGTCTCCATTATTAGTTGCCTCCATCATCCAATCATAGTTCACATCAAATCCCAGTTGTCTTCTCCAATCTCTCCATCTCCTTCCAATTCTGAAACCATATTCAATTACAGAGTCTTGGCTGCTGGATTGAAAAAATCAAGCCACAAGTATGAACTTGATCCTGATATCTCTGTTGAATCTGTCAATCAAAGGCATTGTGCTAGGAGCAAAAAGACCTTTAATTATTTGCCAAAAATGAAAATCATAGTCTAAAGTGAAATAATTCTAAATTGGATGTGTCTAGAGATTGGCTGAAGAAATTCATTTGCACTCTTAGTCATCGAGTGTAGTGACTATCAAAGGAGATGGTACATGTAGACTATACACAAACACATATGTACATATGTATATAGTAGTAGTAGTAGTAGTAGCAGTAGTAGTAGTAGTAGTAGTAGTAGTAGTAGTAGTAGTAGTAGTAGTAGTATTTTTCAAAATTGATCAAATATTTTTTCTACACCTAGTTAAAATGTCTTTAATTATTGTCCTGGTTACATTTCAATTTATTGATTCAATCTAAAAAAGTCTAGGATCTTAGAGATTTGGAGCACCCTTCTCTTATGTACATAAATCAGGACATATAAGATAAATACAATGAAGATGGAAGGTAGCTTTCAAGGTGAAGGCACTCACCACTGGAGAAACTGGGAATGCCCCTGTTGTGGGTTTGGCACTTAATTTGATGAACTTATTTTCATGGGTGTGTGTGTGTGTGTGTGTGTGTGTGTGTGTGTGTGTAAATAGAAATTTATAGATTTCTCTCAGTTCCTGAGAAGGCTATTGTAGCAAAGTATTTTTTAAGTTAACTAAAAGGAATAATAATCTTCTCATTGGAAAATGCATCCAAGAGTTCACATCTTTTGTTTCCTCCCCACTTGTCTATTAAAAAAATAAAATAATAACCCAACAAAAAGAAATCTAGTGTGTTTGTTTTTTTCCCCTCCCATATCATCTTCACTCCATTGGAAAAAAAAAACAAACCAATTGTGGGTGTTTGTGTGTGTGTGTATGTGTGTGTGAGACAAATATTGTATAGTCAAGCAAAACAAATTTCCTCAGTGCTTGTCAACAAAAATATTTCCTCTTCATTCCTCACCCTAAATTCATCACCTCTCTGTCAGAGATGGCATATTTCAGCATTCATCTTCTAGAACCATGAATGGTCATTATTATCAATCATAGTTTGTTCAGCTTTTTAAGTTGTCTTTACAATGTTCTCATTGAATAAATTATTCTCCAGGTTCTGCTTATATCATTCTTCATCAGTTCATATAAGTCCTCAATTGTTATTTTTTTATAATATTGACATTGTAAAATTATTCATTTGGCTCAGCGGACTTCACTGTACTGAGTCTTAAAGGAAATCAGGGATTCTCAGAAGTAGAAAAGAAAAGGGAGAGCAATCCAGTCATTGGAGAAGGGAATATTTAGTGAAAATGTATGTAGAGAGGAGATGACAGGGTTGTGAGGGAGACATAAAAAGATGAGTAAAGAGAGTGTGGAAAGGGGAAGAATTTCAGGTGTTATACTCCATGTACAATTTATTCTTCCTGATGTCCCCAGGATCATCTCTTTCCCTGTAATTGCTTTTTTTCTGGGTCTGCAGCTGAGCTAACTCTCTTAGGTGCTTTTGTTATTTTACCTTGTTTCAAACTCAATCACATTTTGTTATTTTCCACTTATGCGACTAACCTCTGTAGGTTCTTTTGCATAATTTCCTAGTTCTTACCGATATTTATTTAATTTTATCAGAGAATTTAATTAACATGAGGCAATTCTTTTTCCAGATCATTAGGAAAATGCTGAATAAGACTAGAGCTAGTTTCAATTCCTGTGATACTCTACGCCAATCCCTTAAGAAAATTGCTGCATATTATTAATCTTTTCCAGAAACCTCTCAGTGGGTTTCTCATCCAAGTTCAAACCTGTCTAGTTGAATGGACTAAATTTGGAAGACATGATCTCCAGAGACCTACTTCACCCACTAACATCCTTTCTTTTACTGTGAACTTAACGATCATTAACACAAACACATTTCAGTTCACCAAGAAGAAGATAACTATAGAAAGAATCATGAACTTCTCAATGTAATTCTCCAGTGAGGAAATACAAACTATCAACAATCACATGAAAAGATTTTTCTCCCACTTAGTTCCAGAACTGCCCTCTACAACTACTCATTTTTCTATCATTTTTCTTTTGATGTTCTTGTACTGATGACAAACAAGGCTAAGTAACTTGTCCAGGGTCACCCAGTCACTCAGGCACAGTATGTGTCTGAGGTTGGCTTTAAACTCATGAAGATGAGTCTTCCTGGCTCCACATCCAGCACTCTATTCATTGCACCACTTAACTCACCCCAAAAATGTGAATGAAGACTTCATCTGGTGGAATGGGAGGATGAGATCAATTTGTTCCAATGGCCATGAAGGCAGATGGAGCAGGCAATGTGGAGCACTTAGAGCTTACTTAGACAGTGAAGATGCCAAGGTCATCCACTTCATCCTGAGCCATGGTCTTGACTCTGTCTTGCCACTGTACTATGATGTCTCAGGTGGAGAGAGTGAGGCTGATGACTTCATGCAACTCTGCCTCACTTAAATCCAAATTACGCACGAATTAAAAGACAAACAAAAAGATCACTGAGGACAAAAGTTAGCACAGGCTTTATGGAGGAACGATCAAATGCAACCTTATGTCCTCTAACTTCAGTTGGGATCTAGTTATTACTCTTATTTACTCCCTATCACTCTACCTGAATATTCCAAAACCTTCTCTGTCTTCAAGCCACCAACTTCACCCAAAGTCCATTCTCTATCAAAATGAACAGTCAATATACCTCCTACTTTACTAGGATGACCAAAAAAGCAAAATAAACCTGAGGCCATTCATTATGAAATGTCTCACCTCTTACTTCACATCTCATGATTTCTTTGTTCCTTCATTCATTCTCTCCTTGAATTGTTAAATTTTCTACTGCTCTTGACTATTTCTGACTCTTTGTCTCCCTGTCTCTCTCTCTCTCTCTCTCTCTCTCTCTCTCTCTCTCTCTCTCTCTATATATATATATATATATATATATATATATGTCTGTTTCTCTTTCTCTTTCTCTCTCTGTCTCTTCTCATCTCTTTATCTCCTTTTATCTGTCTCTCTTTCCATCTCAATATGTCTACTGTCTCATGATCAGTGTGACACTCACAAATACACACAATTCCTCAATATTCTTTGAAAAAAATATAAACAACCTTCCCCTTTTCTACTGTCATTTTCCTTGTGTGACATACACCTCCTCCAACTATCCTTCTACCTATATGGCTTCTTCTTTGCGAGTTTATCTTCTTCTTTATGCTTCTTTTGTCTTAAGGAACTGTCCTAGATCCTCACCTGTCTGCTCTCTCTATCTCTCTCTCTGTACATTTCTTTCGATATGTACACACACACACACACAAGCATGTATATATGTATATATGTTTATATATGCTTGTTTTTATGAGTGTATATAGGTGTTTGCACAAGCATGTATGTATGAATGGATATGTGTGTGTATTTCGATATATATTTTTCTCCATGGCTTCACCCAAGAAGCCATGAGTGTGAGAGAAAGATAGAGAGGTCTAGTCTACCACCAACTCATGTCTTGGGTCCTTCTAGAGGAAAACTATACAAGGTTCTTTCTGTGTTCACATTTGTAAACTATAGGTAATAAACCCTTGTCAGTTTGGGGACACAAATAGCTCACAAGAAAGACACTTACTAAATTGGTACAGTAAGAATAATAACTACAGCCCAATCTAGTCCATAGCCATGGAGAAGACTCTCCCACAAATGTGTGTGCATGTATGTGTTCATCCTTCTTTGCTGAAGAAGACCATGCAGTCAGAGAGATAATGACAAGACTTGCACTTGACTTTGTTTTTGAGTGAGAGAGGGCTGTGTAGGTCACCAGCCTCACTTCTTCTCCAGAGCTGTCTGAATCCAATGACCAGATATTCATCAGGATGACTGGAGATGACCCAGGATGAGGTAGTTGGGGTTAAGTGACTTGCCCAAGGTCACCAGCTAGTGAGTGTCAAGTGTCTGAGGTGAGATTTGAACTCAGGTCCTCCTGATTCCTGCACTGGTGCTCTATCCACTGCACCACCTAGTTGCCTCTCCCACAAATATCTTTGCCAGCAGTGAAAATGTGGCTATACAGATAGAATAAATTAATATAGAAGCATATGTATAGGGATCATACATGGTCAAAGAAAATCACACTTTTAGGATTAAAGGGCTATGATATTTTTTGTTATGTTGTCTTCATATTGCATCTTCTGGATGTAATCTTTCTTCTGGGAAGATCACTTTTCTTGACTCCTTGAGTCTGTGTCTCTGCACAGTGTAGCTAGACCTTGTGGATGGACTCTCTGGGACTATTCTTTGCTGGACACAGTGACTCCTACTAGATAATTTGTTCTGTTGCTGCAAGATGACTACCAATAGGAGAAGGGAGTTAAAGAGAGGAAAGGGGAGATGGCTGGTGGGAATTTAGGAGAAATGTCCTCTTTTCAGCTGTCTTCTGTACTGTGGTGATGTCTGATCTCTTTGACCATTCATTGTCTTTTTTTTTTTTTGAGTCTCAGTTTTCCTTGAATTTCAGTGGCATTAAGTGAATTAATGATCTTTGTTGTCTATTTCCTTTGCTGGTTTGTTTCTCTCCCCTTGCATGTTACTGTGGGAATACCCTGATTCAAACTTTAAATTTTGGTTTCTTCTGCATAGCTCCAAACTTTGAGAGATCATCCCTTATTCTGTTTTCTATTATCACCAGTAGGAAGTTGATTCCAAAATCTATATATTTTTAGCTCTAAGTTATCTTCAAAATCCCAGAATCCCAGAATCTGAAGCTGGAAAAGATCTCAGTGGCCATCTTATTTTAGCCTATACTTGAAAGGAATCCTCCCCCCAAAATACGTTACAAGTCATCATTCAGCATCTATTTGAAGACCTCAAGTGAGGGGTAACTTTAGTGATACCTCATTCTACTTTTACAAGTTTTTTCTGACATTAAGCATAAATTTTATATTTCGCCACATCCACTCACTGCTCCCAGTTTTGCTATATGAGGAAAGACAAGCAAACAAACAAATAAATAAACCTAATCCACAAGACAGACTTTCAAATACTTGAATACAGCTGTCATTCTCACATCAACCCCCCTCCAACTACCATCTTGTCTTTTCTCCAAGCTAACCGAAGCCAATTTTTCAACAGATCCTTATATAGTATGTGCCTTTGCCACCATGCTTGCCCTCCTTGAAATGTTCTCCAGCTTATCAGCAACCTTCTTAAACTCTGATGCCCAGAATGGAACATAATAATCTAGATATCATCTGCCAAGGGCAGAGTGCAGAGGGACCATCTCCTTATTCCTGGAAGTTATGCCTCTTTTAATGTAACTCCAAATCACATTAGTTGGTTTGGCTTCCGTATCTCGCTGCTGACTCATAGTGAATTTGCAGTCCACTAAAATCGCTAGATTTTTTTCAGGCAAGTGACTAACTTGCTACGTTTCTTTCATCCTCTATTTGTGAAGCTTTTATTTTCCATTTCTTATTGTTGTCTATGATTGATTAGACATTTCTATTCTTGTCTATACCACCATCATCTCAAAATGTCATATAAATTGGAAAAATCAAACCTAAAATGGAATTTATCTTCCCTCCAAAATTGACTCCCATTACTCCTATGTGGGTGGAACTTTTATTTTCCTAGTTATTTAACAACACATCTTTGAACTAGCTTTGACTCATCTCTGTGGTCCTCTCTGACTCCTTCTCTCCCTCTCAATATTAGATCAATCACCAAATAAATTTAATCCAATGAACGTTTATTCTGGTTCCATCATGGGATTGTTCTATGGTCTGTGATACAAAAATGGAATAAGACGTTGTTCCAGCCCTTTAGTAGCTTATATTCTGAGTATTTTCAGTGAATGTCTTTCATTTCTGGAATGTTCTCTACCTTCTCATCTCTACCTCCTCACTTCCATGGCTTCCTTCAAATATCATCTAAAGCCCCACCGTCTCAGTTCTGCTTAATGCTAGTACATTTCTTCTGTTCGTTATCTTCAATTTATCTTGCTTGTATACAATTTTTTTTCCTTTATTAGACTGTGACTTTCTTGAGAGCATGCATGTCTTTTGGGTTTTTTTTCTTCTTTTATTCGCAGAATCTAGTACATTGACTGGCACATAGTAGACACTTATTAATGCTAATTTGTGTGTTTGACTTATGGCTTGTAGGATAATTGAGGAACTAAAAACCTTTCAATTTATAAGACTTGCAATTTTTCCTTCAAACCATCCATTACATTTTCTCCCTTCCTCTCATTTCAGAATCCCAGAATTCCAGGTTTAGAAGGGATACCTGGGCTTAGTTTTTTTAATTAGTACTATTCAGTAATTTTTTCTATAACATCCCAGAAAAGTGCTATCTAGATCTCACTTGAAGATTTCCAGTTAGAGGGAACACTTTATCTACCAAAGTAGCCAAATTTACTTTTTGATAAGTAATTATTATGCCATTTCTTCACTACTACAATCCTAGTTCATGTCCTTATAACAACATATCTGAAATGTTCCTTCCTCATTGGTTTCTATGATTCCACTTCTCTCTTTCATCTCCCCATATCCTGTGCATTATTCCCAATTTTATCTTTGTAAAACATTGTTTTTGGCTTGACAGACATGATGGTCAGGATAAGGACAAGATGAAAATGATAACTGATATACTTTAGGAAAATAATATCTTACTGATTATTACATCTTCAACTATTTGACTTCTAATGAACACAAAGTCTATGAAAACATGTATCTATATATGTGTATATCTATAAAATAATTAATAATAAAATTGACATTTTTTTCCCTAGGTTGAAAGGATTGTCAAATTATGTTTGGGGTTCAAATTGTTGGAGTCTATGTAGGCCACATTCTCTAGTTCTGATGATAAAACAGCAATTGAGTTCAAGCGGAAAATGTTTTAACTAAATGCAAAATTCAGTAAGACTAGTTGTTTCCATAAATTAATAGAATGTTTGAATTGACCATCCAGGTAAGGTGGCAATTAATCTGAGAGCACTAAATTGACATAACTACGTTTGTCTATGTTTTTTCAATAACACCTGTAAGTCCTCCATGTTTGAGGCATTTGCAAATTTAGAATAGAAGAAGACATACTAGACTAGTAAAAGATTTGACAGCATTTCCAGCCCCCATTGTGGAAGAAAACACTATTAAATCATATTAGAAAGTCTCTTCTTGACAGATACCCAAGTCCATAAGTCCATACTGTCTGGGCTTGCTTCAGAAATGTGTCCAAACAGGATCTGAATCTATTATAAGCATTATTGCTGATGCTCTGATTTAGCATACTAAGAAATCATCAATCTTTGTTCTTTGGGATTTCTTCATATTGAATCATATTGATATTTTTAATCTGAATTAACTTTTTCTCCCG
This sequence comes from Bettongia penicillata ogilbyi, assembly GCA_023548195.1. Classification (NCBI taxonomy): domain Eukaryota; kingdom Metazoa; phylum Chordata; class Mammalia; order Diprotodontia; family Potoroidae; genus Bettongia; species Bettongia penicillata. The sequence continues at coordinate 7,831,342 of JAJHZJ010000237.1, read as the reverse complement.
TAAGGTTATTAATAATGAATTGCATATATGTGAACTCAGAGCTCAAAGTACAATATTGTTTGTATATATTAATACTATGTATTTCTATAATACTTTGCAATTTTCAAGCATTTTTGCATATATGATACTTGCAACATCCTAGTTAGGTAGGCAGGGACCATTAGTTTTAACTATTTCTGTTTTAGAAATGGGGAAACTGAGAATCTTGCAGTGTGTGTATTTTTTAGGTGGCACAATTAGTATCTTAGACAGGAAAAGAACTCATTTTGACCTTTAATCCAGTACTCTTTTTGCTATATGAGAAAATGAGCAACTATACTGAACTATAAATGTAAATGATTGCACATATTTTTATAATTCTTTCAGGCTGTTCAACTATTTTTCCTGCAAATCTCTAAGGTAGGTACTATATTATTTCCCCATTTTACAAATGAGTAAAATTGAAACTCAGAGAACATGTGATTTGCTCAAGATCGTACAGTAAGTGCCTGAGGATGGATTTGAATTCAACTTTCCTGATGCTGGATCCAACACATTCTTTCCCTTGAACCACATACTTTCTCGACAAATATTTCCAATCTCTCCATAGTTTTTTTTTTTTAAAATATATTTTATATAGACAAATGAGTTTAAATATACATCAAAGTTTATACCTAAATAGCACTATATGATAATGTCTTGAGCCAAGTTCTTATATTCAAATTTAATACATGTAAAAATAAGCTTTCAAACCATTCAGTTTTTCATAGATTCCAGGAAAATTTTGTTTTTTCTGAATGGTATTTAGTAATAATTTATAACACTAATTAAATAGGCTCTAACAATTTTGGGTTCCAGGTTACTGACATGTTACAATAGCATTACAAAAAGATAATATATTTGCTGATCTTCAAAACTTTTCATTGTAAAAATACTGTGTTTTACAGGGGAAATTGTATTATGTAGAGGGTAATTTTCCAAAGACATTAATGATTAAAAATATAAAGAAATGCATATTTAAAGGTCATTATCTTGTAATATTTTTTCTTAGAAATATGAAACTACTCTTGGACTGTGAACATTTTAAAAGATTGGAAGACCTATAAAATTACAGATTTATTGTTCCCTTAAAATCTGAAGATATGACTAAAGATCAAGTTTGGTTGAAAATTTATCCTTATTTCCTTCTCCTTATGCTTAAGTTTCTTTGAACAAATTCTGTCTCAGAAATTGGATTTTTCATGTTTTAATCTTTTGAAATATGTAAAAATCATTGATGTACCAACTGCAACTTAACTAGACAACTCCCATAATTTAGGGACCTTTAAAAATACAGACCTATTTTTGACCTAATTATGACATCAGAAATTAAAATGCAACCTTTTACTTTGGATAAGGAGTGCTATGGTTATAGGAGAACTTTTCAGTCAAACTTTCAGGCTTGTTCAGAGAGATCTAGGCTTTTAAATGTTTATAAGTCATTCTGTAAAGGATCATGCTTATGATAATGACAGAGAACAATGTAAAAATTCTGTGAACATGGAGCAACTGAGAATTCTGATTAAAATGACTCCTCTGAATTTCCTCTTCCTACTCCCTACCCCTGATTTCTCTTCATCATTTCCTTCTTTTAGTCTCAGCCATTTGGTAATCCTTTGCATAAAATTTGGGAAGTGAAACATCACAAGAAAGGCCTACAATCTTTGTCTGAAAATCTTTTTGTTCTTAACTGTCAGAGAGTATAAAAAATCAGCTGTGGTATTTTCGGCAGTATCCAATTTCAAATGTCCTTTTATTCAGCGCTTTTATGGCCAGTTGTTTGACGACATATAGATATAGTTACTTCAGGGGCCTGAGCCTGGATCATTGGTGTTGGTCTGAATTTTTCTGGGCATTGTTGACAAATGGTAGCCCCCAACTTAAAGAGTTTTGAAAGCAGACTTTGCTGCTTTGCATTTTTATGTAATAAAGAGATGTTTTCACTGAAACTCTTCCATGCAATATTCACTTTGAGTCTTTTTAAATCCATTTTAATTCATTTCTCATTTGTTAAGTGTTCAAAAACTCGGCACTTTTCTGTTAACAATAAGGACAAATACAAAGGAAATCATGGGGAAAAATATAGTTCATCACAGACTCTAGGGAGGAATAAGTGGGAGCTAAAATTGTTTTAATGGCCATTAGACATAAAAAATGTGGAAAATCCACTCCTATTCCAAAAGGCCTGTCAGTATCCTACTATAAATCTAAATATATAATATGGAACTTTCTTCTCAAGCTTTAGAAGAGTGATTTATATCATTATGAATAAATCACATTTCATGAAATTTAAGGATTTCAGTAAAACATAATTACTATTAAATTTAAAAAAATCTGTACCATTCCCATGACTGACTATGAGCCTTGGAAAGGCATCTCATATTCCCCCTAACCCCCACCATTCAATATATCAGGTAGAATTTGAGATGTTTTTCATTTTACTACCTTAGATAAGTAAATCAAAAAATATTTATTAAGCACCTACTGTGAGCTAGAAACTCTGCTAAGCATAGGTAAATAGTATTTTTTTTTGTTCCTATCTATAGAGATCATATAAACTCATAATAAATAAGTAGCATTTTAAGTTCATTGGAGACAGGTACTTAAGAGTGCAGACTTTGTTTTTAATTTTATGGTTTTTCAAATTTTTCCAGGATATATATATTGCAGAAAACAATATAATATTCTAATAATAGGTGGAAGGGAGTACAGATAAATGACACAGAATGATTTATGTCAATTAAAGAATTTGAGATCAACATTTGGTGTATATTCATGTTTTAACAAATAACAAAACCAAATGTTTTGACTGTTTATTTGGCAGTAAGAGTGACCTAGGAGACTTATATGTTAAAGAACTTTGGCTGTTTAAACTCCCAACAATGTGTTTGTGGGTTCTTAACAATTTTGTGGGATTCTTTTTTTTTCCTCCCTTCAAGAAAAATGCTGCCTTGTGAATCTCCAAGCTCTTGATTAATACAATGAAAGAAACACTAGTTAAGGACTAAGACAGAGAGCTGATACATTTTCAAGGAGGACTGGCCTGCTGCACTTGTGAGCAATGATAGATCTGTGTGAAATATAATCCTGATTAAAAATGCATGTGTGAAACCCCTTCGAATAAAGCGGTGTCCAACAGCAGCCAGTATTTTCATGTGAGAAGAAGGCTGATATAGCCACTCTTGGGACCTCTACCTTATCATTATCACCATATCATTTTTATATTCTCTAAAATTCTATCACCTTTGCTTTTGGGTGGATTAAATCGCATTTATTAATAAAGGAGTATAGGAAGAAATATATATGATTTTGAGCTAGTAAATATAGTAATGGGTAGATTAAATAGCTGGTGCTAGATAAACTGAACATATATCTCATGCAAAAATAGATTAATCAAGGTAGTTGACTGATGTAAAATTGTGTTTCCAAATCCAGCAATTGGGACTATGTCAAGGAATCCTGCTGAATAATTGTAACTGTAATGTTATCTCCTGAATTTTTCATATGAAATATCAATTGATATGTGAATAAGCCCTAATTAACATAATTATGGGTAAGTCCTCTGCACTTAATAAATGGTTAAACAATGATAGAATAATTTTCTTCATTTATAGAAACTTGCATTCTTCTATCTTTCCACATTCCTTAGACTTTAGGCATAAAAGCTATATGTAATGACTTTGAAATTATTCTATAATCTATGCATAAAAATGGCCTGAAGAAAATAAAGCAGATATTTCAACTAAGAAGATGCCTGGAGATATCTAAGTAAGCCACCTAACGTTGCTGGCCCTTTATTCAGTAATTACAGGTGAGTGTGCTTTTAATCCTGTGATAATGGCCCAGAATGGCTAATTATGAACCTTTTATTAATTTATTTTTTGGTCTGAGGGATGGGTATAAACCATACTGATTTTTTAGTTCATTTAAGTCACAAGAAAAAAAAAAGTGAGTGCAATCATAAGAGTGAGCTGGTAGAAAAGCATAAAGGGACATGAAACCTTGTAAATACTTGTCTAGTACTACACAGGTCTCTATCTCATCGTATTATTGTTAGTTTTTGATGTGGAGCTGGTTGCATTTAGGGGAAAAAGTTCAGTAGCAACAAACATTTATTGAACATCCATGGGCTGTATCATGGTACTAGGTGACAGCACACTTAACTCTCCTGAGTGCCACCTTTTTTAAACAGCTGTTTTGAGAGCTAAAGTTAAGGTTCTTTATTTCAGAAAAAAAGGACCAGAAGTGTCCTGTATAAATCTCCCCTAAATCCTTTAGTTTATCTGAGTCTTCTAAATAAAATTTTGATAAATTTTTGTTATATAGAAGCAGGGGTTAAGAGCTAAGGGTTTCTTTTGTCTGGTTGACTTATTGCTACTTGCTTTTCTCAGCCTAGACTGAGTTAGCTGCCCTCTATTTACCCTGTTCTTTTCTATGTTTGGTGGAATCTTGGAAACAGAGTACAATCCTTAAGCCCATTATATTAAAAAAAAAAAAAAAACCAAAACTTTATGGCAAGTTTATTCCTATACATTTAACTAACTGATATCTTTATCTTTATTTTGAAAATAAATAAATATAGAAATTCTGTTTTTTTATGAACAAATGATAGGACAGCCATACTTTATTACTGTCCCTTTCATCTATAAAACTCCTTTTAATAGAACTCAAAAAATGACAATATATACCATTCATTTATTTTTCCCTAACAGTCAACAAACATTTATTAATTACAAAACAAGGGGCTAGACAGCTTTTCCATTTTTTTCAGACTTTCCTATTCTTAGTGAAAGTTTCTTTATCAGAATTAATAAAATTATCAATAGCTGATTTTAACTTCTTTAATCAAGATGAGTGCTGTGTTTAAGGATAGTGAGTATTACTTGCTTTAAAGTTGAGCTTTAAATTACATATAACATAATTGTATCTAAAGCCTTCAGCATACTCCTTCCCTCAGCAGCTATTTCATTTATGTTTTACAATAGCCCCTCTTCTTCCTTACTGTAGGAGTAATCCTTCACCTGGTCCTCTTTAAGCTCATATCACTAAAGAGAAACATTGATTACATATTGTGATTTCTTTATAATAAATATAATTATTTCCTGAAGTATTATATCCAGCATCAATTATTTTTTTTGTTTGGGAGTCAATACAGAGAAGAACAAATCATGAGTAAAATTCCATAACAAAATATGTTGCAAGTACAAGCCAATGAATCAAAATATTTTTCTCATTGAGAACGACAACAAAGAGCCTTCTAAAACCTTTAAGACCTTGAATATTTTTCTCTAATCCCTTGGTACCTTTTAACAAGTGAAACTATTTTTTTTTAATAAAATTGTCAATGGCTTTGCTTCAGATTTATTGGGGCTCCTACTTAGCTGGAGTACCTGTACTATGTATTCCAACAATTTATACAGAGCAATGCTTTGCTGAATTTCTTCTGTATTACCTTCATGGCATAAAGAAAAAAAAAATCCAACATGAATGCAAGGTTGTCTCAATGTAAACCATGATTTTTTTCCATGACCCAAGAATACAAGTAGCAACCCATTTATTCATTATCTCTTCAAAAAAAAAAAAAAGACAAACCTCCCACTCATAAATGAATAGATGTGAATCTCAGTGAAATCTCATTTATCCCCAGCATTCTCCATATTTTGCTTTATTTGCAATTAATTCTCTTGTTATATTACATCTGTGTTAATATATGTTTTCCTGCAAATTCTAAGGAGAGCAGTGCCTCTAATTTATTTCCCATCTTGCAGCTGATTTAAGTAGGGGTTTAATGCCAGTGATCTCCTTTCTTAGTTATAAAAACACACAGTGAGTGTTCTGAGATTTATGTAGGAAAGTGGAATTCATAAATGGCTTTACTATACTTTCAGATTTAAAATTAATTAGCAATTATGAACTTAAAAATTCACAATGAGAATTAGCAGTATCAGCTTGCTATTTAGATCATTACTGTTTTTATTTCAAAGATACTGATATAAGTTAATGTCAGAGTTGTAACCTAATTTATGAAAGGAAATTGACACTGGCTGTCAGGTGAAAATTGGGTTTTCTTTAACTGATCAAGTTAAAAGAGAAACATATGCAGTAGAAACTATTAATCCCATCTTTTATTTTCACATGCATAATTTTGACCAAACCATAATTGCTTAAAAAGATATAAAGTAATAAAGTTGTTTCTTTCCCATGACTAAGTGAAGTAACTTGTTATGGTGTTAATACAAAGGATATATTTTTCTCTAAAAGTTATTCTGTAGCTTTACTGAGAATGAGTAAGGCAGATTAAATGCTATAACGCACAAAATTTTCAATGCCATTTTTGATCCCCTTGAGATGTAGTCTGCCAAACAAGTACACTTAGGGAAATAAAAATGGTGATGTTTAAGCCGATGTGAATGTGATGGAATCTTACCTAATTGTGAATCTATAATTCATTTGTAACTCGTAGCACAAACTTCAGGGGACACAAGGGAAAAAAAAAACTTTTGAAATCGGAAAAGAAGATCGATCTCAGTACACATTAGTAAAAATTAGTAAAATATACACAAAGGGTCTTTATTTTGAATTGTAATTTATACAGATTGGAAGATTTTTTGCAGAACTGTCCATTTTAGACAGAAAAAGTATAACTTGTATCAACTATAGTTTTTGAACAATCTTTGACAGTTGCAGATCTTTCTAAGAAAGAATTTGGTATTGATACTGTTTACAAAATTCTTTTTTCTCCCCAAGTGTGGCTTACAGTGATGTTTGAGTTATGTCATGCACAGTATCATGTGGTGTCTTTTGCATTTGGAATGTAAAAAAACACAAGAAACCTTACCAATAAGAATATGAATGCTTATCTATTTTTTTTCCTGATTAATATCTCTGGAATACATTCCATATTAAGCAGCTGTGTACTTTCAGGAGTTTTTGTGCCAATCATTTGAATAACAAATATAGTTTCCAAAGAAATATGCTTCTCCTAACAAATAACTACGGCAAATGACAACCTACCTCCTGGCCCAGAGTCCTTAGTTAAATCATCAGTTTGTTAACTGCTGTTTGCAGTCTAAACCCTCCCTCTGGAATGAACTTCTTTAAAGCAAAATGAAATAAAATAAAGGTAAGTAAAAGTAAATAGATTTTCCTATTGAAAGTTATTACTTCAGGAATGAAGAAGATGGATATTGATCTGTACCATTCTTTGCCATTATAGTCAGGTTCACATAGATAGCTCAGACACTTTATTCTAAGCAAACAGCCATTTTCTCTTCTGACATGGGATTCCAGTGAGAATTGAAAAAAGTAAAAGGTTTGTAAAAACATTTTTCTGTCCTTCTTACAGGGGCAATTTATGTTGAAGTAACAGTTTCTGAGATACTCGCACCTGTTATTGATTTATTTCTTCTTTGTCATGGACAATCTCCTATTTTAGAATGCAGTTACCTTTGTATACTGCCCTGGGGGTGCTTATTTAGAAATAATTCCTGCTACCACACAGTCAAGAGTGGTCAGGCTAGATTACAAATAAAGATACCCATACCTATTTTCTTACCCATCTACATCCCATATCAGTAGTTGTGATAATTGTTTGTTTAAAAAATGATAATAAAAGGTAGAATGTCATAATGGTCAATTGTCATAACATTGCAAATGGCCTTCTCAATCCACAAGGTCCCTGTGGTATCTGGCCAAATAACCCTTGCAATATGACCTTGGGAATCCATGGACTGGAAAGCAGGAAAGTGTGTGAATAATATGAAGTTAATGTGTTTAAGGGTATAATTTGTTATCACTCAAGATCGACTAAAACAGCAAGGGAGACCAAAATACTAGAATCTAATGAAATAAACAAAGAAAATGAGCTCAGTGAGTTTCAGAAGGAGGAAAGAAGTTGATTGCCACAATAGCATAGAAGCTTTGTAAATAGAGATCTCTATACAGACACATGTGTAAACTTGCAGACAAGCATTTCCCTTTGAAAAGTCCATGTACCTGTGCTTTCTGTACCATTCATTGTTTATAGTTGGAGATTAATGTTTTTCTTCCTTTGCTTTTTTAACTTGAGCTGATTATTTCAGAAGAATTCTTTTACTTTTTAATCACATCTTTGGATGTCTTAGTGAATACTATAGGCAGCTATGAAACATCTGTGAAAGCTATTGCTATCATAACTTGAGTTTAGTGGAACTATCTTCACTGATGCTTAGAAAGATCAGATTAAGCTAAAGAGTATGCATACTCAAATTTAAAAAAAATTTTCATTTTGACTTATAGTAGTAACTTTTTTCTTAGTTTCTTTTAGCAGTGACATGGGCCTTTACATAAACAAAAATGACACCTGGAGGTGGGATGTAAATTTACATTCTGCACAAGAACAACCTCAAAGTATTTATCCTTCATTTATGATTTTAATACACTGTGATCATGAATAAACTTGTGCCTTCGACAGTTATTTTTCCCCTACTTAAATGCACAGGGCAAAACCCCTCTGGCAGCTTTAATGCTGCAATTCAGATTTAAACAGCATAGACTTGCAAGTTATTTCTATGAAAGTATTTTACTTCGGTCTCCTTATATCTGATTCAGTATGCACCCAAGAAAAACGGTATATTACATTCTCCTTGACGACAGCAATAGAGACGGAAGATGCAGTTAGTCATTTATGTGCATATTACTGTATAAATCGCCAAGATTAAGGGGAATCATTTTGGGGAGCACCACAATTTTGCAACCAAAAGCACTTAAATAATTACCTTTTTAAGCAACTTTTATTGACTATGCAGGAGGATAAAAAGTAATCTTACTTGTTTTAAATGGCATAAAGCAACCAAATGCCATTAACAGAGTGTTACATTTCTTATTTCACTAAGATTGTTGAAGCTTACCAGAAAGAGATAAAAAATGTATAAATTCAGGAACACTGGCTAGTAATATCCCAAACCATTGTCAGTGGACTCCTACTTTCTCCTGCCAAAATATGTGGAAGCATGCATGGATTGTACTAGATTAGTAAGAGGGGCTTGTTTCCGTGGCATTAGCCAGGTATCTTAGCAACAGGATCATACCAGATTCTAGCGGTGCTCTGTGGTGGTGCATGTAATATCCTGGACATAATCTGTCTTTTAATTTTCTTTGGATTGTAGTGATATTACAGATACATGTGTTCAGTTATAGATCTTTATTTAATAAGAAGAATGCCTTAGCTGAAGATTTGTACTATGCCAGAAGTGGGTAACTCACAAGGATGTTGCTGGTGCTTTAGCCCAGGTACAGCCTTGTCTCACATTTCAGATTGACAGCAAAACTTACTCCCTTCATTAAGATGTGCCTCATAGTTCATATCTTTATGCTGCGGAGATGAGAATGCTGTTAGAATTCATAATACTGAGAACGTTATTTAATGTCAGATAGAATGCAAATTGCTCGTACAATTGAAATGTCATCTAAAACATGCCACCGTGTGCAACACCACTTTATTATAAGTCACTGAGAGCAATATCTTAAATTTGGAATCGCACTAATCCTTCATCTGCTTTGTTTACCTTTCATCTATAATAGAGATGTCGAATTTCCTTCCAAACTGGATTTGCATGTTTTAACGGCTTGCTCACACAGCTGAAGATGTGTGGGAGAAATATATGGGGGAACTTCCTTTGATTTTCTTCTTGCCTTTTGGTTGTTTGTTTAATGCAAATTAACAGCAAAAGATAGCTTTCAAATACAAGACAAAATGCCATGTCAACCCTTTTGGGGAAATAAGCTAAAGCTTATGCAAGAACATTTGATTATTTAAAGGCCGAATTGTAATACAAATTTGCTGTTGGGTTTATTGGTAATTGATTTTCTTGGTAATTTAGCTCCATGCAGGAGTTTGTTGCATTTAATTGCAACAATAATAATAATTTTACAGGATTAACTTGGTTCACAGTGAAATTGCATACCATTTATCTTAGACTTTTTGGCATCCTTGCTTTGAAAAAGTAGCCCAGATGATTGCCTTCCAGATTAAGGCAGAGAAACCCTGATGCGGAAAATGGTGTTTGTACACTAGAGCCCTTAAACTTTGTTTCTAAATATTCATCCGAGACAGATGCCTTATCTTTTACAGATCAGTTTTCAACACTGAAGCAGACTCAAGGCACCTCTTTGTGAGGCTTTTCTATGAAAAAAAAAGATTTTTTTTTTTTTAACAAAAGAGGTTGGGAAAGAAGGGGAAGGAGGAAAAGAGTTACTCCTCCCCCTCCTCTCCTCAACTCTCCAGTAGATCTCCTCCCCCACTCCCCCCTTTACCCCATTCCCCAAAGAATTTCAGCTCTAAGTCTGTTCCAGCAATTGCCTTTGATGTGCGGAGAGATACTGTTTGGATGCTATATAGAGCTGCCTATGTCCATAAAAGAGCGATATTAGCCTCAACATAGAACAACTGTTCTCAAGAAGACCACCACAAAAGACTATTTTCTAGTGTGAATATTTGTCATCAGTTCCACCTCTACAAAATGGATGTCCTCAATAATGGGAAAGCTATGGATAAACCATTTTCATATTCATCATTACATTCACTGTTGTTTTCATTCTATATTTAATGACGTTCATATAGCAATAGAAATCACTAAGCTCCTTTTAATTTTTTTGTGTTTATGACCATTAACATTATCATTAAAATCAGTAAATGATCTGCGTATGGATCAAATAATGTTATGAATCTCTTTGGTGCTTTGAATACCCTTTAAGATACTTAAGAGGCTAGAGAACTATTCAAAGTTGTCTTAATTCATTGTGAACTATTAATGCTATTTCCTTTCAATTCATGTCAAAAATAAACCAAATGTTATTAATGGAATGAAAACTAATTGTGAGTTATAAATATAGGAATAAAGATTAAAAACAAACCAATTTAGTATTTTTTGTTTATTTTTATTTCCCTTTGTGCTATCTTGACAACTTCTTAAAGTATTGGTGGGGTGGAGTAACTGGGATTCCTGTAACATATGTATAAAATCATATGGTTAAACATACATTTGTTTTTACTAAATGTCTAATTTAATAATTATGAGATTATATTTTGGACTGTAAGCAGGCTAAATAAAAAATTCAAGCAGTACCCTGTACATTTTATATTAAACAATGTATTCTTATGCTCTTGGTAACAAAAAGTATTTTATATACTGCAATATATTTTTATCTACTGCATCATCTTTATATTGTTTGAAAGAGAAAGGATTAAATAAATCTCAAATATTTATAAAAGCATCCATCCCAAATAAGGTCAAATGCTCTATCTTGCATTTTATGCCTCTTTAGTTTGATGGCAGACTCTTTTTTGTAAATTTAGTTCATTTCTTTCCATTTCTCTTCATCTTTTCATTATTTGTTCTCTTTATTATAAGCTTTGACTTTGACGCCCTGGCATTATAGCACATATTTGTTGCTCCCAGTATAATTCTTGGCAATTGATAATGATCTTGTATTTATATAGTGTCTTGTGTCCAGTAGCATTCCAGAGTCCTGAATAAACTAAATACAGAAATTGCTTTGACCAGCTAGAAGGCATGATCATCTCTGTAGTGGAAAATGACAGCTGGCTAATTGTATACTGCATTATACAGTGCTGTCCTACTGAAAGCAAAACATTCCAATAAAAAATAAAGTTGCTTTTCCAAGCATAAAGAAGCATGATTGAAATGGATATTTTATTGTATATCACTCTTTTCCACCTTCATTGCATGGATCTTTCCCAAATGTTTGTCTTCTAGATGCTCCCAAATTCCAAAGGCTAACAAGTCAGGCTATGTCAAACATAAATAGATAAACAAAAAAACAAATAAATAGATAGATAAAAACATAAAAATCCTTTGTGGCCGTAGCCTTTTAATGTATATGAAAATCCAGATGCAGCAAGAACTAAATACAAGAAAGCCTGCAAATGTGCACAATCTAGAGAGAAAGATTAATTAGATCAATTGACTTAGATTCATGGAAGTTTACTTAGTTTCATGGAAGTCTGTCAATGAAGACTATATCAGATCAGACTAACTATTTGCCTGTGCACTATTTCCCCCTCAATTTTCCACCATCATACCAACTGCAACATGTGAGAAAACACTAAACTTTTATGCCACATATATAATAACCTACCTCTTAAAACAAGTTCACCCCCCTGACTTCTCTATTCCTGTCAATGATACCACCATTCTCCCATGCGCTCAGGCTTCAAAACCTCTGAGTCATCTGTTGTAAATTGAGCACGTATACTCATTTCTATTCATAGATAGGTTACTGCTTATAGCATCTCTCTGAGGTAGGTCACTGTCAAAAATGGGCCACAGAGAGGTTGGATAACTTCTTAAAAGCTACACTGAGTGACAGAAAATGAGCCCCAAATAAGTCACATATATCAGTTCTCTGTCCAAAGAAAAAAGAAAGGAGAGACAGTCATTTGCTATGCACCTACTAAGTGCCAGGCACTGTTTATTAGGTGCTTTACAAATAGTATCTCACAACATCCTTGGGAGTAAGTACTGTTATTATCCCCATTTTACAGTTAAAGAAATTGTGGTAGAGAGGTGAAGTAACTTGCCTACAGCCCCATAGCTAGTAAATGTCTGAGGCTAGATTTGAATTCAGATCTCCCTAACCTCAGGTGTAGCATTCTATCCATAGTGTCATCAAGCTGTTTGGGTCATCCATCTTCATATTAGTTAGAATTCTACTTTTATAAACTTCAGGTGAAGTATTTTATCATGAAAATCAAACAAGGGGTGGTGCTGCCAGTAGTAAGATATTCACATAAGGATGTAAGGACATTTTGTTCATTAGGGAGAAACAAGAGGAGGTTGCTTCTCAATGCATCTCCTGTCCTTGGGCATTGGCTGGAGCCCCCTCTCCCACACTTGGAATGCTCTTCCTTCTCACCTCTATATCTTGCAATCACTGATTTCCTTCAAAACTTAGCTCAAGCATAGTATCTTTTTCCCGATTCCCCCAACTTTGACTGCTTTTTCTCACCAAAACCAAAATGACAAACCTGTTTATTTTATATTTCTTCTCTACATATTGAAATGGGTACACATTGTCCCTTGACAGAATATAACCTCCTTGAGAACAAAAATTGTTCCATTTTTTATATTTATATCTACAGTAGCTAACACAATTGTTATTGTCAATGACAAAGGGAATGTGTCATTTTTTTCTTTATTTTCTTAATGAGACAGCACTGAGTTTACTTACCAAAGAAGAAATTTCACCAATGTTAAATACTGTACTTATGATGATGCATTATGACACTGCTTTTGTAAAAATCATATATGATGGAGCTAACGTGTTTTTACTAGTGATATATACAAATAATGGGAATTTCAATGAAAGGTGGAAGGCATGATAATCATAATGCATAGGTGATATGATGATAATGGATTTCTCCTGAAGGCAAGTCACTGACAAGATTATTCTTTCTGGAGCATTCTCTGTTAATGTTCCTGGGAAACTTTACTTCACAAGATTTTCTGGTGACTGAATAATATTGAAATTATCACCGAATGTGACTGCTGTCAGTCACGAATATAAATTGGCTGTTTGACTAGGTAGCATCTGAATGGTGGCAGAAATATGTGAAACTGAACGGGAGAGATGATAGATTCTTCCTGGCAACCCTGACTCTGAGTAAATGCAATCCTAATGGGTGAGCTTTAGCTACTGGTCCTCTGAGTTCTCTCTGACTCCCTTTGGCAAAGATTACTAAGAAATTAAACTTAAAACGAACTAAGGTGAAATCAGTCAACAAACATTTTAGCAAATCCTTGCTAAGTTTCAGGGATAGACATCTAGGAGGGTCAAATGCCAACCCTGAAGTCAGGAGGACCTGAGTTTAAATCTGGCTTCAGATAATTACTAGCTGTATAACCTTGGGTAAGTCACTTAAACCGATTTTGTCTCAGTTCTTTATCTTTTAAATGAGTTGGAGAAACAAATAACAAACCACTGCCATATCTTTATCAAGAAAACCCCAAATGGGGTCACGAAGAATCAGACATGACTGAAGAACAAAGAGCAAAATCAGTGCCAGGCACTACGCTAAGCACTGGAGAGATATAAGGAGCGCATATTCTAATGGAGTAAAAACAAAAACAAAACCTGCCAAAAACATGAAAAATATTATGCGCTCTATATATACATACACACATATATAGCTATATACACACACCATATTTACACACATAGTACATATGTATGTGCATACTATATACACAAGTATATGCACATACATACTTATATGTATACATACACATAAACATTAATAAATGTATGTATGCATATATGCATAAATATCATAAATGTATATACATTCATATATATACATGTGTATGTCTGTATATGTGTATAGTGCAAATGGCTAAATGTTTTTTAGGGGGAAGGTCATAAAGTGAATGAGCTGTATATTTCTAATGACATTCCTCTCTATTCCAGTTCCCCTATCTACCTACCTATTCTTCAAGGCTCAAATTTCGACTTTATTTCTTCCAGGAAATGTTCTCTGATGTTCCCCGACTAAAGTGAGATTCTTATATGAATGCCTTATCCCTTGTTTTTACCTCTTATTCATTCATCACATCCATCCTTTTCTTACAGATTTGTATACACAACTTAGAATCATATTAGATTGTGAAACCCTTTGGAACAAAGGTCATGGCTTATTCGTTTTTTGTACCCAACTATCCAATAGCCTTGTGCGTAGTAGGGACTCAATCAATGTTTGTTCAATGAATGAATAAAAATATATTTGTAGGGCTTTGTCTTTTCCTTAGCCTTCTGTATGTAAATTTACCTTTTTTGTGTATTCAGCTTACATGGCATAAATCTTTCAAAAGAGAGAAATTGTTACCTAGTAATGAAAGGAATGGCAAATAGGACCAGAAGGATTTGGGCAAGGACAGCTCTGTCTCCCTTCCAAATGAATTTACAAATGAACATTGAAAAGTCATTCTTTATCCATGAGTTATTGGAAATTAGTGGATACAATGAACTTCAGAAAATAAAATTATGTAGTAAGAATATAGTTGCACTCTTCTGTAGTAAAAGCACAATGGTTCTCTTATATAATAAGAGTATATCCACCATTTACTGCTCAAGAAGTAATCTTAAAAGGAAATGCTGTCCATTAGCCAAATCATACATTAAAAAAACAACAGAGACTTTTTCAACACTGATGGGTAATGCTAGATATATTGTTATTCTTAAACTACAAATTATTCATTTTCTTCTCCATTTGCCACTAAGTTTTACAACTGTCACAAATTCTTATAGACTTTCTTCCTAAATAGCATTTTTGTGTGAAAATGACTTCTCCATGCAAAAATATTATGAAATTAATTTATATATTTATGCTTACTTTATGAAATGGTAATGATGACACCTTTTGTAGTCTTTATGATATAATTTTTATCTTAAGTCAGATTAGCTTACATGCTGAAAAGCATTGATTAACTTTAAGTTGAGGTTGACATTATTGAAAGGGATGGTAACAGGAAGGTTTTGCAACTTGAAGTAATACCCCTAAAATCAATCTCAAAATTACTATAGTTAAATTTTGATCATTCTCATTTTTCTGTTTATAAATTCTTCACAAATAATATATTGTCAAAATTTTTCTTTATTCAGATGAAAAATTACCTATTTTCCTCTTCATCACAGAACAGAAATAATGGTTGGAGAGTTTAAGTTCAACAGCTGAACTTTCTCCTGGAGGAATCCCCAAAGGGAAACTTGAAACAATATGATTATCCAGTAATTTCATTCACTACATAATAGTTATTAATGCTATTAATGCTCTGTCTCTCTCTTTTTTCTCTCTCTCTGTTAAACACACATGCATGCATGCATGCACGCACACACACACACGCACACACACACACACACACAGAATCACCATGAAGAAACTCATGGCCAATGATATCTCAGGACTTGTTGACTGCAGATAGAGGAAGAGTTATCAAGGATTAAGACATCTGAAAAGAAGTATTCAAAGACAGAAATGTACCAGCTCACCTGTACTGCTAATCTCTGTTAAGAAATTTGAAAGTCTACAAAATAGGTTCAACAAACTTCACATAGAAACGCTTAACTAGATAAGAGTCTTGGACTTAGAAGTCAGGAAGACCTGAATTTGAATCTTACCTCAGGAACTTACTAGATGTGTGACCCTGGGCAAGTTATTCAACTTCTAGAAAATGAGGCTATTTTCTATACCTATGAAATGAAAGATTGAATTTAATGGCTTCAGGGTCCTTTCTAGCTTTAAACCTATTTCTCTATAATCCTAAATACAAAAGATTATAAATATGAGAAGACTGGGAAGTGATTTTCCATTATCTTTTTCTTCTTTTGTTTTAAACTAGATTTGTGATTTTGTGTGGTTCTGGCAACTTCTGGTGAGGGAACTCATTTGATCAATGAAAAAAAAACAAGAGGTTGAAGTGACTTTCCCTATCCCAATTACAGTGTATGTGTAAACAAAGTTGGAACTTTAATATTTCTTTATTTCATTCTGCCTTTTTTCCATATCATAAAAAATAATAATCAGAATTATATAAATCTCTAACTAGAATCATCTTAAAAGCCATCTGGCCCAACCCCTTCATTTTACTGATCAGTAAATATGGAAGTGAAAATGCTTGGAGTTGGGAGATATATCATGAATCACCAGATTAGTTCTCACATTCATACCCTTTTCTTGCCACCACTCTAGATTAGGTCCTCGTCAGTCCTCCAGTATTAAATATATCCATCTTCCAAAACCTCAGTCCCTTCTTCTCTCCAATCCATTCTCCATACAGGTGGCAAATCAGTAGTCCTAAAGTCTAAGTCTGACCACTACACTCCTATACTCAAAGAGCCCCAGTTTCTCCTTAGTACTTCTAGAATAAAACACAAGCTCCTCTCTCATTTAGTAGAATTTCTACACTGGCTTTTCTTTATTCTTCTGGCTTATTACATATTACTCTTCATGCACTCTATTGTCCTGTCAAACTGGTCTAACTGCAGTATGGAAAGCATTCTATACTCTGTCTCTGTGCCTTTAAATAGGTTTTACCCCATGTCTGTGACGTATGAGGTGTTGAGGGAGGACTAACATCTCTGGTTTGAGAGCTTGCAAAGTCCTTTTCAGGGCTGCTTTCTAGTGTCCTTCCTTATCCAACTCTTAGCTATGGCTCCAAGAAGCTGTAGCTTGTACAGTGGTCATATCCCAGTAATACCACTTCACCTGCCTAAACCAGGGTGAGTGTTACTGATAGGCCTTGAACCTGTTGGTGAGTTAGGAGGGGTGTCTACCTTAAACATGTGTAGACTTCCCTCAGTGGAATGGGTAGATGAAAACAGTTTGTTTCAACAGCCATGAAGGTGTCTAAAGAAGACAGTATGGAATGTTTAGAGTTTTGTCAGACACCAATGTCATCTACTACATCCTAGACCATCACCATCTCATTTAGTAGCATTTCTACACTGGCTTTTCTTTATTCTTCTGGCTTATTACATATAACTCTTCATGCACTCTATTGTCCTGTCAAACTGGTCTAACTGCAGTATGGACAGCATTCTATACTCTGTCTCTGTGCCTTTAAATAGGTTTTACCCCATGTCTGTGGCGTATGAGGTGTTTGTCCTGACGTTTGTCTTTCCACTAAACTCCTATGACTGTGGAAGATAGAATGAGGTTGATGACTTTGTGTGACAAAGGGCAAACAACAACCATCCCATGCCTAGAACCCACCAACTTGCCTCCATTTCTTGGGGTTCCTAGCTTTATTCAAAGCTTAGCTTAATTACATAATAAACTGTTTATGCTGATCTCCTTCTAGTTATTTATGCCCTTCCCCCCATATTATTTTGCATTTGCGTTGTGTGTGTACATATGTGGATATATACACGTCCATAGTTATCTGATCCCTCAGCTCAATAAAATACACTCTTCTTGTGGACAAGGGCTGTTTGGTGGTGGGTTTTGTGTGTGTGTGTGTGATTAGAACCTAGCAGAGGTATTAGTGTTATAGGAAATGCTTCACAAGTCTTATTCAATAAATAGATTAATAACTGACATGATTTGCAGAGTCTTTTCTTGCAAATTGGAGTATCTTATTTTCCATACTCTTTCAAAGATCATTAACAGTGGATGAGCAATTATCTTCCAGTTCTCCCCACTCCCAAACCCAGAACCCCATAATGTATCTCATCTGGATACTTATTTTTTTAACCATAATTATGATTTTTTTGTAGGGAAATGATCAATGAAGAGACCCCTTCTATAAATGCATTTCCATATTTACTTTGCAACTTAGAGTCAGAGAGTTGCTTGGGAAATGGAAAGGTTGCGTGACTTACATGCCTAAAGTCACTGGTCAATGTGATAAAACTTGACTTAAACTCCATTCTTTCTGACCCTTTAGCCAGTCCTGAATGCAACAACATTGAGATTCCTTTCTTATCTTGGGTGTACATTTCTGATCAGACATTTTTTATTCTGCCCTTTACCCTTCAAAGATAATTCTCCAGCAGAGAAAATAGAAGCAAAATAATAGATGGCATCTTTCCCCATTGTCCATTTCCCATCACGTCATCCACTCCTAGATATCTTTTAACACTATTTTGATCCTCCTCTTTTCCTCAATATCAGTTTTTTAAAACCTCTTTGATGTCCTTTTCTTCCCTAGTCAGCTTAAATGCATTTTGAACTTTAGCTTCATTTCAATCTTACATGACTTTGTCATAGTTCTTTATTAATCTTTTACTCTTTTCCTTACTTACATCAATTTCTTTTAAAATGTGAATTAGTCATGAGTTCTGTGACTTCTAAATTGGTCTCTTTAGACAACTATGTTTTCTTCATCAAATATTGCTTCTCTTTGTATTCATAATTTCTATACCGAAATCTTCCCATTCTTCCTGGGCTGACTTTTCCTGTAACATTTTAGTTCTTGGATTCCTAACTGTCCTTACTATGAATACATTGAGATCCTTTCTCTCAAAATCTAAGGTGTCTGTCAGAATCTTCTCCTTTTCCATCATAAATTCTAATTTGGAGTGTTTCCACTGTAGCTATCAATTCCTTCTTGTTGATGAGAGTCATATCTACATTAAAAGGTCTCATCTTTAATTCTTCAAATTTTTGATAGATTAAATTACCTTTGTCAGAAAGGGAGGAAAGGGAGAGGGGAGGGAGACAGAGAGACAGTGAGAGAGTCATAGTTCATCCAAGAAGAAATTTTCCAAAATCTTTTGTGTGGCAAGCTGGGAATAAAATATGATCAAAATGTCAGTTTATTTACATATAGACTTCTTCCTGGAGTCTTTCTCTCCCTTCAAAACCTTTCCCTGAAGGGAATTAATAATCATGTGTCTTCTACCTTAAAGCTAGAAGTCCCAAAACAAAAATTTCCCAATCACTAATGATGGCCCCACATACTGGCATTGAATAATAAATCTCCACCAATGAGGGAAGCTTTATGCAACTGATCTTTGAGCCCCTGTTTCACAATTTTTGTATAAACAAAATTTATACAGAATAAATTGAAATAATCAACAGAGAGAAGGCATTAACTTTAGGGAAGATTGGAAAAGACTTCTTGCAAAAGATGAGATTTTACCTGGGGTTTGAAAGAATGCTAGGAAGTAGAGATGAGGTTGAAGCAAATTTCAAGTACGGAAGGGAGTTAGGGAAGATCCATGGAATTGAGAGATAAACTATTTTATGTAGTGAATAGGAAGTGGGCCATTATTACTCAGAGGTGGGGCAGTAATATATAAAAAGACTGGAAAGATAGGGGAGGAGTTATAAGGTTTTTGAATATCAAGGGGTAGCTTTTTCACTTTCTGTCTTTGTTTCTCTGTCACCGTCTCTATTTGTCTGTTTCTATCCCTCTCTCTCTCTCTCTCTCTCTCTCTCTCTCTCTCTCTCTCTCTCATTCACTCTGTGTATCATCTGTTATATTCACATCTGTATCTTCTCTGATTTCTATTTGCTATCCGCAGATAAATGGATCTATTTGTTACTCACTACGTGTGGTCTTTACATAACTGGCATTTAGTGGGAAGAGAGTCAAGGCTTGAATATATAGCTTGGGGACACTCATTTATCATTAAAGATAATGATCATGAGTGCAGGTTGAACCTAAAAGATATTCTAGGCTGTACCAATATATTTTCAGTCAGAAATAATTATAACCTGATATCCTCTCTCTGAGGAGAATAGATCGGTCAGCCTTGTAACCTCCAACTCTTACTTCCCTGCTGACAAGAATGAATATATCTCTTGGAGATATATGGGCAGAGAAGACTTTCTGTCTCTCTGTCTTTCTCTCTCTCTCTGTCTATCATCTATCTATCTATCTATCTATCTATCTATCTATCTATCTATCTATCTATCTATCTATCTATCTATCTATCCATCCATCCTTCTATCTATCTATCTATCTATCCTTCCATCTATCTATCTATCTATCTATCTATCTATCTATCTATCTATCTATCTATCTATCTATCTATCCTTCCATCTATCTATCTATCTATCTATCTATCTATCTATCTATCTATCTATCTATCTATCTATCTATCCTTCTATCTATCTATCTATCCATCTATCTATCTATCCATCCTTCTATCTATCTATCTATCTATCTGTCTGTCTGTCTGTCCGTCCGTCTGTCCATCTATCTATCTATCTATCTATCTATCTATCTATCTATCTATCTATCTATCTATATCTATCTATCTATCCATCCTTCCATCCATCCATCCTTCTATCTATCTATCTATCTATCTATCATCTTCCTATCTATCTATCTATCTATCTATCTATCTATCTATCTATCTATCTATACATCCTTCTATCTATCTATCTATCTATCTATCTATCTATCTATCTATCTATCTATCTATATCTATCTACCTATCTATCCTTCCATCTATCTATCTATCTATCTATCTATCTATCTATCTATCTATCTATCTATCTCTATCTGTCTGTCTATCCATCCTTCTATCTATCTATCTATCTATCTATCTATCTATCTATCTATCTACCCATCTATCCACTTTTGAGCCACATCTATACAAACCCACATGGACACATAACCTATATGAGTGATATATCTGCATTCACCCAAGAGTTGTTTGCATCTTGTCTCCTCCATTAGACTTTGTGGATTGTATGCAGGGACTTTTGTTTTGTATACTTCAATACTTTTCACAGCACCTACAACACAGTAGTCACTTTATAAAGATTTTTAGACTTGGTTTGACTTGTATACGAGTGATTTTTTTTCATGTATCTGTAGATTTCTGGGGACATGGGTTTAACTGCTGGACCTAGAGTCAAGAAATTCTGAATTCAAATATTACCTTAGACACTAATTTAGCTGTGTGACCCCTGGCAAATCACTTAAACTCTGGCAGCCTCAGTTTTGAAATCTCTAAAATAAGTGAATAATAATGATACCTCCCAGGGTTGTTGTGAGGATATAATGAGATACTATTTATGGAAAGCTCTTTGCAGTCTTAGAACATTGTATAAGTGCTTATTGTTTATCATGCTCATCATCAATCACTGTCTCTGGTTTTGGTTGTTTACCCTTGTTACTTTATGGATAGTTCTACTGCTAACTCTTTTTCATAAACA
Source organism: Bettongia penicillata ogilbyi (assembly GCA_023548195.1). Lineage (NCBI taxonomy): Eukaryota > Metazoa > Chordata > Mammalia > Diprotodontia > Potoroidae > Bettongia > Bettongia penicillata. Next base: position 7,809,657 of record JAJHZJ010000237.1, on the reverse strand, counting down.
CCATGTATTCTTTGTTGTTGCTGCTGTTGACTATGTTTAATTTTCTCATAGTTACATGTAAAAACATTTTTCATATTTATTTTAAAAAATTTTGAGTTACAAAATTCTCTCCCTTTTTCCCTACCCCAGCATCCCTAATTGGAAAGGCAAGCAATTTGATATAGGCCATACATGTGCAGTCATGCAAAACATTTCCATAACGGTTATGTTGCTAAAGAAAACAGACCAAAAAAGAAAAAATAATAAACAACAAAAAGAGAAATCTCAAGTAAAATAAAGAAAGTAAAGAAAAAGTATGCTCCAATCTGTATTCAGGAACCATCATCTCTTTCTCTGGTGATGGATAGCATTTTCCATCAAAAAATCCTTGAGAGTTGTCTTGGATCATTGTATTGCTGGGGATAGCTAAGTCTTTCACAGTTGATCATTTTCCAATATTGTTGTTACTTTGTACACAGTATACTTCACTTTGTATTGGCTCATGTAAGTCTTTCCAGGTTTTTCGCAGGGTATCCTTCTCACCATTTCTTATGGCATAATAGTATTCCATCATAATTAGATACCACAAGTTGTTCAGCCAATTGATGAATGTCCCCTCAATTTCCAATTCTTTGCACCAGGAAAGAACCGTTATAAATAATTTGGGTACATATAGGTTCTTTTCCTTTTTCTTTCTTATCTTCTTTGGGATACATACCTAGCAGTGGTATTGCAAGGTCAAAGGGTATGCATGCTTTTACAGCCCCTTGTTTGTAGTTCCAGATTGCTCTACAGAATAGTTTAATCAGTTCACAATAACACAAAAAATGCATTAATGTCTCACTTTTCTCACATGCCCTGCAGCATTTCTCATTTCCCTTTTCTGTTCTATTAGCCAGTCTAATAGGTATGAGGTAATACCTCAGAATTGTTTAAATTTTCATTTCTCTAATAAATAGTGAGTTAGAGCATTTTAAAATATGACTATAAGTAGCTGATTATTTCATCTGAAAACTATTATCTTTTGATCATTTATTAATTGCAAAATGACTCTTAGTTTTATAAATTTGAGTCAGTTCTCAATATGTTTGAGAAAAGAGGCCTTTAAATGATATCTATTTTTTAGGCAGCTAGGTGGTACAGCTTGTAGAGCACTGGGCCTGAAATCAGGAAAATTCATTTGCATCAGTTCAAATGCTTCCTCAGACCCTTATTAGCTATGATCCTAAGTAAGTCACTTCACCTTGTTTGCCTCAGTTCCTCATAGGTAAAATATATTGTAAAAGGAAATAGTAAACCATCCTAGTATCTTTGCCAAGAAACCCCCAAATGTGTTCACATGAATCAGACATGACCCAACAACAAGGACATTCTCTATAGTATAAATGTAGGAAGTTTTTCTCCCTTTACAATTGATTAAAAAGTTTGAGAGACATGATTTGTGGGAATTTACTCATTTTATTAATACGTTTAGCATATTATTAATAAAAAGAATGGTCAATTGCCTGCCTTTCTTAAAGCAAAGACCCCTAATGGCAGTGGGTCACAGTTTATATGCTCTTCAAAGAGGGGGTGTCCTCAAGTGGTATCTACTCAACTCTGGTTAACACAATGGGATGTGAGCTACCTGCTCCCATTGGCATATGTGACTTAGGTCACACAAATCTTGGTTAAGGAAACATTAGCTTCCATATCATCTGTCTTGATATTAGGGAGAATTCACATTTTCCCAAGACATATCTGAGCAAACATAATGAGCAGGAATGTACTATTAGCCCACACTTAGAATTTCTTTTACTGTCCGATTAGATCTTGCCCTAGCTAAATCTCTAAGGGAGATTGATTTTTGGATAAGGAAGTAGGAAAGGGGGAAAAACTTGATCCTAATACAATAATTGGTTATTAAATATGAGAGAAATATTAATTTCTTATACTTTCTGGCTTTTCTGTTTAAATCTTGTTGTATTAGAAGTATGAAATCATAAATACATTCTCACAAACCTTCATTGCATATTTTCCATCCATTATCAAGAATGTGATATTTATATCAAGGGAGGGTCCAGAAATCTAAATGCAATTGCAGATACCACCTTCTTAACCAACAATGTACTTCCCAAATCTGCCTTCCTCTTCTGAGGAAACATTAAACATTAAAAACATTCTCCTTTCTGTCAATCGATGATGAAGTGATGAACATTTTTTCTGTGCCCATAGGTTTATTAACTTCTTTTTTACATTCATGGTAAACATTTTCACATTGGTCATGTTATAAAGAAGAACTAGAACCAATGGAAGAAATCACAAGAAAGAAGACCCCCTGCCCCCCACAAAAAAAAATAAAAATGAAAGAGAGCAAATAGTGTGCTTCAATCCACATTCAGATTCTGCAGTTCTTTTCTGGATGTGGACGGTATTTTCTATCATGTGTCCCTTGAAGTTGTCTTAGAACCTTGCTTTGCTGAGAAAAGTTAAGTCTATCAAGGTTAGTCATCACACTGTATTGCTGATACGGTGTACAATGTTCTCTTGGTTCTGCACTTCACTCAGCATCAGTTCATATAAGTCTTTCCAGATTTTCCTGAAGTCTGACTGTTCATCATTTTTTATGGAATAATAGTATTTCCTTACCTTCATATACTACAACTTGTCCAGCCATCTCTCAACTGATAAGCATCTCCTCAATTTCCAGTTCTTGGCCACCACAAAAAGAGCTGCTATAAATATTTTTTGTACGTGTGGATCCTTTTCCCATTTTTCTGATATCTTTGGCATACAACCCTAGAAATGCTATTGTTAGGTCAAAGGGTAGGCACATTTTTCTGGCCCTTAGAGCATAGTTCCAAATTGCTCTCCAAAATAGTGGACTCAGTTTACAACTCTACCACCAATGCATTACTCTTCCAGTTTTCTCACATCTTCTCCAAAATTTATTATTTTCCTGTTCTGTAATGTTAACTAATTTTATAAGTGGGATGTGTTGCCTTAGACTAGTCTTGATTTCCTTTTCTCTAATCAATAATGACTTAGAGCATTTTTATATGACTATAGATAGCTTTAGCTTCTTGATCTGAAAACTGCCTGTTCATATCCTGTGACCATTTAGCAATTAGGGAATTACTGGTATTCTTATAAATTTTACTCAGTTCTCTCTATATTTTAGAAATGAGGACTTCACCAGAGACACTGGTTGTAAAAAAAAATGTTTCTTATCTTTCTGCTTTCCTTCTAATGTTGGTTGCATTTGCTTCATTTTTGCAAAAACTTTTTATTTGAATGAAATACAAATGATCTATTTTGCATTTCATAATGTTGTCTATCTCTTGTTTGGTCATAAATTTTTTCATTCTTCAGAAATCTAAAAGGCAAACTATTCCTTGCTCTCTTAGTTTGTTTATATTTTTATATGTGTATATATGTATGTGTGTGTATATGTGTACATGTACGTACACATAAACATACACATATGCATACATATACACGTATAAATTTATGCAACACATACATGTATACATATATACATATGCACATACATATATGTATACATATATACATGCATATACATACATATGTATATACATTTATGAAAGAGAATACGAACATAGTTATTTTTACGTTTCTTCCCTATTAGAACTTGAGTTACTTCATATCAGGGACTTTTTTTGCTTTTTTCTTTTTAATTTTTTTAAAAAAACCTCCATCACTTAGCACTGTGCCTTGTATATAGTAATTGTTAAATAAATATCATTCATTGATTAACTGATTCTTCTTCAGAAATTGGATCATATCTGTTACTTAGTTCCAGGTGTTCCGTGGTCTTCTGGATTATTTTTCTCATTTCCCCGTTTATATCTCATTCTTTAATCCGTCAACCTCCTGAATCATATTGGGATATTTCTTCCTCATCCTCCCCTCCCTCCACTTTAGACCTGTCTTTAAATCTTTTTTCTTTGTATTTATTTTCACAGAGATGCCCTTCTATTTTTTAAAAATGGAACACTGTCATTCTCCCTGACAAATTTGAAACTGGGGTTATTCCTTAATCCCCTTTACCCTTTCTTCTTGAAAGGAGGCAAGTCTCCACTTCGACCATAACCAACAGTCACTTGGCCATGGTATCAATGTCAACATTGTCTATTCTCTTCTGGTCACTACAAATATTCTCTCTGCTGTTTGTGCTTGCTGAAATGAGATCCTCAGTCCTTCATTATCCCTAGTGGTAGCTGTGCTAGAGAGCCTAGATTAGGTTCATAGTCTAAGACTGTGGGGCTGAAGTGTCCTGACATATCTGAAAACAGAGTTTTAACTAAAGAATTGTTGTCGAAGTGAAAGTGATTCCAGTCTTGATCCCTACACTTAACTATGGGGGAAAATCAATGCCTTTTCACTGTTATTTCACCTTCAAAATGGGGTGATGGAGTTGTACAAAAGGAAAATGGATTGACTTAAAATTTAGTAATAATAATTACTATTAGTTAAGCCAATATAGTGAGCTTTTCATTGCTACAAGTCAAAGTAAAGGTTTGAAAAATACTAGTCGAGGATGCTATGTCAAGATTCAATTCAAGATAGGTATGGGTTTTTACAAACTACTGACATCTTTCCAGGTGCCTGGGTATAACTCTTGGGGTCTAGGAATCCTTATAGTCTGACAATTCATTCTTGAAAAACTATAGGTCTAGTTATTGAAACTCGAGAGTCCCCTCATTCTATCTTGGGTAGCTTCTTTTATGCATATGCCTTATTACCTTATCATTGTTTCAGGTTTTACCTATTCTCTTCCCTTCTGAAAAGAATTGCAAAAATGCTTTGTATTTGTAAGTATGGTGGTGTCTTGTTGCATTTTTATTTATTTTAAAAATTATCTCCTAGTTGCATTTTGATCTGTTTCAGGTGTCACTCTTGGATTACTAGGATTCAGTGTGTCTGGGGCCATGTGTTTGCAACCTGTGAAAGGTTTCCCAGAAAGGACCATTAAAAATAATTCTAAACATTTATTCAATATTCTTCTAGTGAAGAACATATGATGTGTCTATGAGTCCTTGATAAAAATTAAAATTCTGTGTCATTCAAAGGGCAATGGAAAGGTTTGTGCTGCATGTGAGTAGACCACAACAGGTTCCTAATATTGATTTGCACAGGAGCACTGACCCACAGGATAACATCAGAGAGACGTACTGCTGGAAAAGGAGGTGGGCTGCTCAGGTAGAGAGTCAAGAACTGATAGATGGCTCATCAAATCTACCATTTCCCTTAAAATGTCAAGTGTTCTATGGGAAGGCATCCAAAAGACCAGATGCCTCCAGATATTCCGTGGACAGTATGTGAGAGGCTATGGGCAAAAGTTGCACAAAATGAGAAGACATGAATGATCTGAGAGAGTTCTGCTCTTGACTGTTGAAGGAAATACTCACATCAATGCAGTCCCAGATTTCATTGAAGCATCAATGTACATTTAGGCCATTGGAAAAAGCATATATGGAATTTCCTATCTATAATGAGTCAGTTTTTCTAAGGGATTTTTTAAGTGAACAGATATTGAATTACAATATAGGTAGTAGCATGCCCTGCAATTTGAAATACTTTGAGCAAATTCCCTTCACACAGAGAGGATTGGCAATGAGATTTGAGTTAGTGGGAATCCAGTAGAACAGCAGAAACTTAAATACTAATAATTTAACAGGAAAAAGATAAGAGCAGAGATTGTTCTAAGCAGTGTTAAGATTCTCCCCCTTTCCAGAAAATTTTGTTCCATTATTTTCTTCTTTTCAAACTAGCCCTTCCCCATTTTTTTAACGTCTTCATTTCAACCTACCCTGAAAAATAGAGCCATTTGGTTACCAGCAAATCCATATATTGTCTCAGATGAAATTTCCAGCCACCCATGCCCAGGATATTTTCAGATTCCCTCTTTCACAGAAAACTAGCTATTCCAAGTCTCTTTGTCTCAAAGTTTTTCTAGATAGCTGAAAAAAAAATGTTAGTCCTCTAAGACAAATTATGCTGTGATGTTCATTGTGCTGTTTTACAGAGGTGCAATATAGACTTTTTTCCCCAGGGGAAAAAACGTTCGAAGCAAATAACACCAAATAGTCCCTTAATAGACCAGGCTGACAAGGAAAGGGGAATAGAAAAGGAATTCATGCCAACTAGGATTGCAATTTTAACTAATTATTCTTGCTAACTAAGTGATAAGCTCTGCTGTTTCTAGGTTAGAAAAGGACTTAAAGAGCTTTCAGAACTATTTAAATTCAGAGCTCTGGACAAAATCCAGATAGTCCTTCCCAATGACAATTCTTATGTTTTACTCCTGCAGAGAGTGTTTGGGTCTCCATAAAACCTTGTATTACTGCCTATAAAAGGAATAATTAATTTGAGAATTTTAAATGCTAGGAAAGATCTGTGGGAGATCTGGGGAAAGGTTGTATTCTCAAAGTCTATGGATTGGTGATTAATAAGAGGCAACCTCATAAGACACCCTACTGTTTGCATTTGTTCTAGGATAATTCTCTAAGGTTATATATTTCAAGCATCAATCTATATTGAGTTTCCTCATTGAAAGTTCTCTCTACTAATAAAATTATGACTTCAGTACTCAACTCTTCTTCTTATCATTTGAAGAATCCATGATTTTATTAAAAAAGATCATTCTCTATTGACATGTGTAGCGGACAGCCCGCGTCCCTACACGGCTCGGTGATGTGGTTGACGAAAAGAGTCACGGGAGGCAGGAAAAGATAGACCAATTCCGTTTATTGATCTGAGGGTTAGGGTTTATATAGACAAGATACTGCAAGTCTACGTGACATCCTGCTCATCTCCTGTCCCAGTGACAAAATCAGTCAGGGTGATTAAATCAAACTGTGAGCCATGGGGCATCTATTTTACATATCCCTTGTTTTCTGTAATTCTCTTGCTTGTCTCAGAGAGACAGCAACATCTGGCGGGGTGGGGGGCGGGATGGAAAGCCATTCCAGATGATGATGAGCACAGTCTCCAAGAACAGTTTCCCCGAAGGTCTTTCCTGGTCTTGTCAACCGCACTCCACCCTGGCCCTCAATGGACATGGATTACAATCTTTTCTACAGCTTAATGAATGTTCTTAAAGAATAACCGTGCCTGACAAATAAAAATCGGTCATCCTTTGGTCAACCTTCTATTGAGTTGCCTTTGGTATTTGGTGAAAATGATCCTTGAATGACTACTGAGGATCAGTCATAGGCTAGCATCATACACATGAAAACTAAACAGCTTCATAGGACCACCACCAAACTGTATATTTTACTGGAATAGCTTCCAAGAATGTACTTTGGAGTCTGGTATCTTGAACTGGAAGAAGTTTCAGATATTATTGAGTCCAACTTCCTACTTTTATAGCAGTAAAGATTATGACCTAGTCAGGTGAAATGATTTACCTGAGTTTTCATTGGTAGTAAAAATGCAAGCTGGGATGCCTACACAGGTCCTTTGACAACTAAAGCAGTGGTCTACCATATGATCAGGCTGGGTTTTATAGCAATGGGCACGGTGGATATCATTTGGGATTTGTGATCAAGATCAATTTTATAATTTTCTATTTTCTTTGAAATGTAGTTATAAAACCACAAATCTACTCAATGTTGACAGGAAAGGAAATATTGACTATAATCTCTAATATATCTAAATATTTAAAGAATGTCGCATTTTTAGAACAAGAAGATAGCTTGAGACCATTCCATTAATCCTTATTTTATAGATGAAGAAACTGAGATTCAGAGAAATTAGCAAGTCTCTTCAATGCCACTGTGCTGGTTAATGGCAGATCTGCATCTGGCAACCTAAGACTCACGATTCTTTGGCCCAGTTCTCTACCTGCTTTGTTATTCTTGTATATAGAAATCTGGTGAGACTGTTATCTGATAAAAGTTTCAATTTGCACGCAGGCACTAAGCCTGGTAGTATGAAGGCTTTAAAGCTTTGGAATCCAAATGGCATAATATCAATGTGGCTTTTTAGGTAACAGAAGGAATTTCTTAATCAATCTTGATGAGAAACATAAGGATGAGGAGTACAGAGGAGAAAAAAAAATCAAGAAAGTATAGAATCTAAGCAAATAAAACCTGAAATTAATAGAATGGTTTCAGATATCTTCAGAAAATGAGAAAAAAAAAACTACCAATATACACACATTTCCATTGGTTCCCAGTTACTTGTGACATTGTACATTAAAAGGAATATATGCATATTTTGCTTAAAAATAAGCACAGAAGGATAAGCATTGGGTTGAAAGGGTACTGAGTATATTATAATTCTCATGAATTTTGTGGATCTCTAATTCAGATCTGTGAAGATCATTCAAGTCCACTATAGAAATGGCTGCAAATGGGGTCTTGATAAGGGTAGGGATGTAAGAGAACTATTTTCCTCTGAAATCTGGCTCTCCAGGCTCCCTCTACCTTCCCAGTGGTCAAACCCAATTGGACTGGCAGTGAGAACTAGATTCGTTTTCTCTATGTCTTTGTCTCTGTTTCTCTGCTTTTCTGTCTCTAAATGTCTGTTTCTGTCTCTGTTTCTCTTTCTCTCTCTCTCACACACACACAAACTCTTGTCTGTCTCTATGTCTCTCATTTTTTTTAAACTCACCTCATTTTCTTCTCATTAGCCAAGTAGTGTCTATCTCATCTGATGGAGTTGGTATTTGAAGCAGAGCCTGAGAAATTTCATACAAAGAGCCTTAGCTACTTGTATTATAGTATAGGAAATGTCTGAAGGGCCCTAAACATTTTTGGGGATGGATGCAAGTATGTAGGTCGGTTTGCAGTACCTGGCTCGTAGCCCTAGCGTCTTTAGATTCATCTGCCTGTTTCCCTTCTCCCAGTGTTCTCCTTATTCATGCTCTCTTTTCCTTCTCCAGGTCCCAGGACATGAGGCACCGACTTCTTATTTCTTTATCCAGAAGAGGTGAGCATGGACTCTCTTCCTGCATCCCCCATCTGATTTCAACCTCAGCTCAAAAGTTCTTTAATTACTGAGAGAAAACTACTTCTGAAGCCCAGATTTCTTGTTAATACAGCTGAGGTGCAATAGAACAGGACTATGGGAATATTGCCAGGAGAAAAAAGTAACAGCGTTAGCCATGAGTCAGCCTCTAAGTCAACAAAAGGGTAACTGACTCTATAGTTCTGGTACAGTAGAGAAATGATTTAGCATGAGGAACCTCTGTTTTTCTTTTCTCTCCATTTATTTTTATATTTCTTTTCTTTTTCCTGTCTCATGGCATCTTTTTATTTCTTTCTTTCCATTTTTCTGTATGTTTCTCTCTGCCCCTTTGTGCCTCTCTCCCTTTCAATTCCCTCCTTCCTCCCCTTTTCTCCCTTTTCCTTCTCGTTTCCCATTTCTCTCCTTTTCCTTGTCTTTCCTTATCTCATATCTACTCTTTCTGAGGGAGCTTGATTCAAAGATATTACAATGGTAGATGGTACAATGGATAGAATGCTGGAACTGGAGTCAAGAAGACCTGAATTTCAAATCTGGCTTCACATACTCACTTGCTATGTGACCCTTGGCAAGTCATTTAACTTCTCTTTTCTTTCATTTTCTTATAACTAAAATAGGGATATTTAAGATCACCTCCTTCCCAGGGTTACTGTGAGCACCAAATGAGAGAATATTTGTAAAGGGATTTACAAGCTTTAAGATGCTACGGTGGTGGTGATGATGATGATAACTTTAGAGCTAGAAAGCCTTTAGACGCAGCTGCCCACCTCCCTTATTTTACAGATGAGAGTTTGATACAGGTGATAGGACTTCAGAAGGTCACCCAGGTACCAGAGCTGGAACTTGAACCTGAGACCTCTGACTCAGAATTCTTCCTTCATTTCAGTATTTTATAACTAACCAAGCGTGACACAGCAGAGCTTTTTATAGATTTTATCAAGTAGGAAAAAATACAAAGTTCTAATTTAGCCAACTCAAAAGATAATAGTACAATAGCTCACTCAGAGTCACGGCCAGTCTTGTTTCATTGACAAGATATTAATGCCATTGTGATGCTATTAGCGCAGACTTTGATCTGTGCTTCAAAAATCATCTGGCTCAGGAAATCTTGAACTAATAGATCTATTTCAAGGTCTTTGCATGCTAAATTTTGGACTCGGATTGTGTGGGCTGCTTTCTCATCAGGCTGACTTCTTAAGTAGTTGTGTATTTCACACCAGCTGAAGCTTCTGGGTGGTCTGCCAGAGTGGGCCCTAGGAAAATCTTCCAGCAATAATCCAGTCTGGAGGTCACAAAGGCATGGAAAACTGAGGCTGAGGTCCATATAGTAGAGACAAGGTCACAACCTGATTGCAGAAATGCAGACAGAAAAAAGGCTCTTTTAGTCACTGATGCCACTTGAAAATCCAATAGCAGCTGGTGATTGAAGAACACATCCAGTTGTAAACCCCAGTGGTGAAGAGAAAACCAGCCACTCAATTAGGCAGCCTAAGTCTCCTGACCCCACAGGTCGACCTGACCAGTGGTCTTCAGGTGTGCCTCCTCTTGGCAACTGAGAAAGGTCTATAGTATATTCACTGAAGCAGTCTCAAATAAGGTAAGTACCAAAGCATTATCAACACACAGCAGTTTTTTGTTTTCTTTTTATCACTTTGTCTTCCTGTTAAATACTAGCAGTAAAATAGATGGAATTAACATTCTTTCCTGGTGTAGTTTATTTTGCCCAAGAGAGCTAAGTATTTCTCAAGCAGATGTTTTATTTTTCTCCTAGAAATCTTATTCATTACCATTGCGTCTTTTGGTCTGTTATGCCTTAGCAGTGGGAATATTTCTGAATCTTTCTGAAAGAAATTAAAAACTATAGAATAATTACTAACAGAATAAAATACAATTTAAGTATGATGCCAACTTCAGCTATTTGGGCACACATGTGTATGTGTACATGTCTGTATATGTATCCCATATATATGCATATTTAAAGAATAAACCGTGACACGAAACTATTGATTTAAAATGCATATATTGTTCCCAAAGACACAGTAAAACAATATTATGGGAATAGTGTTAGGGAAAATGAATATCAATGATACCACATTGTAGCCCTTCTGAGTCAACATAAGAAAAACTTGACTCGAGATCACCGTACGGGAGAGAGATAATTTGATCCATGATATAACTAAATCCAACAAGGATGCATTTAGTTAATAACTGCATTCATAAAAAATAATGAACCAGTTTATTCATGTACCATTACCAAGGAAGGAAAGGAAGTAAATAACACATTTTGATATATGAATCATATGTGAATTTATTTAGTTAGACTTATGAGTCCTATAAAGGGTATATAATTGCTCCCAGGGAATTTATAATCAACCAGCTTTTGAAATAAACTACCCACAAATAAAATTTAGCATTTTCTTGGTAAAGGAGCCATTCAGGAATAATAATTCATACCATAAATGATTTTCTTTCTTTTTAAGTATAATTATAAGGACTATTTAATACTTTCAAAGTTTGTAAAAGGAAAAAAAAACAGTTGGAATCATTTGTTTGTGCCTCTAGACATGAGTGAATATTGCTGCTAAAGGCTAATATCTTGGCCCCATCTTCTTGACTTTGTAAATCAATGTTCATTTTTGCCCCAAATACTGCTCAACACATTCCACCACCAGAAGAGATGACCCCTTTTAATTCCTTAATATAGACCACAGTTCCCTTTGATTTATAGAAGATAGTGGGTCTATTTATAAAATATGTATCTGCAAGATGCAGTTTATGGGAAACTTGGCTTTGGGGACACATTAATTCTAACTGCAGATGCAACTTTCATGTTTTATAATATAACCCTGACAGCTGTAATTTCAGATTAAAGATTTTTCATTCACATTCCCATCCTGATTGCACAGCACGGTCCTTATATTACCTTATTGTCAATAGCAAGTGTTCACCCTATTGGGAGTCATTTAATAACCAGCTGCCATTTAAAGTGTACACTGAACATTTGTCTCAGCCAGTTCATCTCAAGTCGAGGTCCCCTTCAAGTGGAACTGGGACCTTTTGTTAAGAGAAACCACAGATGGACCTTGCTATTGTGTTCTGAGGTCTCTCCTTTTGTAGTAGCTAGTAAAAATAAACATGAGCGTTCTGGGTGAATTTCTGCCTATATTTGTGAACCTGTTTTGGTAGTAATCATATCTGATGCCTATCATATGTCTGCTTTTCATTCTTTTCTGAGTTACTTGGCAAATATACACTCATTTTATGTTGTCATTTGCTAAAAGTTAGGCAATGGTGAGACAGACTATAGGCTCACACTTTATCACAGTCTGCCTGCCCTTCTGGAGGCTGCTAGCATGACTTTATCAGTTGACTCATGATACGTACATCACTGTAAGATCAGGCTTAAAAAGTTTAAAACAAAGACTTTCAGAAATGAAATTTTAGTTGTTAGCACATAGATAGAATCTTTGAGACGTCTAGTTGTTCTTTATAAAGCTACATTTGTGAGAAGAAATGTTTTCATTTAATCTTTCTTTAAATTTGCTTAACCTGAGAGCTACAGCTTATACTCTGTGCTGGTCAACTGCATAAAGAAATTGGGAAAAGAAAAAGAAGGAATAAGAAAAAAGAAAGGACTCTTTCATGGCTAATTAAATTAGAAAACATCCATCAATAGGAATAACTGATGAATTTATTCTATGGAGCAAGATTACTGTACTCTAGTTTTTGATATAAGTTGAAATTACAGTCTCCATCATCTTATAGGATAATCGTTTACCTTAAGCCTTACCTTTATCTATGCTATTGATCTGTGACTCTCTGCCAAGAAATGGAAGTTTGGGTTTATGTAAGTGTGCAGAGCATAAATGTCTTAATTCAGGAAAGGTAGATATCTCTGAGTGGTGAGCTAAGGAGGTCTGTTCATTTTCTCTTTTTCATATCAACTGCTTGGAATTCATCAGATTCTTAACCCTGTGGGCAATCTTAATTACAACTGGGAGGGAAGAAGAGAAAAGGAAGCTCAGTGGAGGGTGATTATGTCACATATACCTGCTGATTTATTAAATGTCTGTTTAGAGTTTAGGCATCTGACTGTATCATAAACAGTTCTTGGGAAAATGGTTCAGCTCTCATGAGTTTCAGTGATAAATATATACCACCATGTTCGAGTTTCAAATTGAGATTGGAATACTCGTGCCTGGTTATTTTCTGACATTTAAATACAGCAGCTAGTTATTGCTGACATGTAATTTGTTGTTTGGTTAGACTATAATAACAGACCTTTTTTTTGAAAGTCAGACATACTTTTGCTATGATCACAGGGTTTCTTTATAAATGCCACAAACATAAGTTGAATTGCATCTCCTAAGTGGCCCTTGATTTTTTCTGAAGAAAAAATAAGACTTTTCCAAATCTTAAAAAAGGTGTTTTTAAGTGGCATGTAATATGCATGTTACAGGCTGTGTACCTTTTCACAGAAGATATAAGATTTGATTCAAGAGAATGACAGAACTGAAGCTTTATGAAAATGGCTTTCAGCAACATAACCTCTGCTTGGGTATCTTAAAAGAAATCTGTTCTCCTCTTTAATTTGCAAGCAGATAGCCTTTTTGCCAATGTGAGCTACTTTACTGACTATATCCCTCACCGGAAAATATTATCCTCCTATTCTCTCCTTCTCTAGGGATAGTGCTGTAACTAAGCCCTTTAACTTGCAAGCAGATGAGAAACTTAGCTCTCTGTGAACCCAGCTTTGGGGATACCACCCATGGGACAGCCCCGAATCCCGCTGACCATGTTACTAACCTCATATTTTAGACACTCCCAGTGTTAAAAAAAATCATTGAGAAGTTGGCACACAGCCCTCTGAAGTCGATCTCCCCTCAATGCCAATAAAGAATGAGACCAGCTGCATGCACTAGAAAAAGACTTGGATGGAACAAAAACATCTGTATTGCAAATACAACTCTAGATGAATAATAAATTGCATTGTCTCTTTCTCAAATTGGAGGAAAGGTCCCATGACTAATTCTGCCTGCAGGACCATGGGTGGTTACAAAGTTTAGGATATATATGTATGTACATGTATAGATATACACATATGATATATACATGCATATGGTATATACATATACATGTATATGCATTTATCTTTTATTCTCCCTTTTTATTATAGGGCTTACCTGCAACTGGAAAATAAGTCAGGAAAATAACCCATTTGGGGTAACAACATGGATAATTTATTGCTCATTATTTTTCTTCCCTAAAACTAATTCTCTCTTGCGCCACTTTTCTTCCCTCCCTTCCCCCTCTCCCTGTTTCTCTCTCTCTCTGTGTATGCATATATACACACATATATGTGTATTTGTGTGTGTGTATCTGTGTGTCTGTGTATGTATCTAATAATGAGAGTCTGCCGTGAGCAGATCTTCAACATCTAAAGAAAAAGAAAAGTTTGCAGGATGTACTGAGCTGCTCTGGGTTAGCTTGGTCTGAGTATTTACTGTAAACAAAGCCAACAGATCTCTGGAAGTTAATGGGGCAGTTGATTGGTGTTTGTGAATCACAGTAGGACCTGGGGCCTGCTATCTGGGCCTCCTGTGTATTGATGAGTGTGGCCTGCTGGCTGGCTGCTAGAGCCCACTTAAAGGTAAGAGAGGGGCTCCTAAGCTTTTTGTGTCTGAGTTGAGTGAAAGACTTTGTTTATTTAGAATTCTTCCCAGGTCCTCTAGGACTCTTACAAAGAGAGCTACGCAAATTCCCCAAAGTTCTGTGGATCTCTGTAGAAGTTTCTGGCTTCTGGAAAGACTAAATAAGCTATTTACAGTGTTCCTTAAAATAACCCCTCAGGCATTTGGCCAACATTGTTATGGATTGGTATATTAATAGAGCAGTATTTTAACATAAACTAAGTCATGTTTGACATATGGAAATTTGAAATATTAACATTTGTTATAGTATGAGATGATTGCAGGGGAAACATCAGAGGAAATCCACCTTCTAACAATCATTTTGTTCTCTTTGTTTCATATCTCTTGAGTTTAAAAATGTTAATAAAAAATACAAAGACGCAATGGTGATAATTATCTTCTTCAAATTCTCCCGGTATGAAGACATGACATCACCTTGTCATTCAAGAAACATTTTTGAACCATTCAACAAGTATGTATTATGTACCAGCCTGGATGCTAGGGTTTAGAGATAAAAGGAAAAATGAAATGAAAGTCTTGATCTCAAGGATTTTCTATTCCTTTTTTTAACAAGGAGAGAAAATTTGTATATATAAGTACAGTATACCCAAAATAAATACAGGGTAATTTGTTTTTTGTGTGTGAGAGTAGGAACAGAAGTAGATAAAGCACTGGACCTGGAATCAGCAAGAACTGAATTCAAATCCTGAATTAAACACTTACTACCTATGTTACCCTAGGTAAATCAGTTGACTCACCTGCCTCAATTTCCCCATCTATAAAATGAGGGTATTGTAATATAAATATTGCACCTATATCACAGAGTTACTGTGAAGATAAGATAAAACTAATATTGTTAATAGAAGTCTTGTTTTGCGTCTCACTCTGGTCTACAGGACAAACTCAGGAAGGTAAAAGGATTTCATTAGTACACCAAGGCAGTAAGCAGTAACCAGGATTCAAACTGCGCACCATTTTCACAGACTGGAGTAAGCAACTCCCATATAATGGCAAAAGTGAAGTGGATTGGTACATGTCTAATGAGGAGAAGGGATTTGTGCAGCTTCAGCTTCTCCCCATGTCTAAGTACCTATGTGATGCAGGGGTGGAGAACTTGTGGCCTCAAGGCCACATATAGCCCTCAACGTCCCCAAGCGTGACCCTTTGACTGAATCCAAACTTCATAGAACAAATTCCTTTAATAAAAGGATTTGTTCTGGAAAACTTGGAGTCAGTTCAAAAACCACATCCAAGGACCTAGAAGACCACAGGTTCCCCACCTCAGGTATTTCTGGTCCAATATTTCTTTCAGGCTGACTGCCCTTGTACTCAAAGTTTAAGCAAGGTTTTAAACATGGGATCACTCAGATTGTCAGTCTGACTTTGCCTAATAGCTAGCATTTATATAGTATATTGCACAGCATTCTACAAATATCTCATTTAGTCCTCAAAACAGCTCTCTAAATTAGGTGCTATAATTATCCCAGTTTCACAGATGAGGAAATTGAAGTAGACTCAGGTTTAAGTGATTTCTCCAGGGTCTCATAGCTAGTAAGTATATGAAGCTAGAATTGAATTCATACCTTTCTGTTCTGCAGAAGGTACTTGTTTAAAGTATTACATAAATGTTAGTTATTACTACCATTATTGTGAAGTTTATCCTTTGTTCTCAAAGATGACCATCAGGAAGGTGATGGAATGACTTGTAATTAACTTGGATTTGAATGAGGGAGGGCTGTGCAAAGTCTGCAACTTTACTTTCTCCTCTAGTGCCCTCTGGGTCCAGTGGCCAGATATTGATCAGGAAGACTGGAGGTGGCTCAGGATGTAGTGGGAGACCTTGGCCCTTTGAAGCTAAGATCTTTTAAAGGGAGGGAGGTAATGCTCATTCAGTGAATAGAATTCACCTCTTTAAGAAGTGAGTCAAGGGATGGCCCCTTTAAGAATGATAAGAATACAAATCAAACTGGGAGGGGAAGATCCCAAGCTTCAACATCTTTGTCTCAGTAATAGTTGTAGTAGTAGTAGTAGTAGTAGTAGTAGTAGTAGTACAAGAAGAAGAAAAAGAACAAGAACAAAGAAGAGGAGGAGGAAGTGAAAGAAATAGCAGTAAATATAGGGAAAGAATTCATGCAGGCAGTGGTATTTTGGCTGAGCTCTGAAGGAAACTTGGTGAAATGAGCTGGGGAAGAAAATGGCAAACCACTCCAATATCCTTGCCAAGAAAACCTCAAAATGAGTTTGTGAAAAGTGAGACACTACTCAAACAACTCAACAGCAGCAACAATAATACAGGAATGGCAGGAATCTGTGATGATTGGTACAAAGATGTGGAGATAGGGGATGGAGTGTGATGTGCAAGGAAAAGAGAGAAGATGAGATTGACATGAAGAGGAGTAATGTATAATGAAGCTAGGAAAGTAGATCAGGACAGATTGTGAAGGGCATTAGATAACAAAGAATTTTGAATTTTATCCTAGAAGTGATATTTGTGAGTGATTTTGCTAGGTACCTTGAGACTATCTAAAAAAAAAGAGTAAGTTACAGACTAGTAATTTACTTTATTTGCAAAATAGGAAAAGAAGGTCTTTTCATTAATTCTTGTTAGGCTAGATTAGAATCCAGGTCCTCTGTCACTGACATTTTTACCATATTGTGTCTTTTAATTATATTTAATCTCATAGAATCATAGAGGTGGGAGGAACCTGAGGTTATTTTAGCCAACAGTGCCATTTTACAGTGAGGAAACTGAAGCCTTGAGAAATAGTCACTTTTTCAAGGTCAAACAGCTCACTAATGGCAGATCTGGGACTAGAACTCAGGCTTGAAAACTCTCATCTCAACATGTCGCCCCATGTCTAATCCACAATATATTATAAAATATTTTGGAGAAGAATCTCAACTTATGGATGCTTAACTAAGACATAGTGGTTAACCTTCTGAGGTCTGACCACCACTGGTTATGGGATTTCCATTTCAAAACCAGCACACAAAACCAATGAAATGATATTTACATCCAGAGTGAGTGATAATACCTAGGCAATATTTTATCTTACCAGAACTGTATCTCCTTCTACCAAGTCCTATCATCAGCCTTCTCATCCCTCACCAGAAGAAATTAAATCTTGGTTTTCCATTAATTAAGTTCAGTCTTACCAAAGAGCCACATTTTGGTTTACACATCAAATTTGAAAACTCATACTGGTTTTATAGAATTTCAGCTGCTTCAATGCATGACTTTTAGGCTTAATGTGGTTTGAATAAAATAGTTTTATACTCTTTATTATTTTGTTATTATATCTTTATCATTCATCATTAAGATCATATAGAGGTCTGCCATGTTATGTCTATTCCAAAGTGTTTTTTTAATAAAAATATGTAGCCAAGAAGATATTGGCATATAAGCAGAGAGAGAATCAAATAGGTTCTCAAATCTGTTTCCAATTCCTGATGTGAAAGATATTCTCTATGAATATAAAAATCTCAGAGAAAATGATTCATTGCACAACATCCATATTGGGAAGCTTTGCTTTTAAAAAATATTGAAATGGATAAAAATAGAACCAATGGCATCAAAGCAAAATTTGTTAGCAACTATCAGGTTGGTGATTAACCAATCACTTCTCTATCAATCCATTGACAATTAAAGTGCTAGGATGCCATCAGGATGCAGGAAAAATATAAAACGTACACCTTGTGCTCACGAATATTCACTCTAGTTGGGGAGACAGTGCATAAGAACTGAAGAACAATAACAGAGAGTACATTATTTCATGAATTATATGGTACATAAATGATCAACCTGTTAGAAGGAAAGTTATTGTGTGCTACAATGGTAGATGAAGACTTAAGAGAGTCATAGAACCCAAGAACCTCAGGGTTGGAATGAACCTTGGAAATCATCTGCTGAAACTCATATTTTAACAAGAATCTCCTTGGTCACATAGTTGCCAAATGGTCATCTAACGTCTTGGTGGTTCCCAGGGAGCAGGAACCAACTACCCTTTGGTACAACCCTGTTAGGAAGTTTTTCCTGACATCAAGGTGAAATATGTTTCTAGCTTCTTTCCATTCATCCTGTTTTTTGTTCCTGAGGTCCACTAGAATAATTCCAATCTCTTTGCCACATGTCAGTCATTTGGTACTTGGAAGCAGCTACAATACCTCACTCTCCCCCAAAGCCTCTTTGCTAATAACATCCTTAATGTGTTTGTTAATTCTGTATGGAATATCTAATAATTTCAAGGTTCTTTCACAAACCCCAAAAATAGTTTATTGAAAGATGTCACTCAATGTGGTCCAAATGGGGTCCACATTGGGATTTTAAGCTCCTTGGTTTGGAAACCATGCCTGCATTAATGTAGCTTAAAATGACAAAAGTGAGATTTGAAATTGGTGAGTCTTGAAAGATGAGTAGATATTGGATAGACAAAAGGGAGACTGGAAGCAATTCTGGGTAGAAAGTACGAAGCAAAGTGGGGCATAGTTAGGAAGAACATGGCATAGTTTATAACTTCTTGAATTTCAAGTAGATATGGGTTCCAGTGATGCCTCTAACATTGACTAATTCTGTGACCATGAATAAATCATCTATCACCTCTGGGTCTCAGTTTTTCCATCAATAAAATAAGAGGTCTAGATTAAATGGCTTCTGAAATAATTTCTAACTTAAGATATCTGATCCTATGATACTGTGACTTCTCAGAACATTGGTTTCCTTATCTATAAATAATATCTAGTAATATCTGTAGTACTTACCTAACATGTCTATTGTGAGTCTTGAAAGCATAGAAAGTATGTTGCAAACCCAAAAACTTTCTAGAAATTCTAGTTATTTTCATTATCCCATCATCATCATCATCATCATCATCATCATCATAATCATCTTCATCATCTTCATCATCACCATAATTATGGGGTATGTTCTGAGGTGAGTGAAGGTACTGACTTTAAGTAGAGAATGATTTCTATTGGGATATAAGGGGAAATGAGATTTGTTTATTTAGAAATGTTCTAGGTTATGGAAGAATGTGAATGAGAGGAAGAGGAACTGACACTTTTGTGGTTGGCTAAAAAGGACTATGGAAGCTTCTTGGGCAGAGGAGTAACACAATGAAAATAAGGACATAAAAAACTACTATGGCTATGTAATGAAAGATAATTTGAGGTGGAAATAGACTAGAAGGAGTAGACTGAAGAAATCTTTCAAATGTGAAGTAAAAGGAGGGCTTGAATGAGTGTGATGGCAGTGAAAATTTGAAAAAAAAGGGATGACTATTGATTATCAACATTTTCCATTTAAAACATGTTTTATAATCACATGGATGGATAAATAATAATTTTTAATCAAGCACCACTTTCTTCAGGAGACCTCCATTCTCTCCATCAGCTACCACCTTCCCCACTAAGGGGAATTATTACATTTGTATTTGTAATTTGTATCAATCAATCAATAAAATATTAAGAGCCTACAATGTTCCAGACACAGTGCTAGGTGCTGGAGATACAAAAAGAGGCAAAATATAGTTCCTGCCCTCAAGAAGCTTACAATCTAATGGGAGAGATAAATGCAAACCAATGTATACAAAGTTAGCAATATACAGCATGCCATAAATGGGAAATAATTTAAAAAAAAGAAAACAATCTCTTTTTTGTGCAATCTCTTATTTAAGGGCAGGAACTCTTGTTCTTACCTTTTCATTGTATTCCTGGCATAATGACTCACACTTAGTAAATATTTAATAAATTATCCTTGACTGATTTTATCAGGTTCTTGAGGTTCAGAAAGTTTAGGCTTAAGTATTGTTGATCTTCCATAAAGATCACAAAGTCTTGGGAGAATCTTACCAGGGCACTCTTTGAGTAAGACTTTATAATGTTTCAGGAGAAATCATAGAATATATGATCCTATATGTACAGTTGGAAGAGATTGGTATGTTTTGGAATTTAAGTCATCTTGAGGAAGGAACTTCCTTCTGAGTTTCAAGGCAACAAACAGAAGTGAAGAAAAAAAATTTAGACTTAGGTCATTGATCATGCCAACCTAGGAAGAGGACCCAGAGAAGATAAGCATGGCAGACATGAACTGGATAGATCTGAAACCAGGCTAATTGGCAGCTGGGACAAATGGCAAGGGTGATTCTAGCCATGTCACTTAAACTTCATGCCTCAGTTTCTTAATCTATAAAATGAAGAGATTAGATTTATAATCTAATCATTAGATTTGATTCAATGACTTCTCATGTCCTTTTGAATCAATATTATGCCAAAAATTAAGGAATAAATGAAAATATTTATGGAATAATATGCCCTAAGTACTGTGTTGAGTTTGATACCATGATGTTTTCAAGGTCCTAGACAGAGTTTAGGGTCTAATCAGAATTGAAAAAGAACTGAACTAAACATTTTCTACATATGCTTTCTTCTTAGGCTGGGTGTAACGTGGGTGGGGTGTATAAAGGGACAGCAAAGTTATAATAATCATTAGTCCATTCCAATAGCTTTCAGTTTTTCTTCTCTCTCAGCTAGAAAGCCTCATATTTATGTTTCTTCATATTTTCACTTGAGAGAGAGACAAATCTTCTAAATTATAACATGTTAATAAATGAAAAAGATGGAAAGGAAAAGATGGAAAAGAAAATGACCACATGTTAGTATAAAAGCCCTGCACACTTTACTCAGGGTTGGCTATTCTAGATAAATAAAAGCCATGGTGCTATATGATTTATTCCCCCTAGAGATAATGTTGAATCTATTGGGTCAACATTCCTGGGCTCCAGTTCTGCAGGACTGGATGGTCTTTGAGGTCTCTTCCAGCTCGAAATATGTAATCTCAAAATCCTGTGACTAATACAATTTGTCATTTGTAGGTCAAGAATGCAAAATCAGGTGAACTTTTTTCTGGTACTTAGATTTTTTGTATTTAAACTGACATATTAAATAGGCATTGACCTTGTTGCCTTCTGGGTTACAAGAGAGTTTTTTCAACTGCCCCAAACTGCTAGTTAATTCAATTGAATGACACATATTAGAAATGTGCTATGTGAAAAACCCTACCCTAGGCTCTGATCATAAACAACAAAAGAGGAAACAATCTTTGCCTATAAGAAGCTTATATTAGAAACAATCTAGTCCAGTTTTCTTACTTTAAAAAGGAGGAAATGGAATCCCTAAGAAATGGAAAGAATTGCCCATATCCAATGCATAGTAAGTAGCCATGGGAGATAATGATAGCTTACATTTATATAGCTTTTTAAGGTTTGCAAAGCTATTCAAATCTATTATCTCATTTGATATTTCAAATAACCCTTTGAGGTAGGTCTTATTTCTGCTTCATTTCATAAAGAGAAAGAGAGAGACAGAGAGAGAGAGAGAGAGACAGAGAGAGAGAGAGACAGAGAGAGAGACAGAGAGAGAGAGAGAGAGACAGAGACAAAGACAGACAGAGAGAAGAAGAAGAAGAAGAAGAAGAAGAAGAAGAAGAAGAAGAAGGTGGAGGAGGAGGAGGAGGAAAAGAAGAAGAAGAAGAAGAAGAAGAAGAAGAAGAAGAAGAAGAAGAAGAAGAAGAAGAAGAAGAAGAAGAAGAAGAAGAAACAGTATGTGCTCACTAGTTTCCAGGCAGTGTTTACCACATTAGTACTGAAGATACACATATAAGCAAACAAGTTAATCCTTCCCTCAAGAAACTTGCATTCTAATGAAGGAAAACAGTTCATGAAGAGGAGATATGGGAAGAGAAGATGGGACAAGATTCCTGAAAAGAAGATGGAGAAGTCTAGAGAAAGAGTTAATTCTCGAGCAAAGTGATCATGCTAAAAAAATCATGGCATGTCATTTGGGGATACAGACCCACTATTTCTAAAAGTGGGTCTCACAGCAGAAGATCTCAGGATTGGGAAGGTGACTTGTGGGAAGATGAAAAAGTGAGTCAAGATGGTAGTAAAGTGAGAGAATTGAAGCACAAAGAAATTATTGGACTTTCCCAAGGACACTGAATTAGTAAATGTTCAATATGAGATTTTAAACTCTGGTACTCTGTCCCTTTGACACCAAAGGCAAAACTGTTTCCATTTTTTTCTACTTATCTTCATATATATATATATACATATATACATTATATGCATATATATATATATATATATATGTAATTTTCTCTATAGCAATAGAAGACATGATTATGAAGCAGTTTTTGAATCTACTGGATGCCTTCTCTGTCTTCTAATGTAAGATGTGGAAGACCTGAGTTTTTCCTTAAAAGTAGGTCTTCAAAATACAAAGTGATAGAATGTATGTAACATATATGTAGGGAAATAAATCGAGGTTGAAAATAGTGTAGAAAGTTTAATAAAGCAACAACACAAGAAAAAGGTAATAAGAACTAAGGAAGTAGTTTTTGTATTCTAATATTTAATATTTTTAGGCTATGTATTCTGTTATTTTGCATCCAAAGCTGAAAAGAAGTATCAAAAATTTGCATTGCCTGCCAATACCCAGTCTTGAAAAGCTTCTGAGTGCCTAATAATGAAATCTTTTGAGAGACTGACATTCAGTAAAGTTAGAATCTCTATAGAGATAACAGTCATTTCCTTGTTTCCATGTACCATTCCCATTCATTGTATCTTTTCCACACATTGCTCAATTTCAGGCAAGACCTATTTTCACCTTCTTGCAGAAGTGATTCTTTGGATGCATGAGTAGCATTGCTTATTACTATTGGCAACATTGTCAAATAAAGAGAAATATGTTTTGTTTTTGCATGATTTCCAAGGGAACGTGGTCTTAGCTTGAGAGAATACTCCTAAATTGTGCAACTAATTGTCATTAGATAATGTATGTTCATTTAATTTCTCTGTAGCTGACTTTGAGAACAGGGGCAAAGATGCTAATAAGGTTCACTTTCTATAATATATTTTCTTCTTTTTTCTTTTTATACAAATGCTATGATAATGAATGAATGAATGAATGGTCCCTGAGAGTAAGAACTGTTTAATTTTTGTCTTTTATCCTCAGTTCCTAGCACGGGTATTTAATCAATGCTGGTGCATAAACTTATGTTGTTGTTTCTGTAGTAGTGGCTGTGCTTGCTTTGGTTGTTGTAGTTTCCTATATCGGACCTGACCATTATGACTACTTTGAACTTTAGTATTGAAAAAACTTGGGATATTTTATTTTGATGAGAGACAAAATGTTATATGCTAGAACGTAAATATCATCATCTATTTAGCTTGGCCTTATCCATCCTCAATCCCCTCTTCCCTCCAGTATCAAATAAATTTGTGCCTGAGCAACTGTGTGATCAACTGATTCTTACAGTTGGGTTTTCTTTTCCCATAGATGTTTCTCCTCTTGCCTAGAGTCTGAGCTTGTTAAAAGGATGTGCGTGCAAATGTCCACAGGTGCTGAGTCTATAGCATAATGTAGCACAGTTGGTCACGCAAATGGATAATACAGGAGCGTATCTAACTATACATGCATCTGCAAATAATTGCCCATGGCTGCTGACATTGAGTCAGCATTTGTATATTGAGCCATGTGAATAATCTCTCCACTTAACCATTTCCAGACTTAGTTACTAACACCTACATTTTCTGAACCCTCTCCCATTGTAATAAGGCCACACATCCCCTTATACTCATCTTTCACTTTAATTCTGTCCAGGTCAAGACTAAATGATACAGTTACTTAACTGAGCCAACTTCACCAAGGAGGAAAAAGAGCAATATCTTGGAAAATAATCCTGGTGCTTCTGTGAGAAGTTTCTCCACCAAGTGCAATTTATAGATGCTACGCTCACTTAAAACTTGGAATGGGCACAATTTTGTATCAAGATGTCAGTCTAACCCATAAATCAAAATGTAGGCATATCTTGGTACATTTTAGTCACATACTGACTGGACTTTGAATCATTCATTTTCTTCAAATATTATCTTAGAAAACTAAGCAGATAAAAACAGATCAGGAAGAAATACAGACATTGCTACATCATCAAACATGTTCTAGAGTGTGTGTGTGTGTGTGTTGTGTGTAGAGTGTAGGGGGTTATGACTTTACACATAGGTCCCAGATTATGCATGAATGAAGGAGTGAATAAATAAATGAAAGAATAAAAAAAATCAAGCGTTTATTATTATGTGCCAAGCATTGTTCTTAACACTAGGAATGTAAACACACACAAATATAATCCTTGCCTTGAAGTGCCTTACATTCTACTAGGGGAAGACAATGTAGAAAAGTAGTGGTCACTAAAGATCAGTGTAGACTGGAAAATGCCAGAGATGCTGAATGGGACCATAGGTTAAGTACATTCAAGCACCTTTTATGTTAAGTATCAATGTCAATATTGATTTTGATGTATTGATGTTGGTTCTAGAACTGAAAGGGGAAGAGGACAGAGGTAGCATCAGAGGTTGCATGCAAAGTATAAGATGTAAGAAGAAAAGATGGCCAGGGAGTAAGGTGAAGCATGGCTAGAATGCGCTTCATGTTGGGGGCCATGTGAGGCAGTCACCCAGCAGGACAGCAGAGACATGTTACAAGTTCTAAACATGAAAGGGTTAAGTCCTCCATCCTCCAGGGCATGCATCAGGTTTGGTTGACAGATAAGCAAACACATGAAATAATTTATGCCTATAAGATTTACTGGACAGCACTTTAGATAGCCTGGGTATTTTCTTTTTAGTAGCTTCAGACTATTTAGAATCCACACATTTAAAAAATACAGCGTGAACATGTGCACTTTAGGAGTTCAATCGATTAATCAGTACACCCTTTACAAACATTTTCCATGTGTCTAATATTGTGCCAGTCATTGTAGCATATGGAAACAAAACACAACTTGCAACTATGAGAATTGTACAACCTAGTTTGAAAGTTGTCTAGCTAATATGAAATATTTAGGAAATGACTAAAGAAAGTAGGTGAAAATTGCCAAAAGGAATACTAAATGGTTGGATTTAGCATAAAATGAGTATGGTTAAATTATCATCTTCACTTCTTAGTACCCAAGTAGCATTATGCAAATGAGTTCACTTCTCTGGGCCTCAGTTTTCCCATCCATATACTGAGAGGTTTAGACTAGGTTATCTCCAGGTTCCCATCCAATTTCAAATCTCTGGTCCATCATGATCTAGAGACTAAGTGCTATTCAGTTCATAGCACTTCATTGCAAAGGGACTTGAGTTAGGCACTGAAGAACAGGTATGTTTTGGATAAAGGGAAAAGGGGAGTAAAGAAGGTTTTGCAAGAAAATGAAACTGTGAAATGAGATTTGCAAATAGCAGTATTTCAGCAATTTTTTCTTGTACTTCTATACTGCTTTGAATTATGAAAGAGATTGGAAATTTAAGATCATAAGATCATAGATATTAGACTGCAATGGAACTCAGAAATGATGTAATTTACCACCCTGATCTTATAGTTGACATTGATGACCAAAAACTGATTTAGGATGCACTGGTAGTGACAGTGTCAAAGTTTGACTTCATGTCCCCAACTCCAAGTTTGGTGGAAATGTTGGTAGTCTTCCCATTGGACCACAGGAGGAAAGTATATGACATGATCTAAAGAGGGCATGCTCTGATAGGAAATTAGATGATACTGGATTTGGACTAAGGAAATTATAAGTTCAAATCCTTCCTCAGGAACTTGTGCATTGAACCAGGTACATATGCTGCCCACTTACATAGTTTTAGACTTAGAAACTAAGTTGTACCTACATTTTCTGTACTCACACCAGGCTGGGAAATATTGGGAATGGCATTTAACCTTTCTCTGCCTCAGTTTGTTTATTAGTAAAGTGATGATAATAATAACATCTACCTCTCAGGGTTCTTTCAAGGATTAAATGAAAGGATAATTGAAAAGTATTTAGCACAATGCAGAGTACATAGTAGACCTTTAATAAATACAATTTTCTTCCTACGCAAGAGATTTGGAATTATTTGTTTCATCTTTGTTAAATGATTTTGATGACAATTTCTTTGACTTCGCTTTCTCAGTGATTGTCTTAGTCAATATGATAGATGGGACAAGAGGGTCATTCCTAGGAGAGAAAAAAAATTTTCTTGAAGAAATATATTTTGAAAAGAAAAATACAAAATTTAATTTCACAAAAGTTGTTGGGGTTCCTGTGCAAAAAAAATCCTGAGATATTTTGCAAAGATAAAGTTTTAGTTACTACTGAAACTCAGTATAAGAATCTGACCAAAGCAAGGGAAGAATTACAATTTTCTTTTCATGTTCTCTGTTAAGCTGAACTTTTGGTGAGAGCATTTATGAAATTTAACCTCCACTAACCAATCTGTTCAAAAATAGTCCCTAGGAGAAAGTGTCAGTTATAATATCACTGTCCTTTTGGCCGAGCAGCCTTGTTACAATAATGTTTTCCACGGAAGCGCAACTTCGAATGAAGAACTTTATCTTGTTAGGAATCATTGAGTACGATCCAATACTTTTGCAATGATGGTGCATTGAAGATTATCATAAAATACATCATTATCTGGTTTTATTTGATGAATATCTCATTGTCAACACAGTAGGATAAGTGCTGGGGTTTATGTCTGTCAGCATGATTTCTAATCTATGTTTACAAATGTGATGAGGGGCAGGAGAACTGGGAAGAGAATTTGTAACATACAAAATATTTTTCTAATTTTAGAAAAGGGGAAGAATATAGTAGAGTCAAAATATGACATGTAAACTCAAGTGAGACTTTGACACTTCCTAGCTGTGTGATCATGAGGAAATAATTTTTGAGCCTCAGTTTCCTCATTTGTATATATACACACACACACACATATATATATATACAAACATATATACATACATTCATATGTGTGTGTATATATATGTGTGTGTGTGTGCATGTATGGAGAGAGTAAAATGTTTGTACCTACATTTATATATACTAAAATAAAGAATTCATTTCACAGTTTTCCATTTTAAGAAAGGACAGAATAATAGGGAAAACTGTGTTCCATAATAGTAGCAATGATCAAAACACACACAGACACACACATGCACAACAAAGCAAACAATGAGTAAGACAATGAAGAACTAAAGCCTCATTTGCATTTATTGCTTGATTCTCCGTGTATAGGCATTATTGCAAGTACAACTGGAAAGAAAGGAGTGGGATTCTCTGTGGGTTAGATTAAGGATGAACTTTCAGGCTTAACTTCCTCCTTCTTTATTTGCTTTGCTAAACGCGTGAGAGGCTCAATTCTTTCTATCATTCGGGGGTTGATTGTTTTTCCTACTGAAAATTAAAAATTATTAAAAAAAACCAAAAACTGGTCAAAGAACTATTAATATATAGAAAATGAAATAGATAGCTGTTGAAATCCTCCCAATCCCAAGCTTCAATGGTTCTATGAATAATATATAGAAATAGAGTAGCTGATATCTCAAACTTTTGTTAATTTTTATTGCTAAGTTAAATGTATATTTCATTACTAAAAAACAAACAAGGAAAACATCACTGCCACCGCTGACAGTTACAAAAACTTCACTATTAGTGTAGCTTTTATGGGAAAATTGAAATTTTATATCAAAACTATATCTTTTATTACTCTTTTTTATTTTTTAATTTTGATGATCTATTATTGTTTTTTAAATTGATTCTTGAAATGTTATATTTTTTGAAAAAATGTTATTTTTAGTTTAGATTTTCTAAATCCAGATACAAATTTTAACTCAGTTCTTACACATTACTGTTACTAGATGTTAGAAGCTATCAGGGGATTGACAATAATGACTGAGCAATAACGCAGCCTTATGACAATGATATGGTAATAATGATAATTAAATATGTATAGAACTTATAGCACATATATATGTACAAATAAGTAAAAAATATAAATGTTACATAGAATATATAATTGGATATATTATACTACATGCAACAGATATGCATGTGCTATAGCTTATATCATATTTTCTACACACATACTACAAACTACACACACATGTAAAATGTCAAACACACACACATGCATTCATAAATACAAACATACGCACACACACATACACCTTTATATCTTAACTATCTATCCAGAACATGGAAGAAACTACGGATCGTAAATTAACTGCTGAAGTAAGATAATGAAATTTCAAGCAAGCCTTTAAATGTATTGTCTAAAACTTCTATAATTTTTCCCATAAGGTTTTTAAATCAATGTTACATTTTGTTATACTTACAAATTAATATGAATAATATAATGATATAACAGATTACATATAATCTAATTGATTAACAAATTAATTATTGCAACAAATATATATGGTGTATATGTACCATATGTAGTATATAAAAGATTTATCTGCTATATATATAATTACATATAATATGAAATATATATTACTCTGGTCTTAAAAATATTTTACATTGTTTTAATATAAAATTAGATAGATAGATAGCTATGCTTCCAAATATTCAAAGTGCTTTACATACAGGTTTTTTTTTTAACATCTTAGTGCAATTTTAAGATACTAAAGGTACACTAAAACTTCTACATATCATCTTCTTTGATTTTCCCAACATATAAGTTAGATAATAAAAATCTTATGAAAACCATTTTGCATATGAGAAAAAGGAGGTCCTGAGAAATTAAATGATTTTTTGTTGTAACATTGTTAGTATTTGCTAAAGGTGAAATTTGAATTCTGATCTTCCTGACTTCAAATGTAACTCATTATCCCTAATATTATACTACATCTTCAGAGTCAAGAACAAAAATCACTCCTGAATTTCCAAAGTTTACAAAAAGTGAACTCAGATCATACAATTGGCAAGATGATGGAGTGCTTGATTTCCCTGTGGTTTTCAATACCAAAGAAGAGTTTTCTTTCAGAAAAAAAAGGTACTGTATATCAGCTATATTAGAGTAACTGAACCTGAATCTGCAAGATAAGAAGATGGAAATAAAATTCAAGGTAGAAATTCAAAGACATAATAAGGAAACTTGGAATACTTAAAATACCCATTTATCAGTTCCTTTAGTAACTCACTCTACGTACCAAGTACAGGTAGTATTTCTTGATCCAGCAGCGAGAATGCCACCAGAATCATCATGACAGTTGTTCAGATCTAATTTCATTTCATTTTACCATGCTTGGTTTTCTTAATGGTACCTTCCAGATAGCACTGCTCCTCTTGTGTACCTGTTTTCCTCTTTGTCTGGGTGAAGTTACTTCTTATTGTCTAAATATTCTATTTATCTTCTTGACTTCTTTCCTAATTATTTTATGGTTAGATTTATCTAAGTCTGACAGGAGAAAGTTGAGATACTTCAATACCATAGTTTATTGTCCATTTCCTCCTGCAATTAATTTAATTTTTTCCTTTAAGAACTTGTATGCTCTTCTGTTCAGCTCATATATGATTAGTACGGTTATTACTTCATTATATATGATTCCTTTTAGTAAAATATAGTTTCCTTGCTTATCCTTTTTAAATAGGTCTATTTTTGCTTTTGCTGTATGAAATCATGAAGACAAAGCATACTAAATTCTTCTCCAATCCCTTGTTTTAACTGTGTGTGTTTCTATCTCTTTTTTATTTAATTAATAAATTAATTTGTTTTCATTTTCAACAATCACTTCCATAAGCTTTAAAGTTTTTCCCCTTTCCTCTTCTCTCCCTCCCCGAGTTGGCGTGCAATCTTATACGGTCTATACAAATACATTCCTATTGAATACATTTATACATCAGTCATGTTACATAAAAGAAGTAAAACAAATGGGAGAAACCATGAGAAAAACAAAAACAAAACCAAAAAAACATTTCAAAAGAGAAAAGATTCTGCTTCCTTCTGTGTTCTGACTCCATAGTTCTTTTGCTGGATGTGGATGGCATTTTGTGTCATGAGTCCTGTGAAACTGTTTTAGGTCCTTGAATTTCTGCGAAGAGATAAGTCTAGCAGAAGCAGTCCTTGCACCCTGTAGCTGCTACTGTGTGTAATGTTATGGTTGTGCTCATTTAACTCAGCATCAATTCATATAAGTGTTTCCAGGTTTTTCTGAAATCCACCTATTTGCCATTTCTTACTGCATAATGGTATTTCACTATAGTCATATACCACAACTTGTTCAGACATTTGACAATTGATGGGCATTCCCTTGATTTCCAGTTCTTGTCCACCACAAAAAGAGTTGCTATAAATATTTTTTTACATGTGGATACTTTTCCTATTTTTTATGATTTCTTTGGGATACAGCCCTAGAAGAGATATTACTAGGTCAAAGGGTATGCACATTTTATAGCCCTTTGGGCATAGTTCCAAGTTGCTCTCCAGAATGGTTGGATCAGCTCATGGCTCCACCAACAATGAATTTGTGTTCCAGCTCTTCCACATCTTCTCCAACATTTATCATCTTCCTGTTTCATAATGTTAGCCATTTTGATAGGTGTAATGTGGTGTATTTCTGTTTCAAAATCGATTTAAGTCACACTGTTAGTGACAGTGTCAGAATTTGAATTCATGACCCTGATTCTGAAGACAGTGGAAATTTCAGTAGTCTTCCCACTGAAACACAGGAGAAATGCATATGACATGAGCAAAAGAGGGCATGCTCTAATAGGCAATTAGGTGGTTCTATTTGCTTACTACAGAGTAGAGTTGGGACTGTTTGTTCCTTCTTTGTTAAATGATTTTGATGACAATTTCTTTGACTTGGCTTTCTCAGAGGTTGTCTTGGTCCATGTGAGAGATGGAATAAAAGGGTCATTCCTCGGAGAGGCACGCAATTTTCTTGAAGAAATAATTTTTGAAAAGAAAAATGTTCAAATCAAGAAAATCTATTGGGGTTCCTGTGCAAAAAAACAAAACAAAATACAGAACAAAAACAGAAAAAAACCAAACAGATACGCTGGAAAATATGCAAAGTTTTAGCATGACTGAAACTCAGTATAAGGAGTCTGACCAAGGCAAGGGAAGAATGACAATTTTCTTTTCGTATTCTCTATTAAGTTAAATTTTTGGTGAGAGAATTAGGAAGTTTAACCTCCAATAATCATCCCCTGGAGAAAGCATCTGTAAAACAAATACGTTATCATGTCACAGGCTCTTGAACGGACAGCCTTGTTACAAGCAATGTTTTCCACAGAAGCACAATTTAGAATGCAGAATTCTAGGACTTTACCTTGCTAGGAATCGCTGAGGACAATCCAATACTTTTGTAATGATGGTACCTTGATGATTGTCATAGGATACATTATTATCTGGTTTTATTTGCTGAATACCTTTTCAGCATAGTGTGATAAGTGCTGTATTAATGCCTACTGGAATGATTTTTAGTTTATGTTCATGAATGTGATGTGAGGCAGTAGAATTGGAAGTAGAACTGGCAGCAGCTAATGGGAGGGAGGAGAGAGAATATAAAATATTTTATATTCTCCTAATTTTCATAAAGGGCAAGAAAATGTGTGTGTTATCCTTTGTTGCTGAAGAAGACCATGCCATCAGAGAAATAATGACATAACTTGCACTTGACTTTGTTTTGAGTGAGGGAGGGCAGTGCAGGTCACCAGCCTTACTTCTCCCCTAGAGCCATCTGAATCCAGTGACTAGATATTCATCAGAATGACTGGAAATGACCCAGGATGAGGCAATTGGAGCTAAGTGACTTGTCCAAGGTCATACAGGTAGTGAGTGTCAAGTGTCTGAGGTGAGATTTGAACTCAGGGCCTCCTAACTCCTGCACTGGTGCTCTATCCACTGCACCATCTAGCTACCCCAGCAAGAAAATAGTTGAGTCATAGAAAGAGCACTGACTTCAGAGCCCTTCTGTTTCCTATGACCCCAAAGGATATGAGAGAGTCCATATCTGTCTCTTATTTATTTAACAAAACAAAATAAAATCTTAATAAAAATGTAAAAAATTCCTCCATCTGGAGCAGTCAGGTGGTACAGTGGATAGAGTGCCAGGCCTGCAGTCCAGAAGACTCATATTCCTGAGTTCAAATCCCACCCCAGACATTTGCTTGCTGTGTGACCCTGGACAAGTCAGTTAGCTGTATTTGCTTCAGTTTCCTCATCGGTAAAAGGAGCTGGAGAAGGAATTGGTAAATACTCCAGTATTTTTGCCAAGAAAACCCCAAATGGGATCACAAAAATTTGCACATGACTGAAACAACTCAACCACCACTGCCACCACCACCTTTCTTTGGCAGTATAAATCATAGCAAAGGTGAAACATTTTTCCTGTTTCTCAAGATTTTAATTTTAATTCATATTTGCTGAAAACAAATTAATCACTCAGTATTGAAGATGTTTCAAATGATATAAAAGAAGCAAAAATGAAATTTTTTGGCATATTTTATAGTTATGAGAGACATTCCGATAACATATTTGATCACTGAGAATGCATTGAGGACTCATGAATTAAATTAGATTTTAATAGATAAGCACAGAACATGAAAGCACAGTAGGCAGCCCAGGAAGACTAAAAAATCATGACAGAGAAAAATGGTGTGCTAAAGTTCAGGCTGAGCTGTGAACGACAAACAGAACTAAAAACAACAAAACCTATTTTCTTCAGCTGTGTTAGGGGTAAAGCAAGGATCAGAGGTGGACAGGAATGCTTAGGAATGGAAAAAACGATGACATGACAATTGACAAGAGATAATGACAAAGAGGTTCAAGTGTTACTTTGTTTCTGTTTTCTCTGCCAATGGACTAGAAAGGACAGAATAAAAGTATCTATAGTAACTTGATAACCTACACAAATAAGAAAACAATAAACGAGAACTTAACTGCCTGGATAAATTACACATTCTTGAGTAATAAAATGATTTGTAACTGTAATTGTTGATACTCTGTGAAGTAAAGGATTTCGAAGAAAAAACTTTTGTGTACAGGAGGGGTGCGACAAGAGAATATCAAATATTTTCCTAATATTCAAAAAATAAAGGGAAGACAATAATATCACAGACAATAGTATGTGTTTCTGAAGAGTCGATTAATAGCTCTTAGAGGACAGGGTGATCCCAATAAGCTTATTTCAGTTTTTAACAGGGTTATTAAATTTGTAGATTGTGGTCATGTTATAACTATAGTTTCACTAGATTTTCTCAAAACATTTGATAAAAAGCATTTTTAAAGAGTCCCAAAGGATTACACTCATAGAAAGGATAGAAAGATACGTACTACATGATAGTGAAATTCTATGGATTCAGAACTAGTTAAATGGAAAAATTATTCAGTCTGATGTCACCTAGAAGGAGGTCTTTACTGGTGTGACTGTAGGGATTCATTCTGGGCTCTGTGCTGTTCATTTCATTTCTTTTTTAAAATATTATTCTATTTTTTCTCCCAATTACATGTCAAAACAATTTTAGACTTAATTTTTACAAGATTTTGACATCCTTTTTTTTCTTTCCCTCCCTCTCTCCTCTTTTTCCTAAAACCATTTTATATAGGTCATACATAGGCTATCATGTAGGATATAATTACATGTTAGTCACAGTTGTGAAAGAAGAAAAAGATCAAAAGAAAAAAAAACATGAAAAAGAATAAAAAGTGAAAGAAAAAGGATGCTTCAATCTGCATGTAGAGTCCATCAGTTTTTGTTATCCTGGATGTGGATACCACTCTTCTTTGTGAGTCCTTTGTATTTGTCTTGGATCATTATGTTGCTGAGAAGAGTGGAGTAGTTGATCATGATACAATGTTGCTGATAATATGCACAATGTTTTCCTGATTCTGCTCATTTCACTTTTCATCAGTTCATACAAGTCTTTCAAGGTTTTTCTGAAATCTGCCCATTCATTATTTCTTGTTGCACAATAGTATTCCCTTCCAGGACATTGTCCTTTTTTGAGTTGAATCTTGATCTTCCCTGTCACTATAATATCTTTCTATGGTCAGATTCTTTCTTTTTATTTCTACTTTTTGCTCATGTCTTTTGATTTTTTTCCTTTCTTTTAAATGTGAGTTCACCTGCCCAGTGGAAAGGGCATTGTCTCAGGTTTCTTGTGCCAGTGGCTTCAGGCCCTGGCTATTTATATGGTGCTGCACTGATGGTACCCTGAGGCCCATGGGGGATGCTCTTGTCTGTTGTTGTGTTGCAAGGATGGGATAGGAATGGTTGGCACTGCTGAAGGTCATAGGTGTCTGGCAGCTTATCTGGTGCTGTACTGGGGTCCTAGTGGTGGTTTCTGGTATATGCTGAGTCTGGCGGGGTGTTTCTGCATTTCCCAGGGCTATGTTGAAGTGCTTGGCTCTCTGGTTGCTGAAGGTTGTCCATTTGTCCAGGGCTATCCTGAAACTCATGGGAGAGGGTGTTCTTGGAGTTGTAGTCTCCTAAGTACGGTGAGGGACATGGGTGGTCCTGGTGTTGGCGTTTGCCTGCTCAACCACAGTGGGGCTCAGGATCTCCCACTGGTTTGCTGAGTTGGGGCTTGCTACTGTCTTACTGGGACACTTCCTGTCCTGGACTATATTCTCCTTTTGTCCAAGTGAGACAGATCTTTCTTGGTGATGTTCCAAATTTCTTGGACTAAAAAACTATATTGCCCCATCTTTATACTGGTTCTGCTATTCCAAGATTTATTTCAGGGTACTATTTTATGGATTTTTGGAGGCAAATTAGGAGTTATAGCGATTTACTGCCTATTGTGCCTTCTTGACTATGTACTGTTAATTTCTTTCTTTGATTTGAATAGGAGGTTAGATGGCATGTTTTTCTGATTTTCTGGGAGGGATAATTAAAGTACTAGATGACAAAATCAGGATCTGCAAACCTTGACTGGCTAGAATATTCATCTGCTTCCAAAATGATTAAATTTATTAGGCACAAATATGAAATTATGTACTTTGCTATTCAAAAACTCAATTTCACATGTACATGTTGGCAGAAACACGTCTAGACAATCACTTTATTTTGTTCCATTTTTCTGAAAAAAATATCTAGGGGTTTTGGTAAAGTGCACTCTCGGTAAGATCCCATGACCCCTGTTCCTGTCACCACTTATTTCTTCTCAAAAGCTAGGTATGCATTATTCCCATTCATCCATTTTTACTTGTGTACTGTTTGAACCGAACTGGAGGAAGACATGAGAACTACACTGTGAACTTGTTATATAATTTCAACTTGGCCTCTACTTCAATCAGGGAATCTTTTTTATGTCTCCTTAATAGATTCTCCATCACACTTCTCACAGAAACCATTCTAAAACTTGTCTTTCAAGCTTCCACTGTTTTCCCTGTCTCCACCTTCTTTCTAAAACCATTGAGGCCACTCACCAGGAGCTTGGTTTTTTTTATCTTCCCTCTTCATCTCAAAATCCCTTGACATAATCCTTTACTATTTCCTCCCTTCCTCATGTCCCTTCCCTTTTATAAGACTGACCACTCTACATGTTCCTTTTATCCTATCCCTTCTTGTTTTCTCCAGTGCAATGTACTCCTATTAATACCCTCTCTTTCTTATTTCAAGTCTCTCCCTAAATATTAGTTCATCCCTGACTGATTTCATACATGTTCATTTATGAAATAGGGCAGTGATGATCAGATCTGTGTTTAAGGAAGATCCATTTGAAATCTTTGTTGAGAATGAAAAAAGATATCAGACAGGTTTTATCTGGGAAACTGATCTGGAGTCCATTAGTTCAGATTAAATGGGTGTACTTTAAAAAATATCCTACCTCCCATACACCTCTTCTCCATTTCTCATCTAAATTTGTAGAAGAATATGCCTGTATTGACTGATTCATATGGTCATGACTCCTCTTACGTGATTGTCAGCACTTTGGAATCTGACTTTAATATTCACCACTCACTTGAAATGAAGTCATTCTTTACAAAGTTACCAATGCTTTCTTCATTGACATATATAATATTCTTTTCATAGTCTTCAAATTTACTGACCTTTGTGTGTTTATCAATGTTGACCACTATCTCATGTTTGACATTCTACTCTCTTTAAGATTTTTATGACACTACTATTCAACCTAAATGACTATTTTTTTCTTATGTTTTGTTGGCTTATGGTCTATTATATGGCCCCTAATTGTGTGTGTTCTTCAAGACTTTGCTCTAGGAATTCTTGTATTCCCTTTCTTTACTTTGTCTCTTGGTGACCTCCGCAGTCTGCAATAGTTTAATGATTATTTCTATCCAAATGACTCTTAATACTCAGGATTCATTCCTATCTCTCCTTAGTCTCATCAAGTTCTGATCGTCAACATGAAGTCCTTCCTCCCCCCCACCAAGGGCTAGCACTCTCCCTTTCAAACTGTCTTATATTTAATGTGAATATTTTTATATGGAGATATATATATATATATTTAATGTGAATATTTCTATATGGAGCTATTTTTATATGCAGGTATATTATCTATTCCATAAAATGTAAGCTCCTTGATACTAGAAATTATTTCATTCATTGCATTTGTATCCTTAGTACCTAGTGCAGTTTCTAATGTGTGATATATATATATATATTTATAGATTGATGGGTTGGTTGAATTTGAGTAAACAGTGTTATTTAGCAGTAAAAAAGGCTGATGATATCTCAGGCTACACTAAGAAAGACATAGCTTTCCAGAATAAGAAGGTAAAAAGCACGTCTTTATTATGCCCTGATAAGATCACAACTGGGATATCATGTTCACTTCTGGGTGTCCCTGTTTAGGAAGAATCTTATGGGACAAACTGGAATGTTTCCAGAGAAGGATTTGTTATTTGTTGCTTAAGAAAGCATTATACATTTTATTTAGATGTCAAAAACAATGTCTAGCCTTGCATTGTTGGCCAATTTTAATGATAATCATGGCCTTGATTATAAATTTTTTTACTACTCTACCCCCATCCCCAAAGCCTGGGGAAGATAAATAAAGTGTGCATTTGAGTAGAGGAAAGATAACATGCTAGTGGTACATAAGAATTGAGTGGAATCAGCTAGGTGGCTCAGTGGATAGAGTTCTGGGCATGGAGTCAGGAAGACTTGAGCTCAAATCTGACCTCAGGCACTCACTAGTATGTGATCGTGGGCAAGTCACTTAACCTCTGTTTGCCTTATGCCTTTGGAGAAGTAAATGGTAAACCACTCCAGTATCTTTGCCAAGAAACTCCCATTAACAGCATGGTTCATGAAATCACAACTAAATCAACTGAACAATAGTAACAAGAATTGAGTAAAAAGGAATTTATTGTTTATTTTAAAATGTTAAATCTATAATACATTTGTTCATACTTCAAAAAAATTGTTTTATTTATCAATTACATGTAAAATTTTTAAACAATTTTTTAAAAGAAATTTGAATGTTAAATTCTTTCCTTCCCTATCACACCTCCTATTTCCCTAGAAAAGGCAACCAACTTGATTTCAACAGATACAATATATTGCACTGTAATGTGTGAATATAAAGTTTGTATTTATATTGTTAAAGGAAGACCACAGACCCAGTACAAAGGACCCTAAATGAAATAAAGGCTGATTACAGAATACAAAAGTGTTTATTTTCTGAGAACTTTCAAGGGAGAGAAGAACTTGCAATGGAGGAGGGAAGGAGACAGAGAGGAAGGGAAGAGGGAGAGAGGGAGGGAGGGAGGGAGGGAGGGAGGGAGAGAGAGAGAGAGAGAGAGAGAGAGAGAGAGAGAGAGAGAGAGAGAGAGAGAGAGAGAGAGAGAAATAGGCAGATGACTAGGTCAAACACTCATTTACAAAATTGTATAGAATATAGAAAGAACTATAATTCCAGGCTGAATAACTCGGATCTCACACACTTGCATTTTATTATAATAGTTCAGATATGTTCCAGCTTTAGTCCATGGGATAGTGATTTAGCATTGTGTTTGTATCTTTGTTTCACAAACTTCTTTTACCTTTGTCTCATTATTCCCACAGCATTCTGAAAGAATGAACTATTCCAGGGACTTAGAGTATCTCTGTCTCTATCTCTGTCTGTCTGTCTTTGTCTCTCATTACAATTTCATTTTATTTTCAATTCATGGAAGAAAACCAGCATTTCCATGACATAGAACAATAAAATAAAGGTTGCATATGAAACTCCAAATCTACCATGTCGAACATACTATACTCTCCAAATATAATTATCCTTTTTTCTTTCCCTTTATTTTCTCTCCCCCTACCCCACCTTAGAGAGGGCTATCATTAGGCACAAATTGTGTGTGTG
Organism: Bettongia penicillata ogilbyi; assembly: GCA_023548195.1. Taxonomy (NCBI): domain Eukaryota; kingdom Metazoa; phylum Chordata; class Mammalia; order Diprotodontia; family Potoroidae; genus Bettongia; species Bettongia penicillata. Next base: position 7,770,879 of record JAJHZJ010000237.1, on the reverse strand, counting down.
AATGCATAAAACTGTTATATATATATTTCTATCTATCAGATGTTTAGTCTATATGCAGATAGCATGTTTCCTCATATGTCCTTTATTTTTAATTTATGTATTTATGATAGTCAAAATTACTTAGTCATTCGAAGTCATTCTCCCCCCCCAAGTTTATTAATTTATTTGTTTTCAATTTTCAACAATCACTTCCATAAATTCCAAATTTTCTCCCCCTCCTTCCCCTCTCCCAACCCAAGATGGCATGTAGTCTTATATGGGTCCTACACATACATTCCTATTAAACACATTTTCACATTAGTCATGTTGCATAGAAGAATTAACATGAATGGGAGAAACCATGAGAAAAAACTAAACAAAACCAGACATAACAAAGGAGAAAATAATCACTTCATTCTGCGTTCTGACTCCATAGACATTTCTCGGCATGTAGGTGACATTTTGCATCCTGAGTACTTTGGAAATCTTTTAGGTCCTTACATTGCTATGAAGGGCTAAGTCTGATGAAAACATTCCTTATACACTGTGGCTATTACAGTGGATAATGTTCTCCTCACTGCTCACTTTACTCACCATCAGTTCATATAAGTCTTTTCAGATTTTTCTGAAGTTTTCCTGTTCATTATTTCTTATAGCACAATAGTATTCCATTATATTCATATACCACAATTTGTTTAGCCATTCCCCAATTGATGGGCATCCCCTCTATTTTCAGTTCTTGGCCACCATAAAAAAGCTGCTATAAATATTTTTTGTACATGTGGGTCCTTTTCCTATTTTTTATGATCAAACAGTAGTCTGCTACAGTTATTGACCATATGTGTCTTGTGTACCTAACCTATTGCACTGATCTATCTCTATTCCTTAGCCAGTATCAAGTGGTTTTGATAATCATTGCTTTATAAAACAATTTAAGATCTGGTATGGCTACACCTTCCCTTGCATTTCTTTTCATTTATCTCCTTGATATTCTGGACTTTTGTTCTCCCAGATGAATTTTGATTTCATTTTTGTTCCAGCTCTCTAAAATAATGTTTTACTAGATTGATTGGTATGGCATTGAATAAGTAAATTAATTCAGGTAGAATTGTCATTTTTATTATTTGCCTACCCATGAGCAGCTGATGTTTTTCCAATTATTTAAATCTTACATTATTTGTGTGAAAAGTTTTTTGTAATTGTGTTCGTATAGTCCGTGGATTTATTTTGGCAGGTAGAGTCCTGAATATTGCATAGTGTCTGCAGTAACGTTAAATGAGATTCTTTCTATCTTTTGGTGTTGAGCTTTGTTAAGAGATGGTGTATGTGAGTTTATTTTGTGTCCTACAACTTTGCTAAAGTTGTTTATTATTTCAAGTCATTTTTTTCGATTCTTTAAGTATATCATCATATCATCTGCAAAGAGAGATAACTTAGTTTCTTCTTTGTCTATTCTAATTCCTTCTGTTCCTTTTCTTCTCACTGTAACATTTATAGTACCATATTAAATAACAGTGTGTAAAAACAAGGATCCCAGCATATTTAGGAGGGCCTGCTATACAGGTTCTTAGATCTGCTTTTCTAAAAGGAAAGGAACTTTTGAGGAGTCAACAATCTACTTTAATTAAGCACATATATCATTCACTTAGTTCAGGGGAAAAAGTCAACACTTGAACGTCAGAAAAAGTACAAGCAGAGAAATAAAGACCAACAGACAGGACTTTCAACTCTCTGACCATAAGCATTACATACATCACAAATCAATGGACAGATCTAACGATCTGACTATAACATGCATATGTAGTTACTGGACAGAGAATCATCAATATCTGGGTTTTCAAAGTTGAGGAGTTCCTTAGCTGCTACCCAGAGTGTCCTCTGACCAAAACACTTCCAATGATTATGTCCCCAAACAAAACCTCACCTCAGAACATATATATATATATATATATATATATATATATATATATATATAGTATGTATATATGTGTATATATATACATATATGTATATATATGTATATATGTGTGTATATATGTGTGTGTGTGTATACATATATATATATATATATATATATATATATATATATATATATATATCACATTGCTTGAGAACCAATGCCTCATAAAAGGTATGGGCTTTCCTACAAACTAATAATCTCTTCCAATCAAACTTCCCTTAATGGGCAGGCCCATTAATGGATGGGGAAGATGTTTAACTCTCATTAACATGATTAACAGTACATAGTGATGATAATGGATATTCTTGTTTCATCCCCATCCCGCATTCTTATTAGAAATGCATCTAGCTTATCCCCATGACATAAAATGCTTGCTGATGGTTTTAGAAAGAGACAACTTATTATTTTAAGGAAGGCTCCATTTACTCCTATGCTCTCTAGGGTTTTCAATGGGAATGTATTTTTGTCAAAAGTTTTCTTGGATCTATTGAGATAATCACATGGTTTCTTTTAGCTTTGCTGTTGATATTATCAATTATACAGATAGTTTTCCTAATATTGAACCAGCCCTGCTTTCCTGGAACAAATAGTACCTGATCAAAATGCATTATTCTTGTGATAAGTTTCTGTACTGTTAATATCTTATTTCAAATTTTTGCATCTATACTCATTAAGGAAATTGGTGTATAATGTTCTTTTTCTCTTTTGACTCTTCCTGGTTTAGGTATCAGTACCATATTTGTGTCATAAAAATAATTTTGTTGGACTCTCTCTTTCCCACTTTTCCCAAATAGTCAATACAGTATTGGAATTGACTGTTCTTTAAATGTTTGATAGAATTCACTTGTAAATCAATCTGACCCTGGAGATTTTTTCCTAGGGAATTCAATGATGACTTGTTCAATTTCTTTTTCTGAGATGGGGTTATTTAAGTATTCAACCTCCTCTTCTGTTACCTGGACAAATTATTTTTTTAAAAATATTCATCCATCTCATTTAGAATGTCAGTTTTGTGGGCATACAGTTGGGCAAAGTAATTTCTAATTATTGTTTTGATTTCCTGAACATTGGAGGTGTGCTCACACTTTTCATTTTTGATATTGGTAATTTGGTTTTCTTCTTTCTTTCCTTTAATCAAATTGACCAAAGGTTTATCAAATTATTCATTTTTTCATAAAACCAATTTTTAGTTTTATTTATTAGTTCAATAGTTTTCTCTTTCAATTTTATTAATCTCTCCTTTTTTTTTGCATCAGCTGTAGCACAAGTTCTGCTCCAACCTTTTACCTTTACCCTGTGTGTATCTCCCCATTTCAAATATGTTTCTTATAAACAACATATTGTTGGATTATGGTTTTTAATCCATTCTGTTATCTACCTCCATTTTATGGTAGAGTTCATCCCATTTACATGTGTGTCTTTCCCTTCATCTCTTTCCTCCATTTATATTTCTAGTTCTCCCTTCTCCCTTCCCCTCCACAATAGAGTTTTAATTTTTGACCACCTCTTCCCTCAGTCTTCCCTCCATTTTATGGTAGAGTTCATCCCATTTACATGTGTGTCTTTCCCTTCATCTCTTTCCTCCATTTATGTTTCTAGTTCTCCCTTCTCCCTTCCCCTCCACAATAGAGTTTTAATTTTTGACCACCTCTTCCCTCAGTCTTCCCTCCCTTTTTAGCCCCCCTTCCTTTTACTCCCCCTTTCCCTTACTACTTCTTCCCTCTCTTTTAGCTTCCCCTCCATTTTCTTTCCATTTCTCCCTTCCACTGGCTAGATCTCTATTTTATTCATATAGACATTCAATGATATAAAACTTCCCCTAAGAACTCCTTTTGCAGTATTCCATAAGTTTTGGTTGGTTGTCTCATTATTGTCATTCTCTTGAATGAAGCTGTTGATTATTTCTATGATTTGTTGTTTGACTCACTCATTCTTTAGGATTAGATTATTTAGTTTCCAATTAATTTTCGGTTTATCTTTCCATGGCTTTTTATTACATATAATTTTTATTGTATTATGATTTAAGAAGGATGCATTGACTATCTTTGTCTTTCTGCACTGGATTGTGAGGTTTTAATGCACTAGTACTTGGTCAATTTGTTAATATGTGCCATGTACCACTAAGAGAAAGGTATATTCTTTTCCATCCCCAATTTAGTTTTCTCCAGCAATCTATCATATTTACCTTATTCAGAGTTTTATTCACCTCCTTAACTTTTTTCTTGTTTATTTTGAGGTTAGATTTATCAAGTTCTGAATATGAACTGGTCTCAAGCCCAAAGAGCATTCTTGGAAGAGTTCAAGAAGGGGTTTTAAAAGCCAAATATGCATGTAGAAGAAAAATTGTCCAATGTTTTTAAAAATACAAAAAAAAAGAAATCACAGAAGAATTTAAAAGAAAAATGAGACAAATGGAAAAGGAACCCGAAACCTAACTGGGAAAATAGGACAAATGGAAAAAGAAGTCTAAAAACTAACTGGAGAAAGTAACTCCTTAAAAGGATCTCATTGTTCCCAGATTTTTCCTGGGGAAATATTCTCTGGATTTTTCAAGGTCAACAAGGGGAAGAGATAGAGCATTTACAAATCACTCCACCATCTTGGCTCCTGGAAGTTCAAGTAGTTGATTTACAGGCATTTAATCTGCAGGCTGATAGTCTCAAGATTGTCTGTTGCAGTTACCTGAGGTTCTGTGATTCTCTCTCAGTTCTACTGGACTCCCATTCTGGGCTGTTATGTTTGGGATTATGTAGTACTGCTGCTGCTTCGGATCACCTGGGTTTCCTGCTCAGCTCTTCTATGGTAGGGCCTATGCTGGTATAGCCTGTGCACTGTGCGCTTCTCTAGTCCCATGCAACAGATCATTCCTGTCAATCTTCCAGTCTGTCCTGGGTCAGTAATCTGCTACACTCTGTATCCTACTGGATTCTGCAACTGTAAATTTTTTTCAGATTCTCTTTTTAGAGTTATCTGAAGGAGTTTATCTTAGAGTTTAGATGAGTAATTGCTCTCACTCCACCATCTTGACTCCATTTCTCTCCACCCTCCCCCATTCTTTAGGATGAGATTATTTAGTTTTCAATTAGTTTTTGGTTTATCTTTGCATGGCCCTTTATGATATATAATTTTTATTGCCTCATGATCTGAAAAGGATGCATTAACTATTTCTGCCTTTCTGCACTGGATTGTGAGGACTTTATGCCCTGGTACATGGTCAATTTTTTTTTTTGTGTATGTGCCATATGCCACTGAGAAAAAGGTATATTCCTTTCTATCCCCATTCTATTTTCTCCTGAGGTCTATCATATCTACCTTTTCCAGAATTCTATTCACCTCCTTAACTTCTTTCTTGTTTCTTTTGAGGTTAGATTTCTCAAGTTCAAAGATGGGGAGGTTGAGATCCCCCACAAGTATATTCTTGCTATCTCTTTCTTCCTTTAATTCTCTTAAATTCTCCTCTAAGAATTTGGATGCTATTTGACTTGATGCATATATGCTTAGTAATGATATTACCTCATTGTCTTTGGTGCCTTTTAGCAGGATATAGTGTCCTTCCTTTTCTCTTTTGGTTAGATCTAATTTTGCTTTTGCTTTGTCTGAGATTAGGATTTCTACCCCTGCTTTTGTTTTACTTTAGCTGAAGCATAATATATTCTACTCCAGCCTTTTACCTTTACCTTGTGTGTATATTGCAGGATTATGACTTTTAATCCATTCTGCTATCTGCTTCCGTTTTAAGGGAGAGTTTATCCCATTCACATTCACAGTTATTGTTATTCTCTGTCTTTCCATCCTATCCTGCCCCCCCAGTTGTACTTTTATTTCTCCCTTCTTCTTTCCCCTCTTCAAAAGAGTTCTACTTTTGATTACTGCCTCCCTCAGAGTTCTCTTCCTTCAATTAGCTCTTCATCCATTTTCTTTCCCTTTTCCCTTACTGCTTCTTCCCTCCCTTCTAATGACTTTCTTCATTTTCTTTCCCCTTTCCTCTCCTATTGCCTGTAGGGCAAGCTAGATTTCTATACTTAGCTGAGTATCACATCAGTTAATTTATATTCATACCCTCTACCTATATATACCCCTTTTAAATGTCATAATAAATATACAATTCTCAAGATTAATAAGTATCATCTTCCCATATAGGGATGTCAATGGTTTATCCATATTAAAAAACAAGTCTCTTTTCTTTTCCTGTTTAACTTCTCATGCCCCTCTTGAGTCTTGTATTTGGAGATAATTTTTCTATTGAGTGCTAGCCTTTTTCATCAGGAAGGTTTGGAAATACCGTATTTGATTGAACACCCATCTCTAAGGCATGCCTGGGGTCCTCTGTTTTTGGTGCTTACTGCCTCTATTCCCCTGGGTCTTAGAATCTCTTGCGGGTTTTCTGAGGTGGGACTTGCTGGGATGCCTCCAGTCCTGTACTAGCCCCCTTCAGTCACAAGAAAATGTAACCTTCCCATCAATCTCCCTAGACTCCTCAGCTAAAAGACTGTGGTATCACTTCTGCTGGCTCTACCCCTCCAAGATTTTTCCTGGGGCAATATTCTCTGGGTTTTCAAGGTCAACAATGGAGGCTGAGAGCACTTACAATTCACTTCACCATCTTGGCTCCTGGAAGTTCAAGTAGGTGACTTTCAATATTCAGTCTGTGGGCTGATTGCCTCAGGAGCAGCCACTGTTTCTGCTAAGGGCCTGGGCCTTTTTTTTTTTTCAATTAATTTATCTGGTTTTCAACATTAATTTTCACAAGATTTTGAGTTTCAAATTTTCCCCCATCTCTTCCCTCCTCCACCCCAAAACACTGTGCATTCTGATTACCCCTTCACCCAATCTATCCTCCCTTCTATCACACCCCTCCCTTTCCTTATCCTATCTTCTCTCTTTTCTTATACAGCAAGATCGATTTCTATACCCCATTATCTGTATTTCTTATTTCCCAGTTACATGGGAAATATTTGTTCCACTCAACATTTGTTCCTAAAACTTTGAGTTTTAACTTCTCTCCCTTCCTCCTTCCCCACTGAAAAGGCAAGCAATTCAATAGAGGCTATATATGTGTAGTTTTGCTAAAGACTTCCATAATAGCCATGTTGCGGAAGACTACCTATGCTTCCCTCCATTGTATCCTGCTCCCCCATTTATTCTATTCTCCTTTGACTTTATCCCTCCTCAAAAGTATTTACTCTAATTACCCCTCCTCTCATTTTTCCTCCCTTCTATCCCCACCCCATTTATCCCCTTCTCCCCTACTTTCCTGTAGTGTAAGATAGATTTTCATACCAAATTGAGTGTATATGTTATTCCCTCCTTAAGCCAAATGTGATGAGAGTAAGCTTCACTTTTTCCCTCTCACCTACCCCCTTTTCCCTCCATTGAAAAAGCTTTTTCTTGATGCTTTTTTGAAAGATAATTTGCCCCATTCCATTTCTACCTTTCTCCTCCCAATATATTCCTCTCACCCCTAAATTTTATTTATTTAGATATCATCCCCTCCTATTCAACTCACCATGGGCCCTCTGTCTATATATGTGTGTGTATGTGTGTTTGTGTGTGTGTCTGTGTTTAATCCCTCCAACTACTCAGATATTGAGAAAAGTTTTAAGAGTTACAAATATTATCTTTCCATGTAGAAATGTAAACAGTTCAGCTTTAGTTAGTCCCTTAGGATTTCTCTTTCTTGTTTTTACCTTTTCATGCTTCTCTTGATTTTTCTGTTTAAAAGTCAAATTTTTTATTCAGCTCTGGTCTTTTTATAAAGAATATTTGAAAGTCCTCTGTTTCATTGAATGACCATTGTTCCCCTGAAGTATTTTACTCAGTTTGCTGAGTAGGTGAATCTTGGTTTTAGTCCTAGTTCCTTTGACTTCTGTAACATTATATTTCAAGCCCTTTGATCCCTTAATGTAGAAGCTGCCAGATCCTACATTATCCTGATTGTATTTCCACAATATTCAAATTGGTTCATTCTGACTGCTTGCAATATTTTCTCCTTGACTTGGGAATTCTGAAATTTGACTACAGTATTCCTAGGAGTTTTTCTTTTCAGATCTCTTTCAGGAAGTGATTGGTGAATTTTTTCAATATTTATTTTAACCTGTGGTTCCAGAATATCAGGGCAGTTTTCCTTGATAATTTAATGAAAGATGATATCTAGGCTCTTTTTTTGTATCATGTCTTTCAGGTAGTCCCATAATTTTTAACTTATCTCTCTTCGATCTATTTTCCAGTTCAGTTGTTTTTCCAATGAGATATTTCACATTATCTTTTATTTTTTCATTCTTTTGATTTTGTTTTGTAATTTCTCGGTTTCTCATTAAGTCATTAGCTTCCATCTCCTCCATTCTAATTTTTAAAGAACTATTTTCTTCAATGAGCTTTTGAATCTCTTTTCCATTTGGCTAATACTGCTCTTTAAAGCATTCTTCTCCTCATTAGCTTTTTGGGCCTCTTTTGCCATTTGAGTTAGTTTGTTCTTAAAGGTGTCAATTTCTTCAGCATTTTTTCGATCTCCTTTAGCAAGCTGTTGACTTGCTTTTGATGATTTCCTTGCATCACTCTCATTTCTCTTCCCAATTTTTCCTCCACCTCTCTTACTTGATTTTCAAAATCCTTTTTGAGCTCTTCCATGGCCTAAGACCATTGCATATTTATTTTGGAGGTTTAGTTTGCAGAAGCCTTGATTTTTAGGTCTTCCTGTGATGATATGCATTTTTCCTCCTCATCTGAAAGATGAAAGAAAATAACTGCTCAGCAAGTAAGTAGCCTTCTATTGTCTCATTCTTTTTTTCACTTTTCTGGGCATTTTCCCAGCCAGCTACTTGACTTTTGAGTTCTTTGTAAAGCTGTAAGTTCTCAGTTTCTCCAAGGTGGCACAATCAAGAGAGAGGAGTTTATTCCTCTCCTGGCCTGTGATCTGGTCTGTGAGCAGGATTCCCCATCCAGAGCCTCTACCAGTTCCGCCACTCCAACTAGCATTCCTCCTTACCCCAGGGCTGCCACTCAGGACTGAGATCCAGATCAGCTGCTTAATTTCCCCAGGAGTTTTAGGCCAGGGCTCTAACAACAGAAGCTGCTACTTCCTAGGACTGGGGCTAGACTGCTGTGTTCCCTTGTCACCCAAGTGAAAGAGCTTTCTCACTGACCTTTGAAGCTGTCTTTGACATTTGTGAGCTTAGGAATCTGGGACCCACAGCTGTTGCCAGTGGTGCTTTGAAACCCCCTCCATTCTTGTCCTTGCTATGGCATGGCCCATACTATGCTGGGCTCCACTCTGTGCCTCGTGTGATAGACCTTTCCTTTCATCCTTCCAGGCTTCCTTGGGCTGGAAATCTCTTTCACTCTTGTCTTGTGGCGTCTGCTGCTCTGGAATTTGTTTAATTATTTTTTACAGGTATTTTATGGGCTGTGGGAGGAGAACTTTTAGAGGTGCACCCTTCTATTCTACTATCTTGAGTCCACCCCTTCCCCCTCAGGATTCTTTCTCTCCCAACTCCACCCAACTCCAGGGCTGTGCTGAGAAGTTTTGGAATCAGTACTGATGCTGGTGACTCAGACCACTGGGGGTTGTTCCTGTTCAGTGATGGCCCAGTCTGTGATGGTTCAGCCTGCTTGCTCTGTGCTACCCAAACCTGGTGTAACTGATCCTTCCCATTGACCTTTTGGCCTGTCCTGGGCTGGAAATCTGCCACAATCTGTCTCTTAGTGGGTCACTCTAAAATTTGTTGAGATTCACTTTTTAGGGTTTTCCAAAGGAATTTGTTGCCATTGTATACAACGTTCTCTTGATTCTGTTCATTTTGTACAAGTCTTTCAAGTCCCTTCTAAGATTGTTGAAGTCATCACTTATAGCACAATAGTATTCCGTCATAACCATATGCCACAACTTCTTCAGTCTTTCTCCAGTTGATGGAAATCCCTCTAAATTGTAGTGATTATTAATTAAATTAGTGTTTTAGAGTATTTTTTGTGTGACTATTGATAGCTTTGATTGTCACTTCTGAAAACTGCCTACTCATATCCTTTGACCATGTATCAATTGGAATTGGACTTATATTTTTCATAAATTCAACTCAATTCCCTGTATATTTAAAAAAATATGGTCTTTATGAGAGAAATTTGCTGGAAATCCCACCCTCTCCCCAGTTTCCTGCTTTCCTTCTGATCTTGGCTGCATCAGTTTTGTTTATGTAAAGCCCTTTTTAAAAGTTTAATGGAATCAAAATTATCTATTTTATTTTCCATGTTCTGCTTTATCTTTTTTTGGTCTAAAAATCTTCCCTTATCTATAGATAACAGTTTAAATATTTCATGTTCCCCTAATTTACTTATAATGTCACTCATTATGCCTAAATCATGTATCCATTTCGGCCTCAATCTGGTATATGGTGCAAGATGTTTGGCTATACCTAGTTTTTGCCACTGTTTTTCAGTTTTCCCAGTAATTTTTGTCAAATAGTGATTTCTTAGAGGTGGGTGCTATTATTATCACCAATTTACAGATGAAGGAATTGAAGCAAACAGAGGTAAAGTGAATTTAATAAGATTAGATTTGATAAGGACAAATTTGAAATCTTAGATTAACATTTTAAAAATACATGATAAATAAAAAATAAGGGGGAATGTTCCAGAAGTCACCTTATCTAAAAAAAGATCTAGGGGTTTGAGTGGTCCACAAGCTAAACGTGATTTATAGTGTGATATGACAGTCAGGAAAACAAAGGCTATTTGTACCACATCTAGAGATACATCATGTCCATGACTAGACAGGAGATAACTTCACCACTCTAGTTTGAACAGAATCAGATGCAGCTAAAGTATTATTTGCAATTTTTACTGCCATAATTTAAGAAAGATAAAGGAGAACAACCAGATAATAAAGGGCCTTAAATGCACAACTCTTGAGGATTAGCTGAAAAAATTTGAGATGTTAGAGAATAGAATATTTGAGGAAGCCACCATTTGTAGTACATAAAATTGCTGATGATTTCTGTGTTTATTATATTTCCTTCAACTTTGTTGAAGTTGATTATTTCAACCAGGTTTTGAAAAAATTATTCTCTAGGGTTCTCTAAGTATATTTATATATCTGCAAAGAGTGAAAGTTTTGTTTCCTCCTTGCCTATTTTTATTCCTTCTATTTCTTTTTCTTGACTTATTGCTATTGTTAGCATTTCAAGTACAGTATTGAGGAATAGTGGTGATAATAAACATCTTTGCTTCAATTTTAATCTTTTTGGAAAGTTTCAAGTTTATCTCCATTACAGGTAATGCTTGCTCTTGGTTTTAGATAAATAGTCTTTATCCATTTGAGAAAAAAAGCAACTCCATTTATTCATATGCTTTCTAACGCTTTTTATCTGTTTTGCTCTGACACCCTAGCCATATCAATTCTGTTTTTTAAGAAGTGATTTTCATTAACAAATTTTTGTACTTCTTTTTCCACTTGATCCATTTTTATTTTTAAGATGCTATTTTCTTCAGTATTTCTGTACCTCTTTTACCAAGTTGTTACTTTTTTAAAAATAGTTTTCTTCCTTTAGTTGAATTTCTTTATTTTTTTCTATAGTATCCTCACTTGATCTTGAAAACCACTTTTAATTTCTTCTTTGAATTCTCATTGAATATGTGAAATTACATTTTTCTTTGGCATTTTGCTGTGGCTGTTTTGACTTCATTGCCTTCTCTTTAATTTATGTCTTGATCTTCCCTTTCACCCTAGTAGCTTTTTATGGTCAGTGTTTGTTCATTTCTTTGTTGTTGTTTGCTGTTTTTTTCTACCCTATTTCTTTATTTGGAACTTTACATTAATGTTGGGGTCTATTCTTGGCAAAGAGATTGGAAGTGTTCCATTTCAAGCTCTAGGAATTTTAACACTGCTATTTTCAAAGCTACTTTTGGGATTTTTGAAGTTTTCAGTGTTTCCAATGTGTTGTGACCTGGGGAGATGTGTGGTGACTGCTCCTTTGGAAGAACCCATGACCCCTTGAGACTACAATTGATATTATTCTTGAGGCCCCTTCTCCTTTGGGACCAGAAATGATAATTTTCCTTTGTGTCCATAGCCATCTCTGACTTGAGAGCTCCCCAAGTTGCAGCTGCTTCTGCCACCAACACCAATACTGCCATTACTGTTTCATCCATGTGATCTCCGGACCACCCTTCATCTCCATGTCAAAAATCTCTCTTTCAGATCTCCTATGTTCTCTTGATCTGAAAAAAAAAATGTTTTACTCTAATCTTTTGTTGGCTATGACACTCCATATCTTGATTTGAGGCATTATTTTAAAGTTGCTGGGAAGGGATATTAGGAGAACTAAAGAGCACCTTTACTTTCTTAGTAAATTTTTTGGAAACAAATTTCAAATAGTTTCTGAGTTTTATAACAAAATCCATTTAAAATTCATTTAAAAGAGCACATGGAGGTTGTATTTAAATAGTTGAAAGTCTTTCATGAAATGAGGAATGAATTTGTATTCTTTGATATCATAAAGCAAAACCAGAATCAATAGGTCAAAGTTGCAAAGAGAGAAATTTATTCTTGATGTAAGTACAAATTTCCTAACAATTAAAGCTGTCCAAAACAGAAATGGAAGGTAGTTTGTTACCCCTCCACGGACATCTTCAAGGAGAGTTTTGTTGGTTTATGTTGTAATAGGGATTACTTGAGTATGGAACCTTCCTACTTTGAAATTCTGCAGTTCCTGAGGAAGAAAAAAGATGTAGTGGACTTAAAGATTAATATGAATAAGCAATGCAAGATGATGTGTTAGCAATCAAATTAGGATCTTTTGCTGTTTTTGTTCTACTAAAAGTGTCTCTGATTGAATAGTGTGATTGAAGAAGATCTTTCCCACCCATTGATGGGCCTGCCCATTGTGGGAACCTTGATTAGGGGAGTTGTTTTATAAGCGGGTCCCAAGTATGTTTTTTTCTATTGAGGCACTGAGTCAGAGGGGTATGCCCTTTGGCTCTAAAAAGTATATAAATACTCTGAGGGTAAGCTTTTACTTTGGGGTTTAGTTTTTGTAAGAAGATTTGAGTGCCAGATGAGAACTCTGGGAAGCTCCTTTAAGGACACCCCCCACCCCCAGTTTTAAAACCCAGATGTTAGTGCTTCCCTCTCTGGTAACTGGTTAAATAGTTGGGCTATCTGATGAATTCAGGCAGAGGCTGCCATATTGGAGTGTCTCCACACAGGGCTGATTAGGGTGGTGAAGGAAATAGAGATTTTGAAATAAGAAGAAAGTTCTAGGATGTCTCTACCTCTTGTCTCTGTGCATTGGCACAGGCAACAACTATCTGGAATATATATGTGTATGTGTGTGTGTGTATACACACACAAATACAGTGCTTAGGCATTACCTCATATGGGAAGCTTATCCTCCCTACTGGTCCATAATTATCTCAGAGACTACTATGTATATGTGTGTGTGTGTGTGTGTGTGTGTATGTGAGTATACACATATTACTTACTCTCTTTACAAGTAGAGACAGTTTCAGTTTTTGTATTTGTTTCTTCAGTGCCTAGAACGTATCAGACACACAATAGGTACTTAATAAATCCACATTGAATGAACATTTGCTTTATTTTTTTAATAGCCAAAGAAAGACAGAATTTATGAAAGATTTAATAGCCAAAGAAAGACAAAATTTATGAAATGTATTGGGTTGACTCTTAAGGATCCTAGGCATTTGTAGTGCTTACAAGTGGGTCAGATAGAATCTCTCAACTAGACAGTCTGAACTGGATTGAATCTGAGCACCTTCATGGAGGAAAGATGGAACTTATATACAGAAGGACAGTGGGAAAGATCTAGAGGTGGTCTAGTAGTCTGGGAGAAGGGTCTAAGGAGGATCTGGATGAGACTGGGGTAACTATGGATGTAATCAATGGTGGGAAACACCTGGAGGCAATATCAGACAATGGAGGGCTTAGATGGGAAGCAGGTGGAGCAATCCCAAGGTAACAGATAGTGGAGGGCCAGTTTAGGTTAAGGGTTACAGATTTGAGTATGAAAGATTCAAGGGGAGTTCAAGGAGGTTCCCAGAATCTGAACCCCATCAGAACCAGAAGAACTTTGTATATAGTAACAGTATATTATAACAATGATCAACTGTGACAGACTCAGCAACTCTGATCAATGCAATAATCCAAGACAATTCTGAAAGACTTAGGATGAAAAATACTATTTATCTCCAGAAAGAGGAACTAATGAACTCTGAATGCAGATTGAAATATAATTTTTTCCCTTTCTTTACTTTTCATGCAACAAAGCTAATATGGAAATATGTTTTGCATGATTTCACATGAATAACTGCAATCATATCGCTTGCCTTTTCAATGAGGGGGGATGATCTTATAGAAATGTTGAAGTTTGGGGTGCTGGGGGACCCCAAAATACCAACACTCCAAGTCCTCCTCGAATGAATTTGATACAATCCTCTTCATTACCCCCTCAAACAGATGGGACCCAAATTCTTTTGTGGCAAGGGGTGAAGATCTCATCTTCTAAAATTGCTTCCTGCTGTCAAGGGGCGTAGAACTGTCCCTGCCTCTCTAGGTCCTGTTCAAGGGGTCAGACTTCCGAACCTGGGCGGTGCCAGATCCAGTGGGATGGAGACCTTGGATTCAGTCAGAGGTTGGTACATAGCCTGAACTGTCTCATCTAGAAGTTGATGGCTTGCACTTTTCCAGTCTTGGCAGAAGAACTTGAGATTAGATGTTCTTCCTGCTCAGGGAACCAAAATGTTGAGGTTGGGGTGTTCTGAGGACCTCAAAATACCGACCTGCCAGGTCCTGCTTGAATAAATTCCACAGAAGCCTTCTTAAAGCTAAAGAAAAACAAAACTTATTAAAGATTCGCCATACTGGATTGTCTCTTAAGGAGCCTAAGCATTTGTAACGCTTGTACTAACAAGTGGGCCAGATAGAATCTCAGTTAGACAGGGTCTGAGCTGGATTGAATCTGAGCACATCTACTTTTGAAAGAGAAGACTTGGGTGCCAAATGGTCTTCAAGTAGTGAAGAGTTATCATGTGGAAATGGAGTTAGATTCTTTTTTTTTGAAGGGTGAAGCACTTAAGATAGAAGTAGGATCAGAAAGGCATGTTTAGATTCAATGAAAAGGGGAGAAAGCTAAGCAATTGGAATTGAAAAAAAGTAAAATTTGTGATATGGGCAGGGCGTCCCCTTCACCCTAGAGGTCTTGAAGTCAAGGTTGTATACTCAATTGTCAAATATATTATGGGAGGCATTCAAATTCAGGTACAAATTGCTACAAATTCAATTGCCTTTACAGGGCCTTCTCACTTTGAAATACTGCTATTTAGTTTGGTTTGGGGAAAAAAAATAAAATTGAAGTATATCTTTAAATAAAATATAAATATACATTTATTTTTCTGCATTCTAATCCAAATCAGTCTTAGTAGTTATAGTTTTGCTGTTTCCTTTTTTTAATTATTTTAGTCTTTTGACTTATTGTTCATTTCATTCTACTGATACAACTAAATTTTCACTTTTCAAACCACTTAAAATGTGTTTAATTTCTTTCTGCCTAATTTTAGTTCTATACCTGTGGATAGAGCAGAAACTACAGCATTGACTACATTGGATCAAATTAAAATCTAAAGCTGTTTGATTTGAACTTTGCCTATGAAGTCAACCTGTATTTTATAGTAGTAAATGAACAGTATCAATGATAACTTCCAACATATAATTTATACTGAGGGGGACAGCCAAATAGATGAAAAGTTCTGATCAATCTAATTGCTCTTTTTCTATTACTTGCCTATGCTTTTTTGTAGTTAGGCTGAATATAATTGAAATGTAGCAAAAGGAATTATAAACTTCTATTACTAATGTTTATAAGCTTAAAAGAAAACTGAAGTTGTTACTAAAACTTGAAGGAGAAAATGAAAGCAAAAATAATCTATCAATAGTTATATGTGCAAAAATTCCATTAGCATAATGGAAGGAGACTAGACCCTCATAAGTCTATGTGGCTTTTCATATATCCACAGTTGTTAAAGAGAGATGGACAGCAACAGCTGTTAACAGTGTCAACAATCAAGCTGGATGCAGTGTGGATACCCCTTCCCCCTAACTGTTTCCCACTCAAGTGAATTATGAGTTCTCATTGTTCAGAGACACCCTGATAAAACATTATTTGAGTCAAGTTGTGAGAATTGGGAAATTTCCACCTGGTAGACAAATTTCTGTCTCTTTATAAAAAAGGATATGGAAAAGTAGATCACATTGTATCAATCAAAGTCCCTAGAAAATGTTAAAACAGAAAAAAAATCAGAATTGTAGAAATAACAATAAGAGGATTCATGGGAAACCATTAGGGAGGTCCAATGGCATTTTTTCTTGGTTCAGGGGCTCTAATGTGATGTTTTAAGAACACCATATCGGAAATGCAGTGAGACAACTGGCAAGAAACGTGGGGCCCCCTCCATGTCTAACATCAAAGCCTAGGTGGAGAGAATGCTTGGTTACTTGCTGCTTAATCCAACATTACATACTTCTTTTAAACGTCAAAAACATTCCCTAGCCTTTGCACTGCTCTGCAACCTTAATGCTAATCCTACCTTAATTATAAAATCTTTTAATACTGTCCCCCATCCCCCATCCCCAACTGCCTTGAGGGATACATAAAACACTCATTTGGGTAAAGGACAGATAACTCACACGAAGCAGTGCATTGGAATTGCAAAAAGGTGCTTCTTTAGGAATGTAAGGTTCGCGGTAGGTTCCAACAGCATCTACATGGCACTAAAAAGGCCTTTTCTTCTCTCACAAATCTGAAATCAATTTCAAGCAGCCCCCAAGTTTTATGGTCAAATACATTTTCTTCTTTCTCTGATGTCTTTAACAGACTGAAATCTCTGCTTACTTTCAGAATTCTCTTAAATAATAGGAATCCTCCTCCAAAAAATTTGTTCTGTCCTATTAATCAATTCTTTTTACAGTAAAGGACACCATTTTAAAATTTGCATTGATTTGTGATCTTTTTGTGCCCTTAGGTCTCAGAGTGCATGCTAATTATGGCTATGTACTTGAACTTGAGCCTTGCAAACTTACAAAATCAAATAAATTACCTTGAGAGTAAAATAAATAAATTATCCCGTGATTGCTCCAGTTCAACTCCCTGTTCTTTTATTCTCCATGATTAACAAGGTGAAGTGATCCATTTTTCTCTCCCTAACATCACTTTAAATGTTTTGAGACAATTACCATGTCTCCCTTTCAATTGTCTGCCCCAGCCCGAACATGCCCATTGCTCATGGGTCTGTCTTATTTCGAAACCTTTTATCAGTTTGGTCTCTTTCCTTTGAACTGTTTCCAATTTGTCTTTCTTACCAAACATGTGATGTCCACAACAGAGTGCAGAATTCAAATAGGCCTAAATAAAAGCAGCTCACAGAAGGATAAATGCCTTATTTCTTTTTGGAGTTCAATTAAAACCTGCAGTATCTTTGTTGATGAGATTTTTTTTTTTTAAATGAAATCCTCTTGCCTAGTGTCCACTACTCATAATTCTGGAGATTTTTATACTATAAAGCTCTCTGTAGTGTTAATATAAAATAATTATTCCTTCTTACATGAACTACTTTGTATGCTTCTTAAGACATCATATTGTTTTTAAACCATTTCCCCGTTTCTTAATTATTCTATATTTTAATGCATCCTCAGCACGACAATGTTTCTTTAAGCTTCTTTTTTTTTAATCATGCTGCGATAAGAGGGGTGATTTTAAATTTTAAAAAAGCTAACAAGTTAATTTTTAAATTTTTCTTATTTTAAATTCAACATTCAGTAGAAGACATTCAAACTATAACCACTACTTTCTCTCAATTTGACCTTGACCCATTAACAATTAGTCTCATGCCCAAAATATCAAAGACAATAGGCCATCCATCTTTTAGTAGTTTGTCTAATCCATATTTCTCTAGTTTCTCTCTAAGAATGCCACCCCCTGTTCTTGAATAGAGGGCAGGTGTTCCATGACAGCTGCATAGGGTCAGCTTCTTGGCTGGCTCCCAGCAATGTGACTGCTCCCTCACCCTTCATTTCTCTCACCTCTTTCACAACCCCTTCCTTAGCCACATTGCAGTTGGCAGGGATAAAAAGGCACCAGTTCAAACCGAGACCTTGAGATGAACATTATCAGAGATGACTCTACCACCTCACCAATAGACAAAGCAGGTCATAAATTTTAGGAGTTTAAAACAAACTACCATTATTTTCAGCAAAATGAGACATCCAACTCTAGAAATGTGTCATTGCTCAAAAAATGAAGAATATCATAAAATTTGAAAAGTAAAATGCTTTTAAAATATAGTTTTTGATTCTTATCTTACACTTTAATGAGAAGAGCAATAATTTAAAAACAGATTGCCTCATCAAACTTTTTCTTATTCATAGTCACAGAGATATTCTTGGTATAGGAATTATGACTCATCTATAGTACAAAGAGTACCCCAGTAGTGGGATCTTTGGCTCAGAGTGATCAAGGATAGTTAAAGCCTCCATATATATATATATATATATATATATGAATATATACAGAAAAGTTTCCCTTTTTGTAATAGCAAAGAACTGGAAAATAAAAGGTATCCACTGTCTGGGGAGTGAATGGATGGACTGTGGTATATTAACATAATAGAATATTTTTTGATAGTAACAAATAACAAACATCAGAAATTAAGAGACAAATTAGAAGATTTGTCTGAATAGCCACAGAGTGATATAGATGGAATCAGGAAAGTAATATGTGCGATGACTAGAATTAACCAAAAAGAACTCAAGTTCAGTTTTAATTAGTTGTAATAAACATTCTCATAAAATAGACATCATTCCTTTTGGAAGAGTAATGGGGGAATATGGGTATTGAATGTTAGACATACAGTCAGATGTGGTCACTTTATTTTTCGGTATTTCATTGCAACCAAAAGAGTTTCAGTGATAGAGAGATGAGGGACTATTAGATTTCTATGATGGAAAGCAACATGTATATGCGTGCGTGTGTATGTGTGTATGTATATGCATGTGTATGTATAAACATATGCATATATATGTATTAAATAGGTTATCTTCTTTTGACAAATACAACTCTTTTTAGACTCTGGCACTAATTTTACTTTAAAATGCAGGTGTGAACATTATTATGCCATATATTTGTAATAGTGCTAATGCAATGTGCATACCAGAAATGAAGGCAGTGACTTCTTAAGGTTTACTTAATAATTCTTTCAAAGGGAGATAAAACTAGTCTCCTAAAAGAACTTTAAGCACCAGACTTTTTTAAATCATCGTAGTAGCAAATAACCAATGTCCTAGAAAGACAAAAATTTCCTTTTCTAAATGGAAAACACAGGGTGCTATTTATACTTTTTTGGCTAGGAAAAAGCTGTTAAAGTATAGAAGTATGTGAAGATATGATTATTCCTTTTCCCAACGCTTTGTTGGAGGTATAGAAGAAACCGTCTAGACATGATATTGGATTAAGAGCTAACAACAAGAAGTTAGTGGATTATAATAGCAGGAAAGAATAATCTCCTGGATCCTTTGTTGGGCTTACCTTGTATGTCAAATGTCAGCTCTTTGGGGGAGCACTTTATCGAAAACACAATAGCATTGTTGATAGTTTTGCCTCAGCATTTGCAAGGATGCTTTGTTGGAACCAGCCGGTATTTGGCCCATAGAGTCAGGGTTGCAGTGGAAAAAGCCCAAAGGAAATGCCAAGGAAGTTTCTCCAAAACTATAATGTATGTTTACATTTTTGTGTGGATGGGAGGGGGGACAAAGCTACTTGTTGAATTAAGAGACAAAGTACTGAAAACATACGTCATGAGATGTTACTGTCACACAAAGTGGAGATTTATATCATCTTGGGGAGCTCTGCCGAAAGATGTTTACTCAGCTCTACCACTTTGGGAGAGTGATCCTGCTAGGTCCCCTGGTTTAAGCATTTTGGGCCTTCAGGGGTATTAGGTTGAGAAGCAAGAGAATCCCTGGGGATTCAGTTTTCAAAGTAGTATTTTACTAAGTCAACTTGGACATTGTACCTCGGAATTCAAATGGCATAAGACCAGAGATGTGCTGGAGTCAACTCAAACTGGCTGGTTGGAGCCAATTGTTAAATTTTCAGTGTGAGCATTTATACCTCAGGAATTAGCAAAAGCTACAAAGTGCAGTTTAATGAATTGTTTTGTTGATGTCTGGAATTAAGAAAGTGATGGAGCAAATTTTATTACTGAAACTTATAAGTATTTCATGTGTACACTCTCCCATCCCCACTCTCTCACAAAAAGGGAGTTTATTGCACTGATTATTGTACTGGCTGTTAAACATCCCTGGCTGTTAAATATTTAAAACTTCACCACCGCAAGAGACACTTTTGTTTCTAGCAGGGGTGCCATGAATCTCTGTAATTCTAGTTTCCTGCATTAAAGGCCACAAAGGAGAGGAAAGGCTCGAACTTCCTATTGGTGATATTATGGTGGTAGCTGCTCAGTCAACTAGCAGCCAATAAGCCTTTTCTATAAAGATTCTACGTACTGTGATAAGCAATGAGTAGGAATGGGTCCATGAGTAGAGTGCAGGACTTAGATTTTAATTCTGCTTCAGAGACTCAGAGATTATGTTGCTGGGAAACTATTTAATTTCTTTTGTCCTTGGTTTCTTCATCTGTAAAAATGAAGAGATTTTGGACTCAGTTGCCTAGAAACCTTTTTTTTTTTTGCTCTGAATCTATGAATACAAAATCTTATAAATGTGTTCCATGGTTCTGTGATGGTTTTTATTTAACGTGGTATTAATAACACTAGAATAAATGCATCAACTAATTAATAAGTATTTATTAAGCTCCTATTGTATACTAGGACAAAGTACAATACCCAGCGACCTCACAGGATTATGGGTTTAGGACTGGAAGGGACTTTAGAGATCATCAAGTCCAATAGCCTCATTTCACAGATTGGTAAACTGAGGCCCAGAAAGATTGAATGACTTGTCCTAGTTTACTACTGATAAGTGTCTCAGTCAAAATTCAAACTCAGATCTCCTTGACTCCATCATCTGTTCATTACATCAAAAACTTGAGGAATTTACCATCAATCAGGAAGGATACTTATCTGTAAAGATAAGTACAACAGACATAAAACAAATACAAGGCAATTTTAGGGGAGACATTTACGGGTGGTGGGGATCAGGAAAGGCTTCATGGATAATGCTTGAGTTGAAATTTGAAGGAAACTCAGGGCTCCAAGAAGTGGAGGTGGGAAGAGTATATTCTAGACTGTTGGAACAGTCTGAGTCAAGGTATGTGTTGGGAAATGGCATATCATGTGGGAAGAATAGCCAGAAGTCCTGCTTCACTGGTATGAAGTGGCACAGTAGATAAAGTACCAGTACAATAATCAGGAGGATCTGAGTTCAAATCTGACCTCAGGCACTTTCTAGATGTGTGACCTTGGGTGAGTCACTTAAACCCTATTTGCCTCAGTTTCCTCATCTGTAAAATGGTGATAATAACACCTACTTCCCAACTGGTGTGAAGCTCAAAAGGAATAGTAATTGCATAGTGGTTACCATAGGGCCAGGCACATAGAAGGCACAATAAAAATGTGAGTTATTATTAGTAGTAGTATTAATATTCTTATCACTAGGAGTAGTTAGGTGATACAGGAAATGAAATGCCATGCCTGAAGTCAGAAAGTCACCTTCCTGAGATTGAATCTGGCCTCAGACACTTACTACCTGTGTAGATCCAACAAATATGCATCAATTCTCTGCTGTCTGTGCTAATTTTGGCCTAATAATTAACTCTAAGAAAACATAGATCCTCCATCAGCCACCACCACATCATCCATATGTGGAACCATCAGTTACAACAAATGGAGAAGTTTTGAATGCTGTGGATAAGTTCACTTACCTTGCAAGTATACTGTCCAAGGGTGTACACATTGACAATGAGGTTGATGAACACATTGCCAGAGCTGATCAGTGTTTGGGAGGTTCTGAAGAAAAGTCTGGGAGAGAAGAAGTATTAGACTGACTATCAAACTGAAGGTCTACAGAGCCATTGTGGTGACCTCATTGTAGTATGTCTGTGAAACATGGACAGTCTACCAGCACCATGCCATGAAACTGAATCGCTTCCACTTGAACTGTCTTAGGAAGATTCTGAGGATCACAACAGGATAAGGTGCCAGACACCCTTTCCTTACTCATACTAAACTGCCAAGCACTCAAACTATGCTTCAGAGAGCACAACTCAATGGACTGGCCACATTGTTCAAATGCAAAAATGCATGCTTGCCAAAAAGACTATTTTATGGAGAACTCGCATGGGGCAGGCAATCACATGGTGGTCAGCAGAAGCGATACAGGGACACTTTCAAGGTCTCTCTCAAGAACTCTGGATTTGATTGTGTGATATGGGAGACACTGGCACAGGACTGCTCAGCATGGCATGCCCACATCAGAAAAGGTGCTGTGCTCTATAAGCAAAGCAGAATTGAGACAGCACAAAGGAAATGTAGGATGTGCAAATTCGGAGTAAACACCCCAAATGTTCACACAGACTGTGCCGAATCTGTGGTAGAGCATTCTGCTTATTTTTGATCTGCTCAACCACAGTCGGACACACTGAAACTTTAGTTTATCATGGTGATTGCATTTTGGTCCTCTTCAAGAACGGACAATAATCAACCAACCTGTGTGACCTTGGGTAAAATCATTTAATCCTGTTTGCCTCAGTTTCCTCATCTATAAAAATGAGCTGGAGAAGGAAATTGCAAATCATTCCAGCATCTTTGCCAAGAAAACATCAAATGGAATTACAAAGACTTGAACATGACAAACAACTGAACAATGATCATTATCATTAGCTATTATTATTAATGGTAACTTCTACCTCCTAGGGTGGTTGTGCAGATCAAAAGAAGTAGTAATTGTGAAGTTCTCATCACAGTGACTGACACACAGGGAGCACTCTAGAATTACTGTTATTAGCATTATGATTATTTGTATGAAATGTTTAAAAGTCATGGAAAGGTAGATTGGGACCAGGTTATGGTGGACTTTTCAGCTATCCCCTATAATTGACACCGCACCTCCCATCTTGACGCCTTCATACAAAGATGATATACCATGTGTTCTCTTAATTCTCCTGGACCTCTTCAATCTCCTCAGAGCAGAATAATTGCCCCCTCCAGGATTGTATCAATTATCTTGCCAGGAATAAGCCCCCTACTCTATAGCACCAGTGGGATGTGCTTTGTTCTAAGTCACTAAGTCCATTAATACTTATAGTTATTAAAGGTCATAGGATCATAGATCTAGTGCTGATGACTTCTTCTCCAACTCCCTCATTTTAAAGAAGAGGAAACAGGTTCAGGAGAGTTAAATGAGCTACATATACATTTATTTATACTCAGATTCTTTGACCCCAGAGCGAGTGCTATTTCTACTAGGTGAAACACTGGATAAATTCCTGGACCTGGAGTCAGGAAGACTTGAATTCATATCTAGGTGTGACCCTGAACAAGTCATTTAACCTCTGCCTCAGTTTACTCAATTGTAAAATGGAGATAATAACAGATTACCCCCACCCCATGCTGTGAGGGTCAAACGAGATAATATTTATAATGGTTTGCAAACCTTGAAGCGCTATGTATATATTAGCTATCATCATCATCATTGCTCTTGTGGCTTCATCCTTTTTGTTATTGTTAAAGTCGTTTCAGTCATGTCCAACATTTAATGACCCCATTTGGAGTTTTCTTGGCAAAGATATTGGATTGATTTGCCATTTCCTTCTCCAGTTGATTTGACAGATGAGATAACTAAGGCATTCAGGGTTAAGTGGCTTTCCTAGGGTGACTCAGTTAATAAGGATGTGAGGTTGGATTTGAACTTATATAGCTATCTCTCAAGAGATAAGAGTAGTATCCTGGGAAGATATTAGTTTGGATGTGTTTCCTCCTTCATTGTCAAAGAAGACCATGCCATCAGAGAAATGATGACATGACTTGCACTTGACTTTGTTTTGAGTGAGGGAGGGCTGTGTAGGTCACCAGCTTCACTTCTCCTCCAGAGCCATCTGAGTTTAGTGACCAGATATTCATCAGGATGACTGGAGATGACCTAGGATGAGGCAATTGGGGTTAAGTGACTTGCCCAAGGTCACACAGCTAATGAGTGTCAAGTGTCTGAGGTGAAATTTGAACTCAAGTTCTCCTGACTCCTGCACCGGTGCTCTATCCACTGCAACACCTAGATGCCCAGTTTGGGTAATTATTCCACAAGCTCATCATAAGGGCCCATATTTGTAAATTGCCCTTAAAAGAAAATTGAGTTCAGTGAGTATTTTCCATGTACTTTCCATGACCTGTATGTGCCTCTGATCAAGCTCATCTACTGACATATGTACTTGTGGGATTTCACTTCTTAAAAATTATTCTTCTTTTTGTTCTAATGATGTATAGGCTTGGTCTATATTATTAAAAAGCTTGCTACTTTTGAATCTAGTCATCTGCATTCCTGTGGTGACTGAAATGATTGGAGCATTCTTACTTATTTATAGTTGTATGAGGGATTCAGTGACATAGGTAAGAAACCTGTGTTGATTATAATCTCTCTCTCATATTTCAGTTCCTCTTCATGCCCTTTGGGCAAAGAATTCCCTTTAAGTTGTTTGTCTCCGTTGGTTTTACCTGGCTTTGGTGTGTCAGAATGAAATTACTTTGTCCATTTAAAATGATCCAAATGCAAAATAAAAATATTTCATTTTTCCTTCGAAGAAAATCTCCTGATCTTTATTTTACTTCCTGTGCTCCAAACCAGAGAAAGCTTCAGTTCTTACCTATTTCTATTCAGCATCAAGGAAGAAGGGATGAAGACCAAGCTGAAGGATCACAATGAACTGTTTTTAAGTCAAGCTTTACCATAATAGATTTGTACTTGTAAGTATTTGTACTTATGAGACCAGCATAACACCCCCTCTCTTACTGGCTAAAGACCAATCATACTTAATGTCAGTTCTCCGAGCTTTTTAACATACCACTGTGAGACATGGGTAATGAATGTGGTATCGCATAAAAAAATCAAGTACTATTTTTATTGCATTTTATTGAAATGAGAGGTTGAGTGAGTGGCAAAATGAGAACAGGGCCCCTTTAGAATCATGAATATGGGGTAGGGGGTTCAAGTCCTTATTCTAGCATATGTTAGCTAGGTGACCCTGGCCAAGACACTTTTGGTGCATTGGGAAACTCTTTACGCCTGCAAATTATAATCACAAGAATGTCCCCACATTGATGAAATGACAACTCTGTGCCTACCCCCCAATCTATTGAAATAATATACTATTCCTTAAACAATAAAGTTAGTTTACAGACCTTTATTGTACTCTTAAATATTTAGAAATTAGAAATTTAAGGTTCCTCTTAAATTTATGTCTGTTAGACATGAACATCCATCAGAAGACCTGCCTGATTTAAATCCTAATCGTGCTATATGCTACCTATGTGACCTGGGCAAGTTATTTGCCTTTTCTGTGTCTCAGTTACTTAGCTATAAAATAGTGGTGGGTAGAGTGACTGGATTTGACAATTTCTTACATTCCTTCCATCTCAAATCTATGATTTTATGAGTCTTCAGTCTTCTAAATGAACAGACACTCAAATATTTCATGTAGAAGTCCACATCAAAGTGGAGCCACAAGACATTTACTGCGATTTTAAGCATTTATTAAGCCCCTACTATATGCAGGACACTGTAATAATCCCTGAAGGTTGCGATGATTTATTTCTAGCTTAATACCTAGTCAATGAATTGACTGTAACAGAATCTCTGTGGCACAAATTAGAGAGCAGTGTGTACATAGGAAGACACAATGGAACATAAGAAGTGTGTGTGTGTGTGTGTGTGTGTGTGTGTGTGTGTGTGTATGTGTTCTGGAAAGAGGGGTGAGAGGAGGGAGGAAAGGAGGAGATGGAAAGGAATGTAGGGATAGAAAAAGGAGAGGAAGACACAGAGAGGGATGAAGAGACATGGAGGGAGAAAAGAAAGAGGGAGAGACTTCAGCTTGGTGGGATGAGAGAAGTTGCTATAAAAGATGTCACCCTTGAATTGCTCCTTGAACAATGAGAAGAATTTCATCAAGTGGAAAATATGAAATTCTAAGCATGAACCTTCACAGAGGTGGAAAAATTGGAGTGAGTCCAAAGATGAACCTTTAGTAAAAGATTGGAGTGAAGGGGTTTTGTATTAGAAAAAAAAAGTTGAGAAGACAGATGGATCCAAGACCCCAACTTAAAGACTAGGACTGGATACCTGGACTTGATTCAGGAAGCAGAAAAGGATCATTGGAATATTCCCTTTTATTTCATAAGATTTTCATGAATGTTTCTTGCTTGAAGATGAAGTCTATCACCAGATACTTTTGTTCACAAACTTGAAACAAGAGATGTCTTCTGTACACATTTTTCATCCTTAATATCCTCATATATGATGATGAGTAAAACTACTGCCAGGGCTTTTTCCTTTCATCAAATAAAAAAATGAATTTCTAGTTCCCTTAAGCTAGTAAGTGAATTTTTGATTAACTAGAACCAACCAACCTCATTCCACCGAACACACATTTTCTCTCTCTTTCTCTGTCTCCCTCCCTCCCTCCCTCTCTCCCTCCCTCTTCCCCCCCTCACACACACACACAGTCTACACATGCATATATGTGTGCATGCATACACACAACATACACTGGACTCATCTTTTAGGACAGAGGGTCAAAAGACAAGTGAATTAGCTGGGAGACATGAGCATTTTGGTAAATCCAGACCTTCTACATCTACACTTCTATCATGGTCAAACCTATATAATGCATGATGATGAGCTTTTAAACAATCTCTGAAAGCATCAAAGATTAAACTTCACTCTGCACATGTGCACAAAATAGAGAAGATCCCTAAAATATTGAGAAATATTTTTAATAACACATTTTAAATCTAAAAAGATTTTTTTCCAGATTGACCTATATTGGCCAGAGCATTGAGTTCCTCAAACAAATTCCATTTTTCAGAGTTATTAAGCTATTTGTGTTTTGGAGTATTGAAAAGACAGCTATTGTTCAGGTGCTAACATTGAAATTAAGAATTAACATATTAAAATGCATTATTTATATAAAAGGAGAATAGGTAGCACAGTGTAGTATAGGCATTGACAAACTTTGTTTTCTGTAACAGGCCAGTAGATATTTTAGGCTCTGTGGGCCAAGATACAAAATTGAAGATACTATAGGGCTACTTATATCATAAGAGAGAAAACAAATTTTCACTTTTTTTATTAACAAAACAGAAACTAATAAGGATAATTGTATAATTTTTGTAATATAGACCTTCTAGTGAGAAAAAATGGAATTCTTTTTTTGGTGAGGGGACACTATAATGACACTTCATTTTACTGAGGTTCACAGTTAGTGTTCCCCATTATCCAAATTGATTTGAAATGTTAATGCAGATCTGTAAGGAGATTCTATGTATTTCATCTTTGAAAATGTTTTCCCCAAAATAGGTACTGCCAAATACTGATAGCAATCCAAGTGCGTATTATTTTCATTGAATAGAATGAATTCTATTCATTGAATAGAAAGCTAACAGTCTTAAACAAGTTTATTTTCTCTAGATACATTTTTTTTTCAGAGGTTGCCATCAAACATGATTCAATTAACTCCTTATAAGCTATATAGTTTTCCTTGTTTGACTAATAAATGAATAACTGGGAAAATTATTCTGGTTCCAGCTTCATTTATATTAAAAATAAAACAAGAAATTCTCATGTGATGAGATTTTCCACTTAAATTTTCTAAATTTTTCTGACGATTGCTTCCTTGTGAGTTGGGAATATTGTGATGAGTGTTTAACATGGCAGTGTTGATGTACATTGTATCTTTTTACACAGATGTAGTGTCATAGTATAATAAGCACACTGCTTTGCCACCTAATTCAATAACAAAATAATCCACAATCCACTCTGCTCCTAAGTGTGACTTTCAGCTTTTCTCTTCATTTCTTGTTTTGATATGATGACTCTATAAAGATAATTTTATGTTGAGGAATGGTGATACGAATAGCACTTGAAATGCCATCAAGTTGTAACGGAATTCCTGTGATTTGGAGTGTACCTAGCAACAGTGTGAAGAGATGTGAGTGCCACATATATTTTCAGTCCCAACTATTCAACTCTGATACTGCAGCATGTTAGCAACCATATGATAATACATAAATGAAGGAGAATGGCTGAATTCCAATAAAACTTTATTTATAAATACTGAATCCAAATTTTATGTATTGTCTTGTTTCATAAAATATTCCTTTCATTTTTAAAACTATTATAAAATGTAAAAAAAATATTATTAGCTTTTGGACAATAAGAAAATAGTGGCAGATTTTGTCCATGGGTCTTAGTGTGCTGCTGATCCCTGGTGTAGTAGAAAGACTGTATAGAACTTAAATTTCCTCTTTTCCATTCTTACACCTTCCATGTTTACTCTCTTACCACACATTTCCTAAGTATGTATCCCTTCATCTATGAGGCCTTAGTGTTTTTATTCCCACTAATTGCTCCTTGTGCTTCATTCTTGAAGAGGACCATGATATGAGAAGGGTGGTACCATGATTTGCAAGTGAATTGGATTTAAGTGAGGGAGGGCTGTGCAAAGTCACCAGCCTCACTTTCTCCTGCAGAGCCATCTGGGTCCAGTGGCCAGATATCGATCAGGATGACTGAAGATAGACCCCTCCCATTAATGATTTGTTTTGCAAAAACGTATTCTGATTGGTGGGTAAAAATGTTCTACTGAAACTTTTCTTAATTCTACTTATTTATGAAATTCTTCTGCTTTGAACTGTATCATATAGCTGAATAATGAGAACATACACACTGGTGGGAACTGCAAGTTAGGGTTTTCAGTAGATTTAACTCCACAGAGTCTTTGGAACCTGGGGTAGATTTCTAGGAGTCACACATTAGGGAGAGGTGTCTTAAGTAGTCACTTAAAATGTAGTTGTGGATTATGAAGCAATAAAATCAATAACTCTGTGTGATGAGAAAATGATGAGGTCTTCAAAAGAGGTTTGGACAGCTTTCCTTCATAAATGGTCTAATCATATCCTGAGTAGGAATCTGGGGAATAGATGTAAGGAAAGAGGATATTGAGTCCAAATGGGGCAAAGACTATTTAGGAGAGAACCAATAAGGAGAAAATTGAGACAGCAGGTGATGAGACAAATCATGGCAGGAATCAAGAAACCAAATGAGATATCCAAACAGGTGTATCCAGGGAGATAAACTGACAATCAAAAGAGAAGTCTAACATGGGACCACTTATTACAAGGTTCAATACGGGGGCCCTCTTTATGACTGTGTGATTTCACACATTCAGTGTTCGGTGGTCTGTTGGTCATTGTCATACTTAATTAGGATAGAAATCTTCTGCAATCCTCCACATCTGTCCATAATAGGACTGGGCAATTATATATGATTAATTCCAGATAAGATGATATCTAGGAGACAGAATTCTAAAATTAAGTTGAGTAAGAGTGAGAAATAATGGGAGAAAATGATGACAAACCCATGGGAAAATTAAAAAGAAAAAAAATGTCTATGATCACAGAATATGGAAAGCAAATATGCATTTATTAAACACCTACTATATGCCAGGCAATCAAATATTACTTCATTTGATTTTCACAACAATCCCAAAACATAAATTCCTTCATCACTTTGGTGCTGAGGAAATGGAGACCAACAGACATTAAGTGCCTTTTTCAGGGTCACCTCAGATACTTACAGAGTGCCTCTGAACTCAAATCTTCTCTGTTCCAGGGCCTGTATTGATGAGCCACCTAGTTGCTTCACTAGTAAGAGAAAAAAACTCTGAAATTAAAATTAGAGATTTATAAGTGGAAGGACCCTTAAAAATCATTTAATCTACCTCACTCAATTTAAGGTAATGAAACTGAAACCTCATGAGTTTGTGAGTAGTCTAACATGTCTTAGGAAATAAAGTGACAGAGCTAGAATTTAAACTCGGATCTTTAGACTGCAAATCTAACATTCTTTCCACTACACTATACTGCTTCTAAGTGCTGGATCCAGATGTGAGAAATGGAGATTTGAGCCTCATAAAATGAGTTAAAACCCAAATAAGTAATTATAATATTTATTATAATAACAGTTCCAGGAGGAATAATGATAGATGATATTAATGTAACACTTTCAAATTTGTGAAACATTTTAATACATAAGTTAAAAATAAGTCCCGCTTCATTTTATATATACAACAAATCTCATTTTACAAATGAGGAAATAGAGATTAAATGATTTACCAAAGGTCATACAGCTAATAAGTACCTGAAACCAAATTTAAACTTGTGTTTTCCTGACTCCATGTCCAAAATGAAATATATTCATATCTATAAATTTTAAATATTTTTATTCATTTAAACTTAAGTGCAAAACAAAAAGAAATACATTTCCATGTATATAGTACAACATAGAGGATTCAATATAAAACTATAAATTTATACAGACTCTTTACTTTTTTCAATGAAACAACTGTGTAATAAATACTACATATTGTTTTCAAATATACCAACTTTTCTGTGCTTTTTTCTAACCACTACCTTGTTCTCCTTTTCCTTAATCTCCTAACTTACTTTTTTTCTTTAATATAAATTTATTTACCTTTTTACATTCATTTTCACAAAATTTTGTGTTCCAAATTTTCTCCCCATTTCTCCCCTCCCCCCACCCCAATACACCAAGCATTCTAATTACCCCTATCACCAATCTGCCCTCTCTTCTATCCTCCCTCCCTTCTCTTGTCCCCAGCTTCTCTTTTTTCCTGTAGGGCCAGATGACTTTCTATTCCCCATTAACTGTATTTCTTGTTTCCTAGTAGCAAGAACAATACTCGACAGTTGTTGCTAAACCTTTGAGTTCCAAATTCTCCCCATCCCTCCCTCCCCACCCATTCCCTTTGGGAAGGCAGGCAATTCAATATAGGCCACATCTGTGTAGTTTTGCAAATGACTTCAATAACAGTCGTGTTGTGTAAGACTAACTGTATTTCCCTCCATCCTATCCTGCCCCTCATTGTTTCTATTCTCTCTCTTGATCCTGTCCCTCCCCGAGTGTTGACTTCAAATTGCTCCCTCCTCCCATTGCCCTCCCTACTATCATCCCCCCACCCTGCTTATCTCCTTCTCCCCCACTTTCTTGTATTGTAAGATAGGTTTTCATACCAAAATGAGTGTGTATTTTATTCCTTCCTTTAGTCGAATGTGATGAGGGTAAACTTCTTGTTTTTTTCTCAGCTCTCCTCTTTTTCCCTCCACTAAAAAGTCTCCTGCTTGCCTCTTGAATGAGATATAATTTACCCCATTCCATTTCACCCTCTCTCCTCCCACTACATTTCTCTCTCACCGTTTACCTTAATTTCTTTTAAGATATGGTCCCATCCTATTCAATTCACTCTGTGCTCTCTGTCTCTGTGTGTGCGTGCATGTGTGTATGTGTGTGTGCATGCGTGTACGTGTGTGTGTGTGTGTGTATGTGTGTGTGTGGTCCCACCAACTACCCAGATACTGAAAAGTTTTAAGAGTTACAAATATTATCTTTCCATGTAGGAATGGAAACAGTTCACCTTTGGTAAGTCCCTTATGACTTCTCTTTGCTGTTGACTTTTTCATGCTTCTTCTCATTCTTGTGTTTGAAAGTCAAATTTTCTTTTCAGCTCTGGTCTTTTCATCAAGAATGCTCGAAAGTCCTCAATTTCATTGAAAGACCATATTTTCCCCTGAAGTATTATACTCAGTTTCCTGGGTAGGTGATTTTTGGTTTGAGTCCTAGTTCCTTTGACTTCTGGAATATCCTATTCCATGCCCTTCAATCCCTTAATGTAGAAGCTGCTAGATCTTGTTATCCTGATTATATTTCCACAATACTGGAATTGTTTCTTTCTAGCTGCTTGCAATATTTTCTCCTTGACCTGGGAATTCTGGAATTTGGCCACAATGTTCCTAGGAGTTTCTCTTTTTGGATCTCTTTCAGGCAGTGATTGATGGATTCTTTCAATACTTATTTTGCCCTTGGTTGTAGAATCTCAGGGCAGTTTTCCTCGATAATTTCATGGAAGATGATGTCTAGGCTCTTTTTTTTGATCCTGGCTTTCAGGTAGTCCCATAATTTTTAAATTGTCTCTCCTGGATCTATTTTCCAGGTCAGTTGTTTTTCCAATGAGATATTTCACATTTTCTTCCATTTTTTCATTCTTTTGGTTTTGTTTGGTGATTTTTTGGTTTCTCAGAAATTCATTAGCCTCCATCTGTTCCATTCTAATTTTGAGAGAACTATTCTCTTCAGTGAGCTTTTGAACCTCTTTTTCCATTTGGCTAATTCTGCTTTTGAAAGCATTCTTCTCTTCATTGGCTTTTTCCACCTCTTTTGCCAATTCAGTTAGCCTATTTTTCAAGCTGTTATTTTCTTCAGCATTTTTTTGGGTCTCCTTTAGCAAGGTATTGACTCGTTTTTCATACTTTTCTTGCATCTCTCTCATTTCTCTTCCCAGTTTTTCCTCCACCTGTCTGACTTGATTTTCAAAATCCTTTTTGAGCTGTTCCAAGGCCTAAGCCCACCGGACATCCACCTGGGATGTCTGGGATACAGAGGCCCCGACCTCCACGTCTTTCCCTGATGGTAAGAATTGTTCCTTGTCATCAGAATTGAAAGGTGGGAACATCTGTACCCCATCAGAGTAGCTTTCTATAGTCTTATTTTTCTTCCTTTTTCTGGGCATTTTCCCAGCCAGTTACTTGACTTCTGATATTCCTCTGTACCCCTGCCTAGATCTGCCCAGCTAGTGCTTTGGGTCTGAGATTCAAATGCTGCTCCCTAGCCTCAGGGCTTTCAGCAGGGGGCAGAGCTGTTATTCAATGTGAGCTTAAGTTCTGGTGCTCAGGTGGGGGCTGGGCCGCCTCCCAGACTCAGTTCCCTCAGGTGCTTTATGCAGATAACTTCAGTAATGGATCCGAGGTCCTGTCTGCTCCGGGATCACTGCTGCCTCTGCTGCTGCCTCTGCTGCTTCCTTCCGAGGGGGTCCGAGTCATGGAGACACCCCCTCCCCTCTCAACCAGCCCAGAAGTCTCTCTCACTGACCTGTAGCGCCTGTGGGTGGAGGGACCTTTGTAGCTGCTGGAAGTTCCATCCCTGAAGCCTGCCCAGATCTGCTCCTCTCAGGGCGCTCAGCCATGGCGGGGCAGGGCTCCGCTGTCTGGTGTGCGACAGACCTTTGGTGCCTGTTTATCAGGGCTCTCTGGAACAGAAATCTCCTTAGCTCCATTGCTGCATGGCTTGCATTGCTCCAGAATTTGTGGGGAGTTCTTTTTACAGGAAATTTATGGGCTGTGGATTCGGAGCTAGCATACATGAGTCTTTCTACTCCGCCATTTTGGCTCCTCCAATCTCCTAACTTTCTAAGGGCCCTTCTCATGTCTTCTCCCCTACCCTATCTTATTCTTAACCTATACAACTTTTTAAAAGTCGTTTTCTCATGTTATCCTCTCATTCTCTTATTTCTTTCTAAATTAATAAAAACCTTTAATACATATATGTACATACATATATATATTCAGATATATGTGTATGTGTGTATATATATATATATATGTATGTATATGTATATATATGTATGTATGTGTTTTCCCTCTTTAACCCATTTCCCATGAGGGTAAGTTTCCAGGACTACTAAGCCCTTCTCCCCAACTTGCTTCTTTAATATCAGTTCTCCTTCCCCTCTCATTTGCGTGATATACTTGCTGATTTTTACCTCTTCCTACCCAGTTTTATTTTCAGGCATTGATTGATGGTTTCTTTTTCTATTTATGTTTTACCTTTGTCTTCTAGAACTTCAAATAAATTTTCCTTCATAATTTCTTGTAATATTTTATCACAAGCTCTTTTTTTAGTCATAGCTTTCAGTTAGTCATAGACTTCTTTTTCCTAGATCTATTCTCTAGATCAGTTCTTTTTCTGAAGAAGTGTTTTTCTTTCTCTTCTATGGTTTAATTCTTTAGATTTTTGTTTTATTGTTTCTTGTCATTATGTTTCTCAAGTTAATTTTACTCCTCAAATTTTTGGATCTCTTTTCACAATTGGCTAGTTTTCATAATTTTCTTGATTTTCTTGAATTTCTTCTACTTTCCCCTAATTTCACCATATTTAGTTTTTGAAGTCATTTTACAATTCTTCCACGAACTCTTTTTGGGTTTGTTGTTATCTGATGTTTCTTTGAGTTAGGAATGACGTTTTAAATTTCACTATCTTCCTCTGAATAAGAGCCCAGATCTTCTCTATACCCATAGTGGCTGTCTGTGTTAAGATTCTTTATCCTTTGTTCACTCATTTTTATTTTGTTTTATCTTATTTTTAGCAGTTTATTAAAATCAGTTTCTAATCCTGAGGCATAGGAAATGTTATCCCAGACCTTAGGTCCTTTTTATTGTTTCTGAGCTCTATCTAGGACCCCAACTTAGGGCACCCCTCTCCATCCCTAAGCCATGATTAGGGCCCCCAGCTATGCAGTCACTGTATATACTCTTGCTCTGTGAGCTTCCTCTGAGGCTGCCAACTTCAACAAGTGCTCACAACCATCAGGGTACCCATCTCTCTGCTGACAGACTCAAGTGTGTTCACCCCTTGCCTACAGATACAGCCAGGAGCAGGACCGAATCTGGTCAGCACAGTGGGGTCTGGCATCCAGTGACAGTGAAGGGCCCCTCAATTTTCTCCTACTTAGTCATCTGACCCCTACACTGTTCCTGAAGTGAGAATTCCTAAAAGCAAAGTTGCCTGCCACAGCTGCCCCTAGGGCTTGTTGTTTGTTGGTTCAGTGGAGCTTGCCTGGAGGTGTTTGCACTTTACTCTGGCCAACCTCTGCCCCTAGAGCTTGAGTCTTCCTTGACCTTTTCTCAAGTGGTCTTAGGAAGACAACTGCTTTGCCCCCACTTTTGTTTATTTCTGCTCTTTTGTGTTCATTTTGAGGTAATGTTCTGGGTTGTTGCTGTTTTAGTTTTTGAAGCAATTTTGAGAGCTTAGAGTTTTCTGACCTACTCCACCATCTTCCCAGAATCCTCCCCACCACAGCATGTTCATATTGTTTTCAGCCCTAGATTAAAGCTTGTAACACATATCAAAGAAAGAAGCACAGAATTTCTCAGTGGCCATAACAAGAGGGACCAGGTGAGTATCTAAGGAAGGATATAGCACCATCCCAAAAGTTTTGGACCTTTAATCAAAATAACAACAGATAATAAAACAACAACAACAGCAAATAAATAATAAAACAGTTTTTTAAAGACAGGATTAGAAACATCCTGCACTGAATCTATGATCAGATGATGTAAAGTTAGGCTGGTCCCAAAAGATGAGGCCTATGACAAAAATGACCAAATAACTGTGACTGAGATAATTCTAACATTCTGGAAATACTGTGAATAAAACCTTTGGACAGGTGTAATCAACTGTTAAATGATCATCCTAGCTAAGGACAAGACGGGCAGCTAGATGACTCAGTAGATAAAGTGCTGGGGTAGGAGTAAGGAAGGCCTGAGTTCAAATCTGGCCTGAGACACTTGCTAGTTATATGACTGTTGGTGCGTTACTTACTCTCATTTTCTTTTTAGGCAGTTAAAGGGCTCTGTAGTCAGGAAGATCTGCATTCAAATCTGACCTCAGATACTCAATAGCTGTGACCTTGGTCAAGTCACTTTAACTCCGTTTGCTTTAATCTGCTGGAGAAAGAATGGAAAATCACTCCAGTATCTTTGGCAAGCAAATCTCATCCAAGGTCACAGAGTTGGACATGACTGAGTGACTGAACAGAAGCAAAGACAAAGTGAAGGACAAGGAGGTCTATCACCAATAAGTTGATGATAGGGATAGGTCTGACTCAGGCCAGTTACCTGTTCACATTTAATGTCGGGACAAAATTAGAGGCCAATCAATACATAACTAAAGGAAGATATTCAGCAAGGATATCATAGCAAATAGTTTGGGTAGATACATCCCATTGCATCTCCCACCTTGTTGAAAAAAACATTTCATCAGTAGGGCAAGGTGGAGTAACTCATACAACCTTGGCATGTGTGCCAAGTCTGAAGGACTCTGACTCCACTTAGGTGAACCTTTTTATGTATTTAAATGACCAGTCAGCCATATCAGTATAGTCAGAGAATACCTGGAATCTATGTCAATGCAAAGTTTGAACTTTGTCCCCAGGTTATTTAAGTTCTGGGAATCATTCTGTCACCTTACAGGGAAAAAAATTAAACAAAAACAAATTTAAAAAGACAAAAAAATTAGGCTAATCCACATTGCAAGGAAGGGAGCAACCCTTGTTCTATTATAACTGACCACATCAAATATTGATGGACATCTTACCATGTACCAGGTACTATATTAAGTACTAGTGATTTAAAGGTAAGAATCAAACATTACTTGTCCTCAAGGAGCTTATATTTTATTGGAGGGATGCATAGTGTACACAAATGTGTATTATATAATGAAAATTGAGTCAAAAGAGAATACTAAATGATGAGGGATCACATGACATTCATTGAGAAGCCAAATTCTGAGCTGACCTTTGAAGGAAGACAGGGCTCTGATAGGGTGGTACTGCTGAGTAATGTATTCATTCCAGGCCTGGGGAACACCTTTCATAAATGAAATGACAAATGAGGTATCTCAGAATATATTGAAGAATCATATGACAGAAGAGATATAACAAAGAAGAACTAGCATTCTAATTTGATTAGAACAAAGAGACTGAAAGATAAGACTGTGGAGTGCCAGAAACATCAGGTTATGAAAGTTATACAGCATTTTGTCAAGAACCATTGATGGTTTTGAGTGGGAGTTGGGTTAGAAGAAGTGATATGATCAGACAAGCTTTAGAAAGATATTTTCATAGCCTTGTGGAGATCAGCATGGGTAAGTGAGAATCTGGCAATAGGAAGGCTATTTAGGAGGGTAATGAAAGTCTGATATCAATTAACTGAATTTAGAGGATGAAGCCCAAGGAAGGGTCAAAGATGACTGTGATGCAATGGACTTGAATCAGTGGATGGGTGATGGAGTCGTCATTGGAAACATGCCAGTTTGATGGAGAAAGCAGAATTTTCTTTGGGACATATTGAGTGTGAGATGTTTGTAGAATATGTAGCAGAAATATCCAGCAGGAGATTAATAATTAGTGATCAGAGTACAGGAGAAATATACTAAGTGCATATCGATATTTGAGTCATGTGTGCAAAGATGATATTGGCTCCATATGAAGTAAGGAGATTTCCTAGTAAACTCAGGGAGAGAAAAGATCACCCAAGGAAAGGTCCAGGAAATAGAGAAGGGATATATAGGACATATATGATAACCCCTCAAAGAAGACTGAAGAGTTCTCAGATGGGTAGATGAACCAGTAAAGAGCAGTGACACAGAAGTTAAGGGAAAGAGATGATTAAAGGAGAGGAAATGACACAGGCCTAGGACACATCTCTTGGAAGGAAAGGCAAATCCTAGGATCCAAAGGAGGCCATGAAGAATCAAAGGTGTGGGTGACACAAAGATCAATGGAGAGGCTCTTGGAAGGTGTAAATAGGTTGCAACATACTTTTCTATGAAGGTGCTACACTCAAGAAATGGCATAAAAGAGACAATAGTAAAATGTATGATCTGAAACAAAAGGGGCCTGATCATAGAGTAAGAGTGAAAGGTGACAGAAGCATAGACAAAGCGCTGCATCGCTTACCATGTAGTAGTAGCAGTAGTAGAAGTAGTAGCAGTAGTAGTAGCAGCAGTAGTAGTAGTAGTATTAGAAGAAAAAGTAGTAGTAGTAGAAGTAGTAGTAATAGTACAAATAGTAGTAGTAGTAGTAAAAGTAGTAGTAGTAATAGTAGAAATAATAGTAGTAGTAAAAGTAGTAGTAGTAGAAGTAATAGTAATTGTAGAAATAATAGTAGTAGTAGTAAAAGTAGCAGTAGTAGAAGTACTAGTACTAGTAGTAGTAGTAGAAGAAATAGTAGCAGTAGGAAACAAACAAATGAATGAATGAAAGAATGAATATATAAATAAATGAATAAAAAAAAGACCTAGGGAGGAATGTCTACAAGGTATAGTTCAGAACCTGGAGAAAAATTGCACAGTAAGAGAAGGTGGGGATGGTTTGCAATTTATACTGTTGGAGGAAATACCTGCATTGATGGAGATATATATATATATATATATAAAATTATGTATATATTTCTTTACTAAGGAGACTGGATAAGGTCCTTAACTCCTTTGAAGCCTCAGTTTCCTTATTGTTAAGAAAAATGGGGATATGGCTAGAAAAACTCTAAGGTACCTTTAAACTCTAAATTTATGATTCTGTGATCCTAAATAGAGATTAAACATATTTACAAAAAAATTGAAGGTCAAAGTACATGAGTAAATGGTTAGAGGGTTCTTTGCCTTTCAATGAGTCCAAGTCATTAAATGTTGATGAATGATGTTGAATCCTTAGTGAATTTCACTTTATCAGAATTCAAATGCCCTCTGAAGATTTCTGCAGTACTTACTAGTCAGATTAACCCTTTGCCTCCTGGTACTAGGGGTCAAATAGAGAAAGTAGTAGCACAAAGAGTAGTGTGGGTAAAAAATATTCAAGGAACTGGCTTTAAATTTTAACTGTCCTATGCCTACACTGTGACATAAAACAAATGGAAATAGTCTCTTTTTAAAAAATTAGCCATAAAATACACCCATAAAATAGGAATAAGTCTACTAATCTGCATAATATAGGGCTAAAATAAAGAAATTAATTGAGTGAATTTCCCAAAATTAAATATAAATCTCATCAGCTTTATGTGGACATAGCATGTGATGATGAAATAAGACTAAGGCCCCCCAGTCTGTAACTCTATTCGCTGAACTAGAGATCTTTTTCTTGCTGTTACTTCTAAGCAATAAAATGTAAAGGGTTTATCCCATCACAAACTGTACTGATAGATGCCAGCCTCTTCCATTCCCTGCAACGGTGCCTCCTGTTTCCCATTAGTCAGAATTAGGTCTAGAAGATACTACTTCTTGTCATGTCCCCCACTTTTTTTTTGAATGAAATAATCCTTAAACCAAGTGAGACTCCTTTGCTTTTGTCAATGTGCTATAGCACATCTTCAAATATGCCCACATCCTGCCGTGACTGATGTATCATACCCACTATGCTGCTTTAGTGATCTGCGTATGAAAATGCTTCTCTTTTATTTTTTGTTCTAGTGTTCTGTAGTGTGGTTGCATAATAGTACTACTTCCGCTTATTGATTTTTCACACAGATATTCTCCATCTGGCTCAGTGGCTCTTGAATTTCTTTTAGGATTAGGTATATTCTTCCAAAATTATATTTCAGTAATAGGTTCCAATTCTACCAGGCACATCGATGCCTATGAGGTCTAACTTGACTTCCTGAGTCAGAACCGAAAGGATTCTTCATTTATTCACCATACTGGGATAGAATATTGGGTATGGTTACTGTTATTCGTCTCTCAAAAATCATAGGGGACAAAAGCAATAGATCATAGTAATAGAGATCATCAAAAGCACTTTTTTTTTCTTTTTGGAGGAGAGTAGGATATTCAAACAGTGGCCTTCTGAGTTTGACTTCATCTCCTGACAAATATCAGAATCTATTACTATTAATATCATATGATTTATTTGTAAACATTTGGGAAAGGAGATTATGATTACCTAGAGTCTCATCAAAACAGTTCCTAAACTGACCTCTGTCTCTCTGTATGTCTCTCCATCTCTCCTCTAATTCTCTATGTCTCTCTGTCTCTGTCTTTGGAATAGTGTTCCTCTATAGGGATATCATTTAGTGGGATGTCATTGATATAACCTACCTGGTTTTCAATAAAGTATTTGGCACAAACTCTCATGCTGTCCTTGTAGGAAAGTTTGAAGTAGTTGGTAGGTAGCGACTGAATGACCAGAAAACCTTCCAGAATCTAGAGCAGTGTCTACTTAGAGTGAAGTCTTTTGGAGAATGTGTGGAATCCATATCTGATCATTTGATATTCAAAATTTTTGTCAGTGACTTAGATAAAGGCCAAATACCATGCTTATGGAATTTGCAGATGATGTGACCCATGGAGAGATGGTTATGATGTTGACTGACAGCGGCGGCACCCTGAAATATAGTGTTGGACCAAATTAAATAAGTTGAAATATAATAGAGATAAGTTGTCCATTTCAGTTGACAACTTCCTTAATGTGAGTTCATGATGTACAGTAGCCCCAAATGTAGCAATGTAACAACCCCAAAAATGTTGAATGGAGTTGGGCTGGGCTAAAGGAGACCTAGAATCCAAACAGTGGCAGGAGGTAGTTCACACACAGAATTATGCTCCACTTCAAAATAGAAAAGGACCTCAGAAGCTATTAGTTGTCCAGCCCATGTCTGAAAGAGTCCCTTCTATGACATATTCTTCATATATATTTAACCTATTCTTAAAGACCTCTGGAGGGAGAAAGAAGTTTTGTTGTACTCTACTCTCATCGACCATCTAATTTATTATTTTTACTCTGGTTGTCACATTTTAGAAGGAACCTTGACACATTAGAATGGATTCTAAGGACGATAATCTAAATGATGAATGTGCTGGAGATACTATAAGGATGAGTTGTATAGGAACTTGCAGTATTTAATACAAAGAGGAACCATTTAGCTTGGCGATCTCATCAGTTTTCATGGACTGTGGTTTTGGTTTGTCCTTTGTTCTTGAAGAGAACCATGGCATCCAGAAGGAGATACCATGACATGCAAGTGAATTGGATTTAAGTGAGGGAGGCTGTGTAAAGTCACAGTCTTGCTTTCTCCTCCAGAACCATTTGGCTCCAGTGGCAAGATACAGATCAGGATGACTGGAGCTGGACCAGGATGAAGTGGGAGACCTTAGCCTTTTTAAGCTAAGGTTTCTCTGAGGCCTCACTTTGAGTGAGGCAATGTCCATTCAGTGAATACATCTGTTTAAGAAGTGAGTCAAGGGATGGCCCCTTTAATCAAAAGAAAAAAGTCACAGGGAGGAGAAGACCCTGAATTTAATCCCATGGATTAAATTATCATCTTCA
Source organism: Bettongia penicillata ogilbyi (assembly GCA_023548195.1). Lineage (NCBI taxonomy): Eukaryota > Metazoa > Chordata > Mammalia > Diprotodontia > Potoroidae > Bettongia > Bettongia penicillata. The sequence goes on along the minus strand of JAJHZJ010000237.1, from coordinate 7,729,713 downwards.
TTTTGACGATTCTTAGATCTATTTATTGAACCCTAACCTCTTCCTGTCCTCCAGACTCCTATCTCCAACTGCTTATTAGACATCTGAAATTGAATGTCTTATAGATATTTTAAATTCAATGCATTCAAAACCAAATTTATCTTTTTCCCTTAATCATTTTCTCTTCCTAATTTACCCATTTCTGTTGAGAGCACATCTATTACCTCAGTTACCCAGGTTCACAAAGCTACATGGCTTTCAATTCTCATTCTTTCTCTCATTTCTACTATCCAATTGGCTGCTAATTCTGTTGATTCCACCATCTTAACATCTCTAGACAGTCTTCTCCCCTCTGACAAAGTTAACACCATGGTAGAAGCCCTCATTACTTCCTTCACCTGTTTATTATTGCCATGTCTATTGGATTATTTTCCTTTTCTTAGTTCACTTCAGTCAACCTGCCACTTAGCTGTCAAAAGAATTTTCCTAAAACACAGATCTGACCATGCCATCTCCCTATTCAGTAAATTCCAGTGTCCTACGATCAAATATAAGATCCCAGATTTAGGTTTTAAAGCTTCCCATAGCTGGGTCCCTTCCCACTTCTCAGATTTTCTTGCACCTTACTCCCTTCCATCTATCTGTAACCCAGTGACATTAGCTTCCTTGTTAAAGATATATTAGCATTTATAATTTTAAGTAAATCACCATCTGGTCAAAATACTCTTTACTGGCCAAAATGCATCAGGCTAGTTATTGGCTTCAGATTGTTTTCTTTATTTTAAGTTCTTATTTATTTATTAACACAGGCACTCATTCATACCTTAATTCTTTCATTAATTTATTCATTCATTCCTTCTGTCTTTTTCTACGTTTATACATGCACTTTCATTCATCTATTATCTATCTTTCTACAAAGATACTTCTGGCATCACAATGAATATAATTCTCTGTATATCTTTCAGAAGAGGAAAAATGATTTCTCAAACTACTTGGGAGATTTAATCAACCAAGTAGCATTTATTAAGTAGTTACTGCATATCTGGCTTCATGGTAGGTACTGAAGAGTAACTAACTCCCTTCCTTCCAATGAGATGGAAGACCACCAAGGCTTACAATATGCCAGCGGATTCTTAACCTTTTCTGGGTCAGGAACCCCACTGGCAATCTGGTGGAGTCTTTGGACCCTTCCCAGAAAATGCTAGATGTATAAAATACATAAGATTATGAAATAAACTTTTCATGTGTGTGAGACGGTAGTCAGCTCGATGAGTTGGTGGATGGAATGCTACACCTGGAGGAAGGAAGACCTGAGGTTGAACAGTAGTAGTAGTAGTAGTAGTAGTAGTAGTAGTAGTAATAGTAGTAATAGTAGTAGCAGCAGCTGTAGTAGTAGTAGTAGCAGTAAATAATAATAAATATCTGGCAATAAGTCTAATATCTATAGTAATTCTGAAGTAGTAATAAGCATAAATACATTTTAATAAACCTACAACTGTAATGTGATTATATATACATAAATATGTATATATATATATGTATGATTTCCACTGGTGACAGTATCACATGTGCTGAAAATATTTATGTAATTTGTTGCCTTCATTCATAATTGAAGGCAATGGTTAATTTAGTTTCCAAGTTCATCAACACCCTGAAATGTATTCACATAAACTCTCTCTACCCTGCCAGTGTCTTACAAGCTCTGCTATGTGTACTCCCTCTCTGCCTTGGATACCACCACTACTGTCATCTGAAATACTAACTGAACCTAAGGACTCCTGAGCCTTGACCTCTGCTCCCCAGTTGCATTCTTTGGACTTCCTGGTCTTTCTGTCTATTCTGCAAGTGAATTTCCTCATTTTGTATTATTCTCCTCCAACAGAATGTGAACTCATTGAGGGCAAGGCCTCTTTCATATTTTCTGAGTCTATCCTTAATATTTAGCCTAGTGCTTAATATGTAGTAAGTACTAAATAAATACTTTTTCATCTGTCCATTTATTAATTCATTAAAAGAAAAAATCCTGCTTTCAGGGGAAATTATATTCTCTCATTTACAATCACATATACACATGTCAGTCAGTCAATCAATTAGCATTTATTAAGCACCCATCAGGCATTATGATAAGCACAGGAGAACACAATCAGATAAAAGGCAGTCTCTACTCTCAAGCAGGCTTATAGTCTAATGGGGGAGACAATATAGAAGCAACTATTATACAAACGATATTTACATGGGTTCAATTGGAGATGGGAGTTTGCCATTGCCTGTGGTCACACAGTTAGTCTGAGGCCAGCTTTGAAATCAAGATGAATATTCCTGACTCCAGATCCAGTGCTCTATTTACTGTGTCATCTATTTGCCCTTCATCTTTTATCAGTCTTCTATCTTCCATTTACCTATTTATCTATATATCCAGATATGTATGGCATATGTATGTATCTATCTGTCTGTCTGTCTGTCTACCCACCTGCTTCCCTTCCTCTCTATCTAGCTTAAAGTGTCAAGTGCTGGGTTTACAGATGCAACAACATCTTACCTTTAAGGAACTTGACTTCTACTAGTTCAATACATACTGATTCAGGGTTTATTGTTCATGAGACTCTGGTCTATATAGGAAAACTCCAAATCCAAGTATTGTTATCTTTCTATAGATAATATTTTATGTGTTCTCTGCTTACTGGGTGCAGGGACGGGGAGGAAGGAGAAGGCAAGCAGGGAAGACACATAAGCATCATGTTTACTTTGAATCTTACAAAGGAGAAAGAGACCTTCTCTGAAGTGTATCACAAAATATCCCACATCTTTGTCGGCTGCCACTCCACATACCATAGAATCCCACAAGATTCTTATTAACTTCAAAGAGATCTCTGCACACAATAGGGTCTAAAAAGGAAGGAACATTCCAAAGGCATCATGAAGTATTATCTCTAGCAATGTAAGGCAGGAAACAGTAGCAGTGGGCCCCACTGGGTGGGCAGGCTGGATGTACTGGCTTGCTGCAGGCAGTCAGGAGCTCAGTGAGCCTTAACCTGATCATGCTGACAGTGAAACAAAGAGTCAGGGAGAGCCCTTCTGAGCAGCAGTTATTAATTGGAGGACATGTTGTACATGTTACTTAATCATTCCACTTTGGTCTGAACAATGACAAGGCTGGAGCTACTCACATAGGGACATGGAAACATGATCAGGTACCAGGTTAGTAGTCTTGTGATGTAACTAGGATCTCCTGATAATTGGTGTGGACCAGAGAGGGGAAGGCCAGAAATCAAGGTTATGTGTTCTGACTCCTGACCTATGGGGAAATCCTAGTCATGTCCTGCCATCAATATACTGTCCCCAGCTCTAATTACCACCTATAAACTTTGGGACTTTGGCCAGATCCATTGAAGAAAACAGGATAGTGTGTGCCATTTTCTGTCCCCTTAGAGAATACTCATACTTAAGGAGGAAGAAAAAGTAATGCTACTTTGATTGTCCCTTGGGAGATAATGGACCCTGGGAGTAATTAACCCTTCCTAAGCTGACTCCTCATTTATAAGTAGGTAAGGTAAACATCCAGTAGTTATTATATGTAAATGAATATGTTCTAGAGATTTCAAGGTCTCTGATAGGCCTGTCATTCACCAGCCAGTGACTTAGAGGGCAACATAATTCAACTTTCTTTTATGAATAACTCACTTTTCAGCAGAAGTAGGGGGTGAGAAGGGAAAGAAGGTACCCAGCAAAGGAATATGATGGAGAAGTCAGCTATATACGAAATGAGGGATCGCCCTATATGGTCTATAGTTGAATTGATACTGAAAGGCCTAACTTCAGAGACTTCATGTTATGCATGGATAGTTGATTTCTTATGGTGCAATGTGACTTGAATATTATTGTAGAAGTTTTAAGAATATCAGTAATTGTAGCAAAGCCTTTTTCTGCCATTATTCCTTCTATATTATCATTGAACTTCCTTAGACTCCCTGGACTCCCCTTAGGAGTCCTCCTATATAATTTATGAGATCAGTTTATGCAAACATTTTCAGCATGTTCAAGTATAAATTATCACACTTGGCTAGGGACTACATGCATCATCAAGGATTTTAATTTAGAGACAGGGTTTCTCCATAAAGGTTTTATTTGTAAGGTATATAAGGAATTGATACAAATATACAAGAAAAAAATTTATTCCCCAGTTTATAAATGCTTTAAGGATATGAACAGGCAGTTCTCAAGGGAAGAATCCTAGGATATTTACAGCTACATTAAAAAAATGTTCCAAGTAATTAATAATTAGATGACTGCAAACTAAAGCAATTCCTCCCACTTATCACTTATCAGACTGGATATATATATATATATATATATATACACACACACACACACACACACACACATGTATATATATGAGAGAGAGAAAGAGAGAGAGAGAGAGAGAGAGAGAGAGAGAGAGAGAGAGAGAGAGAGAGAGAGAGAGAGAGAGAGAGAGAGAGAGAGAGAGAGAATAGGAAATGCTGGATAGTTTGCATAAAAATAGGCATATTTTTACACTATTGGTAGAGCCGTGAATGGGTCCAACCATTCTGGAAAGCATTTGGAATTATGCACAAAACTAACAGGTACATGCCTTTTAACCCAGCTATATCCCAAAAATATAGAAGTAAGAAGAAAAAAGGTATTTATTGAAAAAAATATTTATAGTGGTTATTTCTGAAGTGGCCAAAAATATAGAATGTAAAGAAATGCTCAACAATAGGGAAATGACTGAATAAACTATGGCATATATATATACACATATATGCATGTATGTATATATATACACATATATGTATATACACACATATACATGTATATTATATGTATGTATATATGTATATATGTATGCATATATGCAATGTGATCAACTTATTTATTGTGTTGGAAGAAATGAGGAAAGAGAGGGTTTCAAAGAGTCATTGAAATATTTGAATGAGCTCAAAAAGAGTAAAGTGAGTAGAACCTGAGTATATTAACATTGATTTTGTAAAAACAAACGAAAACAACCAAACCAAAAGAAAGAACAAAACACAATTTTGAAATACTTACGAAGTCTCATCAACTTATCAATTACCCATGATTCCATTAGACTGGTAAAAGAGAATACTGCCCTTTTTCATGGAAGAAAGATGACAGTCTATTATGCAGAATAAGAGACCTCTTTTTGGACATGGCCAATATAGGAGTTTGTTTGCTTGACTTTGCTTATAGGGGTTCTGTATAAATTGGAGAAAATAAATGAATTCTTGTTGATTTCTTGTGGTCCAAAGTGACTTGAATATTATTGTAAGAGTTTTTAAGAATACCAGTAGTTGGAGCAAAGCCTTTTTCTGCCATTATTCCTTCTACATTCTCATTGAACTCCCCTAGACAGTTAATTAAATAAAAATAAGCTGAAAAATTGAGGATAGAGAATATTTTGTTTATCTCTAAACCCCCAGTTTCTGCCACAATGCCAGACACAGAGTAGGTGGTCAACAAATGTTTGGTTGATTAAATATTTTTAAAAGATGGTAAGATCCTAGATTTAGAGCTCTAGGGGAATTTACATGTTATTTAATCCAACCCTTCAATTTATAGAGGAGGTTGAAGCCCAGAGAGTATTCACTGGGTCTTAGAAGCAAAACTGTAGAGGTAGAAAGGACCTCAGATGCCACCTGGTTTTATCTCCATTTTATAGATAAAGAAATTCAAGTTAGAGAAGAAGGAAGTAATACATATTTCTTAGATGTCTAAAATGCACTAGGAGGTATACACAACACCTTAGAAATACCTCATGTGATCTTCATAACAACTTGGGAGGTAGATACTATAATTATCTCCATTTTAAAATTGGAGAAACGAAGGCAGACAGAGATTATATGACTTGTTGAAAAGTGAAAAGCATGCTGGCTTTGGAAATCATAGATTCAGATAGAAATGTGGATTTACAGGTTGTGTCATTCAGTCCTTTTATTTTGATTTTGGGGATATTAAGGATCAAAAGAAGCTGTATGACTTGCCCAGTGCCATGCAGGTCATAAGTACACAGCCTGGATTGATCCAGCTCTTCTGATTCTAAATCCAGAATTCATGATCTACCTGTGTGACCTTGTGAATCCTTTAACCCGGATGGTTCTCAGTTTCCAAATCTATAAATCAGTTTGTGGAGTAAATAGCCTCTGAAGGCCTTTCAAGCCCTAGATCTCTGTTTCACAAACAAAGGACATCTGTAGAAGTAAGTACAAAAAGTAAAGATTTCTGCCAAGATGAACGATATGCCATCGTGTTAGGACGGTCAGGATCAACACCCATCATTTTTTAAATCTTCCCAGCTCTTTCTGGGATATAAATAACTTTTCTGCTTTCAATAATGGCCCAGGTGTAACAGGAGTGATCAGAAAGGCACAATTGTGGCTGGAGGAGAAAACCCAACGCACTATCTAGAGCAGGGTGTGCTTTGTAGTGGTTACCACAGAGGCCGAATGACAGGATTAGCCATCACCCATACTTCTTCTCATGGAGGAGCTCTTTAATGGAGCCTGATTAATGGAGCAAATATGGTTTTGGCAAAACAATTGAAACAGACTCTTTGGACAAAGTGAGATTTGTCTACTGCACCCGATGCCCATTCAAGATGGACAAGTTTTTTTCTTTTTTGCTTTCAAATGGACATTTAAAAAAATGAAAAACAGATGTTTTATAGAAAGCTTTTAAAGTATAAAACATAGATGAAGGGCCTTGACTACTCAGATGGATTGGATCCAAGAAAGTATTGGCTACCAACCCAGCAAAATTGGGCTTTTTGTCCCAAAAGAGCTTTCTAAATTCAGGGTAGTTTTTAATGAAACAAAGAATATTTTTCCACAAAATGTAAGAAAGTCTAGAATTCTGAAATGCTATGTTACAGAATTATTGATTGAAATTGCAGATTACTAAGATTATTGTCAAAAAAGATTTTTTAAATAAAAAAGGCTCTTTGTATTCTCACTTAGATTCAATGTGTTGTCAGTTGTTATTACTGAGTGTTCTTTGTATTCTGGGCACTAGTTTAGGCACCATGAACTGCTCTTGGCATTTGAATGAACTTGTCTCTTTGGAGTACAGAGCAAGGCAGTACAGAAACTATCTCTCAGTTTCTAAGGTGAAACCAACAATTGTCCACATCTAAGCCCAAATAATGAAGTTTTTTCCACTCTGAAGCAAAGCATGGATAATCTTGACTCTCCAAAGCCTCAGGGGCTCAGAAATGATCCCTCTAATTATCTAACACAGTTTTTCTACCCTATGAGATCTGGCTTGCCCACTGTAGCTCAGTGCCCATTGTGATACTGTCTCTGCTACAGCCTCCAGTCTTGAGCTTCTGGTATATTGGTATAGAGGGCATGAGTAGCAGCATTCCCAGAATACAGAGAAGCAGTAAGGTGTAATTACAAGAACTTTCAACTCACTCAGTTTCAGAGACCTCAGATCAAATTCTGTCTCTGCCTACCATAACGTAATACAAACATGCTCCAGTTAGGCAACCTAACAGCCTCAATTTCCTCATTTGTAAAATGAGGATAATAGCACTAATCACCTCTAAGGGTCATTTTGATTCAAGTGCTTTAAAAGCCTTAGTGCATTATGCCAATCCTAGTTGTTTTTAGGTCAGCTGAAAGCAGTGTACAGTTATGGGATAGTAACAAACTGACTTGTCATTCTTTCACAAGTGTAGGAGAATCCTTTTAATGCTTTCCTCTTTTTTTATTAAACCACATACACACACATAACTCACCACTACCACCACTAATGATTGAGTGCATATTTGGAAATCAGGATGAATGTCCCATCGATGGGCAAAGGATTCACCCTCATAGCAATCATGATAAACAAACAAATAAAGAAAAATACAGAGAAAGGGACCAAGGCCAGATACACTATTGCATGCATTTGAATATTGATTTAAATGTGTTTAGTGCAATTTATTTTAAGAGCAAAGAATAGAGTAAGTACATTAACGATATGGTAAATGAAAAATGTGTAGGATAAAGAAATATTGGACAGACCAGCAGTAAAACTGACCCAAATTATCCCTTCCTATCTCTGATGAATATTGAATATTTAGTCTCCGTTGTTGTTTCGCTCCTTAGCTATAATAATCTTTCTTTTAAAAATAAGAGTTGTGATGGTATAAACTCAAGATCTGAACTCTGAAAGAAAAATTTTAGCCTTGAGCATCCCAAACCAACATCATAGGATGTTGCATGTGGTCTTGTGCAATTTCTTCAATTTATAAAGGAGAAAATTAGAGATCAACATCACACAGATAGGTTCTGAGGCAGGAACTGAGTCTAGCTACATCTCATGTTCTATAAGCAGCATACTTTCTACATAACAAACTGCCTCTTCAAATGAACCCCACTCTCTCTTAATATAGTACCACACCCGGCAACTAAGAGGTCACTCTGGCCTCATGGATATTTGTGCAAAGATTTAACCATTTTCATAACTTTGTGGAAAACAAAGCCAAGCAATGATCAGTCTGGAAGAGGAAAAAATTGGCAAAAAGCAAACAAACCCAAACCAAGCCAAAAATAAGGTTAAAGAGCTATACATATTCAAGTTATGAGGTTTTAATGACACACATTGGAAATGGAAGAGCAAATGTCTAATATCACTTTGGCATAATAAGTCATATTTTTTTAAAATTATTGAAGGTAGGAGGACATAGAAAAGGGTATGCTGTGACTATTAAAAAAAAGTTTAGGACTCTACAAACCAGGATGTCTGGGTTAATTAGGTATGAAAAGTGACAGGACAGATTGTGTTTAATTGGAACATCCCTCATCAAATACCAACTCCAATGTATTAATGTTCTATTTTTTACCTCTTGGACTATTTCATTGAACTGAAGCTTTTTATAATCTGACTGCAGGAAAAGTCTCTCTCCATTTTAAATGTTTGTTTTGTCTTTATGAACAGTTAACAACAAGTATTTGGTAGCCTAGGCATCCTTGCTGAAGTAGCAGTTGGGAGGAAATGTTTGAGGAGCATTCCAGGAGACAAGCAAGAGGTAGATTTCATACAGAGCTATTTTGACAGAGCATTATCTCTGGATGGGGGCTCATAGCTGAAAGATAGAGAAAAGTATAGTTTCTTAGACTACGGTTTCCCAGAGCAGAGGCAAAATATTTGAGATGCATATATCTCCGAGAGACCTATCAAAACAATGAATTAGTAGTAGCTTTGTTGGAGGAGTGGGGGGAGGCAGAGAAGAGTGAGTAAACATCCCTATTCAGTCTATCAACCAACCACTTCTACCCACCAAATGTCAAATGTACCAATTTTTGTCGTTGTGACTCTGTGATTGCATGACAGACTTTCTACATACTTCTAGAGTTTTTGGTTATAATTCAAGCTTTTTTTTGCAATAAGTACAGATAAATATTTGTAATATAACAATGAAGGCAATGGGATTTATTTCCCTGGAGATCTCTGTAAATAGATCAAATAATCACCTTGTACACATTTTATGTGGAATGTGATACTTCTCAATGTCGTAGACTCCCTCTCACTAGAGGTCTTCATTGGAACTCTTAACTACTCGTTGGAGTTATTGCAGGTTTCATTCTATTCAAATATTGGTGAGTGATTGATTTCCTATGAGATCCCTTACCACATTTAGACTGATTTTATATCTATTCTCTTAAAAACAAAAGGCTAATCCTAATGATCCCCTGCCTCATTATGATTCTGAATATGTGCTGAGCATAGATACCCTGTACCCAAATAAAGCTTGCAGATAGGCATTTATTTAATGCTTCTGGAAGGTGAAAAGTGCTTAAGATCAGAAAAAGTGATAAGCATCACATGAAGTAGATGAGTTCCAACTTAGTTATCCCCAAATAATTTTATTTGGAGCAAACCAATAACTGATACAGATTGTGGTGAATAATTTCTACAGGCATATAAAGAAATCAATAATCAGCTTATTTTCTGGGTTTCTCTACCTCCTTGCCAACTTTGTACCCTCAAGATATAGGATAGCTCTGCCCTGGCACTTGCTCTTGTGATTGGTGAATCTCTTATCCATTCTTCCATTTCATGAGGGTTCCTAGATATGACCATTTTACTCCCAGTTCAGTTTGCCCTTAGAATTTCTCCTTGTACTTTCCAATTCATCTTTATGTGTTTTCTTCATCTGTTAGAGTGCAAGTTCTTCAGTGGAAGTATTTTCTATTTTGCATAAAGCGTACTTAAGAAATGTTCTCTGTTTCTCTGTCTCTGTCTTTCTCTATCTCTCCTGAGACCTATCAAGAGAACTGATAATCATATTTATATTTTACAGAAATGATGATTTGGTCTTCACTGGTAGTGCAATATGAAATTAGCATACCTGGTAGATACTCTAGCAATCTCAAAAACACTAATGCTCAGCTCAGTTGAAGGAAAAAGAACTCATCCTAATCTTCTTAAGTGTCTGATATTCTCCAATAATTTAATATATCCTTTATTTTTTCTCCATATTATTACTTTCAATAATCAAAACAACTCATGATTGCCCATACTTTGTGATTCTTGTCTATGCGCTCTGATCAGTTCATGGAAGAGAGTCTCAGAGGGTCTTAAATTCACTGATCTAGACCTAGATATAGACCTAGAAGATAGTAAGAAGTCACCTAATCCAATCCTGTCATTTGTTCAATGAAGTAATAGAGGCCCAGGAATTTTAAATGAATTTAAGGTCATAGAGATAGTAAGAATCACAGTTGGGATGTGTACTTTACTCTAAAACTTGTTCCATTCAGTGTTTCTTATATTTTCTTACGTGGGCAACAGTGGATAATGTGACCTGTATGGTGTCTCTCGCTCATCCTACCCTACTGATCTCTTGTTTTTTCTGGTCACTTGTTTGTCTCATTGTAACACCAATGTAATATCTATAGAAGCCACTATGAATATGCATGTGTATTTCCAGGATAAATTCATAAAATATAAATAACTCTCTTCCTCAAAGATGAAACCAAGCTATTCAGATACCAGAAAACTAAATCCAATATGGTAACAAAGAAATTTATGCACACCACCAATCCAGGGAGCACCAGAATCCCCAAGCCTTTCCTCTGTTAGCTCCCCTAGGCAAAATTCCTCTCTCTCTCACTCACACCAGCTGCTCTTCCTCAGCTCTGCCTTGCTCTTCTCCCAGCTCTGCCTCATTCTCACTTTCTGTTTCACCTATTTGGCAAACTCTCATGGGTTCCATGCTACTCAAGCTATCGTTTGGGCCAAAGATCAAAGAAAGCCACATGGGTCTATCAAGGGATAGGGAAGATCTTCAATTTCTTTTAACATTACATTTGGCTCCAAGATCTTTTGTGTCCATTAATAAGTCAATGGGAATTTAAGGGTAACTAGTATCAATATAACTTTACAACAATACAACAGGGATAACACAAAATAAACACATGAAACAATATCTTAGGGTGTGGTCTTGGGCATAAACATCCCATCATTCACCCCTCAAATGAATAGGGCCCAAAATGCTTTGGGGTAAGGGACAAAGGTCTATTCTTCTATAACTGCTTCCTGCTGAGATTAGAGGTAGAGCTGTTCCTGCCTTACAAGGTCCCATTTGAGGGATCTGTTCTTTCACTGGTATCTGGAGCTTGGTTGATGCCAGCTCCAGAGGTGATGCATCACAGTCTTGGACAGAGGATGACATCCAGCTTAAGCAGTCAGTCTTCTACAAGTGGAGGGCACTAAGCCTACAGGAGACAAATCTAGCAAATAGATTGAACAGACAAAAACCAAAGAGAATAAGTAGACAATAACCAGAAGGAGGGTAAATATAGTGTCAGACATGCTTCTGGAGTCCTTGAACCCACTGTATTAATTCCTGTCTTCCTTAATGCAAATTGGTGTTTCCTCTCAGATAAATTTAAAGTCATACCTCTCAATTATCTATTCCAATGATGTATTCAGGAACAGGTACAATTACCAAGGTATATTCTTTCTTAGGTAATTGTTCAATTTTCACTGTTAGCTTAACTTGCCTGGCTGATACTTCAACCCCTTCTAGTCCTGTGATGGTAATGAGTTCCATGTTTAAATTTACCAGGGTTTCCTTATATAAGAGAGGCCTCTGCCCCAGTATCTATTAATGTCCTAGTTATAGTAGTTGATCCACTTTTTCTATTATTTGGTTAAAATGATACGAAGTCTGTAATCCTGTCTGTGTATTTCTTTCATCTGAGCTGGGGTTGACCAATTTCTTATTCTCTCTGAAAGTGTGACAAACTTGGATACAATGATTCAGGAGGATCTGTAGGGGCAGTTCTTATTTCTCTATTCTGTCTAATATTAAAACTCTTTTTTTGGTACATCTTATGTAATCAGTTAGTTGAAATACCATCTATAGTTTCAAAATATATCCCTGCTCTTAATAAAGCAGTAAACGTATCTTTCCTTGTTAATCTATTCTGACTTTGAATCTATTGACTATTTTCTCTTCTCTCTTGAGGAAATTTATCTTTTCCCAATTAACCTAAATTACCTAAGTATGCAATCTTATCTAACACCTCTGAAAGAGGGTGCCCTATTTCCCCAATTAGTAGAGTCAGAATTACATGTTTATAAGAAGGAGGAGCAGACTTTACTATTATATTTCTATGAGACACTGTTAAGGGAGTACTGTGATATGTCTGCATCTCCATTCGCAGTTTTCACTACCTCTTCTTTTAATTTTCTTATACAGTCTCTAAATGAGCATCTCTCTTCACTAGGTTACATACAGTCAGTGGGATAATACCTATTGCATCCCTTGGCAGCTAAAACTAAGAAATTAGTCCCATTGTTACCTCCTTGAATATAATAATACCTGGAAGCTTGTTATACAAAAGAATTCTAATACTTATAAGTTTCAAATAATATATGTTAGCTACCCATACTCCTCTGGCTCCTTCATCACTGATTCTCACCATAATTCTCCCATGCTTTCGGTGAATTGAATTAAAATGTATGTGACCTCTTGCTGAGTGAAATCCTCGGTTACTTCCTTAAACAATGTGTCTCCCTTCCCCCCAGTTCTCCTGCTTTCTTCATTGTATTGGACTATGCCCATATTCCTAGAAGCCTCCTCATCTGAATTTGTTTCATTTCCTCCAACATGTCTTCCTCCCAGATGACTGGGTCCCAATCAGGCCCTGTACATGCAAGGTTGCATGAACCTTCCTTTTGTAACTTTCTCTTTTTTTTTTCCTTGAGCTATAGTGACACCTGCCTTTTCTTTTACCACTTGATACTTTCTAGCTTGCTCTTCTAAAGGAAGGTTCAGATGTTATAGCATAGAAAGCTTCTCATGCAAATCAGCTAACTCTTTTTTCAGTGGAAACTTTTCCTCCAGCAATTTGTCTCTGCTTTAATTTGTTTACAACATCCATCCTCTCCTACATACCCCTGCTATTCCTTTCCCTTGTTCTATTGGCATTCCTTGCAAACATCTTTCTAAATCTCTGGTTTCTCCCTTCTGTAGCTTCAGTTCCCAATGTTCACAAAATCCTATGCTTTGAATCCATTTTCTTGTCAGGGAGAAATAAGGTAAATTTCTCCATCCCAAGAGATGCATTTCCTTCCCTAGAGCCTTCTTGTTTCTATGTACAGGTTTTATATTTTGTGATCACATCCTCATCATCATTTACAACACTGATGTGATACCCATACGAAACACTATGAATATGAACGTGTATTTCCAGGATAATTTGTGAAATAAAAAATCTCTCTTCCTCAAAGATATTCAATATATTCAGATACCAGAAAGTCAAATCCAACATGGTAACAAAGAAGTTTATGCACACCCAGTCCAGGGAGCACCAACATCTCCAAACCTTCCCTCCACTAGAGCTCCCCACAAACAAGCTCCCCTAGGCAAAATTCCTCCCTCTCTCACTCACACTAGCTGCTCTGTCTCAACTCTCCTAGTTCTGCCTCATGTTCACTTCCTGCTCCACCCATTTGGCAAGGTCCTCCCACCATGAGAACCATGTGATTCAACTGTGAACTGAGCCAAAACTCAAAGCAGGTCAGATGAACTAACTAAGGGATAACAAAATCTCAAGCTCCCTTAACATTTCACTCTTGAAATAATAATAATTCTATTATGAGCTATATAAACTTTAACAATGATGATGACTAGAATTTATATAGCATTTTAAGGTTTGCAAAGTGCTTCACAAATCTTATCTCATTTTTTTTTCATCATAACATTTAGAGGCAGATGGCTTTATTATATCTTCACTTTATTATTATTATCTTTCACTTTTTTATTATCTTCACTTCACTATCAGGAAACTAAGACAGGCAGCTGTTAACTTGAAAGGGGCCACATAACAAGCATGTGTCTGGGGGAGAATCAGAACTCAGGTTTTCCTGACTCAAGTCCCACTACATCTCACCTAACTGCTTTTCGAGCCTTAACTACTGCCTCAATACAATTCCTCATTTGTCATGTATTATAGCATGTTCATACCCGCCTGAAACATATCCATTACCCTTTGGATGATGCTCTATTTCTGTTTTTTTTCTGGAATGAGGGGCAGTCTAGTCTCCATTCTGAGTAGGTAAAACCTAAATCATAAAACTCATACATTATAATTTAAAAGCTTGAATTTTATTGCCTCTAAAAAACTGTGATGTGATTAATATGGGGCATGATAAAATGAATATTTAAAAATTGATAAGGAAGATTACCAGTGAAAGAACTGGTGGAGCCTGAATACAGATCAAAGATACTTTTTCTTAACTTTATTTTGCTTTTTTTGTTGATGTTTTCTTTCACAGCAAAACTTACATGGAAATGTGTTTTGCAAGACTACACATGTATAACCTATGTGAAATTGCTCCCCTTCTCTATGGGGGGGATAAGAAGGGAGAGGGAGGATTTGGAATTCAAAATTTGAAATAAAAAATGTTAATATGCCCAAAGGGCTACAAAAATATGCATAACCTTTGACCCAGCAATACTACTCCTAGGGCTGTATCCCAAAGAGATCATAAAAATGGGTGAAGGACCCACATCTGCAAAATATATGTATAGCAGCTCTTCTTGTAGTGGTCAAGAATTGGAAACTGAAGTGATGCCCATCACTTGGGGAATGTCTGAACAAGGTATGGTATATGAATGTAATGGAATACTATTGTGCTATAAGAAATGATGAGCAGGCTGCCTTCAGAAAAATACAGACATATGAACTGATGCTGACTGAAATGAGAAGAAGCGAGAGAGCACTGCATATATAGTAACAACCACGTTGTTCGATGACAGATTTTGATATATTTATATCTTAGCAATACAAAGATCTAAGACAATTTCAAAAGACTCATGGTGGAAAATGTTATCCAAATCCAGAGAACTGGAGTCTGAATGCAGATTGAAGCATACTATTTTTTCTCTCTCTCTTTTTTGTTTTATTTTTTTCCTGAGAATTCTTCCATTCATTCTAATTCTTCTTTACAATATGACTGATGTGAAAATATGTTTAATAAGTATGTATATTAGAGCCTATATCAGATTACACACCTTCTTGGGGAGGAAGGAAGAGGGGAGGCAGAGAAAATTTAAAAATCAAAAGCTTATGGAAGTAAATGTGGGAGACTAAAATTAAATAAATTAATATGAAGAAAAACGAATGTTAAAATTGTTTTACATGTATTTGGGGGAAAAGAAAATGCTATTATACAAAATAAAAGATAAAGAAGTTCTGGAATACAAGAGGGAAAAACTGGTGAAGCAGACTCTCACTACCAAGGACAAGTAAAAATTAAAAAAAAATATGGGTAAGGGATAAATTCAACAAATACTATGTATGCGGCACTTTTAGAGGGGTATACAAGGTAAATGAAATATGCCTCCTTGCCCTCAAGGACAGCATACCAAAACAAGTGTTCCAGATTCTTAGAGAACTGAAAAAATTTATCATCTCTCACTTCCCCCTTCCCTGTTCAAACACTGTCAGTTTTACCTTTGCAACACCCCCATCATACCCCCTTTTTTGCTCTGATATGGACACGAACAAGCATTAATTCATCCTTGGACTATTGCAGTAGCCTTCATGTAGATCTCTTGTCTTTTGGCATTTTATCTTACCTCTCTTAATTCTAGTGCCTTTTCTCTATTAATTTTCTACTTTTCCCGTATATAGTTTGTACATATTTATTTACTTGTCATCTCCCTTATTAGATTGTGAAATCCCTGAGTGCAGGGATTATCTTTTTTGCCTCTTTACAAATCCCAAGCATTTAGTTCTGTGCCTGGCCCATAGTAGACACTCAGTAAATGTTTATTGACTGACTGATAGCTTATATTCAGTGCATTCTTAATTCAGTTCAATAGGCATGTTAAGCACTCAGTTGGTTCCAGACATTATTTTAGCCACTGATAAATTACCTAAACCCAACTGCTGTCATGAAATTAAAAAATACATTAGGAGGGCAAATGCTGAAAAGAAATGTTGAGAAACAAAGTTTTCATGTGAGCTATATGTCAACTATATTTCAGATATAATATTTGCCTTTTATTGTTTAACCATTTCAGTCATGTCCAACTCTTTGTGACCCCATTTTGAATTTTCTTGGAAATGATACTGGAATACTTTGCATTTCCTTTTTGAGCTTATTTTACAAATGAGAGAACTGAGGCAAAGAGAGTTAAATGACTTTTCTTGGGTCACCCAGGTAGTAAATGTCTGAAAATGGATTTGAGACTGGTCTTCTACCCATTGCACCACTTACACTTTTCTAGTTTTTGCCATACATTCCTATTATAATAAGAAACAACCTCAAATGGCACCATTCATGTGATTGAAAATCTTGATCTTCCATATTGCAATATCTTTCATTTCATAATACTAAAATATTTTTCCAGGTAGTAACTCAGTTACTTTCATAGTATTCCATACCATAACTAAAATGTTGTTTACACTTTAAAATTTACAATTATGCTTCTCAATAATCTTAGGTAGGAGATGATGAAAGTGCGCTTATTCTCAATTACAAATATGGTCATTCAAGCTCCTAAAAGCTGATTATTTTTTGTCTATGTTAGACAAGTTGTGACAGAGTGAGGATTTAAAGTCAGTTCTCCTGATTCTGAGCTCCATGATCTTTGCATTATGCCTTGTTGCACAGATGCACCTTCCTTACACAGGAAGAAATGATTCATCAAGGTTCACAGTTATTCTTGATAACTGGAGAATTGGGACCTAGGTCTCCTGAGGACAAGAGTTACAAAAGTTCACCTTCTTTCCCTAAAGTTGTGCTGATGAGGCACATTTGTTCCTTTGCCTGATTTAAAGCCTTCCCTGTGCTTATTAACATGTATGCATAACTGAGGATTCAGTGTCTGTGTATAGTGTCAACACAAGTTAGATATAGAAAAGTGATCTGTTCCCATACATTTTGACAATATGCCTCATTCTAAAGGTCAAACAAAATGAGTTTTTGTTTGCATTAAAAGCTGTAGATTTATCGTGTATTTGAGGTGAGTCTCCAAGAAAGCATATTTATCATGAGTGTCTGCATTATTAAGTGTCAAGATGGAAAGTGTTCTAGTGGAAATATTATTTTTATAGCTCTGATGTTTTGACTTTGTTAATCTACTGTTCCTGTTTCTTATTTTGAGATGGTATAAGATCTTCCCTTAATACGTTGAAAACATCTGAAGAAATCAGTGAAAAAATAAAAAAAATTAATAATTAGATATTGCAGATTTCTACATCATAGTTCCAAACTATAGAATTTTCCTGATTTTTGAGGAATCAAGAACGTATTGGACACTCTCCCTGTGTATTTTCTTCTTTATTTAGTTATAGTGCTATTGATGAGTCACATGGACAACTAGAGATGAGAGGAAATACTTTACAGGAACATAGCTTAAGCAGATGTGAATGTTTGGTTTTACAATGGCTACAAAAACTATGTGTATAGTGCTAGTGGTGGATGATTCAACCTATTTTCCTAAAAATTCAACAATTTAACTTCCTCTAAGAAGTTTTCAAAGATGCTTTCTCCCTCTCACTTTTACAGCAGCAGTCATGAACACTGATATACTTTGTTCTTAACATAATAATATATTGAGGTTTTGCTTAAATGTAGAAATTGGTCAATTACATAACTGAATTGATTTGTTACCCAACTTAATTTTTTTTGTTTTTTTTAATAAAAATTTATTTATTTAACTTTTTACATTCATTTTCACAAATTTTTGGTTCCAAATTTTCTCCCCTTTTCTCCCCTCCCCCACCCCAATACCCCAAGCAATCTAATTTTCCCTATCACCAATCTGCCCTCTCTTCTATCATCCCTCCCTTCTCTTGTCCCCATCTTCTCTTTTGTCCTGTATGGCCAGATGACTTTCTATTCCCCATTAACTGTATTTCTTATTTCCTAGTAGCAAGAACAATACTCGACAGTTGTTCCTAAAACTTTGAGTTCCCAATTCTCCCCATCCCTCCCTCCCCACCCATTCCCTTTGGGAAGGCAGGCAATTCAATATAGCACATATCTGTGTAGTTTTGCAAATGACTTCGATAATAGTCGTGTTGTGTAAGACTAACTGTATTTCCATCCTATTCTGCCCCTCATTGTTTCTATTCTGTCTTTTGATCCTGTCCCTCCCCAAGAGTGTTGACTTAAAATTGCTCCCTCCTCCCATTGCCCTCCCTTCCATCATCCCCCCCCTTGCTTATCTCCTTCTCCCCCACTTTCCTCTATTGTAAGATAGGTTTTCATACCAAAATGAGTGTGCATTTTATTCCTTCCTTTAGTTGAATGTGATGAGGGGAAACTTCTTGTTTTTTTCTCAGCTCCCCTCTTTTTCCCTCCACTAAAAAGTCTCCTGCTTGCCTCTTGAATGAGTGATAATTTACCCCATTCCATTTCACCCTCTTTCCTCCCCCTACCATTCTCTCTCACCATTTACCTTAAATTCTTTTAAGATATGGTCCCATCCTATTCAATTCACTCTGTGCTCTCTGTCTCTGTATGTGCGTGCATGTGTGTATGAGTGTGTGTGTGTGTATGTGTGTACATGTGTGTGTGTATGTATGTGTGTGGTCTCACCAACTACCCAGATACTGAAAAGTTTTAAGAGTTACAAATACTGTCTTTCCATGTAGGAATGTAAACAGTTCACCTTTGGTAAGTCCTTTATGACTTATCTTTGCTGTTTACTTTTTCATGCTTCTTCTCATTCTTGTGTTTGAAAGTCAAATTTTCTTTTCAGCTCTGGTCTTTTCATCAAGAATGCTTGAAAGTCCTCTGTTTCATTGAAAGACCATATTTTCCCCTGAAGTATTATACTCAGTTTTGCTGGGTAGGTGATTCTTGGTTTGAGTCCTAGTTCCTTTGACTTCTGGAATATTCTATTCCACACCCTTCAATCCCTTAATGGAGAAGCTGCTAGATCTTGAGTTATCCTAACGGCATTTCTATAATACTGGAATTGTTTCTTTCCGGCTGCTTGCAATATTTTCTCCTTGACCTGGGAATTCTGGAATTTGGCCACAATGTTCCTAGGAGTTTCTCTTTTTCTATCTCTTTCAGGTGGTGATCGATGGATTCTTTCAATACTTATTTTGCCCTCTGGTTGTAGAATAACAGGATAGTTTTCCTTGATAATTTCATGGAAGATGATGTCTAGGCTCTTTTTTTGTTCATGGCTTTCAGGTAGTCCCATAATTTTTCAATTGTCTCTTCTGGATCTATTTTCCAGGTCAGTTGTTTTTCCAATGAGATATTTCACATTTTCTTCCATTTTTTCATTCTTTTGGTTTCGTTTTGTGATTTTTTGGTTTCTCAGAAAGTCATTAGACTCCATCTGTTCATTCTAATATTGAGAGAACTATTCTCTTCAGTGAGCTTTTGAACCTCTTTTTCCATTTGGCTAATTCTGCTTTTGAAAGCTTTCTTCTCCTCATTGGCTTTTTGAACCTCTTTTGCCAATTGAGTTAGCCTATTTTTCAAAGTGTTATTTTCTTCAGTGTTTTTTTGGGTCTCCTTTAGCAAGGTATTGACCCATTTTTCATGCTTTTCTTGCATCTCTCTCATTTCTCTTCCCAGTTTTTCCTCCACCTGTCTAACTTGATTTTCAAAATCCTTTTTGAGCTCTTCCATGGCCTGAGCCCACCGGACATCCACGTGGGATGTCTGGGATACAGAGCCCCCGCCCTCCACATCTTTCCCTTATGTTAAGAGTAGTTCCTTGTCATCAGAATTGAAAGGCGGGAACATCTGTACCCCATCAAAGTAGCTTTCTATAGTCTTATTTTTCTTCCCTTTTCTGGGCATTTCCCCAGCCAGTTACTTGACTTCTAAGATTCCTGTCTACCCCTGCCTAGATCTGCCCAGCTAGTGCTTGGCGTCTGAGATTCAAATGGGCTTTCTGAGGCAGGCACGGCTGCTATTCAATGTGAGCCTAAGTTCTAGTGCTTGGGTGGGGGCAGGGCTGCCTCCCAGGCTCAGTTCCCTCAGGGGGGTTATTCAAAGACCTTCAGTAATGGAGTGGGTTCGGACAGGGCCGTCTCCCAGGCTCTGATCTCTCAGGGGGCTTATTCAGAGACCTTAGGTAATGGTGCTCCTGCTTGCTCCAGGAGTCCCGGGGCCGTTGCTGCTGCCTCTGCCGCTGCCTCTGCCACTACCTCCTGAGGGGGCCTGAGTCACGGAGACACCCTGCTCCCCTCTCGGCCAGCCCAGATGTCTCTCTCACTGACCTGTAGCGCCTATGGGTGGAGGGACCTTCCCGGCTGCTGGAGCTTCCCTCCCTGAAGCCTGCTCGGATCTTCTCCTCTGGGGCTGCGCAGCCAGGGCAGCACAGGGGTGGACTCCGCCTTCTGGGGCACGATGGACCCCTGGGGACGGCTCTCCAGGGCTCTCTGGGAATGGAAATCTTTTCCACTGTGTTTCTACGTGCCTTGCAGTGCTCCAGAATTTGTGGGGAGTTCTTCTTGCAGGAAATATATGGGCTGTGGGTTTGGAGCTAGCATACATGAGTCTTTCTACTCTGCCATCTTGGCTCCACCCCCTACCCAACTTAATTTTGTACTACCATCTAATTAGTAGTTAATATTTCCAAAACAATCATATCAGTTATGTGTTTTTATTAATGTTTATGTGCGTAGATGTGGTCTTAGTGAGCACCCTTCAATGTCCTGTTGATCACCAGATTCAACAAACTTTGTTCACTTCCCATTTTCCTTGTCTCCCTTGTGATATCTGACACTATTGACCATTGACATTACTGAATATTTGATACTCTTTTAGTGAGATTCATGAAAAAAATATTGGACAAGAAGTCAAGAAATTGGGGTCCTGGCTATAGCTCTGCCACCATATAGCTACGTAACTGTGGACAAATCTTGAGGCTACAATGCCCTTCTCTAAATCAATTATGATGATTGAGGGGGAGGGCAGCTAGATGGTGCAGTGGATAGAGTGCTGTGGCTGAGGTCAGGAAGATTTGTGTTCAAACATGACTTTAGACACTTACTAACTGTGTCACCCTGGACAAGTCACTTAAATTTTTTTGCCTCTGTTTCTTAATCTATAAAATAAGATGGAGAAGGAAATCGCTAACACTCCAGTATGTTTGCAAAAACAATCACAAATGGGGTCATGTAGAGTTGGACGTGAGTGTAAAATGACTAAATAACAACAACGACTGGAGAACCTCTACCATTTTTTCCAGCTGTCAATTTCAGATCCTGTGACTATGGCAGATGATTTAAAAGGTTTCTTTTACCTTTTCCTGTGACTATGACATCCACAATACTTCTTACCTTAGATGCAAACATATCCTATTTAACACATTTTCTGCACACTTTCACTTGAAAGTCTTAAGTCTTACTTTTAATTCAGTGTCCATTAGTAGTGATGAAAAAAAGTAAAACTAACAAAAAAAACTTTCCTGACCATAGAAACTTATTAAAAAAAGCAAAGTAAAGTCAAACCAGACAACAACAAAACCAACAAACCCAAGTTCTTCAGTTGGGAAATTACAGTGAATGTTAAGAGAAAATCTCATTGGCTATAATTTGCCTTTGTAATAAATACGGCAGGGATGCTTCTGGAATTATCTTAAATCTTTTTAATGCTTCACAGATTGTCTTTCCTTTGCAAACTTTTCTGATGATCCCAGTTTTATAACATCATTTTAAATTACGGAAGAGATCTGAAGTGAAAAGTCTCTTAATTGGGCTTCAACACATTTCAAAACTTACACATCAAGATTGGGACCAAGTGAAGCAAGATACTTCTTTTCACCAGACCTGAAAGCCATTCATTTAATGTACTGCACTATGCTAAACTTGGACTTATTAATCTAGTAGTTGAGACCTGAAGAGTTACTTAACCCTGATTGCCTCATCCTGGGTCATCTCCAGTCATCCTGATGAATATCTGGTCACTGGATTCAGATGACTCTGGAGGAGAAGTGAGGCTGGCGACCTGCACAGCCCTGCCTCCCTCACAACAAAATCAAGTGCAAGTCATGTCATTATTTCTCTGATGGCACGGTCTTCTTCGGTAACGAAGGATGAACACACACACACACAGCTCTCTTCCTTAATTGTTCTTTCATCCACTGAGTCACCTAGATTTATGTCTTTCCTTTATCTACCCTCTACCTCCATTCATTTGTGAAGTTATTTAGCATCTATCCTAGCAATATCTTTTACACCATCTCTCCCTTTACATTAACATTGAAATTTCTCTGGTTCAGGTCATCATCTCTATTCAACTATACAATTATACTAACCTCCTTGGTACTCTTCCTGCCTCTGTCCTTCGTATCTTTCAATTTTTCCTTTCAACCCATTTCACAAGCAATCTGACCAACACATTGATAACATCACTCTTATTCATCATCTGACAGCTGTGAACCTCACACACGTGTATATAAATATATGTACACATATAAATTTAAATACATACTATATGATATTATTTACATATTATTTAAAATAATACGGACACATACAATCTCTCTGCATACAAAATTTGGTAATAATATTTCATTAAAGTCACTTTCATGTATAATTCTCTGTATTTTATTTTATGCATTTAAGAATGTTATTTGGAGAAGGGGACCATAACATAAGAAGGATGATTAACTTCTGGTAATTTCCTTAAGGTGTCATTCATAGGTCTCTCATCTGATGTCAATCCACTTCTTCATTCCTATTTCATTTAATTCTGCCTCTCACATTCCACATCATAGCTAAAGTTTGTCGCTGTCCCTTCCTGATTCTTGTCTTTTTCTCTATCAGCCTTTTTGTTCACTTCTTCCCATGTCAGAAAATACACCCCTCTACCCTACTATGTGAACTTGTCTCTCAAAGTTCCTCCCTTCCTTCAACACCAAATTCAGATGCCATCTCTTCTATGAAGTTCTTCCTGGTTCTTTTTTCCTTCAGTCCCCCTTGGATGAAAATGACTTCTTTCTTGTCACAGTTGTCATAATATGTTGCCTCTTATTGATGTTATTTAGTCATTTTACTCATGTTTTCCTCTTTGTTACCCTATTTGGGGTTTTCTTGGCAAAGATACTGGAGTGGTTTACTATTTCCTTCTCCAACTCATTTTACAGATAAAGAAACTGAAGCAAATAGAGTTAAGTGACTTGCCCAGGCTTAGACAGCTAGAAGTATTTGAGGTCAGGTTTGAACTCAGGTATTCCTGACTCCAGGACTGGCACTATATCCATTAAACCACCTCGCTGTCCTATACAGCTTACCTAGAGCTCTCTAAATATTCTCTGTTCTCCTTTATATCCCAGTTATTTGAGTGCATACTTTTTCTTCCTTATTAGATTATGAATTCCTAGATCATACCTATCCATCTTTGTCTTTCTAGTGTCGACAATGCCTGGTACATAGTAGATATTTAATAAATGTTTTAGTTTTCTTTAAACTGAATTAAGTGGAAGCTTAACCTTGCCACAGGCACTTCCTCCTTCCAGATAGCCCATTTGAGCCTCAGCAATTGGACCTCAGAATATTTGCTTCTGGGCTATTGTCAGGAAGCTATGAACTATGTGAAAGTCAATTAAATAAGTGAAAATAAGTTTAAAGTTCTGATTTTTGTCTTGGTCAAAAGATGTTTTAACTTGGTGTAAACTGGTATTGTAGTCATGAAAACCAGAGGTTTGAGTTTTTCTTTTACATATTTACCTCTGTGACCACTTGGGCAAGACAGTTACCTTCCATGTGCCTCAGGTCCCTTACTTGTAAAATGAGAATGTTGCACATGATGACCTTAATATTCTTCTAGTTCTAGATTTATAATCCTTATGATTTGTTCAACTCAGAATTTAACTATCATTTAGTGATAACTAGAATTTATATATTGCTTTAAGATTTAGAAAGCACATTCCAAATATTATCTCATTTTATTCTCCCAACAGATCAGGCATATAGGTACTATTATTATCATCATTTTGTAGATAAAAAAAAACTGATGCAAGCAGAAATTGCATGACTTACCCAGGGTGGCAGAGCTTATAAGTGTCTAAGCAATAAGAAATTGGATTCAAATGCACATTTTCTTGATTTATGATACCTGTTTAACCATCAAAATATAATTCTGAACATATTTTTAAAATAAATGAGTACTTTAATGTCTTTTTAGGAATTTGGGAAGTTGACTTTCTTTTATTTTATTGTGAACTAAAGATAACATGGGACTTTCTACAAGCATATCATAATTAATATATTTGAATGATTTAATGTTTTTAGGTATTAAATTTACCTATTGGAATATAAGTATTAGAAAGACTCACAGAAATGAGAGGGCCTCCAAGTAACTATTTTTTTTTACATCTCATAAAATTGATTACTTAGTGTTTTAACGTATTCAAGTAATTTGTAAACCCTCATTCTACTGCAAGTGGCTCATTTTACTGCTGATTCAAAGTAGGCAAGAAAAACATAATTCTCCTCCACAGTCAGGACACTTATGGATTTTGAAACCTCAGGGTACTTTTCAACAATTGATCAATGAAGTGGAATTTGGAAACACATTTTATATGCTACGGTGCCCTATAGAAAAAGCCTAAGTTCAGAAATCTTGTGAAAAGGTAGATGCTGAATTCATTTAGAGAATTAACACTTTTTTTTTTAGTCAGGGTGCTATAATGATATATAATAGTAGGTGAGAAGAATATAAGGATCCAAAGTGAGGATTACTGTTTTTTTTCCATTGGAATCCATTATTGGTGAATGAAAAAGTCTGTATTCTATTCTCATATCCATACTTTTTAAATATATTTAGCAACCCAAACAAGGGTTGAAATGTTATTCCCTCAGATTTCACCAACTTAACACTGACTTACCTTTCCTCAGACTATCACCAATAATCTCTTTAGGATAGTACTTTGGCCATCAAACATTTTAGAAATCAAGATTATTGGTATTAAAATGTGTGTTTTTCAAAACTTGAATTAAAAAAAATCACAAAATCCCTTATTGATACTATTTTAAAGCAATGATAGCTCCACTGATGATGAATTAGAATGAATATTTCCAAAACTCAATAGCCTCTCTCTTACTAACAAAATTAAGTGTAGTTGGTCTATTTCATGAAAAGAATGACTCAGTACTCATTAATCATAATTACTAACTAGAAGTCTATGACATAGATTTGGAAAAAAAAATAAACAATGGCTGCTCTGTAGCAAGGATCATTTCATCTTAGTAAAAAAAATGATTTGGTAATTCAAACCAGAAATTGCCTTGAATGTTCAGCATATACAGGTTCATTTCACATGCCATTTTATCAGGTTAACGTGTTGACATTATTCTGTGTGTAGCTCTGTGGATCATAATCATTTGTTACGTCAGCATCACCCATCTGCTCAAGCATTTGTCTTCTTCTGGTTGAATTGAGTTCCACTTGGCTGGAGTGAAGTGAGCACTCATGGAAGAATATTGTGGGATGTGAAGGCTATCATTAGGAAGCCGAAATTGGACTTCAAAGTGGAAGCACATATGGTTTTGACTTTCAAAAGAGAGGGCAGGTGGATGTGAAAAAAGGGCTAATTTCAAATTTATTTTTTGGGATTGCTGGACTTCTTCAAAGTCCAAGCAGAAGATTAATTTTCAATTTGGAATTCCTAATAACTGAAACAAGATCAGGGTTTTACAACTTCCTGGAGTAAATTTTGGGAAAAGCCAAGTTGTATTGGTCTAAACCAACATCAGGCTGAAAATATAAGACTCAAATTCGAACAGCATTGCTTGGAAAATGAAGCTTTAGCAAGCTGACACATTTGTGGTACACTTAAAGCACATAGTTTGAAAGTACAGCATGAAGAGGGTCAACTCTCCTTTTGCTTTTAAATGCAAGCTAAACTAGATTACTCTAGATAAGTTTCTGAACTAAAGGAAAAATTTAATGTATATCCAGTTTATTTAAAATATTACTTAATAGTTTTCACTTTATTTTTCTTACTTTTTGCAACATGATTAATATTGAAATATGTTTTGCATGATTTCACATGTATAATTGATATCCTATTGCTTCCCTTCTCAGTGGGTGGGGAGGGACAAAAGGAGAGAATATTGAAAATAAATAATAAAATTTAAAAATAAATAAAAATTCTGCTGAACACGAGCATGTTTTGAGTCTTTAATGCTCCTACGGATGGTGCTTTAAAATGATTGCCCTGTCCAGTGGTTATACTCTTGACTTACAAAGATAATGCATTAGAAAAGTCACTGGAATTGGAGTTAGAGGATTTGAGTTGAAAGCCCATCTTTTCTACATATTAGCTGTGTAGCCTAGGGCAGGCTACTAAATGTTTTTTCCAAATTCCTCATTTACAAAATGATGCAGTTACCTATGTACATATGTATGTATATACATACACACAACACTCCAAAGTGTCTTTTAGGAGCAAAATTGTGATTCTATCTTTTTAATATATTTTTTGCTTTCTGTAATGAAAAACTTACTAGAAGATTAGGCTAAGGCAACAGAGGTGAATATCTACGATACAGTTAAATCAATTTAAAGTTTTATAGCCTTTCCTTTATGTACAATGCCCTAGCTAAAGAATATTAAGTCATTCTCCCAAGTGGTTTACATCTGATCTTTATGTAAAATTGGTGAAAATGAGGAATGTGGTGCCATCACTATTTCCCCCAAGAATCTTGCAATCTTCTTGAAAATATTATTTAAAGAAGAGGATCAGCAATGTATTGGGAGAAGTAGGTGAGGAGGGAAGTTGTTTTGGAGATATCACCATGACTTCAAGTCAAATCTTATCTCCAAAATGTAAAAATGTATTTTTTAAACCACACAATCAGGTACTATCTTGCTGAAATAGAAATGACATATTATTCCATTTCCTTGTTTACACAAATGAAATTAAACAACTATGAATTGGAGTTTTCCTCTCATTCTATATTGGGGAAAGGACTTTTAGGGCTTCACATGCCCATTGGAGAAATTTTCATAACAATCTTAGTAATCACATCTCTACTTTGTTTTGTTTTTTTGTCACTCAGCAACAAGCTTTCCAATGACAAATGGGCAAAGTCCAAACTCCTTAAACCTACTAGTGCCAACTTTGAGTTATGTCTTCTGAATTCATGCATATATACTGTATGCACATAAACAGAAATGTACATACATATAAGTGTATATACATGTATATACTATTAAATAGCTGGATAGTACAACGGAAAGAACACTGGACCTGGAGTCAGGAAAACCTATAAAAATATACTTCCTAGCTGTGTGACCCTGGCAAGTCACTTTAAACTCTGTTTGCCTTACTTGCCTCATCTGTGAAATGAAGATGATAAGAGCACTTAGATCCCAGGTTTTTCATGATAATGTTTGTAAAGAGGCTAGCACAGTGCCTGGTGCATAGTAGGTGTTATGTGTTTTAGCTTTTGCTGTCATTAATATAATCAATAGTATTAGTAATAGTAGCAGTTTGTATATGCAGGTACACACAAATATAAGCTAAGCATGTATTAATTGTTTTCACCAGCCATATGTGTGTATATGTATATGTTATACACATGTACACACATTGCCTTGTAATATGTACTCCATGCAGTCTATATATTTATAGATGTATACTATTTGTCTAAGGATATGTATGTAAATATTCATATATCTATATATACATTCTCATGATATACATTTTTGCTCTAAATTTATGAGCACACTAAATGTATAAATATATACACATACTCTCTCTATATACACATATATGTGTATATATTCATACATATATAACACTATATACAGTTTGTGTGTATATATATATATATATATATAAAACAATACGTATTACAGATCTAAAGTTATAAGCCCATGTATTGTATATGCATGGATATTCTAATATATGTTTATATATGTCTATATACACATATTATAATTCTAAATTTTTTAGATCAATGAATATTAATATATGCATACACACTCTTATGTGTTATCCACACACAAATTATGGCTCTAAATTTATAAGCCACTGTATTTGTGTGTATATGTGTGTGTATATATGTAGATCTATAGATATATGTGTGTGTACACATACTCCCATACACACATCACAGCTCTAGATTTATGAACTCATTTAATATTACACACATATTCCTATATATTATATGTATACACATTAAAACTCTCAATTTATAAGTCAATTATGTGTGTATACACATACTCCTGTACACACATATTACATTTAAATTTATCAGCCATGTATGTCTATATCTCAGCTCTAAAATTATGAGCACATTTGATATTAATATATATGTAATAATACTCATATATGTACACACATATATATTGCAACTCTACATTTATGATCTACACAATCTCCCATATATATTATGACTCTGAATTTATAAACCATATGTGCATATTTGTGTGTGTATACATGCATATATCAACTCTAAATTTATTCGTCTAATTTATATTCTTACATGTGTATACACACATAGTATAGACCATAAACATATATATTCACTATATGCCTATATTTACACATACATATATAATGTTAAAATAATATCCAATCACATATGTATGTGTACATATGTGCATACATGTACAAACACACATACATATGCATATATGCAATCCACATTATCCCCTCACATACCTCACCCATATATGTGTATATACATATATGTGCACACATTCATATACACACATATGTATAGTCTTCTATACTGTTTGTGGATATGTGGGCTTACATATAAACATGTAATACAGATACATATATACACACATATATAAATGGACTCATAAATTTAGAACTAAAAGATGTCTCATAAGGCATCTAATCCAACCTCATTATTTTACAGGTGAGGAAATCAAGGCTTACAGAGACTAAGTAACTTGTCCAAGGTCTCCCAGCTAATATAGAGTATAGCTTAAATAAGAGTTCAGGTCCTAGTCACTATTTTGATCCTTAATCATATTCTAGTTGCTTTATATTTACCTTTATACAAGTTGCTTTACATGTGTTTAATTCTAAGCTTCTTGGAGGAAGGTTCTGCAGCTTATTAATCTTTGTACCAATCTCGATATCTAGTACAGTGTACTGTTTGTAGTAGGTGCATAGTGATAATTTTGGCCAAGTGGATGAAATCCTCTCTCCTTCATGAAAACTTCCTGACCACTCTAGTCCAAGGGGAATTATTCTTCTTTTTATGAATTCTTTCAAACACTGTTTATCTGTCCTAAATTTTTTTTTTTACCACAAACTACCTTGCATTTTTATTATCTTTTTAGCTGCTCTCTTTAATTCAGCAAGCATTTATTAAAGACCTATTGTTGCTAAGGCCCTGAGACTCTGAGGACACAAAGACCGAAAGAAAACAACCCTCATCTTCCAGGAACATGTATCCTATTAGTGACAAGTACATGGGTCATCATCCTTACTCTGGAAGAATGGTTAATGGTTGCACTGCTCAAAGTTCTTAAGTATTTCAAACTTGTTTGAATTTACAGTATAGATACTACTATATAAACTGTTATTCTGAAGACATGCTCTCTTGATTCTGCTTTATTTCATAAAGGTCTTCCTAGGTTTCTTTGAATATGTCTTTTTCTTCATTTTTTTAGAGCACAATGATATTCCTTTATATTAAATTTGTTTCTACCTAATTAATCTCCAATGTTTTAGTAAGGTTATTTTTAATCTTTCCTTATGTTTTATCTTTTTGAATCCCTTACCACCAATCAGTTCTTATTTTTAATATTCATTTATGCTTAATAAAGCATGAAAATCTAACTGGGAGCCATAATATTTTTCATTTATTTATTAAATTTTTGAAAATATATTGCCTGACTCTAAATGATCATCTAACTAAAACATCTGACTGCAGCAGAGAGTTAAAAAGTACTAATGTATTCTTTTTGCCATGACTTTTTTATATTTCATAGAAGAACAATTAGAAATGGAGTGGAGGAGGAATTAAAATACTTAATCATGGCTCCAGAGTGATTATAGAACATGCATTTGCCTTTTTGGAACACATTAATTGAACTACATTTCAAGGCTTAATAGCTTTAGTACTGAGCACAGTGTCTCACATATAGTAGATGTCTAATCAATGTTTGTTGACTGATTGGATAGTTTGAAAGTCTGTGATTTCATCTGGGTGATGTTCCCATTCCATTGATTATTAGGTCATATCTTGGCTCTCTGATACATGTAATTAAGAGTGAGGAGAAGGATTTATTCCCTTTAAACATGATTTCTTTGGATGAGAGGATATGATTTGACCTGATAAACTGGATGCAATCAAAAGATTTAGAATGTATTTAGATTTTACATATTCAAGGAAAATCTCCACTGAATGTCAGATGAGGCATAGTCAGACAGATAGGAGGACAATGAGAAGATAGTAATAGATAAAAGCCTAAAGAAGAAAGAGTATCCAAGAGGAAAAGGTGATCAATAGTGTCAAATGAAGCAGATAGTTGAAGTAGAATAAATGTAAAGTTGCACACTTAGATTTAAAAAGGTGTTTTAAAAATGTAAATTGCGTGTGGCAAGGCTAGTTAAAGTTCATTTGGAAAAAAAAGGCATGGTGATTTTAATGGATTCTTGACAAATACATGTGAGGGAGAGGAAATTTAATATGATGTCGGATTGCATTGTGAGACTTGTTATCCAGTGCCTGGGAGTCCTACTATTATACTCTGCCCTAGTCAGATCTGAAACATATGTTTGGTTCTGTGTGTCACTGTATGCATCTATCTTTCTATCTATCTGTCTATCTATCTATCTTCTGTCTTTCTGTCTATTGATTTATTTATCAATTCCTTTGTCTATCCATTTAACTAAGTGTTAATTTCTTGTTCATTCCTTCATTCATCCATTGTTTTATCATTTATCATTGTTTTATTGATTTGTTTACTATCCCTTAATTCATCCATTAATTTTTCTATTTGTCTCTCTATCTGAAAGACAGTCAAGAATCTAGAAAGACATTCTAAGCTAGAAAAGATGGGAGTCAGTGATCAGGATAATTAGACTTAAGGTTATGTCATATAAGAGTAGGTTAAAATAACTGGGAATTTTTAGAGTGAAAAAGAGAAGACAACTCTGGTATTGCAATGTTAAGGGAATTTGAAGATCTTTCCTGCCCCCTAATAGGCCCATGTGATCTGCTTTGAGCTTTGAGCCTAGCCCACAGCCTGAGTCATATACACCAGATGGTGGATGGAGCTTGCCCAAAAGGTGGAACCGGGAGAGAAACTGAGGCAGAGCTTAGAGAGAGCAGGTAGAGCAGAGCAGCTAGCAAGAGTGGGAGAGGGAGTGATTTTGCCCAAGGGAGCTTGTTTGTGGGGAGGTCTGACAGAGGGAAGGTTTGAGGATGGAATGGCCATACTCCCTTTATTGGTAATGTGTACAAACTTTGTTGTTACCATGTTGGAATTGGCTTTCTGCTATTGGAATAAATATTTTGATTTTGTCTTTAAGGAAGAGCATTTATATTTTGTGAATTTACCCTGGAAATACACATGCATATCCATAGTGGCTGATGTGGGTATTACATTAACATTACAGGGTTTAAGAGAGTTGGTGGCCTTCTTTTATTATTTTAAGGGTTGTCATATGGAAGAAAGATATGACTTATTCCATTGGCCCCAGAAGGCACAAAGAGCTATGAGTGAAAGTAACAGCCTAAATAGGCTTGATATAAAGAGTAACTTTCAACAATTTGAAATGTTCAGACTTTGAATGAATCAAGGGGCAAATGATTTGAATGAATTGATGAGCAAAGATTTATAATTTAAAAGGACCTACTAAGCCATCATTCCAATCTTTTCATTTTATATGTGTGGAAACCAAAACCCAGAGGAGTTTAAATAACTTGTCCAAGCTCACAAAGCTGGCAAGTGAAAAAACTAGGACTGGAGCCCAAGCTTTTGAGGTTGCAGTTTCTCGAGTCCCAATAAGACTCTTTTCTCTACACCAGTCAAAGAAGCCCAACATCTCCAAAAATAATAAAAGTAGGTAGCATCACTATTGTGTTTGAATGTTTTCAAAATCATTTACTAATCATCTCTCATCCACCACCTTAGATAGGTAAGTGATATTATTTTATAGATGAGGAAACCAAGTCATATAGAGGTTATATAACTTACTGAGAATCACTGCTAATAACTGTCCGAGGTCAGATTTGAACTGATGTCTTTCTAACTCCAGATCTAGTGCTCTGTCTGCTATGTTACCTAGATGCCTCTAAGAGAAAGCTAGCTGGGTATTTGTCATGTCTATCATACAAAATTGATTCTATTGTTTTAAAAAAAAGGTTCTAAGTGGATCAGATGAGCTCTAAGTTCTCTAACAAATCTGAGACTCCTTAACTGTGTAATCATAAAAAACATTTCTGAAACCAACTCAAGAGAAAAAGTTTACTACAGAGAGTAGTCCTCAGATGACATATAATCTGTCCCTTGGCCATGAAGTGTGGTAGGGTGTCCCAACGCTTCCATTCCATTGAGAAACCACTTATCCCCATATCACAGTGAGGCATTGGGACAAGACTAAAGTAGATGAATAATATAATGAAGTTGAGAATAATTCAATTTATATAATTTTGTTCAACTTTAAGATGTCTGGCATTTGATTAATCATGTGGTGATTGTTAATCATAAGGAAGGTGAGTGACCTTCATGAAACTTATATCATATTCTAAGCTAAGGTACATGAGTGAACAAGTGGTAAGATTTAAAAAAAATAATAAATTACCATATTCATAGATAAGCACTGCTAGATACTTCTCTAGACTCAGTGGGAAAGATAGGGTCTTACATAATAATCTTGTAAGATAACCAAGTGAGTTGAATATAATTTAAATTATTTATTGGGGTATGAGGAATAACTCACATATTCCCTTACTCCTTCTCTCTGGCATTTTCACTTCCTCATTGAAATATTATATTTGGACTTAATTTAAGACAATTCTCTAATGCGTACAAGTAATGACTACAATAAGAATTCTTTTATTGTGTGGCAGGTTGTATTAAATGACCTTTAAGTTTCTTTGCAATTCCAGCAATCTACATACTACTACACTGCTAAAAAGTAGAGTCAATATTTAGGGTAAGCTTTCATTTCATATAAGCATTTTTGCTATAGTAGATGAAGAGATGAAAAATCATTTGTTAAACACTTGCTATGTACAAAGAATTGTGCTTAGTTCTTGAGATACCAAGAGAAAAGCAATTCAATCCTCGTTCATAAGGAGCTCACATTTAAATGAGGAAGACAAAGTGGAAGAAATTTCTGTCCTAAATCAAATTTAAAAGTCCCTTAGTTTTCAGGGTTCAGTAGTAAAGGAGATGTCAATTCATTATTCTTAGTTTTGTCCCAGTGATGAGACCTCTGTTGAATATCTCTGTTGCTGAATCATTTCACAGGACCAAGGACCTGGACAGCAAGAATATTCCTTCTTAGGTTCTCAGCAATTATGGCGGCAGTACCCTGTGAAACCACTGCCAGGCAACATCTCCATAGGAATTATTATTGAGGATAAACTTCAAAAGATGAACTGACATAAAGAATAGTGGTCTGAGGGTCAGAGTAGGGCGAAGTCCTGTTACTCCCGAATCTCTTCGGTTATATACCCAATGAGTTATATGTTCAATGCTAGCTGGTATTAGGGCTGTCTTCCTTCTCCATAGTGCTTGGTCCCTTTAATGATGACTGTAAAGCCTATGTAGGAAGTAGGATTAAAGTCTACTTCTATTATTATCAAAACTCTTGGGTTCATGATCCTGAGCTACCTCAATTGCAGTTTGAGAAGAAATGGGGTTCAAAGTAGTAGTGATGGTTTAACTTCCCTGTCCAATATAGTCTCCCATGCCATGCTACTTCTACTAGGCTGGCTTGCCTGTCCAGTCAGGGACAGTTGGTTGGTAGTTGGTAGACATGGTCAATCCTTTCTTCATATAAGTTGCTTACTTGATTGATGACTTGAGAGAGAGGATTGATCTAGTACCCAGTAGCCTGTCAGATTCTACTATTCCTGAGGTCTGTGTGTTCAGAATACTGATCTTTACTCCATCGGAGACTGAGGCGTTGTAGTGGTCTGAGTTTCCTGGCATATACTTTCTCACATGTCTACCTCAGAGTGTCTTGCTGCAATATATGCATATACACGCATATAATCACATATATTTCACTACTATGTATATAAAATTAATGTATATATATGCTGCCATATATATCTAACATATATATTACTATATATTCACTTTGCATTTGAATATGGATTTTTCATCATTTCTGTAACATAGAATTGGCAACATTTATGGTAAATGTTTCTGAAGTAAAGTATTCTGAAATATTTCAAATGCATCTTAACTGTGGATACCCTTCATTTTCCATACAGAAGCTTAAAATGGTTCACTAAATTGTAGTTCTCCTCCCAAGAAATTTGTGGAAGATGCTGAAATATCATACAAAAAAAGCAGCATGATAGAGTGAAAAAGCAAACTTTCCTAAGAGTCAAAAGATTTGGGTTACAGTTTCAATTCTGGTATTTATTGGTTATGTGAATGAAAAATATTCACCTTGCTTCTCTGTGCCTCAGTTTCTTTATCTGTAAAATGGGGATGATAATACTTACTTTGTCCTCACAAAGGCATGTTGTTTAGTATCAAATGAAATAATACTTGTGAAAGTGCATTAAAATGCTGTACAAATGTAATAAATTATTTCCTCCAAAAGCATATAAGGAAAGTCTTCAGCACATTGGGGACTTCATAGAAAGTCATGACAAGAGTCACATAGGCTGGCCATATAAAGATGGGTTGTGACCTGCCTTATTCCAGAGAATGTTCATATCTATGAGACCATGGATCAATTGACATATTAGGCTATTTGTCTTAAATTAAAAATAGAGTCCGGTTTCTCTTTCTCCTCCCTTTCCCTTTTTTCCTTAGGGCAAGTAAAATGAACTAAGTCTAGTATTTTGTTATGCATTTGTATTAAGGAAATAAATAGATTAATCCATATTAGTTTGTAAGCTGTACATACATTAGAGAGACAGCGGAAAAGAAAATTCCTGTCTACTGTATGAGATCTTGCTTTTTAGGAAACGTAATCTTTAAATATGCTATCAACAAAGTGTTTTAAAACTGAGAGCCTTGGAGAGAGGCAAGACTTTCTAATCTATGGGCTTCAATGTAAATGTGCTTCTTTGTCTGGAAACCTTTTCTAGAGGCCTAGTCAAACAGTCCTCCTTTGTTTTTTAAGCCAAATAGAATTATTCTATATAAATTATTAAACTCTCAACATGAATGGAAAAATACTTACTGTGAACTCTTTCATAAATAATCTTCAGTTTGTTTGAATAAAATGGCAGCATTATAGAGTTAATGTATGAAATGGCCACATCAAGGTATTAATCACATGAACCCTCATTGCAGCAAAGAAGTCATCAAATTTAAAATCTGGATAGCTGAGACTTACCACTATTCAAAACCCTTGCATGCCTCTTTGACCATTCTAAGTTTGGAAACTTCAGTCTGGCAAAGGAACATATGCACTGTGCAAGATTGAAAAAAGAGCTTGAGGTCAGAGGTCGACACAGTGAGAGAGTTTGCTCTTTAAGAGGTTATCTGTGGATCTGGAAAGCCAAAGTGTAATTGGGTTCTGTGATGTGATTTTAGTGTGTAATTGTATATGATCTTTGGTAGTTTCAAAGACAAGCTTGGAAGATTTTTCTAGCCTGTTTGTGATAGCAATTTTAGGCAGTGAGTACAGTCCTTGATGCACACAATTCAATAAGACCCTAAAACCAACATAGCTAAGAGATGCGATACGACTAGCCCCGGTTCAAATTAATTCTAATTTTCATAAACGGGTTTTGAGGTACTCTGTTCCCTTTTCTAAATTCTGAGCTGACCATGTAAACGAGGAGTTTTATTTTCCACATTTGTGGTTCATGCCAGCACATTTCCGTTTTCAGACTGCTTCTCCCTGTTGTGAGTGTCAGAGTCTTCATTATACCTAGTAGATTTTGAACCTTGAATAATGCAGAAAAAAGTTACAACAGCCTTTCTGAACTTCTAAGCTTTCCTTTGCTTTCCTGCTTCTGAATTGGTTGAGGGTCTGATTTTCTAATTCTTCTAAACAATGTGAAATAAACATTTCCTTATTGTTTTAGTTGTTTAGGGCTTCCTTGATTAAGCTGTCACTGCTGTCAGTTACGTTCTCATAAGCCTGGTTGGATCTATTTCATGTTAAGAAAAAGCTCAGATAAATCCAGGAAAGCTTAATGTTTATCCAATGTGAAAATAATTACTCAAAAGTGTTATTCTTAATCCGGATAATTAGAGTGAGGAAGGAAAGATCAGTGTCATTGTGAATTATGCCCTAGCAATTGACTCTTGGTCCTTGTGAGCTTCAGGTGAAGATGTGAATGGATAAAGGTTACATTAAACATAATCCAAAGTAGCTGCAACCTTAATCTGTTATGATACAAGGATGATCACTTAAAAAGAGCTGGATTGTGGGATTGTTTCTGGTTGGATAAGATGCCGCTCGACTGGGACTAGTCTTAAAACATGCTTAGCACCATGTCATTGCAGCTGTATGTAAGCTCTTGTGCACGACTGTGGACTGCCCTCACTAACAGGCAGGCTACTGGGCTCAGGCTGCTCACCGTAACCCGACCTTACTTGTCACAGTCTCAGGGCTCCACATGGACAGAAGATCCTGTTCTTGTAGAAGGATGCTCAGATGCCTTCACAGGGGAGGAATCAATGTGGCTTTTCGGGTGCATCGCTTTCTGCTTGTGATTTTGTGTTGCTGTGACATTTTCCCACACTTACGGCACAAAGGAAATACAAGCCATAGATTGTAGAAAGCCATCTGGTACCTCCCTCATTCCAGTTTATTTTTCCTTCACTCTTGTACAGATTTTATTAATAACAAAAAGAGGGGAATGGACCTGGGATGATTTATACATTTGTTTCTTTGAGATGGTGCAGGATATGTAAAGAGTCACTGCTGGAATTGGAGGGGGTGAGGGGTCCCATATACGTAGCTTTCATTAGAAATTTATAAAACTTCACGTGGGCATGAAACATGAGAAGTACAATGTAGGAATATTGGGAAAGGAAATGCAGCTATTTATTGTTTATTTATTTTAACATTCTTAAAAAAACAATTCTGACTTCCAAATTTTCTCCCTCCCTCCAGCTCCTCACTCACCCACTGAGAAGGCAGGCAAAATGCTACCAAAATTCAGCAATTTCTTAGCAAAAGGAAAGTATGTGAAATGACTTATCCTTTTCCTTCTCTGCAGTTTATGACATTTAAAAAATTTAACATTTTGTTTTCAGCACTCTATTTTAGGTCTTTCAAAATGCAACTGGTATGTGAATCTCAAAAGCATAAATAATATTATATTTTTTCAACGAAAAATAGCAATTGTAGATGGATGTTTTTATAAGATTTGAAAATTAAATAATTTTGTGGTCCCTTTATTTCCTCTGTAACCACTGGCATTTTCTTAAATTGCTATGTGATTTGGATCCTAAGTCGTTAAGAAAGTAATTAATACTAAAGGCTAATAATTCTAAAGTACTTTGATATGCACTAGAGATAGACTCTTCATGCAGAATAATTAAAAACTTTAAGAAGTTCACTTAAATATTTTAATAAAATCTAAGTTAATAAGTACCATTCAAAATATCCATATAGATGTAAACCTTCAACGAAAAAAATAATCTCAACTCAAAACTATATTACACTGAAATTTGCTGCTGTACATATATAGGAACATTTACTCTATATTGTGCTACATTGTCTCTGTTTAAATTGAAGAACTAGATATTCCTATAACCTGGCTCAGCTGAGCAAAATTACGAAATAAGCAAAGTCTTTTCCCTGTAGTGTCCCAGTCCTCTCCATTGTCCTTTGCTATTTCCTTCCCTTCCTTCCTTCCTTCCTTCCTTCCTTCCTTCCTTCCTTCCTTCCTTCCTTCCTTCCTTCCTTCCTTCCTTCCTTCCTTCCTTCCTTCCTTCCTTCCTTCCTTCCTTTCCTTCCCATTTCTGGAATCTTAACTCTAGCCCCAGAAATTTCCAGGGATTGCATCCTTCATCAAAGCTTATTCATTTTGTGCCTCATGCCCTAAAAACCTTTCTCTTTTCTAAAGTGATAGGTATTCAATATCTTAGTGGGAAATAGGTAACATTTCTCTTTTCCTTATTTCTCAGGTCTAAAGAAATGACTGCAGTGGTAGAAATTTTATGTGCCATGGCAGGCCAGCGAGAGATCTGTAGACAAGTGAGAACCTTGTG
Organism: Bettongia penicillata ogilbyi; assembly: GCA_023548195.1. NCBI lineage: Eukaryota > Metazoa > Chordata > Mammalia > Diprotodontia > Potoroidae > Bettongia > Bettongia penicillata. The sequence continues at coordinate 7,690,914 of JAJHZJ010000237.1, read as the reverse complement.
ACATCCTTCAAGTCATACCCCAGGTACCTGCTCATCTGTATCATAGTTAAATTTTTAAAAACCTAATTAAGCTAAATGTGTGCACAAGTTTATTTACTTGTATACCAGATCGTAGCTGTTATTATGCAGCCTGCAGCAACTCAGACAGTGAAATTGTTTTCATTTAAATTGAGAGATCATTGATGAGGTGGAAAGTGAGGAGTACAGAATACAATTGGCAAGGTATATATCTATACATCTATCTATATCTCTCGAGAGATATAGATAGATGTATAGATATATCTATATATATATATAGACAGATAGAGATAGATAGAGATATAGATATGAATGAAGTGTGTGGGCAACAGAACAGGGAAACAGAAGCATAAAAAAATACTCTGAAATTATTAGGAAAGACAAAGATCAAATTCAGGACACCAGATGTCTGGAGTGGTGACATAAGAAGATCTCAGTTCGAATACTGCCAATGTTACCTTGGACATCATTTAATCCCCCCACTTCTTAGTCTGCTCACTGTAAAACCGAGAGGTTGGAACAGATAATTTTTAACGTCCCATCCAGCGCTTTGTTTATACTATTATAACATTCTAATCACCTAAAAGAAAGATGTTTGTTCATTTAGCATTTTCTTCCTTAAAACAAAAACATACTGACATGACACACACTGAAAAAAACACATGGTTACATGCTGAGAAAAGGATAGTTCTCACTTGTTGATATGAATTTACAGAATGTAATCTCAGCTGAAGGTCAAATTGGGGCAGATGAAAAGGTATCTTCATGTCTTAATGAAAAACTTGAACAAGAGGAAGAATAAGTGATTTTGGAGGTGGATACCACCCAACTCCAGTCAAACACATACTTTTTTTTTGGTGAAATAACGTAAAAAGGACAGCCTTCTGAGATTCTAGTTTAATTTGCAAAGCAAGTTTCATCACACCTAAGAATTACTCCAAATTGCTGTTATGGTCTGTTTGATTTTACACGACTGTTTAAACCAGAGGTCTCAAAAACAGGGTCTATTAGCATATGACCTGAAATGTTTCTGAAAGCTACCCAAACCAGATTCAAGCATCATTGAGAAATAGCTAACAAAGTTAACAAAAGTAAAATATAACATAACTAGGTTATCTACAGGGATCCTCAGGCACAGATTAGTGGTCCCCATACCTGTTTGAGTTGGATACTGCTGGTTTCAACAACCTTGACTGTTCAAAGTGTTTGAATAAGATGATTTTTTTCTAATTCATTTTCAGAGCATTCAAAATAATTTTTGAGCAGGAGTTTTGCTCAAGCATTAAAAAATAAAAGTCAATGCATCATTAATTTCTTTTACTTACTATATAGTTCAGGGAGTCAGATAGAGTACTGGACTTGGTATCAGAAGATTTGTGTTCAAAACTTTGTTTGTGACACTTGTTAGCTGTGTAATCCCACATAAGTCCCTTTACCTCTCTGGGTATCAGTTTTATTGAGTATAAAATAAGGGATTTTTAACTCAGTGACTTCTCAGATCTCTTCTGGCTCCATAGCTATAATCCTACAAACTTGTAATGGATAGAAAATAAGAGTAAAATTATAAAGTAGTGCTTATAGAGACAGTGCTTTACTTACCAGGAAAAAAAACAATTATCTTGATTCTTTTCTAGCTATGAAGCAGGTCAACTTCTGTATTATACCTTTGTATCTATTTGTATGGAAGACCTTGAGAATAAGGGGAGAGCTCTCTTCTCGTTATGTATGTTGTAGGCAATGACTGCCTTTGTCTTTTCCTTTTGACTGTTATGTATTCCAATCCTAGCAGGTTAATAACAAGCCTTCTCTTTGGTTGAAGGAGGCATTAGAAGAGGATACAGAGGGTGGCTTATTTCCAGTAACATTTGATACAAGGCATTTCTAACACCTGGAATGGGGTGTATGTATAGTCTATTCAGGGAAGACCAGCACCTCTGGAGCAAAGGCTGCCAAGGTCTTCTCAGGAATGTTTTTCCACCTTTGTTGGCCATCTTCACCCAATTCTCACTTGTGGTTCGAAGAAGTTGTGTTATGTACAGCAGCCTGACCCCAGTAAAGCCCTCTCAGCAAGATGGGCTAAAGTGAATTGAAGGTTTCTGAAGAGTTTCAAACCAGTCTGTGAGTTAGAGAGTGTGTACTCTAAGCATGTGAAGATTTTCCCTGGAGAAATGGGAGGATGAGGATAATTTGTTCCAATAGCCATGAAAGTGGATGAAGCAGTTTCTGTAGAGCCCTTAGAGGTTGACCAGACACTGAAAATGCCAAGGTCATCCACTGCATCGTGGGTCATCATCAATTGTCCGACTTTTGACATGGCACTGGACTCCAATGACTGGGAGAGAGAGAGAGAGAGAGAGAGAGAGAGAGAGAGAGAGAGAGAGAGAGAGAGAGAGAGAGAGACAGAGAGACAGAGAGACAGAGGGAGAGACAGAGACAGAGAGACAGACAGAGACAGACAGAGAGAAACAGAGAGAGAGACATAGAGAGACAGACGGAGAGAGAGAGAGAGAGAGAGAGAGAGAGAGAGAGAGAGAGAGAGAGAGAGAGAGAGAGAGAGAGAGAGAGGCAGACAACTTTCTACAACTCTGCCTCACTTAAATCCAATTCACGGGCAAATCACCACATCATTTAAGACGTTATTAGTCTTCTTTGAAAATGAAGAACAAGAAATAACAGAATAACAGCTGTATGAACTAGGCAGTTGGCTATTTGAGTTGATTTGGGGGAAAGCAGAAAGGATCCTCCCTAATAATATATGAAAAATGCTTGAAATTCCACAGCAAGATTTAATCTCCTTTACATTAGGACTTTGCACTTTGCTAAAATTTAATGAAATATTCCCAGAAAGGTCATGCTTTATCACATCATAAAATCATAGATTTAGAATTTGGAGAGACTTCAGAGGGAATATGTTCCATTTTACATATGGGGAAACTAAGGCACAGGGAGGTTTTAAAAAACTCATCCCAAATTACAAAATAATAATCAGCAGGATTTGTGCCACAAGTCCTCTGACTCACAAATTATCCTCCCTTCCTCATCTCTATTTGTATTCTATCTTCTCACTAGAGTGGATGTTCCATACAGACAGGAATTAGTTCTGATTTTTGAACTTGTATTGCCAGTAGCTAGCAGGCTTTTACCTGAAGTAGGTTTTTAATAAATATTTGCTGAATTGATTTGGTTTGATATTTCACTGAAGTGAGAATGAATGTATTTCTTGAAATATGAAATGGGGAAAAAGCATAAAAGCAGTAGAAGAAAAGATACAGAGAAGACAATCATGAAAAACAGAATGGCACAGAAATCCTAACCTTGGAAGGCAAATGACCTTTGCCTGTTTCATTATTTCACCCAGGTTTGAGATTTACAAGTTCCCTTCCTTGATGGAAAAGAGAGAATATGAAGTAAAACTGTAAAAAACCTATGAAGTGAGGAAAAAGCCTCTGGGCAGGAAATTGTTTTGATGTGATTCAACTGTTTTTCAGTCTTGTCCAATTCTTTGTGACCCAGTTTGGGGTTTTCTTGGCAAAGATATCAGAGTGGTTTGTCATTTTCTTCTCAATTTACAGATGAGGAAACTGAGGTAAACAGGGTTAAGTGACTTCACCAAGGTCACACAGATGGTTAGTGTTTGAGTTTGGATTTGAACTCAGGAAGATGAATCTTTCTGACTTCAGGTCTGTCCCTCTACCCACTATACCACCTAGTTGCACTGTACAAGAAATTGCAAATTATGAATTGGATGGAAAAAAATGGAAGAACATTAATTAAAAGCTTATTATGGTCTAAGCATTGGGCTAAGATACAAATAGAAAAGGGTGAGAGTCTCTGCCCTCAAGAAGTTCACATTCTAATAGGATGATACCAACTCTTAGAGGAAACTTAAGATTCAGGATGAATGGAAAAGTCTATAGGTCTTTAAGTTAGAGAAGCAGGGAGGATGAATACGTCATATGCTAAAAGTTTATTGTTGGCCTGTTGTTGGGAATTCATAACATGTGTTCCCATAGAAACAATAATAAGAGGAATATTTGTTTCCCTGGAATATCCATCCAGCCAAAATATCCTGTTAACTCATCATATAGCTCAGCGAATATTCCTGATGCTATCTTTAAGTCTTGAACCAGAAAGAATTCTGAGCTTCCTCCACTCCAGACTCCCTGAACCCTGACAGAAAGTTGAAAAATTAAGCAACGAATCTAAATTGTTCAACTTGTTTGATACCAGTAGGAGAGAGGGGAAACTAGGTCCCAGGGTAGTTCCTAAATCAGATCAAGGGAAAAATCCAGCGGTAGATATGTTGATGGTTTGGAAATTCATAGGACCATTGATTTAGAGGTAGAGGGAAAACAATGCCTCAGAAGTTACCTAAAGTATAGAATTAAGGAAGATGAATGAATCATATTCCAAAAGTTTATTTTAAGCCTATCATTGAGAATTTAAGTATCTGTTTCTGTAGAAACAATGTTAGAAGGAATATTTGTTTCCCTAGAGTATTTCACCATCCCCCCTCAAAAATAAAACCTACGAGCTCATTATGTGAATGAACTGATCATATATCTTGATAACATCAGTTGAGGACATTATCCTCATAGTAAGGATAAAATCTCTACTATTGTATTTTGCATATGTTAAGAGCTTACTAAATGCCCATTGACTAAGAACAAAAGGGCCAGAGATGTAATTTGCCCATGATCACCCAAGTAGTAGGAAAGCTGAGATTTGAAACCATGTCCTTTGTTTCCAAATCCAACACTTTGTACCGTATTGCCACTCTTCTGGTAAGAGAAACGTAACCAGGAGTTCCATTGTTATCCTCGCCAAAAATTCCTGGGGCAATGACATCAAACTTGCTCTATTGTTTTTTCTTGATAATGTCATTATCTAATTGCACACACAAAAAAGTATTTTCTCTGTCTCCTATCATGATCTTAAACATTCAGATGTGATTGGAAAGATTTCTGAAGTCTGATCTGGAGGGAAGACTTCATTTCAACTCCCACTTTCAACATGTGCTAGTTTTTTGATCAGAGACAAGTCATTTAATCACTAAGAGTCATAGTTTTCCTATCTTTAAAAAGGGAATGATAAAAGTATTTACTTCATAGGATGGTTGCGAGTTTATGATAACATGCCTATAGGACCTAGGCTGAGAATTTCATTGCTATAGGAAATTTACTTTATTAACGCAAGTCAACAGCCTATTTCCACCTTATAGTCTTAGGGAGTTATCTTGGCCACTGAGAGATTAAGATAATATGCCCAGTGTCAGGTAACTTTGACAAATATGAGTCAAAATTGAAACCCAAATCTTCATGGCTTCCAGGCTAGTTTTCTATATACTATACATTTGCTATTTTTATGTCTATTTATGATATATTTAATAATAATAATTGATCAACATAATAACTAACATTTTTTATAGCTCTTACTATTTGTCAGACACTGTGTTAAGCACTTTACAATATTATGTTATCTGATTGTCACATTAGCACTGGGAGTTGGTCATGGGCCAAGTCATTTTACCTGAGAATTATTACGGTTAGTAGAGATCGCAGGTCTTCATCCTCTGCCTTTTGTTTCAGTGCCTTCCATATACCTCATACTAAAGAAGTCTCCCAGGATACTTTTTGAATTATTTACATTTTCCCATGATTTCAAAGTGGAGGGTTTCCTTCTTTTATCATCATGTGATTAGCTACTTGGAAAGCTGTATACCCAATCATTGTACTTGGTGGTGGACCACATGACAGACAGACCCCAAACTATGGCATGCCACAAAATTCAGAGTATTATTTTTCCTACCACTAGACCCAATAGTTTGTCTTTTTGCCAAGACACTATTTGATAATGCATTATACTAAACTTTTTAAACAACTTGAGGTTTACATTAATCAATCCAAATTATGGTTTGTGCCATCTTCAGTTGATGTGGACAACATATTACGAATCCAGTATCAGGGACTCAAATCTTGGATATTTTTCATCTTTATGATCTTCACTAATAACCTTTATTATTTTCTCAAATAATTCTCATTGAAATGGATGACTCTATGGTAAGTATACACTTGAAAAGATTTCAGGAATTCTTGACCTGGGGTTAGTAGATAGATTTAAAAATGCGCATGAAGTTGAAGGTAGAAAAATAATTACATCCTCATTTTCATTAACCTTTTCTGGAAGCTTAGCATTTCCTTCAATTATTTAGAAAGAGACTTCTACAATATAAGCTTCTTTACCTTGACAAAGTAGTGTATGGCACAGAAAAAAAGTTAAGAACCCCTGAGCTAAAGTGATGAATCACCACTACCTGAAGTCTACCTGAAGCATAGGAAGACTTCCTCTGGAACGAGGGAATAAGAATAATTTGTTCCAATGGCCATGAACGCAGTTGGAGCAGGTGCTTGTGGAAGCCTTAGAAATAGTTTGGATACCAAAGAGGGCACAGCCACTCACTTCTTCCCACGCCAGTGACTTTTGTCCTCCTATCGAACTTTGGTGACTCTGGAAGAGAGAGTGATGTCAATTCATGTGCAAGTCAAGACTTCACCTGTGATGTCACTGGTCCTCTTGAAGAAAGGAGGATGAATAATCAAGGGATGAGTTCACAAGATCTATTTTCTCTAGCCCTGGTAGTTTATTTTTATTTTATAGGGATGTTCATATAAACAAACAGAAAACACTGCTAAGTTCTGTTGGCTTTTCATTTAAGGGGACTATCTATACATTCTATTCTCTCTTTTTAGGCAAGAATCATGTTTGTTTGATGGTAGTTGATGAAAATGTATAAAGTCCTATACTTTTCCATTTTCTTCCTCCCAAGATCTCATGGGAATCAGTAGAATGTACTTGTGCCCTTCAGATATTGTAAAAGGTTAAGTAGTGAAACCTTAGCACCATCACTGGCTACTGTTTAACACCCAGTGCTGCGCCTCTTCCAACAAATTTTGGGGTCATCAACCTTCCTGATAGTTTGATATAATTTGCAAGCATCCACTTCATGTAAAGGGAAGTGAACTACATCTACAAGTTGTTGGGAAACTTCCATCACTTCCATGTTCAAATATGTTCCTCTTCCCTCTAGAGAGCTTATCACAATGATATTTCAATAAAACTAATCAATACACTGAAAAAAGTTAAAAGTTTACACAGTTTACCATACTTATAGTTCCCTATATCCTCAAAGAAAGCTGAGGGTATTCTTTCTCAAATGTCTTCTTTGAGGACTGAACGTAAACATGGTAAGTTCACAGGATTATTATCGATTTTGCTGATTTTATCTACAATGATTTACTGGTTCTGCTTACTTCACTTCATTTTTGGAAAAAAAATCAATAAACAGAAATCTGTTATAGTCCCCTTCCACTTTCCCCACTATGGACTCTGAGATCCTGAAGGCTATGCCGACAAAAGCTAGTACTGACACGTCCTACTAAGCTAGGAAAACTTTGAGAATTGGCTTCGGGACAGACTATGAGTACGTTTTCAGAGGTCTGTTGTAGCTAACTGTGAGAATGCTTATTGTCACTGCTTACTAAACAGAAAATTATTCAACTTTGAGAGCTCAGGAAAATGAATGGGTCTTGACACTCTCTATCACTCTAAGAAGCATGTCTAGATCTGGTGTTGATATTAATCTGCAAGTTTTGTAGGGACCTCTTGAATCACTTCAACATAACCACAATCTTTTAGCTAGGTTTCTTGTAGAAGTAGTGAGGATACTTAGAGTAAACATATGGTATCACATGATATATTTATGTATTTTAAAATACATGACTAAATAAAAATCACCAAATGTGAAAAACTCAGAGAAATTTCATAACATGAGAAAACTTTATATAAAACCATGAAATGTGAAGAAATTAGGACCAGGAAAACAATATACACAATTATTACAGCCATGTAAATTGAAAGTAATACAAAGAAGATAGAAATGTAATACTGCACTATGGATGTGGAACATTACATAGACTTTCAGACTCACTTAATGTATTGACAATTTGTGCTGAACTAGCTTTTACCTTATTTTTTTTAAAGTATGAATCTCTTTCTGGAAGGGAGAGGGATAGAAGGGAAAATATATTTTGGGATGAAAGGCTGAAAAACATATTAACAATTTTTTAAAAATCAAAGATAACCACCTTAAAATTTTTTCCTTAATTTTAGCCAGCATTGGAAAAATCAATTTTTCTTCATTTCAGATTGTATTTATTTACTCTCCCATAATATACTATTTATCCCAAAACAAAACAATCTATTAAAAATGAACCATTTTGTCAATTAAGCAAATAATTTATAAAGTTTAGTCATAAAGGAAAAAGGCATCTAGGTGACACAGTAGAGAGGGTGCTGGACCTAGAATCAGGAACACTCTTCTTCCTGGGTTCAAATCTGTCCTCAGACAGTTACTACCTGTGTGACCTTAGGCAAATCACTTAACCCTTTTTACATCAGTTTCCTCATCTGTATAATAAACTAGAGAAGGAAGTTGCAAACCACTATAGTAGCTCAGGCAAGAAAACCCCAAAGGGGTCATAAAAAGTCAACACAACAGAACAGCAGCAATAACATAAAGGAAAGTGACCATCCTGTTATATTCTGACCTACTGAAGTCCATTAGGATCATTTTATTCATTACAAGATGCCTCATTACAAAAGTCTCCTAAAATGGAAAAGTTCTAAAGAAAGGTGACTAGAAGATGAAAGGAATTGAAACCATGCCCTATTCCATGATGAGTAGAAGGAAGTAGGGGTGATTAGCCTTAAGAAAAACAAAAGAAGGCAACAGATACATGTTTTCCAATATTAGAAGGGCTATGATGTGAAAAAGGGACTCTGTGTGTGTGTGTGTCTGTGTGTGTGTATGTGCACATGCTTACTCATCTCACTGATTCATTACTGATTCAGTAATGAAAGTAGAAAAACTTTTAGAAGTCACAGATTGCTGGATTTTTTCCCCATATTACATAGACTTTCTTCTCATTGAGAGCTGTCCAATAGTTTAGGTAACTAATATGTGAGACAGAAACTGTGGACAAGCACTGCTTGGAGATACTGTGGAGGGAACTGCTATTCAGGTGTTAGATATTTTCAAGAATAGATCCCTTATATCTCTGAGAATCAATGGAAAAAAAAACAGACTCCCCACAGTGATTTAACTAAACAATGGTATCATTAAATATTCTTCAGGTTTTAATTGCTGTACAATTAGAATTTTGATGAAATATTTTTTAGTTTAATTGATGGTTATGCTTATTAGCATTGATATGAGCATGAATATACTCATCTTTTATAACTAGTACAATTTAAGTATTACCCTGGGTCTAAAAGTATGTCTATACAAGAGTTTTGTGTCAAGCAAAATTCATAACCATAAATGTCTATGTCTGAATCTACAAAAACTAGACCAGATGGTTTTAAAAACCGCCCCTCAGAGGTGAGCCAGCAGACGTTTTAGTAAGACTTGCATCTCTTTTTCCCCTACTTTTTATGTTAGTTTTTCATGGGAATCTTTGTCTGTGGTTGAGCTTGGAGTATATATTACTATAGACATGTTTTCTTGGAGGAGAAAGATGGGAAAAAGTTAAAAGGTCTATGTCTGTAGTAGATATTTGGAGGTGGCATTGGTAAGTGTGGTCAGGCTGGTGAAAATTTTTGCGGGCTTGTTGGTTTTATATGTCACTCACTTAGTTGGCAAAATTTCATCAATCCTTTGCACTCAAATGGTACCCTTAATCTGAGGTTTTCAAAATACTTTATTCCTAAATATCCATGTTGGAGATAAACAGAAAATTTTAGAGTGTATAAGTTCTTGTAGGTACCATGGTTGAGTTATTGGTCAAATTCATTGCTCATCCCTTATGGCATGGGATTTAATCACTGGGGAAATCAGTTTTCTAAAAGGTGCAGTAAAAATGAAGCAATTTTAAAATTTTATTAAATCTCATTAAGTTGAACAATTAAAACAAATCTAGCTTTAAAAATGATTCATGATCCATTTTTGAAGAGGTAAAAGCAGATAGCATAAAACCAATAATTACATCTCTCAATTCTGCCCTTGAGCTCCAAACATTCAAAAAGTGGGAACTTAATAATTTCTCACTGATAATTATTAATGAAAAAATACTTGAGATTCATGGGAAATAATACTACTAAGATCTCTAATATTTGCAATTGCAATATTTTCAAATCATAATAAAATTGAAAATCTATCCATTTGCCACATTTTTCTTGCAAAATATAGCAAATATGCAAGTTGATTTAAAGAAAAATGAAATTATTTACTAAAAATATTCAATATCCTCTTTGATTATTGCCTAATCAAATTAATCAATATTTTCTGGTTACTCAAGGAAGAAAGCATTCTTTCTATGTTAAAAATGTCTATTTCCTTTAATTCAATTAGTTAATTCAATGTGAAAATCAACGAACTCAGATAGCTGATTGAATTGGTTCAGGAGTCATGGATGCTCAGAACTACTATTTTCTCCCATACATGTCTTTTCTTCCCATGCATCCCTATGTACTATTAACCACAAATTCCCCACCACCACTTTTTTATACCTTCTTGGTAGGCCTGGTGTCTTGTGTTCTAGCTTTAAAATCATAAGCATGTTACCTTTTCCCTTTAATGAATCTAAAGATTATTTAGTCATTGCAGCCTGAAAAAAATAGAAAAAAGTGCTAATAATGTGGAAAAAAAGTTGTTTCCCTATTTTTAAAATTGTTAGATATTTTAAGACATTAGAAAATTGTGTATTTCACTGTGTCCCTTAAAGTTCAGTAGTATTCTTATATCTCTGGATAGCAAGTCACAAACATACCAATATGCTATTATTTTTACAAAGTATTGCATCAGTGGGTTTTATATTTTTTGAATCTTGAATTCCATCTGTGCAACCCTGATACCAAATTGACTAGCCGTCTACTCAGCTTTTTATATGCAGTTAATGATTTTCTAAAGTATTGGATCTGAAATTCCTGTCCCATACTAGTAAATTCAGTGTGCTCTGCAAAGGCCTGTCATGCACTGATTAATGTATTGTTTTAGACTTGCAGAAGCAATCAAAGGATTGACTTTGGCTGTTGGGACATCTGCCTCAAAATGTCGACCTTAAAAGATTGTGTTTCTGAGCTCATCTTCCTAACTGTAATACCATAAAATATAAAAGGCATTTTTTCCCTTTAGATCCCTTTGGTCCCACAGACACCACACATCTCTTTTAAAACATGTTCTCATTCTTATCCTTTTTTCTATTATTAGTAAAGAACAGCTGCATTCCTATTTTCTGTGTATCCTATAGATGTAAGCTAATTAAGAGCCCAGGTTATCAAGTATCATGTTAAAAGCCTGAAAAACAATGTTTATGACACAGACTCCAAAGGTTCAAAGACTTCATTTGTAAAATTACTCAAACTTCTTCGTTTTGCAAGGTAATAGTAGAAATTTGTGCCACAATAGATTTTACGTGGTATCTCCATGTTTCTGCCTCCTTTCACCACAGATTTAATTTCTGTAAAACAGAGCTTTATTGGTAAAATGGAGATTCTGGGTTTTGAGAGGATGGGATAAGAAATATTTATAACAGGTGTGCTGCATTGAAAGATTATCACCACAGGAAGAACATATCCCAGGGGAGAACTCTATAAATGGCATGTGCCTTTATGTGTTACCCACCTGCCCTGCCTGAGTTCCCATTACATTCTACATTTCAGAAATGGAAACAGGGAAGTAGAGGAGAATACCAAGAGTGTATTGAGGATATTGGGTGGGAAATTTAGGAAGTCTCACTATGATGTACTCTGACTTGGGTGGAAAAGGCATAGATGGCACGCTTATCAAATCTGCATATGATACAAAGTTTCCGGGGATAGTTAGTATCTTAGAATGAAGTGTAGAAGGGGCGGAACACTGAGCCAATATGAATAGTATGAAGTTTATTTGAGATAAATGTTATCTTTTCCTTAGATTAAAAGTCTTGGGTTCACAAGAATAAACTTGGAGAGGCATCCTTCAACAGTGGATTGTCTAAAAAATGATCCAGAGGTCTTAGTGGACTGCATCATCAATATGTGTCAGTAGTGGAACATGGTAACCAAAACCAAAACAATAAAAAACCCTTAATTTCATCTTGGCCTATATTGACAAGTAGAGCTTCCAGACATAATGAAGTGATAATCCCACTTCATGCTGCTAATTAGACCACCTTTGGATTGTTGTAGTCAGTTTGGGGCACCAAAATTTAGGGTACTCCATTACAAGTCATGTAATTGTGTGCCACATCTGTAAAATGAGCTGAAGAAAAAAATAGCAAACTATTCCAGTATCTTGGCCCAGAATAGTCCAAATGGGGTCACAGAGAGTTGGACACAATTGATAACAACTCAACAACAAATGAAATGAGCAAGCCATGTGATAACATCGTCAAGAGCTTGCACATGAGCAATGAAGTAAAGGATATATATGATGAGAAAGTGAGGTCAGCCAGTCATGTATTAAAAGTTAGGACTGACAGATGGACAGTTTGAAGGCTGAATTTAAATCTAGAAAATATCGAATGGTCTAGAGGTAATTTGCTATGAACATACATAAAGAAGAATCATCGATGAAAAGAAAGCTTCAATGGGTTGGAGAAGACCTACTGGGTTGGGGTTGGGGTGGAGTATGACCACAACAATAAAATTCTGGATCCATTAGAGTATTGAAATATGTATATTTGATTGTGAACAATTTCTTTTTGGTGTTTTCCTGCTGTTCATTTGATTACTTTCACCTGTATGATTATAGATATTCTATACATTTTAAGGACTCTTCAAAGACTTCTTTTCCTAGTGACCACTGTTATTATTTTGTCTTGCTAAGGCAACATTCATGTTATGCACATATTCATTGAAAGTATTCATTCATTCATTTGTCCATTTATTCACTCATGTCTTTATCCATTTTGTCTGTATCTCTGTCTTTCAGACATCTCAAATTGAATGTCCCGTACAAATCTTAAAATCAATACGTCCAAAACAAACTCACTCTCTTTCTTTCCAAACTCTCATCTCCTATGTTTCCTAATACTATGGAGGGTAACACTGTCCTTCAACTTCCTCAGACTCACAACATAGTGTTCAACCTAAATTCGTATCTTTCTCTCCTCTTCCCCCATATCCAAGCTGTTGCCAAGGCCTGCCAACTTGAACTTTGCAAAGCCTTCTAAATATACCCCCTTCCCTCCTTTAACATTACCAGCACCCTAGTGCAGGCCTTAATCACTTCTTGCCTTGCCTCCTACAAAGCCTGTGTGCATACCTGCCTCAATTCTCTCCTTACTCCAATTCATTCTCCATTCAGACATAAAGCGTTAAAAGTTTTTTGTCTTGCTTCCAGTATAAAAATCAAACTCTTTAACCTTGCATTTAATGAATTTTACAAATTCAATTCAACCTACTATGCCAATATTTCACAGTATTCTCCATCACTCACTCTTTGTTTCAATTGGAATAGATAATTCCTTGGACTCAATGTTTCATCTCATGCCTTTCCATCCCCCTTTCCTGAAGTTGCTCCCTCCTATTTATGCATTAGAATCCTCATCTTTCTTTAAAGCTTAATCCTAAAGGAAACTAGTGTCTCTATAGATAGAATAATGACATTTGAGGTCAGCAAGACCTGAATATGCATTCTGCCTTAGACACAATAACTTGGTGATAGAAGTAAAATTTTTAACCTTTTTGGGCCTCAGTTTCCTCATCTATAATATGAGGGGGTTGTATATGATGGTATCTGCAGTTACTTCCTCTTTTTGCTTCCTTTTTTTCAGTATCCAATTTTCATCTTGAACACAATACCATATCTTAAGAGAAACCAATTTGTAATTTGTCAAATCACTGTGAACCAAAGAGAGGTTTCTAAAAACATTTTTTAAATTTTAACACCTTTACGTGAAGGCTTAAATGTAAGCTATTCAGGACTGAGTGATTACAGATAAGACTCAGTTACTGCTAAAGGAAGAATATGCTGTCATTTGACTATCGGAGTAAGGGATTTTACTTCTTTTTTTTTAATGTATATCATTAAGGGACTTGATCCAAGGAATGACCTGATTAGTTCTTCATGAAGCCCACTATCCAGAAGCTTGGGAACTTCTCACAGAAATCTAGATCAACTAACTTTGTCTTTATTTAGAGTTTCCCCTGAAATATCAGAGTCGGCCTCATTTCTAGGTTTCAGAAATGAAAAGAACCCTCAACTTCCATGGAAGTGCTTTTGTTAATAAAACAGAATATAAGACAGATTTTAACTCAGAATATATAAAAGGCCCATGCAGAAAACAAAGGTTAAGACAATAGTTCTTCCAACTTCAAAGGCCATCAACCTCCTCAGAGACCTAAACAGTCAAAAAGAATTATAGTAATACCAGTCATTTGCTATTGGTTAGTCTTTCTCAGTCCTTTGACTCATTATGACAGCTTGGGGATTTTCTTGACAGAAATACTGGAGTGGTTTGCTATTTCCTTCTCCAGTTTATTTCATAAATGAGGAAATGAAGCAAGTAGGACTAAGTGACTTGCTCAGGGTCACATAGCTATTAAGTGTCCGATACCAGATTTGAACTCTGATCTTCCCGATTCTAGGCCTATCACCCTATCTATTGTGCCACCTAGCTGTCCATGCTACTACTTATGTATGAGGTTTTCAGGGAGGACTAGTACCTCCAATGTGAGTACTTACCATGCCTTTTCTAGGGCCTCTGGACTTCAATGACTCTGGAAAAGAGGATGAGGCTGACAACTTTATGTAATTCTGACTCAAATCTAATTGTTGAGCAACTCAAGACATCACCTATGATGCCATTGGTATCTAAAAAAAGGGCAAACAACAATAACATTAATTTTTAATTATACTCCTACTTTAGTTTTGGAGCTCTGTCTATAAGAGAAAAAAGTCAGAGTTAACTCTACTAGTCAGCTATTCTTCTTTCTTTTATTAGCCATTTTTTCTCTAGAGACCTAAATATCACCTTTAGATTTCATGAAGCCCTTCCATTAACAGACTGATGGAGTTGAATGAATGTTTCTTCCTACTACCCAGATTCCCAGCTAAAATTCTGTGCTATATAGCTTCATAGTAGAACCTTCAACCCTGTTCATTAAAATTCTACCTTCTTTTTAAAGCTTGGTTTAAATACTAGTTCTTCCATGAGGATATCTCTGTTCCCTAACTTTATCTCCCTTGTTCCTTCAGCTGCTAAGATCTATGTGAACAAAGTAGTTGAAGCAATAGTTTAATGACAGATTATAAAGATAGGCAACCTAAGATGGAGTATTGTGTTCAAGGAGAAAATTAGATACTAAAAAAAGGGATCCAATCCTACTTTGAAAGACCTCCAAATATTTTAAGGTAAGACAATTAATGGTGAAAAATCTACAATGAATAGCATGAAATTATAATAAGGAACTGAATAAACCAAAGGCAAACTAAGGCAAACTTCTCTGTTCCTGTTGAATGTTGCTCCCCTGGAAATCTAGAGAAACAAAACTTCTCTTCTTCCCTGGGCACCCCATAAGAGTTGGAGCTATAGATGTCTGATTAGTTGGTAACTATCACCAACCTAAGGGAACATGCACAGCCATAATACACGGGAAAGGAGGGTAGAGCCAAGATGGCTGAGTGGAATCAGAGACTTGCTAAAGCTCTCCCCTTAAGCCCAGCCAAATACATGTAAAAATGACTCTAAGCAAATTCTGAAGCTGTAGAATACACAGAATGATGGAGTGAAGCAAATCTCCCACTCAAGACATCCTGGAAGCATCCATTGTACCATGCTTCAGTGTGCCTAGCACCAGCACAGACATAATCTGCATAGGCTGGGAGTGGGAGGAACTTAATTTCTGGTACCTGTGAATTCCAGACATACAACCCCAAAATGCCAAGAATAAATTGGAAGGTCAGTGGAAAAAAACCTGTTTGACCTGTGTGAGAGAATAGAGAGGTTAGGCCCCAACTCTAGGGAGGCAGAGGGGGAAGAGGAGCCCATTGCAGCCACAGCAGCAGCAGGCACAGTGACAGAGGCTGTTCCTGGAGCTCTAGGCCCATGGATTGTGAGGAGCTTGGACTGCTGGCTGCACTCCCCCACACCCACTGGAAGACAACTACCTTGACAAAGAGCTCAACAGTCAAGTAAATGACTGGGAAAATGAGCAAAAATCAGAAAAAGAATCAGGCTATAGAATCTTACTTTGGTGACAAAGAAGACCGAAATAGACAACAAAGTCAAACCTCCTACATCCAAAGCCTCTAAGACAAATATAGAGTGGACTCAGGCCGTGGAAGAGCTCAAAAAGGATTCTGAAAATCAAGTAAGAGAAGTAGAGCAAAAATTGGGAAGAGAAATGAAAATGATGCAAGAAAATCATGAATACTGACTCAACTGCTTGCTAAAGGGGACCCAAAAATGCTGAAGAAAATAACACCTTAAAAAATAAGTTAACCCAAATGGCAAAAAAGATCCAAGAAGCCATTGAGCAGAAGAATGCCTTAAAAAGCAGAATTGGCAAGATGAAAAAGGAGGTCCAAAAGCTCACTGAAGAAAATAATTTTTTTAAAGATTAGAATGGAGCAGATGGAAGCTAATGACTTTATACAAAATCAAGAAATTATGAAACAAAACCAAAGGAATGAAAAAAAATATAACAGACAATGTGAAATATCTCACTGGAAATATAAATGGAAAATAGATCCAGGAGAGACAATTTTAAAATTATTGGATTACCTGAAAACCATGATCAAAGCAAGAGCCTAGACATTATCTTTCAAGAAATTATCAAGGGAAACTGCCCTGATTTTCTAGAACTAAAGGGTAAAAAGATATTGAAAGAATCCACTGATTGCTTCCTGAAAGAGATACCAAAATGAAAACTCCTAGGAATGTTGTAGCAAAATTCCAGCACTCCAACATCAAGGAGAAAATATTGTAAGCAGCCAGAAAGAAACAATTTGTGGAAACACAATCAGAATAACACAAGATCTAGCAGCTTCTTTTTTCCAATACAACTGATTGATACATTGTAAAAACAAGCAAGCAAACTGAAAACATGAGCAATGTGTAATACCTGGTTACCTCCCATGTCCACAACAGTGTGGGTTTAAGGTGTCCTATCATACCTTTTCATTCAGGTCCTGCTTGATCTTTATAATTTTGCTGCATTCACTTTTGCCTTTTGGTATGTTGTTATTTCCATTTCCATTGTTGTGATTACTGCATATATTGTTTTCTTGACTCTACTTACTTAACTCTACCTTAATTCATATAGATCTTTCTCTGTATTCATCACATACCTCATTTCTTGCAACATAGTGATATTCCATGATGTTCATGCACCACAATTTATCAGTTCCTCAAATGATAAACATTTCTTTTGATTCCAATTCTTTCCTATCACAAAAACTCCTGCTATAAATATTTTGATGTACTTGGGACTTTCTTCTTATAAGCATCCTTAGAATATAAACTCAGTAATGGAATCACTGGTTGTAAGGTCATGTACATTTTAGTCACTTAATTTATCTAATTCTAAAGTGTCTTCCAAAGTGCTTGTAACATTTGACAGTCCCACCAGCAATTCATTAGTGTGGCTCTCACTCCACAAATCCTCCAACATTGAATATTTCCCTTTTTGGTCATTTTACCAATTTCAAGTTGTGAGGTAAAATCTCAATGTTGTTTTGATTTGCATTTCTGTGATTATTAGTGATATGGAGCATTCTTTCTTGTGGTTGTAAATACTTTGCAGTTCCTCTTTTGAGAGCTAGTAGCTTCTACATTAAGGGGTTGGTGGTTTTGGAATATGATATTCCAGAGGTCAAAGGAGCTAGACACAGGGTGAGTTGAATATGAAGGGATGATATCTAAAAAATAAAATTAAAGTATGAAAGAGGGATATTTTGGGAGGAGGAGAAAGGGAGAAATAGAATGGGGCAAATTATCTCTCACATAAAAGAAGCAAGAAAAAGATTTTTCAATGGAGGAGAAGAGGGAGAGGTGAGAGTGAGTGAACCTTACTGTCATTCGAATTTGGCTTAAGGAGAGAACAACATGCACACTCAATTTGGTATGAAAATCTATTTTACACTAGAGGAAAATTGGGAGGAAGGAGATAAGTGGGGGTAGGAGGATGAGGGAAAGGAGGGCAAATGGGAAGAGGAGTAATTAGAAGTAAACACTTTTGAGGAGGAACGGGTCAAAAAGAGAATATAGAATAAATGGAGGGCAGCATAGGATGGAGGGAAAACGTTGTTAGGCTTTTTCATCATGTGTGTTATGGAAGGGTTTTGCATGACTATGAATGTATAACCTATATCGAATTGTGCATCTTCTCAATGGGGATGGGTGGGGAGGAAAGAAGGGAAAGAAGCTGGAACTCAAAGTTTTAAAAACAAATGTAAAAAATTATTTTTATATGCAACTGGGAAATGAGACATACAGGCAATGGGTATAGAAATCTATCTTGTCCTGCAAGAAAATAGAGGGGAAAGGCACAATAGAAGGGGGAGATGTGAAAGAAGGAAGAGAAGATTGGGGGAAGGAGTAATTGGATCGCATTATCTCTTGGGGTGAACATACGGGAGAGATGGGGAGAAAATTTGAAACTCAAAATCTTGTGAAAATGAAGGTTGGAAACTAAAAATAAATAAATTAATTAAAAACACATGGTGAAGGAAAACACTCCTAGATATTTATCAAAGCTTCTGAGTATTGAGTTCTCTCCTTTGTGGGGGTAGACTATAGGTGACCCATGGATCATGGAGGATGGTACAGAAGAATCTTAAACTGCTAATTATGTGAGCGCATTGCCTCCAGGGGTACCTCTAGGAATTTCGGGGTCTCAGTGAATGAACTGAATCCATCTGAAGGGTGAATTCCTTTTAACAAGAATCTCCTTTCTCAAGTCAAGAATACTTTAATATTTCTATTCTTCTTTAGGATTAGAGAGCATTGACTATGGGGAAGATACAAACTACCCAATGCCAAGTTAAGGAAATGTCATAATCTTTTAAAAAATCTCATATAGAACTGCATCCTTCTCTTTTATTTAAAAGATCTAGGACTTAATCAGTGCAGGTACTCAGTGTATGACTGAATATTGCAACCCCTTAGCAAATTGTTTCACAAGTTACTTTGGCCACAAGCATTATTATCTGGTGGCCAAACTTTTAATGAAGAACTTTGTTCAGCCTACTTAAGGATGGTCTCCTGAGAAGTTATTGCTGATAAATTATTGACATTTGACCTTTTTGGAAAGACTTCTCAGATTTCATGCTCCTGGAAAAACTTTCAAGGACCTAGGTTTACTTCTATATCACAATGAGAAATCAGAAGGCTTTAAAGGATGTCTTAATCAGTTATGCATTATTTCATAGGACTTTTTAATGAACAGGACATATTTTTCTTTCGACTATAATTTCTATAAGGACAGACAACATAGCTAATGGAAAATAAATGTTTTCCCATCACCTATAAGTTTTCATTGATTATTTTTTCTAAAACTCAATCAGAAATATGCATTAGAAGAAATAAAATGATAATATATTAGATTGAAAGAGAGTTATTAATGCAATATTACAACCCTCTAAACGTAAGAAAATGAAGGTTTAGGGAATCAACAACGGGTAGTCTAGAATGTAGTACCTTATTTGACTTGCATCACGAAGTTAGAAAAGAGTCAATTTATTCTGATGTTACAAGCCTATGTGAATAGGTATAGAGTACCGATAGGTGGCACAGTGCAGAGAATTCTGAGTCTGGGGGCAGGAGGATCCAAATTCAAACCTGGCCTCAGACACTGACTTGTTGTGTGACCCTGGGCTTGTCACTTGACACTTTTTGCCTCAATTTCATGATATAGTAAGGTGATGAAAGAAATACTCTTTGACAAGAAAATCCCAAATGTGTTCATGAAAAATCTGACACGATTGAAACAAGTGAACAGCAACAACAACACTTCTATAACAGGAGTATTTACTGAAGTGGAAATGGCATCACAAAATGATTATGGGAAATACGGTTCGATTCCCTTTAACATTGTTATTAAACTCTTGAAAGAAAGCACAGGTAGGCAGATTTTACAAATGTTTGGTGGACACAAAGCTTGAACAATAGCTAATATATTGGATAATATTAATGATAAAATATCTTTACCAAATCTATTCAGATTTAATGGAAACCCATGTAAAGTTTTGTCTTTGGATTTAAAAAAAATCAACTTCATTCATCCAAGGTCAGTAGTTAATAGTTTGTTTTGGAAAATTATCTATAGGTTAAAGTGGCCTACAAATTCATTATGAGTCTAGAGGATGGCATAGGGACCAAGAAACTACCATTTTTAGAATGCCTGAAGAGAGATGCTGTATTTGAAGACGAGTGGTGATAGCTGTGTTTTATTTTGCCTGTCAAGTCGCATCAGGAATAATTTTTGATTCAGTTCTGGAAAACACAGAAGAGTCTGGTTAAGCATAGTGGAGATAATACTAAATAAAGAATAATTAAACTGAGAAGACTAATGAAGAGGAGAGATTTAGGGGAGGTCATATCTAGGCTTTGAGTTGGAAGGGATCAACTGTCTACAAATCATTCAATGATTCTTGCTTAGTATTCATTTTTCTGTATGGCATTTGTTACCTATTCCGTACTGCATTCATTTTTATTATTTGAGTACCTATTTACTTCATTCTTTTGGTTAAGGAGGATCCCTTACACTAGAGTGCTAATATAATTGTTCCTTAGAAATCTGAAGTAGGGGTAGAAGTGAAATGCCAGGCAATCTTTTTCTATTAAAAAAACAAACACAGCAGTGAGCCCAGGACAAACCATGTGGACAGATAAAGGACAGGGTTTGGCAGGTTTCCAGTCACTGCCACCTCAGCACAACCACTTTTGGTTAGCCATCTTGCTAAGGTTCCATGCACACATGTGAATGAAAAGCATGTCTTGTCTGGGTTTTTCTTCTCTACCACCCTTTACTCCATCAGTAATGAAATACTAACCTTATTTCAAAGAACATCTCAAATGCTACCTTCTCTAGGAAACATTTCTTTACGTCTTCTCCTTCTCTACACCTTAGATTAGCTTTAAGAAGGGATTTTTTTATGTTTAACATGCTTGCACATATATAACCTATAACTGATTTCTTGCTATCTTGGGAGGAGGAAGGAGAAGAAAGGAGAAAAAAATTGGAACTCACAATTTTGCAAAAATGATTATTGAAAACCATATTTGTAATTACAGAAAATCCTGGCATGGAAGAAAAAAGAAGTACTTTCCACTTTCTAACTCAAATTCTTGAAACATTTGAATTATACTTCTGTTATATATCTATAAACTTCAGTGTGTTAATTTGTGTCCATCACTTCCCACTCTAAGATTCTTGGATTCTTAAATCTCCTCTCCATTACTCTATTGTAATCTCCTTGAAGTCAGCGATTCTGCTTTATTTATACTTTTAATGCCAAGCATAATGCCTTGTACCTAGTCATATGAATCATATTTCATGGTACCCTTGCCATCATCACTTTAGAGCTGTGATAGCTATAGATAAGGATGTTACCAATGACAAATTATCAGATTCGCAATTTGATATATCAATTTGGCAGATTGTAAAACCATAGACATTTGTAAAAATACCAGATAGAACTGTGAAGGTGAGATCTTATTGTTCATCCAAAATGCTTTGAATCCACAGAGTAACTCCAGTTTTGACAGAGAAAGATGTCTTTCAGAGTACTTCCATTTCATGCACTCTCATTTTCAATCGTGACTCCTTGTTGCTTGCTGCAATGATTTTAGATTATGGCATTGAAAGATGACAGGAACACTTTCACAAACACCATCTTACAAATGGAACCACATCTCCAGACTTGAAAGAAGAATGGTCTCAGCCTTGGGAAAAGTGGAATGCAGGAAAACGTTGAAGCTTGTATCAAATTACAACAGTGTTGTCTCTTTCTGCTGCCCATTAGTAAAAAAAAAATAGATGCCTTCTTAGGAAGCCTGAAGAATAGGGTGAATTGTCTTTGCCCCCCTTTTGAGGTTCTGAAACTACCATGTGTGCTGTCTGTATATCTATTTACATGGTTCTATTTGCCCAGTGGGACAGTATAGTTGAGATATATTACTGTATGTGAGATAAATGACTTGTTGCAATTTTTGAGCTCCACTAACATGGAATTTCTACCACCTTGCCAATCCTTAAACTCTAGTGAAGTGTTGGCAGAATAGTCCCCAAAGAGACTGATGCATTACACCCAAGCAACTGTTCTCCTTTCCCCTGAAATTCCTCTCTTTGTGAAAGATTATTCTTTCACTTTTTTGGTCTTCATCGAATGACTATCTTTTTGTTTTTAAAAAGATAAAAATGGCCAAAATCAATCAATATTAACAAAGAGCTGTTCTGTACAATTCTGACTCTAACTTTTGTTTCAACTGATGAATAATGTTTCCTCTACCACGTGGCATGATTGATACTGACCTAATAATTGATGGTGACATTCAATCTCATCAACACATACATAAACTTAGAATACTTACTTTTACTGAGAACAGTGGTCTCATTAATGTAGGGTGGAGTCAGGAGGAACTGGGTTCAGATCCCACCTCATGTGCTAGTTCTATGACCCTTGGAATACACTTAATTTCTCTGAGTCTCTTGGATCCCTCACCTGTGAGATAAGGATAATTTCATCTGTCTCATATGTATCTGAGGATCAAATGAAATCGTATATCTAAAATATTTTGCAAACCTTTAAACAGTATATACATATGATCTGTTATTACACTTATTACAATTCAAGATTGTGGTATCCAATGGATACAAATATAGATTTGTAATGATAAAGTCAAACTTTTAAATTTTTTTTAACAAATCTCTACATTGAAATCTTTTAATTTAATACTAAAAATCAGTCTCAAGTTTTTTTTATTCTCTTTGAACTATGCTGAAACTGAAGTTGTTTTTCTTGAATCCAGTTCAAAACAGAATGTTTGTACCTGTGGGATGGGGGAATAGGGGGGAAGGGGCAAAATACAAGTTCCCTATTTCAATGTAAAAATAAAACTTATTCAGTTTGATTCTCTGACTCAGGGGACCAAGCAATATAAAACTAAAAACTCTCCTTGTCTGAGAGTTCAATACTTTCTTTGTGTTCTTCTCAATCTAATTCTACTATTTAGATTTGGTTTGTTTAGAGACTTAATTACAATGTTACATGGTTTGCCAGCTGTACCCAGTCATCTAAAATCCATTTCCCTAACATTTATTTGAATCTTTTCTCATTCAAGAATGGATTATAAATGCTTTCTTCAATGCAACCTTGTTAGCACTTTCCAGAGATCTCAGAAATGAAAGTACTGTCATCATTTAAGTTGGGAACACTACAAGTTTGTCAGGAGACTGACTCTTTACAAGATTGTAATTCAGAGGTAGAAGAGAGAACATTACAAGCCAATTTTACTGGATAAAGTGTTTCTACAATTGGCTGTCATGTAGAAGCCAACCTCATTTTAAGGGTCATAGAAATGTAGTCAATACTTAACTAAAAGTACCACTGGGATTTTGTGAGTTTCATTTCTACCCACTGGGTGTTTCCAAAAACAGCTTCTGACAATAGAGGAATCTCACTAAATCAACTGTAAAACAAAGCAGGTTAAAAAAATGCAACCATCCTATCAGAATTACTTTGAAGAGGTGTTCAGAAAATATTTCTTTCTTTTTATTCCTTTCCTACCGCTCTCTTTCTTTTTTTTCTTTTCTTCCCTTCATTTATTTCATTACTTAATCTTCATTAGAATGCAAAGTTGCATTTCTTCCTTTTCCTTCAGGGCTCTTTTTGGATGAAAATCACAGTCTAAAATATAATATATACTCATAGAAGCTAATGGTGTTCTGCTTTGCATTATCTCTTCAGAGTATCAGGAAGAAAAGTATTGCAATTAGTATGGGGAAGAATTCAAAATTGTTACTGCAAATGGCAAGGTCCAAGAAATGCAGATTGAATTGATCCAGTATTGTGATTTTTGAGTTATTTAAACGTAGATCTAGCTCCAGAATGGTATAATTTTAGATCAAAGGATGATCATATGTTGAAAAATGCCTTATGGTGCCATATTTAGCATTGGGATGGCTTATCCAGTTATTATTGATATAAAATACTATTTTCTTCATCTTTTAAATGAAGGAAATAACAACCCATCCTGACACTAAGCTACAAAGATGTATCTGTAGTTTAAAATCCCACCATGTGTTCTGTAAATAGGTCTTTATTTGTTAAATACATTTTTAATTCATACATGCATAGAAACATTTTATACATTTGTGTGTATGTACATATATGTGTATGAATATATACATATATATGTGAGTACAAGTATATGTATATATGTGTGCATATGCATATACATGTATATATAGAATATAAAATATCTTACATCACTCTAACTACCACATGTAGTCCTCCCCTAAACCCTTCCAAAAGCATCACCCCACATGAAAAATAATGCTTTTTACAGAGAAAAAAGTCATCACAACTCACTGATAAATTGAAGAAGTCTGAAAATATGCAGTCTGTAGTACTTGTGGACCCATTTTCACCAAGAGGTGGATTGGGGAGTTGGTTCTTCTGTCTTGTTTTTTTCAAATTCTGTTTGATTTTTATAATTTTGTTAAATTTTACTTTTGATTTTTCAGTGTTTCAATGTTCCTCCCACTTACATTGTTGTAATTACTATACGTATTGTTTTTCTGGCTCTTCTTACTTCTCTCAACATCAATTCATTTAGATCTTTCCATGCTTCTTTGTATTCCTCACATATATAATTTCTAATAAAATTCCATTACATTCATGCAAGAAAATTTGTTTGACCACTTCCTAATTTATGGGTAACGACATTACAATCACACAAAAATGCTTCTATGAATATTTTGGAGGATATGGGTTTTTTTTCCCCTGTCAATGATTTACTTGGTGTAAAAACGCAGCAAAGGAGTGTCTGTTTCAAAGGTTAAGAATATTTTAGTCACTTCATTTGAATAATTACAAATTGCTTACCCAAATAGTTGTACTCCTTCATAGATCTACCAAAAATGTATTAATATGCTTTACGCAGGTGTTTGTTATTAATTTACTAGGACAATTAGTACTAATATAATGTGGAATTAATGTAAGACTTCCACTCCTATGGCAGTTTAAATTTTGTCTCAGGTCTCTTTGAGGATCTAATTGGAGTACTTAATACATGAACTATGATTGAATTAAGACATGCTAGCTAGCACAAGCTTGTTCATCTGCCTTCATAGTTTAAACTCAAAATATAGAATAATCTAATAAAAGGCTTTTGTAGAAGACCCTTGGACCTCCTTGAATGGGAATGTTGTGGGAGAAGTTGTGGCTGGGTTGTACTTTTCAGCAATGAAGAAAATACTTATGTTGATGAGGTCACAGTTCCATTTGTTTATTCAAAAATCATTTATTAAGCACTTACTATGTTTCAAGCACTGTGAAAAATTATAGAGATATAGAGACAGAAAAAAATATCCTTGTCCTCAAAAAAGATTACAATCTGAATAATAAAACATATACATAAAGATTACAATCTGAGTAATAAAACATATACATATGTAACTATGTAAAACAGTTGAAAAATAGATAAAAATATTTATTTGCAAGAGGAAAAAAAGAGGAATTGGTAACTGAGATGGATCAGGAAGGGTTTTATATAGAAGGTAGAATTTGATCTGACCCTTAAAGGAAGCCAATGATTCTGAGTGATGGAAGTAAGTAAGGGAGGCCTTTCCACATATGGGAAACAGCTCAAAGAAATGGAAATGGGAGATGAATGCCTTCCATGGGATATAGTAAGAAGTCAAATTTGGCTAGCTCTTAGTGTGTATGTAAGGGAATAATGTACAATTAGTGTATCAGAATGAGGTTAGATCAGATAGTGGAAAAGTTTTTCAATATCAGGTAAAGAAATTTGAATTTCTTGAAGAAAAGATGAAATAGTTTCTGGACTCAAGGAACTCACATCTGTCAGAACACTATTAGCAAGAAGTATAACTGATCATTAGCTAAAGTCAGGAAGACATTTCCCTCAGTGTGCGAAAACTGAGCATGCTATGCATTTTTTAAAAAAGAAGTGTGTGTCTTATAAGATGCCCAAGTAATCAGATTCTCAAATAGACATATTCTAGAGTTTGGTGGCTTCATAGCAAACCCCATATAATTTATTAAAAGAGTCTTCTCCTTACATGGATCAAGGGCTTTGAAGTTGTTATATTTCCTATTATAATAGAAAAAAGGTCAACACACTAATAATTACCAAAATTCAAAGCCTGATGAGATAGATAGATCTGTCACTGTAGAATGAGAGCAATAGATAAGAACTGTTGCTATAGGTACTATCCCCAGGTAAAATTTGGGGGCGTGCTTAGCAAAGTGGGATTAGACTTACACAGTTTGATCACATATGACAGAACTAAGCAGAAGTAGTAAAGAGATAACATTTAGCTTGATGTAAGGAAAAAAATCTAAAAGAATAAAAAAAAATAAAAAATAGCAAAAACAACAAAAGCCTTTACTAACAATTAGAACTGACAAAAAATGGAATGAACTGTCTTTTAATGTAGAGGCTTACTTATCCTTTAATGTCTGCAAACAGGTTAGGAATTCCTGTCAAGCACAGGGTATATTCAATGACCTTTTAAAACTTTTTGCTCTCTTCCAAATGTGAAAGACTGTGATTAATCATTTTTGACTTTATACCTTATTCCTTCACAGTATAAAATCTATCCTCAACTCATATCAATTGTTTCTTCCCAGAGTCACTTAGAAATTTTCTTTCTTTATATTTCCACAGCTGCAATCTGATCTCATGACCTCATGTTTTTAGTCAAACCCTAGCTTCTGGGCTGCCTTGTATCTCTCTAGGGTTTTGCTATTTCATTCTATCATCACTAATCATTTTATCACACCACTATTGTCCAATAATCAGTCAATAATATCACCTACTATATTCAATACTCTGTGTTAAGCCTTGCGGATACAAAGAAAGGTAAAATACGATTCCTGCTCTCAAGGAGCTCTCAATATGTCATGAGGGAGGGAATGTACAGGCAACTACATACAAACAAGTATACAAAATAGGATACAAAATCCTATTTATAGGATAAATGGAAAATACATAGGGGAAAGTTGCTATAGTTTAGATTAAATATAGATATAGATAATAAAAAAGTATCATATCAAAGGTAAACTTTCCTGACTTTTTATTTTAGGGTTCCCATCAAGTATTCCAGATTTTGTGACTTTCTGCCTTATTACTCCCCAACATGGTCTCCCTTCTCAGGCAAATTAATCTCCTTATATTTCATTTCCTTGAAATCTTGCTCCTTCAATATCAGACCCTATCTCTAAAATATTTTCACCTCTGAGACTTATGATATTACTTTCATGTAGCAAGTTACTTATTCCTCTAACTATATATCAATCCACTCCTATAGTCATGAAAACCAATCCAAAATACTTTTTCGATGGAGACATCCTTAAGCCACCCTACATCTTCACACCAGGATGAATCTTCTTAATACTTAGGTATCTACATGGTATTGGTTTAAGTGTTGTTTTTCTTGACATTTTTAAAAATTTTTTTATGACATTTTGGGATACCTGACTCTAGATATAGCTTATTATTTGATGTGACCTTCCGTTTCTCCCCTCTTAACCTTAAAACTCCTTGATATTATATTCCAGTCTTCTCTTCTTTTTAGGACATCTTGTACTTTACAATGCCTATCTTTCAACATGTATCCTTCATCCCCTCCCTTTTTGCCTTCTACAGTAGATTTTCCCAACTATCATTCCCTTCCTTCAATCATTTCCTATTGTTGATTTCCACTCTATTGAGTACAATCACCTCTGCATACCCTACGTTAATTTCAAAAAATAGCCTATCACTTGTCCCTATAATCTCCTTAAAATTTCATCCAGTATTACTCTCAACTCCCCACCACTTTTCTCAGTCAAACTTGAAAAAGTTGCCTGTGTTCATTGTCCTCTACTAATCACTTCTAAACCTTTTATTTTTTCCGCATTCTGACTTAATGACTCAACTGACACTTTTCCTTCCAGAATTATCAGAGATCTCTTCATTGTCAAATTTCAGGTTTTATTTTTCTCCAGTCTTCTTGGCAATCCTTCACACAGTTGACACTGCCAAGATGTTCCTCCTTCTCTGGAGTTTTGTGCTGCTGCTGTTTCTTGACGTTTCCTTTGCCAGATTATCCATTTTAGAGAAATTTACTATAAATTCTTCCCACCCACCCCCAGTTTCCTGTTTTCCTTTTAATCTTGCTTGGTTTGATTGTTTGTTCAAAACTTTTAATTTCAAATATTCACAATTATCCATCTTACTTCCTGTGATTGTCCCTATCTCTTGTTTGATCATAAACTAATCTATAGATCTGACAGATATAATTTTCTGTGCTTCCCTAATATGCTTATGATAGCAACATTCATATCCAAATCACACGCCCATTTTGTCCTTTTCTTGGTATATAGGGTAAGATATGGGTCTA
This sequence comes from Bettongia penicillata ogilbyi, assembly GCA_023548195.1. Classification (NCBI taxonomy): domain Eukaryota; kingdom Metazoa; phylum Chordata; class Mammalia; order Diprotodontia; family Potoroidae; genus Bettongia; species Bettongia penicillata. The sequence goes on along the minus strand of JAJHZJ010000237.1, from coordinate 7,662,279 downwards.
TGCTTAGTTTCTGCCAAATTTATTTCAAGTTGCCAGGGTATTTTTTTTTTTTTTTGGTCAAATAGTGAGTTCCTACATCAAAAAGCCTGGAACTATGAATTCATTAAACAATAGTCTGTGGCTACCATATAGGTTATAACGAATCTATTCCACTAATCCACTACTTATTTCTTATCCATTACTAGATTATTTTGCTGATTACTGCTTTGTAATATAGTTTAAATTCTGGTGCTTTTAGGTTATCCTCTTTCACTTTAAAAAAAAATAATTTCTTGAAATTCTTGACCTTTAATTCTTCCAGATGAATTTTGTTATGTTTTTTTCCCTAGTTCTATAAGAATTATCCTTTGGTTGTTCAATTGGTAGGACATTGATTAAGCATATCAATTTAGGTTAAATTTTCATTTTTTGTGTTGACAGTCTATCCATGAACAATTAATATTTCTTTAATGTTTAGCTCTATCTTTGCCTATGTGAAAAATATTTTATAATTGTGTTCATATACTCCCTGTGTTTCTCTTTGTAGGTGGACTCCCAAGTATTTTATATTTTCTGCAGTTATGTCAAATAGCATTTCTTTTTCTATTCTTCCTATTGGATTTTGTTGGAGTTGATTCTCTAGGCTTCACTAAGTATGACATCATATCATCTGCAAAGGGTGATAGTTTTATTTCTTCATTGGTTATTTGTATTCCTTCATTGTTTTTGTTTCTATTGCTACAATTAGTTTTTCTAATATGGTATCAACCCTGTTCTTGTAATAGGGATGATAAAGAGCAACTTTTTTACATCTGATCTTATTGGGGAGTGTTCTAGTTTATTCTCTTTACAGATAATGCTTGCTCATGGTTTTAGGTAGATGCCACTTGTCAATTATATTATTAAATAATTTTTTGTAACTCCTTTTCTATTTGACCATTTCTGAATTTTTTACAGTTTTATTTTCTTCAGTATTTCTTCCATATGTCTTTTGTTCAAATTGTCAGTCGTCTTTTCAAAATTTTCTTGCATTGTTCTCATTTCTTTTCCCAAAATTTTCTTTATGATTCTTATTTAATTATTTCTTTTTCTCTCTTTCATGACTTTTGGTTGGGATTGAGTCCAACTAACATCTTTCTTTGCATGTAGGTGATTTGATATTGCTGTCTTTTTCTGCATTTGTATCTTGGATTTCTCTGCCACTGTATTAGTTTTTCATGATTTTCTGATTCTCTTTGTTGCAATTGTTTACCTGTTTCTCTATTGTGCTTCTTTATTTTAGTCTATATGTTAAAGTTCACAGTTTGTGGATGGCGGGACAGACTGTCCAAATATTTAGGGTTTCCCACTGCTTTTTCGGGTTAGTTCTGTGGTTTTGGAAGCTTTTGGTGCCTGGAAAAGTATGGTCATTGCTCTCCTGGTCTGTCCTCTGGTTCTTACCCAGGAAAAGTCTTTTATTCCTTGAAACTGAGTCATACTGCTCTTCAATAACCTGATTCCTTGTAACTGAAAATGATACTGCTCCTCAGGAGTCCTGCTCAACTTGGAACTGATGGGACAACTGCTCTTCAGACTCCTTTCTCCCTTAAGATAACGAATGATACTGTGACTCAAGTCCCCTGCTTCCTGGTGCCTGAAAGAGCTATTCATTTCATTTGATATGTGACCTAGAAATGCGTATGGGCAATTGGGTTGCTAATCAGTATCCTGGCATGTGCTACTGCTAGCATAGGGGTCCTCTGTAATCTCTTTCTGATCAATTGCCTGAGCCCCTTATTGTTTATGGCTTTATAGGTATTAAAACTGCTACTGATGCTGTTACTACCTCCCAGGATTACAACTGGTGTTGCCACAACATGACGTCTGGTCAAGTTTCCACTCCAATGTCACAAACTTCTCCGTCTAACTTCTTAAGTTTTCTTGGGCTAGAGAAAGTCTCACTCCAATCCTTTGTGGGCTCTGCTACTCCCAAATTCAATTTGAGGCCTTATTATAAGGTTGTTTGGAGGACAATGTTGGGAAAGGTTGACTGTTTCCTCTACTCTACCATTTTGTTTTCCCTGAATCATTTTAAATCCATTGAAAATTTTGCTATTAAAAATGATGGATGTTTTTGCAATGAGACCATTTTCCTGAAATTAATTCCATAAGTACGGATTTCTATTTATCAGCTTTCCTGAACAGGAAACACCTACAAATGATATACTCAGTATTGCTAGGATTATGTAACCAATAGGTGTTAAAAAGCTGCTTCTGAATCCATCACTTAATAGTAATAATTGCCTTTAATAACACTTTAATATTTCCAAAATAGTCTTCATTGTTCTACTTTCCTTGATTATATTTGTAAATCATAGCTCTGGTGTGTCAACCATTGGCATGGTGGTAATGAAAGATCAGCATTTTATATCTGCCATCAGCAACATGGATGATAGATGAACAGACCTTCAACATGGTAGTGCCTTACTATTGCAAGAATTGCTCTGAGCTACTGTTAACTTAAATTACTGCCTTGAAAAAGTACATAGATAAAAGTTATAAACACTAATGTTGGACCGCAGTGTCCTTTAACAAGTGATCAACTTTTCTCTTGATTCAAGCTAACATAATTTATTAAAAGAATGAATGAAATTGCCTATGATATACCAATGGGTGTACTTGATTATTTTAAATCGAGACTTTTCATGACCTAGGAAGAATTATTACTTCCTTCATTTTGTGACTTAGTGAACGCTCAGGAGGTGTAACTGAAAAATCAATTCCAGATGGTTGTGGAGGAGATAATTTGGTTCTTATCAAGTCACCTTTGGAAGAATGCTTTTGAAGTTAATCAAAATGGCAGTGCCACACAGGTGCATCTGTACTCTGGATGTAGTATGACACAGGCCCCATGACCTCAGTCTACAAAGTCAAAAACAGCTTTTTGTGACTTCGTGGTTTCTAGGAAAGAATGATACAAAAAAGTAAAGAGCAGGTGCAGACAGTGCATGGCGTATTTGTATTGTAAATCCTTAGATAAAGGTCCAGTAAAGGCAAGAGTGGAGATCAGTATAGTAATTTTTATAATTATTTTTGTTATTAAAATACCTACTATTTATAAAATTCTTTAAAGTTTGGCGCATGTTTTACAGAGATTTTCTTTTTTTTGAATTTCACATATTTCCAAAGTTCTATAGTCATTTTGATAATTCTCATTTTCGAGTTGAAGAAACTGAGGTTGGGAGATTATGTGAACTACCTGTTATCTCAGGGATATTAATTATTGGGGGCAGTTTCCAAATCCAGGTAACTAAATCTGAACTCTTTAAAATGAAGGGCTATTTTATGAAAAATCTGGAATGTCTGGTTGGCAGATATCACTAACATTATGCTTCAGGATATCTTCAATATAGACTGTGCAAAGGGCTTTTACACAAAAGTGACTTGTAACTATGGAGTACTGCTCCCAGGATGGGATCTCAAATTTAGCCACAGTCTTAGTCTGAGGACTACAGATAAATGATGATGACAGAAGAGTTCTGGTGCAATGAACTTGCAAAGCCATCCATTTACCTCACAAAACCTGGGTGAACATCAGTGTAATGTAATTCTAGCTAGAACAAGAAAGGAGTTGTAGGGCTGAGACTCAAACCTGGAAATAAGCTAGATGTCTTTCCAATAAGATCAACAGTAAAGCAATGATCCTTATTGTCATCACTTCTATTTGATATGATGTTACAAATATTAGCTATTGTAATAAGTCAACAAAACTAAATGAAAGAATAACATTAGGTAAAGAGGAAACCATACTGCCATTTTTTTAGATGATATAATGACTAATAAACCCTCATTGTCAACTAAAACTAATACAAAGAATTAATTAATGCACAAGTATGATATAAAATTAATCCAAACACACACATGTGTGTACATGCATGTGTGTGTGCATGTGTGTGTGTGCTAAGCCTGAAGTCAAGATGATTGATCTTCCTAAATTCAAACCTGACCTTAGATACTTACTATGTAATCCTGGGCAAGTCACTTAATTCTGTTTGCCATAGTTCATCTGTAAAACGAGCTGGAGAAGGAAATGACAAACCACTTCAGTGTCTTTGCTAAGAAAACCTCAAATGGGGTCACAAAGACTTGGGAATGACTAAAATGGATGAATGACAATATTGACAATAAAGAATATGAATAGGCAGTTTTCAAAGAAATCATGCTTCCAATGACTAAAATTATAAAAATATCAGTTCAAGCATGCTGAGGTTTCCTCTCATAATCGAACTGGCAAATTTAACAAAAATAGAAAATGAGAAATAGTGAAAATGCTTTGAGAAAACAACAACATGAAAAGTACTATTTGTGGATCTGTGTATTGACCTAATCATTTGAAGAATTATTGAAAACTGTGCTCCTATCGTCCACCAAGTACTCTTGCCCTTTGACCCAGTGACACCACCACTAGGTCTCTACCACCAAAGAGTTTATAGTAAAAGTAAAATGACTCATATGTACACACACACATACATACACACACTGTGGGTGAGTGTGTGTATGTATATGTGTATATATATATATATATTTAATATCATAGAATTTGAAGGTGAAAATTAGGCAATGTCAATCAAATAGGCAATGACTGAACAAATTATGGCATATGGATGTGATTGAGTGCAATCATGCTGTATGAAATGACAAAAGGAATGATTTCAAAGAAACATGGCAACACTGATATAAACTGCTGCAGAATGAAATGAAAAAAACCAGCAGAGCATTTATATAATAACAATATATTATAAAGAAAAACAACTTGGAAAAGATTTAACAACTCTTATTAATTCAATGGTCAATAACAAATCTAGAGAACCAGTGATGAAGCATACTACCTACATATTGGTAAAGAGGGGATGGACTCAAGATATAGAAGGGGACAGGCATGATTTGTTTTGCTTGAATGCTTATTTGTTATTAGTTTTCCCCCTATTGGGAATAGAGGTGTAAAGTATATAAAACAAATGCTAATTAACTGAAAAAAAAAAGAAAATAGAATAAAATAAGGCTGGGGAGTGATGGCATAGGAAACTTATGGAAGACCTCCTCTGCCAGGCCATGAAATGAGTATTTTATTCTAAAAACCATGGGGAGCCACTGCTTTTAGAGGAAAGGAGTATTATACTTAAAACCATGCATTATGAAGATTAGTTTTTAACAGCTGTGGAAAGGATGAAAAAAAGAGAAGATAAAAGTCAGAGAGGCATATTTGAGCAAAACACTGGGCAGAATTGTCACAATGTCTATGATCGTTGTGACAGACATTAGGGGATTTTTTCAAATAATCCAGATGAGATATAATGAGGGCTTGAACCAGATGGTATGATGTGAAAAGAAGAGATGGGTGCAAGTGACAGTATTGTCTATATATAAAAGTTAAAACGATTTTCCAGAAGTGAAGGTCTGAACATGTCACTCTTTTACTCAATAAATTTTAGTGTCTCTTTATTACCTTTAGTGTCAAATACAAAACCCGCTATTTGGCAGCTAAAGGCATTTACAATCTGACATCCACCTATTTTTTCAGTCAAATTATATATTTCTCAGCTCCAATACTATTCAGTTAAACTGCCATTTTTACTCTTCTTTATGTTCACTTTCCTGTCTCCTTACTTTTCACTGGATGTTTTCCATGCCTGGAATTCATTCTTTCCTTACCTCCCTATCTTATAATACAAAAGTTACCTCAATCAAGGTTCAGCACAAGTACAATCTTGTTCCTGAAAGCTTTCATGAATCTCCTTAGCTGCTAGTAGTTTCCACCCAAAGTTATCACTTTGTTTGTAAAATATGTGTGTGTGTGTGTGTGTGTGTGTGTGTGTGTGTGTGTGTGTGTGTGTGAGATCTTCCCCTGGCTAACTTTCTTGCTTTTGTCCTTTTATCTTGACTAGCACAGAAGGCACTTAACACATGCTTGTTGAGTAATACCTATGCTTGGTAACTAAGTGGCTATGGAGGAGTGGAATGGAAAGGGTCAGTGATTACCCTAATCCTTTGAAATTAGTGGTAGTGCTACCAAAAACAAAAATAGAGAATTTTTGAGAACATTATTGAAGTCAGTATTGTACTCAGAGGGATTTCCAGATGGAGATTCTATCAGAGATTTGGAAAATATGATATTTGAGTTCAGGAGTAAAGTTGGGGATGAATAATATAGCTTTAGGAGCCACTGGCCTAAAAAGGGATAATTAAAGAATAAGATCACCAGTGGAAACATATGTAGGAAGAAGACATAGAAAAGAGAAGTCCCTGGGGAAACACTGATATTTCAAAAGCAGGGAGAAATTGAACAAGTAAAGAAGGCTGAAAAACATCAGTCCAACAGGTAAAAGGAAAAATATGGAAGAAAAGTGTCACAAATTGCCAGGGACGAGAAAGTATCAGTAAAGAGGGAATTGCTAACAATACCAAATGCTGAAGAAAGGTCAAGGAGGTTGAAAATTGATAAAAGCCATTGAATTTTGCAATTAAGAGGTCATTGTTAGCCTTATCTTTCAGTGGAGTGGCACTGATGGAAGTCAAATTGGTTGAGGTGAAGTAGAGGCAGTGAGAATAGATTACTCTTTCAAAATTTGAGCACTGAAAGAATGAAAAAAATAGAGAAATAGAATAGTAGAATGAGGTGTATTAGAGTTGAGGTTTTTGTTTTAATTTGAAAGTGGTGGAAATAAAATCATATCTATATATATGTGTGTGTATATATATGTGTATACACACACAAACATATATATATATATATATATAAAATATATACTTTTGTTGATATCTTTTGTTACCTATATTTCTCCTGTGCCTTTCTTTTCATTTTCTTAGGATGAAGGTATTTATAAGAAATAATTATAGGGGGTGGAGCCAAGATGGTGGAGTAGAAAGACTCACATATGCTAGCTCCAAACCCACAGCCCATATATTTCCTGCAAGAAGAACTCCCCACAAATTCTGGAGCACTGCAAGGCGCGCAGAAACACAGTGGAAAAGATTTCCATTCCAGAGAGCCCTGGAGAGTCATCCCCAGGGGTCTGTCGCACTCCAGACAGCGGAGTCCACCCCTGAGCTGCCCTGGCTGCAGAGCCCCAGAGGAGCAGATCTGAGCAGGCTTCAGGGACCGAACCTCCAGTGGCTGGGAAGGTCCCTCTGCCCACAGATGCTACAGGTCAATGAGAGAGAGTCTGGGCTGGTCGAGAGGGGAGTGGGGTGTCTCAGTGACTCAGTCCCCCTCGGGAGGAAGCAGCGGAGGGAGCAGCAGAGACAGTGGCAGAGGCAGCAGCGGAGGCCCAGGACACCCCGAGCAGACAGGAGCTCCATTACCGAAGGTCTCTGCATAAAGCCCCTGAGGGAACTGAGCCTGGGAGGCGGCCCTGCCCCCACCTGAGCACCAGAACTTAAGCTCACATTGAATAGCAGCCACACCTGCCACGGAAAGCCCATTCGAATCTCAGACCCCAAGCCCTAGCTGGGCAGATCTAGGCAGGGGTGGAGAGGAATCTCAGAAGTCAAGTAACTGGCTGGGAAAATGCCCAGAAAAGGAAATAAAAATAAGACTATAGAAAGCTACTTTGATGGGGTACAGATATTCCCACCTTTCACTTCTGATGACGAGGAACTATTCTTACCATCAGGGAAAGATGTGGAGGTGGGGGCCTCTGTATCCCAGACATCCCAGGTGGATATCCACTGGGCTCAGGCCTTGGAGGAGTAAACAGCAAAGAGAAGTCAGAAGGGACTTACCAAAGGTGAACTATTTACATTCCTACATGGAAAGGCAATATTTGTAACTCTTAAAATTTTTCAGTATCTGGGTAGTTGGTGGGACCACACACACACACGTACACACATGCATGCACACACATACACACATGCACGCATATACAGAGACAGAGAGCACAGAGTGAATTGAATAGGATGGGACCATATCTTAAAACAAATTAAGGTAAATGGTGAGAGAGAAATGTAGTGGGAGGAAAGAGGGTGAAATGGAATGGGATAAATTATATCTCATTCAAGAGGCAAGCCGGGGACTTTTTAGTGGAGGGAAAAAGAGGAGATCTGAGAGAAAAACAAGAAGTTTCCCCTCATCACATTCAACTAAAGGAAGGAATAAAATGCACACTCATTTTGGTATGAAAACCTATCCTACAGTACAGGAAAGTGGGAGAGAAGAAGATAAGCAAGGGGGGGAATGATGGAAGGGAGGGCAATGGGAGGAGGGAGCAATTTGAAGTCAACACTTGGGGAGGGACAGGATCAAAAGACAGAATAGAAACAATAGGGGGCAGGATGGGATGGAGGGAAATACAGTAAGTCTTATACAACACGACTATTATCGAAGTCATTTGCAAAACTACACAGATAGGGCCTATATTCAATTGCCTGCCTTCCCAAAGGGAATGGGTGGGGAGGGAGGGATGGGGAGAATTTGGAACTCAAAGTTTTAGGAACAACTGTTTAGTGTTGTTGTTGCTACTAGGAAATAAGAAATACAGTTAATGGGGAATAGAAAGTCATCTGGCCCTACAGGACAAAAGAGAAGATGGGGACAAGAGAGGGGAGGGATGATAGAAGAGAGGGCAGATTAGTGATAGGGAAAATTAGAATGCTCGGTGTATTGGTGTGGGGGGAGGGGATAAATGGGGAGAAAATTTGGAACCCAAAATTTTGTGAATATGAATGTAAAAAGTTAAATAAATAAATTTTTATTAAAAAAATTTAAAAAGGAAAGAAATAATTATAAACAAAATAAGAAAAAAAGAAAGAGAAAGAGAAAAAGAAATCAACCAAAGTAATTAATATGTCAAAATATCTGACAATAGAGGCAATGTGAAAACCATAATGAATCCTCCCTTTCCTTCCCCACACAGTATAAAAGAGTATGAGAAAATGTATTCTGAGTATATTTTAAACCCCAAAAAATTAACACAAGTGAAAAATACTGATCAAGAAAAACAACCACAGTAAGTGGAATTGGTTGGATTACACTATGTGAAGCTGAGTAGTATAAAATAACTATTTATAGGTAGATTGAATCCAGATATTTACAGACTCAAAACATAAGGATGAAGAGTCAATATTTAACCTGAAGACAATAGAGAGATGATGGCTGTTTTTGAACAAAGAAGTGATGAAAGAGCACAGGATTGTGCCTTAGAAAGTTTATTTTGGTATGAGTATGGAGAATTAATTGGATAAATGAGAAAAATGAGAACTGGAAAGACAGGAGGCAAATTAGTAGGTTATCGGAATTATTTCAGTGAAGGCTGAGATAGTTTTAAATTATGGTTATGATTATAAGATTAGGAGTGATTATATTAGTAGAAAGAAGTTTTTAGATTTTTTTTATCTCAAAATTAGATTTGAGAAGTGTACTAGAAGTAGAAGTCAGTAAGACATCACATTTGATTGGATATCAGGATTGGGACCAATGAAGAAAGATTAAAAATGACTGAGGTTGTGAACCTGGGTGATTAGAAAGATAGTAGCACCTTCTATATAAATATAAATGACTACCTGAAATCATTGATAAAAAAAGAGCTTAGTATCATCTTCCATGAAATTATAGAGGAAAACTGCCCTGATTCTCTAGAATCAGACAGTAAGACAGAAATGGGAAAAAAGATCTACTGATTACCTCCTGAAAGGGACCCCAAAATGAAAACTCCCAGGAGTATTATAGTCAATTTTCACAGCTCCCAAATGAAGGAGAAAAATATAGAAAGTATCTGAAAAGAAATAATTCAAATATCAAGGAGATACAGTCAGGAAAACACAAAATTTAACAGTTTTCACATTAAAGAATCAGAAGTTGCAATATATGCCAGAGGACAAAGGAGCTTGTAGTACAACCAATGATCATCTAGCCAGTAAAACTGAGTATAGCTCCTCAGGTAAAGAAAAATGGATATTGAATGAAATGGAGGACTTTTAAGAATTCTTGATAAAAAGAAAAGAGCTTATGAGAAAATCTGGCTTTCAAATAAAAGAATTAAGTGAAATACAAAAAGGTAAGCAGGAAAGAGAAATCATAAGGGATTCAATAAGACTAAACTGTATTCCTATGCGGGGAAATGATGCTTGTAACTTCTATAAACTTTCATATTGTTAGAGCAGTGAGAAGGAATATACATAGACTGAGGGCATGGGTATAAATTGAAAATGATGGGATTATTATCTTCAAAAAAAGATGAGAAAGGGGAATGCCCTGGGATAAGGGAAATAGGAAAATAAATTTTTCTGATATAAATTATCTGATATAAAATTATCAGATATAAAAATGATCTGTTATAAAAGAGACAAGAAAGAGTTTTTAACAGTTGAGGGGGAGATAAAGGATGTGTGTGAGGCAAGAGTCTGTGAAGGCTGTCATCATCACAGTTGCCTCAAAGAGCAAAGAACATACACACTCAGTTGGGCATAGAAATCTATCTTACCATATAGGAAAGTAGGAGGGGAACAGGGTAAGAGAAGGGGTTCACTCTGTATCAGTTCATACAGGTTTCCTCAGCTTTCTCTGATATACTGCTTTTCGTTATTGCTAGAGTACAACAGCACTCTGTTGCATCTCTTTATCATAAGCCATTCAGTTATTAGCCACTTGTTGTATTCTGTTTCTGATTCCATTTTTTTTGTTATAAAAACAACTATAACTATTTATGTACAACTTGAGATAGAGTTTGTTTTGCTTAGGACTAATCCATCTTTTAATCTATTGTCCTCTAAGTTTTCCTTCAGTTTCTCCTTCTTTTCTCTTATTTCTCTGTTGAATGAAATGTAAGTTCTATATTCAACTCTTTGTGTGTTTATGTGTGTTCTTCCATCCTTTGACCAATTCAGATAAGAGTGAGGTACATGTATGTCACCCCTTGACCCTTTCTGCCATGCTTGTACAAATATGTACTAGTTCATCCCAATATGAGACAGTATTTCCTAAACTTCCTTCTCTTCTCTCCACTGTATTCCTTATTGTCTCCTTTTCAGTTCTTCTTTTAAGAACATTAGCCTTCTGCCTAATTAGACACTCTGTGGGAACCCTGATATTCCTGACTGTAGAAGTCAGAGGGGACACACGTATCATCCCTCCCTATTTGATTAAGCTATTTATACTTCTTTAATCCCTTGTTGATGTTCATTCATGTTTACCTTTTTTATTTTTTTCATTTCTGTGTTTGAATATCAGAATTTCTACACAACCCTGTTCTTTTCATTGGAAATATATGGAAGTCTTCTATCTATTTAAAGTTAATTTTGCTTTTCTCCTGTAGGGGTATATTAAGTGTCATTGATTAAGTTATTTTTGGTTATGAACCTGTAATCTCTGGTTTTGGAAATAATGTATTCTAAGCTCTCTAGTCCTTTGTAGTGGTGGCAGCTAAATTTTCTGTGAACCCGACTGTGGCACCTTAATAATTGAATTCTTTCTTTCTGGCTACATGTAGCCAGATTTCTTCACATGTAGCCATATTCTTGAGGCTAGAAGGTCTGTATGTTGAGTATAATGTTTCTGGGAGTTTTCATTTTGAAATTTCTTTCAGGAGGTTACCTGTAGACTTTTTTTTTTCTATTTCTACTTTGTTTCCATTGCTCTTTTCCCACTTCCTCTTGTTCTGGACAGATTTTGTTTTGTTTTATATTTTTAACATCATGTTTTGATACTCTCTTGTTCTTTCTCAACCATGGGAGATAAGGGGAGAATATATGCATTTATGACACCTACTATGTGACAAGAACTGTACTAACCTCCCCACACACTCCTCCATTTTTTAACAAACATTATCTTATTTGATACAGTAATTGTGCAGAGAATTTATTATTAATATCCCAATTTAAAAATTAAAAGAACTGAGGCAAATTTGTCTTGTATGATATAATATAGATAATAAATTTGTGAATATGAATTTGAATTCAGGTCTTCCTGACTCCAGACCCATGGTTCTATGGATCATGCCAACCAGTTGACTCTGAGCATAGCTTTCATGTAGCTAAATGATTCTTAATTTTTTTCTCCTTTATCTATTTTCCAGGTGAGATTTTCACCTGCAACCTCTACTTTTTTGAAACATGTGATAATTTACATTTTCTTTTACTTTTTCAGTCTTTTGACTTTGTTTTAAAATTTATTGTTATTACAGAGGAATTGTCTTATTTTGGGCCCATTCTAATTTTTACAGAGTCTGTTGTTTGGGCAAGGTTCTGTGCCTCTTCTGGCTAGCTGTTAATTTCAATTATTTCTTCCATAACTTCTTTTATTTCTATTTCCCCTCTTAGTGCTCTCATTTCATATATTGAAATATATTTTAATTCTTAAGAGTGACAACCAAAACAAACAATAACAACAAACCAGTATTGTGCTTCACTTCTTCAGGAATTCTAACTGAATTTGTGTCCAATATATGTTTATCTTTGAGACTTTCCCTGTAGATGTTTTGGAGTTCTCTTTTGCTGGATTGTGTCTTAAGTGTCTCAACATAATAGCAATTTTAAGTTAATATTCTTTTCGTTTGTTCACTCATTCTTTCCGCTTACTTCCTAGCTTTTGAACTTACTCAACGCACAGCCTTAAGCTCCCACACATTCCCCAGAATATAGGACTTTTCCTCCATTCCCCTGCATCTGTGACTGTGTGGATGATGCCAATTGGCAGATGTTCCTGTATCCTACACAAAGTGCTCAAGTGCTTTCCTCCTCTTGCCATGGTGCCCAGCCTCTCCCTGCGCTGTAATACTTTGCCATTCTCTGTTACTGGTGAAAACCAGTTTCCAGTATCCAAAGACCTCCATCATTGTCTCCCTATGCTGATGTGCTCCAGAATAATAACACACTGTGAGTTTTTCTTGAGTTTCCCCATGAGTATTCATTTTGCCTAGTTTTCTAGATTGTGTGGAAGAAGTTTATTACTTTTGGGGATGGGGCATTGGGAAACTCACCATATTATCTCCTGCTATTCTATCATCATTTTTTCCACTACCTGATATCTACTTTTTACTTTTCATCTCTAGTTACATATTATATATTGACTCCTTTATGATATTGTAAACATCTTTAATGCTGAGTCTATTTTTCAGTTTTATTTTTATGTCCCAAATTCAGAAAGTTCCCAGCATGCAATAAGTATTTTGTTTTGTTTTTTAAGTGATTCATTCGTTGATTGGCAGTATGTATCAAAGATAAGACTTGAACACAAGACATTTGAGCCAATGTTTAATCCACTATATCTCACTGCCTCTTTAACATTTACTAAGCATATGCTAAAGTTAAATATTTTTAAGCATTTTAAGCTGCTGTAAATAAAGCCTTTGAAAATGTCTGCAATTGGCAACATAACTACCATCCATAAGAATGAATATAAAGGTAACCTTGAAAATTAACAATCTTAGAGACTTGTTTCTAATCTATAATGGAGTGAAGAAATCTATAATGAATGAACACATAAACTAAATTTGAGAAATAAAGAAAATAACATAAGAAAATAACTTAATTTAGTACCTTAATAAGGATTTTCGTTCACTTACCCCACAAACATTTATAAATCACCCAGTGTGTGCTAGATACTGGTAGAGATAAATAAGGCAAACCTTCAAGGACCTGACTATCTAATAATAATCTGGAAAATAGCAGAGAATTTTTGGCTAAGTCTTCTTTAAAGTTTTTAAAGTTGTATACCAAATCTATTTTCAAAAAACAAAAATCTTTGAGTTTGAGTCACTATATGATTATATTTTATTTGACCTAGATAAAAAGCCATCTTTATTACAGGAAAAGAAAACAGTAAAATGTTGTCTTTGTCATCATTGTTCAATGTTTTCAATTGTGTCTAACTCTTCATGACCCCGTGTGGGGTTTACTTGGCAAGGATACTGGAGTGGTTTGTCATTTCCTTCTAGAGCTCATTTTACAGATGAGAAAACTAAGGCAAACAGGATTAAATGATTTGCCCAGTGTCACACAGCTACTAAGTGTCTGAAGCCAGATTTGAACTCAGGAAAAAAAAATCATTGCTTCTAACTCTAGACTGGGCACCCTATCTACTATATCTTAAGTGAAGTCCAGGAAAATGCATAGTGAAATCTCACATTGCAGATGATGCTTCTCTGGGAATGTCTCTGGGTTGCAAAATGTCAGATTGACAAAAATGAATTGCAACAACCTCGTGCAAAATTGTGCGAAACATCAGGTAATGACAAGTGAGTTTCATTATGAGAAAATATAAAGTAATGCACCTGGGAGAGATGACACAAATCATGCCCCCAAATCATGTCTCATACAACCGCCCCTGATATATTCATTATGAGCCAAGAAACAGACATCATCATCTTCGCCCAGTAGACACCATCAAACTTTATGGTATAAAAGAAACGTTAGAAGGCTATGACCCAGAACATCCGTGTTTTTGTCCCATCTTTGAGGGCCTATTACAATCCTCTTGGCCCCCAAAAAGTCACTTAACGTGTATAAACCTCCTTTTTTTTTTCTGCTTCATCTATAAAATGCAGATAATAATATTTTCCCTGACCTTGGAGTCAGGAATACATAAGTTCACATCTAGCTGCAGACATTTACTAGCTCTATGATCCTGCCCAGGTCACTATAACATCTGTCAGCCTTAGTTTCCTCATCTGTAAGCTAACCTGGGATTATGATAACATCCTCTTCCCAGGATTGTTGAAAATCAAATATGCTAACATGTAAAGCATTTTGCAAAATTTAAAGTTCTAAAAAAGGCTATTCATTGCTATTATCATCATCTTTATTATCATTAGTATTATCGAGACAGCATGATATAGTGGAAAGAATGTAAGATTTGGAGCCAGAGAACCGGAGTTCAAATTGCAGTTCTGCAACTTACTACTTATGAGACCTTGAACAAGTCATTTGAAACCTTTAAGCCTTAGTTCCTCATGTATAAAATGAAGGGGTTTAATTAGATGACTTTCAAAATCTCTCTCCAGGTCTATAACTATAATTCCATGTATCCATGAATTATTTTAAAACATAAAATCATTATATAACTGACTAAAATAGAACCCTGAAGGGAATACATTTCTTATAATACTCTTTTTAAAGATTAAGGCTTTTTTGTGTTTTCTGATATTTTCATGTTTGTAAAGTCATATATTTTGACATATGCCAGTGGGAGACACAATGATATTAGTATATAATAATCCCATCTACTATTTCAAATAGATTGCTATCCATTATTTGTCTGTAGTATTCCTTTTTTGTAAAATACGATTTGCTATCTTCTCCTAACCTTATAAATGGGAGACATATATAAAGATTGCACGCAAATGTTTCAGCAGGATTACTGTCATTGTTATCCATAAGGTTTATACATAAGGTTCTTATTGTCCGTGTAGAAAGGGAGAGGTAAAATCAATTTCCTCTTCAACATATTGATAAACAACTCCAGATATAAAGGGGTGGAGGGGAGAAACTAGATTTACCTTTGTGTGACCTACATAGGAATGCTGGAAAAATTAATTCCAGAATATTATGTCGACATTCCTTGAAGTTGTGGATATGATTTACATAGTAGGTCTTCTCTGACCGTCTAGTTTCCTTCATCTTGATACTGTAAATTGTTTTCATTTCCCCCCCTCCAATCTGGGTGCTTGAGGTCTTGTTGTGATAAATTATGGAGGTACAGAACTGAAAATGGTGTGTAGATTGTCTAAGAAATTGAATGCAGTCAGCCTTAAAAGTGGTGGATGATGTGCTAAAGCAGCTACCTTACCCTGGTCATGTCACATATGTCGTCAATGAGCAGTTGCTTTTAACTTTGCCTTTTGCCTAGAGCGCTGAGAGCAGCTGGATTTATTGAATTAATAACCACTCCATTTGGGGTGTTTTGTTTTCCCGCGACCGTGAAATCTGGCTATAATGTTAGGAAAGTGTAAGACAGGTCCCCTTAACAAACAAGGCAGTGTCTCTTTTTGTTGGTCATTATTTAATACTTAATCTTTCCGACAGGGGATAATGGAGAAAACCTTCCAACTCTGAGGTAAAATGATTCCAACAGTGAGCTTTAATGTGCAGGGACAGAGACAAGAAAGAGAGTGAAAAGCAAGGAGTCAGCGGAGTTTTTAGTCTCTATCTTGACATTAGATACCTTGTCTGAAGTGTTGGTGATACTTTGAAGTCCTTTGAGATCTGATCGCTATGCAAGGCTTTTCTTGACCCATCTGGGCATTGGAAGTCTCTCCCCCATTCCAGTTATTTTGAATGAACGTTGAATTTATTTATTTGTGGGAATCCTAGATTTAAAAGTTACAAGGGATCTTAGAGACATAAAGCCACAAGCATTCTTAGAGGCCACTTATTTCCATTTTGCAGATGGGGAAGTTGAGTCGCAGAAGAATTGATTTTCCCAAAATTACAAAGATAGTGACAGCCATAATTTGAATACAGGTCTAAGATCATAGTTTGTTTTTTAGGTGAAAAGAAACTTAAAGGCCATCTAGCTCAGTCTGATATTTTACGGATGAGGAAACTGAAACCAGGGAATTTGAGTGATTTAGTCAGGATCACACATCAGTGTTTAAACCTAGGGCCTTCAACTTCAAAGCTGATTGTTTCCCCATTGTAGCAGGTTGTTTCTTCTTTTTTTTACATATTGTATCCAACTCCTCAGCTCTTCTTAAACCACTCAAAAGCTCCCTAAGAGCTGGAATTGTTTGGTTTTTGTTTTTTATTGCTTGTACCTCACACAGTGCCTGAAAATAGGAGGATGAATACTTTGCTTCATCATGGAAGGTCTCTTCAGTCCTAGAATGCACAACTCCACACCTGGACAGCGCCCTCTCTCTCCCACCAGTGCCTCATTATCTGAATAATGTGGAGAGCTCTTTCCACAACTTCCCTTTGGGGAAGGGTAAGAGAAGAAGCTTTTATTAGGCACCTACCATGTACTACGTGATGATAACTATTTACTGTGATGAGAACTTTATCTCCATTTTACAGATGAGCAAAATGAAGTATAAATTAAGGGTTACATAGTAAGTGCCTGAGACTGCATTGAACTTGTCTTCTTATCCACTGTACTAACTAGCTACCTCTGTGAAGGGTGCTCAGAGAAGTCATCTTTTCACATCCCACTATGAACTTCTCCAACATGTCCTCTGTCTTCTCTTCATCCCTATTTCCCTTTCAGCTTTCTTTTATGTATTATCTCCATCACTTTTTTAAAAATTCTTTTCACCAGAGATGTATGAGAGATGTTTTCTATCATAAGGTTTCATAGAGCTTTTAAAATAAAATTTACTCTTCATTATCTCTCTAATTTTAGACATAATAAAGGAGAAAATAGTCTGTATCTTGTAACATTTTCAGTCAGTGCTTGTCATTGTAATCTGGATGGCTTCTGGGACAAAGTCAAGTCAAATCAACAAGCATTTATTAAACACCTACTATAAGCCCCAGCACTATGCTAAGAACTTAGGATTCAAAGGGAGACAAAAGCTGAAGTCATATTAGATGCTTTCTTCCGAAAAAAAATATGAGTGGAACGCTCACAAAAGTCATATATTACTATTTTGCTTCAAAATTGACACAGGGTTTTTAATGCCAAAAGTCTCTGTGAAGTGGGCAGTGAAAATGGGGATGTTTTATTGATGATTAAACTGAGACAGGGAGATTTGGAGACTTACCCATTGTCATACAGCTAAAAAGCACTGGAAACTAGAAGCAAATCCAAAACCCCCAAGATTAAAATCAAGTAATTTTTCTACTCTGGTCCAATGTGGGAAGTCCTATTTGACTCATTTCCAAAACTCAAACAGGAGGTTAAAAAATAACATAAATCCTAAAATGTATTGATCATTTGATTGAATCCATTCATTTTATAGATAAGGAAATTGGTCTGAGAAGTTCTAACTTGCCCGAGGCCATAGCCCTAGTTGAGTCAGACTGACAACTAAACCCAGATGCCCTGCCAACTTAATCTACTTCTTGTCACAGTTAAAGATTGAGGGCAAAAAATTAAGTGCCTTCCCCAGGAGTGACAGAGATAGGTAGATAATTATAAGTAGATAATAGGTAGATAATTATAGATAGTTCCAAAAACTTCCAAGGCTGGTGTATGCTATGATTTTTCCCTTTTCAGAGATTTTGCTGTCGAGGAAATTTCTCCCTTCTTCTAAGTAGGAGGTAGGGAGTGAGAAACATTGCTCATGAACTCCCTCATGCCTGCTTTTGCCACGTGTCATTGTGGGAACTCTAGATACTTAATCCTGTGCTCCTTTTGCCATCTCTTGGACTGAAAAAAAATCACCAGTATGAACTCAGCTTTAAGGCTATGAGAGCAACAAACAAGCTGTGGGTGAAAACATGTAACTCTCATTATTTCTGCAAAATACTAAAAATGAAGAAAGGAAAGAGAGGCAGGAGTGAAATTTCTTTCTCATTCTGTGCTCCAGAAGAGGAGGAAGGTATGCAAGGAAAAAGAGAAAGGTAAAAAGTGAAAAAGAATGAAGAAAGTAGAGATCAGGTCTTTCTGCTCACTATTATAGGACATGGTACAAGGATGGCTCTTCTGCCCCTTGAGAGCATCCTAACCAACCAAATTGTCTTGAAGAAAGAAACAGAGACAGATGGAAAAGAGAAAGAGACAGAGAGACACACAGAGAGCCAGAGAGAGCCAGAGAGAGAGAACTGTGTTTATCAAACTGATGGAAAAAAGAAGGAACGAACTGGGAATCACTTTTTCTCACATCCCCATATGCAATCTATTTTCAAGGCCTGTTGATTTTATCTTGGTATCATCTCTCAAATAAGCTATTTTCTCCCCTGAAACTGCTACTGCCTGGGCAATTGCAATAGCCTCCTTGGTTGATTTGACAGCCACAAGTCTCTCTGCACTCTGGTCTAGCTCAGCACAATCTTCCTAAAAGGTGGTTCTGACCACGTCACCTAGTCACATAACCACATGCACTTCTATATATAGTCCAATGGTTCCCTCTCATATCCAGGATCAAATATGACATTTTTTGTTTACTGTTCAAAACTCTTCATAATGTGCCCTATCTCTCTAGTCTTTTTGCAGTATATAGTTTCTCCATCCCCTATGCACAAGCAGCAGTCCTCTTGGATCCACTGTGATTGGCTTCCTTGATCAAGACACTCCATTGCCTGATCCTGGGCATTTTCACTGGCTTCCCCTGTGTCTACATTGTTCTCTCCCCCATCCCCCATCTCTACTTTTGGATTTCTGTATTCCTATCATCTCACCTTTTATTGAAGCCTCCTCCTACCCCTCTTAATTCTAGGGCCTTCATTCTGCTGATTATTTTCCATTTATTCTTATATAACTTAATTACATATAATAGTTTACATGCTGTCTCCTCATTATTCTGTGCACTTTTCCAGAGCAGGGACTGTGTTTTTTTTTTTGTATCCTCAGCACTTATCACAGTGCCTGGCCCATTATAAGCACTTAATCAATGTTTATTGACAGACTAATCAAACTTCCTTGCACTCTTTGTAATAATAACAACAGTATTTAATCATTTAACGTCAATTCATAAACTTCAAGAACATTTTAATAGATATTGTTCTACTAAATATTCATTGTTTCTGAGTTACATGGAGCAAAAAGTTCCTAAAACATAGAGACTTAGCAGAAGAAATCAAAATCATGCATTAATCACTTGATAAACATTATCATTCTTACTGTCTTTTCTGTCAGACTATGATGCTTTCACTAAGTCTACATTCTAATACTTTTAATCACATACAAAAGCAGATGTTTATCCAGATTTTCCACAATGTAACAGTCATAATAGTTATCAATATTTTCTCATCTTATCCTCACAACAACCCTGAGAAATAGGTGCTGTTATCGGTGTCATTATACTTTTGAGGAAACTGAGGTAGACAGGCTAAATGGCTTACTCAGAATGGTATCGCTAACATGTGTCTGAGGCTGGACTTTAACTCATGTCTTTTTGGCTCTAGACACAGTGCTCTTTCTACTGAACCAACGAGCTCTTGGCCCCTGCCAACTAAGGAAGTGGGTGGTATAAGATGTGAGTATTGAATGAGATGGCCCCTAAGAATTTCTCTATTTCTGTATCTATAATCTTAAATTCAAGAGGCTAGAGTTTATTTTCCTTATCTATAGAACTGGAATAATGACATTTCTACTGTTGATCCCAGAATGTTATTGTGAAGAAAGTTCTTTGAAACCTCAAATGTTACATTATTATTTGTTAAGAGAAGCCTTAGAGTCCAAATAATTATGTTCCAAATTTGACTGCATTTCAATGAGGTATCATTTAGTTTCTGGTTAAATTGTCACCAAACAAAGGAGATATGCAGACGATGTTGGTTCTGCTACATCCCCCACATATCTTGGAGCATTTCCAGAGCATGTAACAAGAGAGGAATACTTAGAGAAAGAAATTCTTTTTTGAGTCACACTAAGCTGCTCAAGCATTAAGACCATTCATTAAGAATGAGTCAACCTCAATGTAGTGGGAAGCAACATGGATTTATCATGAGAGAACCTGAACTTGATTTTTGGATCTTCTCCTTCTAATCCATGTGACTTTGGATAAATCAATTCAACTTTCTTGATCTCTGTTTTCATAACTGTACAGAGGACTTTTGACTCAATGACCTCAAAGATCCCTTTGAATTCTATATCCATGATTTTATAATGGGTAAAGGAGAGGATGGGACAGAGAAGTTGTCTGGGTGTGGGGGGAGATAAAATTAAAGAGGGAGGCAATTGCCAGTTATCAGGGCTGTTACTATTTGGTCTTGACTATGGTAACAATGAGGAAAGAAGAATAGAGAAAGAAAAAGAAAGAAAAAATATATATAGTAGCAAAACCTTCTTTGGCTCTATATTTTCCCATGTAAAAACTTACTCAACACCTAAAGTTCCTAAATCATACACTAAAATCCACATTTCGAATAAATTTCCACACTAAGGCAAACAGCTTATTTTAGACATCAATTTGGGATTTTTTCTGTAGAATATCTCAACCATTCAAAGAGTTAAAAAGTGATAGAACCTAGACTCCTGATTCAGTTTTTATGCAAAACAGATTTGTCTGTTATCTTAAACTGCTTTTGCAGATGTGTATAAAAAAATGCATGCAACTGGCTTGAGATTATACCTACACCATAATGTGAAGGGAAATATTGTATAATGAATAGAGCTCTGGACTTGGAGTTAGGAAAACTAAATTCAAATCCCTTCTCATACACTTACTAGCTTTGTGACCTTGGGTGCTTCATGACCTCAGTTTCTTCATCTGTCACACAAGGGGATTGAACACAATGTTAAATCTCTAATATTACACTATTTTTGTTGAATCATTTCAGTAATGTCTGATTCCTCATGACTCAGTTTAGAGTTGGATAATAGAATAGTCAGCCATTTAATTCTCTAGCTCATTTTAAAAAGAAGGAAAGTGAAGTAAAGAGAATTAAGCAACTTTCCCAGGGTCACACTTCTAGTGTCTAATGCTGAATTTGAACTCACATAGATGAATCTTCCTGATTTCAAGCACAATGTTCTTTCCATTGCAACACTCAATTGCCTCGATCTTATACTACGGGAAGCTAAAAACTTAATAACAGCTTGAGGGCTATGGACACAAAGACAAGCATTATAAAAGTCAACCATCCCAGATACATTTTACTTTTAAATCAATTGAGTTTGATTTTCTGTGTTATCTGAATTTCCTGGGTGGTCTTCAAGAATTGCCCCAGGTGGAAAGCAGCCAAGCAGCCTATTTTGGACATTACAAAGGTATGTGTAATGTTATGTCTTGCAGGTTCACTTTATGTGCTGCCTTGTTCTTTCCTATGAAATTGGACACACTTGAGACCATTTTGGAGACTACACTATGTGGACTGGAAAAAGACAGGAGAATAATTTTCTCTCAGTATAGCTGAGGACATGAAAATTGTGCCTGAAACTGGATGCTCAAATATGAAATGGGCATAGAAAATGTACCCGTAGTAAGAAACAAAAGTTCATTTTAGAATGGACTGAATGTATATTGATGTATATGATTTTTAATACTTATATTGATATCCTTTGTTTTATTGTTAATTTCATTTCCTCTTCTTATTACACTATCACTCCCCTCCTTCAATCAGGCATCTCTCATGACATATCATAAAAAATGAAAGAGGAAAAAACACAATTTAATAAAATTAATCAAGAAATCAATTAAGATGGACAGAATATGAAGTGCTCTACACCCAAAGGAATTAGGGACATTGTTTTAATTGTTTGGTTTTAATTACATTTTGGAAGGAAGGAAGCAAGGCAGGAAAAAAAGGAAGAAAGGAAGGAAAGAAGGAGGATGTAAAGGAAGAAGGAAGAAAAGAAAATAAAGAAAGAAAGAAGGAAGAAAGGAAGGAAAGGAGGAAGGAAAGAAAGAAGACAGGAAGGACTCATTCAAACCTTGGGAAGTGCCAAGGATTATGCTAACCACATTAGAAATATTATGGCATTTTATCCTCACAACAACCTTGTTAGGCAGGTGTTACAATTATCCTCATTTTAGAGCTGAAGAAGCTGAGACAGTAAAGATCAAGTGACTTGCCCAAATGACTTGAATCTGAGGATAGATTCAAACTCAGATTTTCTATCTCTTGACCCAGAAGTCTACCCGCATTTCTACTGCAATGCTGAGCAGGACTTAATACTTTAAAATTAAATTTGGTTATATCCATTTTAAAAAAGTACAGAACACCATGAAATAATGCATCAACTCTCAGTAGATCTTCTGTTACATCATGTTTCAGAATTGATTGAGCCAAATGACATAACTAATTTACTTAATTTATAGCCTAAGCACCCAGAAATCAGTCAGTGCATGGGGACTGACATCATGGAGTGTGAGAGGCTCATAGATGGAGTTAGGAGTCCTCAGATTCATGCTTCCCACAGTAGCCACTGACAGAGCCCAGAAATGGACACACTGAGGTATTGATATACATACCACATACACTGATAACATATGTCAGCACCGTAGGAGGCTACCCTCAGGAAGTTAGCCTAGTAAATCAGTGGAAGTTTTCTCCCTATGAAGCAAACTGAATGACCCAGAGGTGAGTTTGCCAAACCACACACACTCCTTGCCTTGCAGGGGGTTCTGAAATTTAAAGCTCTTACTGAAAAAAAAAAATGCCTAGGAAATCTAAACTCCCATGTTGACCTTTAACTTGAATTTTTTTGGGGGTTGAAAAAGCTAATTTGAGGTCACACTTCTTTCCTTTCCATGCTCCTTGTACACTTCCTGTTGTGGAGTCAAAAAACCAAACGATTTTGGAGAAGTGGAAGGTTTTCTGAAGACTTTGCTAAGCCAGTTTTCGAGGGTAATTTTTGAGAGAAAAACAGACTTTAAGACTTTTGAAGCAGTATAATGAGTGAACAATTTTGATAACTTGTAAAACTTTTTGGAGGTATGGTATTTACTTGAAACTGATCCCCAAACAATTCTTTTGGAATTTGGCTTAAGAATGATAACTTGTCTCAGTCTGTATTGAGTATTGTGACAATGTTAACTTCAATGTTCTGTCTAGCGTCAATGTGTACACTCTGCTAGGGTTTGAAAGTACATGACGTATGTCAAATTAATTGTGGGTTACTGAAGTTAATTAATAATTCATTACAGCCTATTACCTTTGGAGAAAAACCCTGTGGAAGTATGATACTTAGAAGGTGTGAGATTGAGGAATTCCCCATTACGATGTTTCTTTCCCATTGCCACCATCTCAAAACAGCCTGGCTTAAATATTTTAATCCCAGATAGTGAAACTAATATGATATGGCTGTTTTGTGAATAGATGGAATCCCTTGTATTTCTTTCTGACATATATAAGAAAGTTCCAGGCAGGCATGGTGATTTATTGTTTATATTTGGAGCGGTGCTGTCATCATTCACTCCTTTTCAAGTCTCGTTTGGCAACTTTATCTCGTTTGCCGCTTGCATTTTTTTTAAGTGAAAATATATTCTGTAGCTTTTGATGTGTTGATTGGTAAGAAGGTAAAGACAGCTGCACATGAGTCTCCAGGGACGAGGCTCAATGACTAAATGAAGACCTCGAGTGCTTTCTTGTTAGCCAAGATAGATCTGCATCCATATGAACCCCATCGAGTCAATAGCGAAGGCTCTTGGCTGCATGTGATCAGAAGCCACAAATCAGTTTTCCCTGGGACTTAGTTATCAGCAGATTGTGCCGTAGGCAATGCCTGGACACTGCTTGTCTGACTGTAATTTTTCCCCCAGTGAAATTTTTAAAGTCACCAGCTGAGACAGTAACAGGGATCTCTGGGAAACAAGGCTGTCACTGGTCTGTCAGATATCAATTGCCTATCAAATAAATTGTCTGCTCCTTTAATTTACTTGGCTTCTCTCTGTTAAGAAGGTTGAATACTAGGAGATTTCCCAATTGTTTTTTCCTTTCTTTTCATAGTGTCACCTTAAATGGATTTGTCTATGGGTGATAAGTAGATTTATTTGCTTGTGTGTATGCACTTGTATGCTTATGAAGAGTATCCCAAAAGTCTTCGTGCAGCTTTAAGGTTTTGGGACATTCTACACATTCAATTAGGCAGTCTCTAGATTCTTTGTATGTGCATATGGGTGTTTGTGTATACAAATTTGTGATGCATGTAAAAAATTTATTATCAGATAATTTATAATATGCATTATATCTAATATGATAACATAAAATATTTTGCATCCATTTATGTTACTGGACATATGCACACATATGAAAATTTAGAAATTGTCCCACGAAACATACATTTGTGTATATGCAAACGGAGTGCATATGAACCATATTTTATGAATTTATGTTAATTTATATGTATATATTTATTGCATACAGAGAAGTATATATATGACGCAGGTAGATGTCACAGTGGACTCCAGCACTAGGTCTGGCATCAGGAAGACCTGAGGTCAAATATAGCCTCAGATTCTTAATAGGTACATCACCACAGGCAAGTCACTTATGCTCTATTTTTCCAAGTTTCCTCAATTCTAAAATGCCTATTATAATAATAGCACTTATTATTAGGTTACTATTTTTTACTAAGGTTGTTGTGCAGAACAAACAAAATAATATTTATAAAGTGTTTAAATAGTGCCTAGTACATTGTAGGTACTATATAAATTATATGTTGGCATAGACAGATCTATATACATATATCTATATACCTACAAATAAATACACATAAACATTATATATGTATACACACACTCACATATGTGTACATATCTACCTATTTATACCATACATACACATTCATGCAATACAAATTGCCTAATATGTAAAAATAATGCAAATTTTACTTCATCTCTGAACTTGACAGAATTTTGGAATGCTTCTTTCCAGTATTTCATTAAAGTTATCCTCTATAATTTACAATGAGCCGATACTGTTTTCTCTGCAAAATGCAACAAAGCTTCAGGAACATTATCCCTAGCTTTTTCAGTAGATTATTTTTAGTTTCCATTTATAAAGTTCCTTTAGGTTGATAAGCAGTATTTTGATTTACTATTTTCTTGAATTTAATTAGATGGTTGAAAGTACTAACTTCAAGTACAAATGTCAGGGAAGCAAGATTGAATCAACATGCAGAATTATAGATATCTTTATCTGCTGGGAGGAAATGAAAACAGATGTACACCTTTGCCCAAAAGATGAAGTATACAAAAATCTTTGATTAGTTAAAACATAAACAAATAAATGAACACAACTTTTACCATGGCTTTGATTGGCTTTGAATACAAAGGCTGATGTCACTTCTTACAGGAATATTTCAAAAGACTGGTGACTTTATCAATATTGACGATCTCCCTCCACTGATAGAGAATGCAATGTCTCAGAAAATTGCTTCATGATTTCCTGAGACTCCTTTCCTCAAAACATCATTTGACAATACTGATTAATGACCTTGACCTTCCTTATTTGCACTTTTTAGTATCTGTTTCTTCCAAAATTAAGCTCAAGGGTCACTTTGAAGTTCTGTCTGAGGCCTTCCTTAACTCAACTAGATGTTGATACCTCTTCTCTCAAATCACCTATTAATGATTTTGTATATGTTTATGCATGTAAACGTTGCCCTCCTCAATAGAATATAAACTCCATGAGGTCAGGGAATGCACCACTTTTGGACTTAATATCCCGTGACAAGTATAGCAGTTGGCACAGGGTAGGTTCTTGATATATTATTGTTGACTGATTGTTTTAGCTCTGTTATAACCTCGATATATGACTAAACATATTATTTATCCTCTCTGAACCTTGGGTTCTTTGTGTGTAAATAATATTGGTACTATTTATCTTACAGAGTTGTCTTAAAGAAAACATTTTATCAATCTTCAATGACTTCAAATATTAATCTTTGATTCTTGTCAAAGAGAACAAAATATCATTGCATGAATGTGACATACCTGGTGATAGAATATTATGTGCAAAAATCAAAAAACCCAATTCCCAAAATATGTGATTTTAAATTTTCATAATCAATCTCCAAAAATTCTGCTAAAGGAATATGCAATTAGATGTTGAGACTAATATTTAACTCCAAGATTTACTGATTGTTTTTCTAAATTTTGGAAATCTGTGTCCTTTTTTGAGATGAAATTGCCAACTGTTTTGAGATTTATCAGCTCCACTTTCTTGGATGTAAAAGAGATACTGGGAGCCAAAATGGCAGAGTGCTTGGTAAATGCTCTCTCCCCCTCCCCTTGTTGACACTGAAAGAACCATAAACTATTTCCCCAGAAAAATACTGGAACAACAGGATCAGCAGAAGGGGCAAACAGTCTCAGCATGGGAGGCTAGGAAAATCTCTAAGGACAGTCCCTCTTGTTGTGACTGAAGGCAACAAGTGTAAGGCTGGAGCTGTTCCAGAGAGCCCCACCTCAACAAACCGGGAGGAGATCCGGAGCCCCAAGAGAGTGGAGCCCCACAACCACCAACATCAGGACCCCAGGAGTGTTTCAACTCCTCAGGGGAATTGGGAAGACACTAGAAGAAGGCAGAAAATGGTAAATTATGTCACAGAAGGAGTCACAAAACTAAATTATAGTAGAGGGAAAGAGGCGAGGGAGATGAGCTTTGTTTGATATTTACTCTCATCTGATTTGGTTCAAGGAGGGAACATCAAACTTAATTAAATATGTAAATCTAACTAGTCCTATAGGCAGTAGGAGGGGAAGGGGGAAAGAAAAGGGAGGGGAGGCTAGAAGGGAGGGAAGAAGTATTAAGGGTAAACGGAAGGAAAAAGGAGGGAGGTGAAAGAAGGAAGGGAAGACTGCAGGGGGCTGTGGTCAAAAATTGAAACTGTTGTTCAGGGGAAGGGAGAAGGGAGAACTGAAAGCACAAATGAGGGGAAAGAGGATGGAGGGAAAGACACATAGTAATCATAACTATGAATGTGAATGGGATGAACTCTCCCATAAAACAGAGACAGATAGGACAATGGATGAAAAACCATAATCCAGCAATATGTTGTTTTCAAGAAACACATTTGAAATGGGGGAATACACACAGGGTAAAGGTAAAAGTTTGGAGCAGAATATATTATGCTTCAACTGATGTAAAGAAAGTAGAAGTAGCAATCCTAATCTCAGACAAAGCAAAAGCAGAAATAGATCTAATCAATAAAGATAAGGAAAGAAATGATATCCTGCAAAAAGGCACCATAGACAATGAAGTAATTTCATTGCTAAACATATATGCTACAAGTGGTATAGCATCCAAATTGTTAGAAGAGAAGTTAAGGGAGTTACGAAAGAAATAGATAGCAAAACTATACTAGTGGAGGACCTCAACTTCCTCCTCTCTGTACTTGATAAATGTAACCTCAAAATTAATAAGAAATAAGTTTAGGAGCTGAATAAAACCCTGGAAAAGGTAGATATGATAGATTACTGGAGAAAATTGAATGGGGATACAAAGGAATATGTCTTTTTCTCAGAAGTGCATGGCACATATACAAAACTGACCATGTACTAAGGCTTAAAAACCTCACAATCCAGTGCAGAAAGACAGAGATAGTAAATGCATCTTTCTCAGATCATAATGCAATAAAAATTATCTGTAATAAAAGGCCATGGAAAGATAGAACAAAATGAGTTAGAAAGGAAATAATCTAATCCCAAAGAAGGAGTGAGTTAAACAGCAAATCATAGAACCTGTTATTAACTTCATTCAAGAGAATGACAATAATGAGACAACCTACCAAATCTTATGAGATACTGTGAAAGGAGTTCTTAGGTGAAGTTTTATATCTTTGAATGCCTATATTAAAAAAAATAGAGAAAGAAGTAATTAATGAATTGGGCATGTAGCTAAAAAAGCTAGAAAAAGAACAAATTGAAAGTCTCCAAGTAAATACCAAATTAGAAATACTTAAAACCAAAGGAGAGATTAATAGAATTAAAATTAAGCAAACTATTGAACTAATAAATAAAACAGAGTTGGTTTTATGAAAAAAACAATAAAATCTGTAAACCTTTTGCCAATTTGATATAAAAAAAAGAAAGAAGAGAACCAAATTACCAATATCAAAAAGGAAAAGGGTAAGCTCACCTCCAATGAGGAGGAAATTAAAAATATAATTAGAAATTACTTTGCTCAACTGTATACCCATAAATTTGACAATCTAAATGAGATGGATGATTATTTTAAAAAATATAAATTGCCCTGATTAACAGAAGAGAAAGTTGCATGCTTAAATAAGCCCATCTCAGAAAAAGAAATTGAACAAGCCATCAATGAACTCCCTAGGAAAAAAACTCCAGGGCCATATGTATTTGAAAGTTAATTCTATCATATATTTAAAGAACAGTTAATTCCAATACTACATAGATTACTTGGAAAAATTGGGGAACAAGGAATCCTCCCAAGTTCTTTTTATGATGAAATATGGTTTTGATACCTAAACCAGAAAGAGCCAAAACAAAGAACGTTATAGAGCAATTTCTCTAATGAATATGGAGGCAAAAATTTTAAATAAGATTTTAGCAAAAAGAATATGCAACTTGGCATGAGAATGATACATTATCATCAGGTAGGATTTTTACCAGGAATGCAGGGCTGGTTCAATATTAGGCAAAGTGTTAGCATTATTGATTATATCAACAAGAAAACTAATAAGAACCACATGATTATCTCAATAGATGCAGAAAAAGGTTTTGACCAAATACAACACCTATTCTTATTGAAAACGCTTAAGAGCATAGGAATAAATGGAACTTTCCATAAAATAATAAGTAGTATCTACCTAAAACCTTTAGCAAGCATTATATGCAATGGTGATAAGCTAGATGCATTTCAAATAAGATCAGGGTGAAACAAGGATGTCCATTATTACCACTATTTTTCAATATGGCACTAGAAATATTGACTGTAGCAATAAGAGAAGGAAAAGAAATTGAACGAAATAGAATAGGCAAAGAGGAAACTAAGTCATCACTCTTTGCACATGATGATGTTATACTCTAAGAAAAATAACAATTCTACCTAAATAAATTTCCTTATTCAGTGCCATACCAATCAAATGATCAGATAATCATTTTGTATAGCTAGAAAAATGATATGAAAATTCATGTGGAAGAACAAAAGGTCCAGAATATCAAGGGAACTAAAGAAAACAAATGCTAGGGAAGGTGGTCTGGTTCTACCAGATCTCAAACTGTAATTTAAAGCAGCAATTATCAAAACCTCTTGTTACTGGCCAAGAAACAGAAGAGTAGACCAGTAGAATGGATTAGGTACTCAAGACACAGTAGTAAATGAATATAGCAATCTACTGTTTGATAAACTCAAGGACCCCAGCTTCTGGGATAAGAACTCACTGTTTGACAAAAATTGCTGGCAAAACTGGATAACAGTGTGGCAGAACCTAGGCATAGACCAATGAATGACATAGTACACAAGAATAAAGTCCAAATGGGTACCTGATCTAGGTATAAAGATTGATACCATAAACAAATTAGTGGAGCAAGGAATAGTGTGTTTATCAGACTTATGGAAAAGGGAAGAACTTTTGATTAAACAAGAGATAAAAAACATTATGAAGTGCAAAATGGATAATTTTGATTACATTAAATTGAGAAGTTTTTGCAGAAACAAACTTGGTGCAGCCAGCATTAAGAGGGAAGTAGAAAACTGGAAAAGAACTTTTGCAACTAGTGTCTGTGATAAAGGTTTCATTTCTAAAATATATAGAGAACTGATTCAAATGTACAAGAATCCATGTCATTCCCCAATTGATAAATGGTCAAAGATATGAACAGGCAGTTTTCAAAGGAAGAAATTAAAGATATCTAATTACATAACAAAATGCTCTAAATTACTATTGATTAGAGAGATGTAAATCAAAACAACTCTGAGATACTACACCACACCTATCAGATTGATCGACATGACAAAACAGGAAGATGATAAATGTTAGAGAAGATGTGGGAGAGTTGGAACACTAGTTCATTGTTGGTGGAACTGTGAGCTGATCCTACATTCTGGAGAGCAATTTGGAACTATGCCCAAAGAGCTACAAAAATGGGCACTCCCTTTGACCCAGCAATACCGTTTGTAGGACTGTATCCCCAAGAGATCATAAAAATGGTGAAGGGTCTCACATGTACAAAAATATCAATATCGGCTCTCTTTGTAGTTGTCAAAAACTGGAAATCAAGGGGATGCCCATCAGTTGGGGAATGTCTGAATAAATTGTGGTTTATGAATGTAATGGAATATTATTGTACCATAAGAAATGATGAAGAGGAAGACTTCAGCGAGGCCTGGATAGATTTATGCGAACTGATGCTGAGTGAAAGGAGCAGAACCAGGAGAACTTTGTACACGGTAACAACCACAGTGTGTGAGGAATTTTTCTCATAGACTTAGTACTTCATTGCAATACAGGGAGTTAAAAAATTCCCAGTGCTCTCATGGAAGGAGTGGGAAGGTGGGGGAAAGAGGGGGAGGGAGGGGAAAAAATAAGATATATGGAAGTGATTGTAGAACTCTGAAAACAAATAAAATAATAATAAAAAAGAGATCGTTTTAATTTTAAAAGTAAATATCTTCCATCCTATGTAGTACAAAAATCATTTGGCATACTCACAAAGTTTTCAATGCTGGCAGCCTAGTTCCATCAGAATAATGGCCTTAGCATGTCAAAGGCATTCTGGGAGGGTTGGATGAGGGTATGCAATGTACTTTTTAAAAAATCTAATCCCCTTTTAAAAAAAAAAAAACCTAATTCCCTGCATTGCCAAAGATTAGCAAAAGAAATACTATGAACTAGTTCACCTTTTAAAACCATTGTAAGTGGTGAAAAAGATGTCCATAAGAAATCAGTTAATGCTCTGGACAATGACCCAATCAGTCTTTGCATTCAGTTCTCTCCCACCTATGTGTTTCCCTAGCAAGGACTGAAAATAACTAATTAGCCTTCTCTGAAGCGACTCATTCACAAAAGTTCACACTTTTTTTTAGGGACAACTTACAAAAAAAAATGTTTCCACTTCATAACCCAAGGAAGCTACTCAAACTTCTTTCCTATGAGACAATTTTCTTACTTTTCATGCCTAATCTCTGGATTTTACATATAACTTTACAAAGGTTGGCCAGGCCATGACTTTTGAAATTCCATTATTTTGGCTGATCATTTGTGAATTTGTCAGACAGTACCATACAAGAGAAAGATCACTGACTCTGAAATCAGAGAACCTGGGTTCCAATGCTTCATGTGTACTCTCTGTGTGACCTTGAGCAGGTCCCAGACTCTCTGATATTCAACTTCTCCATCTGCAAACTGAGGGGGTAAGACTATTTAGCCTTGAATGTCAATTGCATTAGAAGTCTATAATCCTTGGATGGAGGTTGAAATCTTACCCATGATGCCCACTGCCTATGTAACTTGTATGTCATTTAACCTCCCTATGCTTCAATTTGTTCCTCTGTAAAATAAGGAAGGTGGACTACCCAGACAGCTCTAGGTCTAAGGTTGGAATGTTGCAATAAGGACTCTTTTTCATTCAAAAATGTAACACTGTGGGAGATTTATTATAGCTGAGACTTACTCTCAGTTTCTTGCTATGGCAAAAGGTAACTGTTTTAAATATCCATTTTAGAAATAAGCATAGCTAGGACATATCATATGTTAGAGCTTACGGCTGGAGACAGAGTTTCTGGCTAAATCATCCATTAATGTAAAATATCACATTTCATCTCAAATTGACCATAAAAATGACTAAGGTCCAGAGAATAGTGCAATTAACTGCTGAAAAGTTCTGATATTTTGACACAGGTGATACAAAACATCAGAGACCACATACAGCCACAGCTGTGTGATGCCATTATTTTCCTGGACAGACTGAAGAATAGGGAAAAGGTAGGAAAAATTTGTACTCCCTGTGGGCAAGTGAGGCAGTAGTATGAAGAAGTTCTTGTAGGGGTTTCTTGATAATTGGGAAACCTGCAGTGTCAAGGCTCCATGTAGCCTTTTAGGTCTTTGGGTGTAGCCTTTTGACTAAGTCCAAGTTTTACAGAACAAATAAATCCTCGTATTAAGGAGATTTGTTCTATGAAGTTGCATTCAGTCACAGGGCTGCACTTGAGGACCTAGAAGGTCACATGTGGCCTTGAGACAACAGATTCCCCACCCCTGATGGTTCCTTTGATGGATATGGCAGTCAGTCCAGGTAAGGGATAAGTAACCACACTGACACAGAGAATTATTGGAACCTGAGGCAATTAAACATGTGAAAACAGAACACAATAAGCATAGTAGATACAATACTGGACTTGAAATTCGGAGAATTCTGAGTTTGAATCCTCTTCCATTTAATAGTTCTTCAATTATAGACAAATACTTGTTTCATCATCTATATAATAGGAATGATGATACCTGTATTACTTAAGTCACAAAGCTCTTCTGTTGAGGATCAAATAAGCCTCTGAAGAACTATTTAAAGAGTCATTTATCAGCTGCCATTAGTTTCTTCAGAGACTGGTACCTCTCAGTTGAAAAGCAAGGGTTTGCTGTTGAAGAAAAAGCATTCAATCTTTGTTGAGGGAAGTGAGAACATAGTTATGCACTAAGAGAGAACAAAATTTGGATAACAGTATATGATTAACATTATATGATCTTTTGTTTTTTAATCCACATCATTTATAGAATCTTATTCATCAGAATTTGTGAGACAGTGGAGAGGTAGCTGGACAGAGTCAGCTGGACTGAAGTCCTTTCTGTCTCACAGTAGCCCCTCTGCCAGGACTCGCCTTCTATTTACACTGTCCATCTAGGATACATCGTTATTTTCATGTTGTTGCTTCCTTTAAAAGACGAATTCTTTGGGGTTGGTGGACCATGTTTTTGTTTTTCTTTGTATCTGTAGGGCTCAGGACAATAAGTATATATGTTTATATGTGTGTGTATATACATATATATGTAAATCTATAATGTACTCATGTGCACATATATATGTGCAGTATTCAACCACAAGTGCATTTAATACTTAAACCTATTTGCACAAACATATATGACCACATGCATACATGGATATATGACACATAGGGATACATATACTCAAATACTCAAAAACACTATATCTGTGTGTATTTCTGTATATATGTTGATATAATAATGATGATGGTGGTGATATTTATGTAGCACTTCCTATGTGCCAATCACTTTAATATTATTATTTCATTTGATCTTAATAACAACCCTAAGAGGTAAGTATGACATTATTATCTCCATTTTACAGATTAGGAAATGGTGGAAACAGGTGAAATGACTTGCTCATAGTCACATAGCTAGTAAATGTCTGAAGAAAGATTTGAACTGAGGTCTTTCTGGCCAGTTTCAGGATTTTATCCAACTGAGCCACCTGGCTACATAATAGATATACCTATATATTTCCATACATATGGAAGGATAGATTAAAAATTTTAAGTATGTTCAGTCACACCACTGGTCCAGCTAAAAGTGTCTATTCAAGGTACTGCAATTCATTTAGCTTCCTTCTTATGATTCAGCTCATCCTCTATTGATATCATCTGTCATCATTAGCCCCTCCAACCCATGTTATCACCTCCTCTTGAAGTCCCACCTATACCTAATTCCCATATGTAATGTTAATTATGTTAATGAGGTTTAAATATCTTCCCCACTAATTAATGGTCCTGTCCATTAAGGGAAGCTTGATTAGGGGACATTTATTTTGTGGAAAGGCCCACACCTTTTGTTAATTTCTAATGAGGCACTGATTGTCAAGGGTTGTGATGCCCTCTGGCTATGGAAAGTGTATATATATTCTGAGGTGAGGTTTTGTTTTGGGACTTACTCATTGGAAGTGTTTGTTCAGCCAGACGAGAGTATGGGTAGCAGGAGACCTCTGTTTTGAAAACCCAGATATTGGTGCTTCTCTCTCTATGAAATGGTCAGACAGTTGGATCTATCTGTTGATCTGTTGTGTATATATTTCTTGGGGCAGCTAAGTGGTGCGGTGTGGTGGATAGAGCCCCAGTGCAAGAGTCAGAAGGACCTGAGTTCAAATCTCACCTCAGACACTTGATACTCACTAGCTGTGTGACCTTAGGCAAATCACTTAACCCCAATTACCTCATCCTGAGTCATCTCCAGTCATCCTGATGATTATCTGATCACCGAATTCAGATGACTCTGGAGGAGAAGTGAAGCTGGTGACCTGCACAGCCCTCCCTCGCTCAAAGCAAAGTCAAGTGCAAATCATGTCATTATTTCTTTTTGTCGGCATGGTCTTCTTCACAATGAAGGACAAACACACTTAAATTTATTTCTTACTGTCAGACAGGTGGAAGCTTTCTTTGTTGATCTTTCTTTTTGTAATTTCTGCTTGTAATTTATGTTTGTATTTTCTCTGAAGTTCAGGGTGCTGACTTTCCCTCCTGAACTAAGTGAATAATATATGTGCTTGATTAAAGTAGATTATTGACCCCTCAAAAGTTGCATTCCTTTTAGAAAAACAGATTTAAGAACCTGCAGAGCCGGCCCTCCTGTGTTTGTCGGGGTCCTTGCCCTCACATAATATTTCACAGTGAGTATGTTTTCTACAGTTGTTCCATTTGGGAGAGACACAAGGAATGAGTCATACCTAAGTTTTCATTTAGAGATTTCTTGGAGTTTTACTACAAGTTGTAGAGAAAAAAAAAGGGAAAAAAATAGATTCATTTTTTTTGTTTCCACTATTTACTTGCTGCCCCCCTCCAATCCATCCAGGACCATGAAAGCCTAAAAAGTCCATTCTCTTGTTAGATCATATTCAAATCTTGGCAGTAGTCTTTTGAGTGCAAATCTAATCAAGGGATTGTCCTCTATATGTGGACAATGAGACTCCATAAAAAGTAATAAATTCCTGAACAGTTTGAGTTTGGGTTATAACTACAACCACAACCACAAATAATAATTATAAGAAAGATGGTCATTTTCAATATTGTGAATATAGAGAACTAGGTTGTAGCATCTTCCATATGCCCCCTTAGACCTTATTACTGGTTTATATTTTGTATTACAATATAAACAGGAAAAACTCAATGAGAGAAAAGGATACTGGGAGGGAGAGGGGGAGAAAGGGAAGAAGGAAGGAAGAAAGAAGAAAAGAAAGGAAGGAAAGAAAGGAAAGAAGAAAGAAAGAAAAAAGAGAAAGAAAGGAAGGAAGGAAAGAAGGAGGGAAGGAAAGAAGGAAGAAAAAAGGAAAGGTATAATGCTGGAAAGAAGAGGAAGGAGAAAGGGAAAAAAAGAAGTAAGAGAAGACTGAGAGAGAAGAAAAAACAACAAAACTTTCAACCCTGTAATGATAGGGTTTTCATTACACTGGGCCTATCATCCTAATACTACTGAAAAATCAAGTCATTTTCAAGGAATCCTCCAAATTTCATCTGAGTCAGGGAACAAACCCTGACCAAGTGAAAATCACAAGAATTGTAAATTGGTGATCTTACAGTTTTTAACCAGTCAAGAGGGATGTCAAGAAGCAGGTGTGAGCATATTCCAAAGATAGCCTCATTTCTTGCTCTACCCAGAAATCGATATTAAGGTAATGGTCATTTTCCTATAAAGGAAATTCCTATTCCATTTTTTAAATGATGTGTCCAACTAAGAACAAACCAGTTAAGAAAATATGCTCAACTGGTTGTTGTGTGAAAATGTCAGAATAGGGGCGGAGCCAAGATGGCGGAGTAGAAGGACGCACATTCACGAGCTCCGAACCCACAACCCATGGAATTGAGGTAAAAGGAGAGCCCCATAAATTCTGAATCTCTGCAGGGGGTGCACAAACATAGGGGAAGAGATTTCCGTTCCACTGAACCCTGGAGAGCCGTCCCCGGGGTCCATCGCACTCCAGAAAGCGGACCCCACCCCCACCCCTGGCCGCGACCCAGAGAAGCTGACCTGAGCAGACTTCTGAGAGGAAAGCTCCAGGAGAATCTCCGGTAGCCGGGAAAGTCCCTCTGCCCACAGAAGCTAAAGGTCAGTTAAAAAGAAGCCTGCGCTACGGGAGGGGAGCGGGCCCCCTCGGGAGGAAGCGGCGGCGGCAGAGACGGGGTCAGGAAGCGGCGGAGCAGAGACGGGGGCAGGAAGCGGCGGAGGCAGAGGCGTGGGCGGGCGGCTGAGGCGGCAGCGGCCCAGGACTCAGGAATCCCCCAGCAGCAGGTAGGATCTTCAATACTGAAGGTCTTTCCAACCTGAGGGAGCCGAGCAGGGGAGAGGGCCCTGCCCCCACCCCGCTCTACTGCTGAACGCCTCTGAATAAAACCCCCAAGGGAGCTGAGCACAGCAGGCGGGGCCCCCCACCCCACCCCCACCCGCTCTGTTCCTGAAAGTTGCTTCAGAAAGCCCCTGAGGGCCCAAGCTAGGAAGCGGCCCTGCCCCCACCCTGCGCCAGAACTAAAGCTTGCCGCGGGAAAGCGCATTTGAATCTCAGAGGCCAAGGACTAGCTGGGCGGATCCAGGCGGAGGTGGAAAGGAATCTCAGAAGTCAAGTAACTGGCTGGGAAAATGCCTAGAAAGGGAAAGAAAAATAAGACTTTAGAGAGTTTTTTCCAACAGATGCAAATGATCCCGACCTTCGGATCTGATGGGGAGGACGAGGACGTATTTTTCCCATTCAGGGAAAGATGTGGAGGGCGGGGCCTCAGTACCCCAGACACCCCAGGGGGGTGTTGGGTGGGCTCAGGCCTTGGAAGAGCTTAAAAAGGATTTTGAAAAGCAAGTTAGACAGGTGGAGGAAAGACTGGGAAGAGAAATGACAAAGATGCAAGAAGAGTATGAAAAAAAGGTCAATATCTTGGTAAAGGAGTCCCAAAAAAATGCTGAGGAAATTAACACCTTGAAAAATAGGCTCACTCAATTGGCAAAAGAGGTTCAAAAAGCCAATGAGGAGAAGAATGCATTCAAAAGCAGAATGAGCCAAATGGAAAAAGAGGCTCAAAAGCTCACTGAATTTAATAGTTCTCTCAAAATTAGAATGGAACAGATGGAGTCTAATGACTTTACGAGAAACCAAGAAATCACCAAACAAAACCAAAAGAATGAAAAAATGGAAGAGAATGTGAAATATCTCATGGGAAAAACAACTGACCTGGAAAATAGATCAAGGAGAGACAACTTAAAAATTATGGGACTACCTGAAAGCCATGATCAAAAAAAGAGCCTAGACATCGTCTTGCATGAAATTATCAAGGAAAACTGCCCTGACATTCTAGGACCAGAGGGCAAAATAAGTATTGAAAGAATCCATCGATCACCACCTGAAAGAGATCCAAAAAGAGAAACTCCTAGGAACATTGTGGCCAAATTCCAGAACTCCCAGCTCAAGGAAAAAATCTTGCAAGCAGCCAGAAACAAACAATTCCAGTACTGTGGAAATATAATCAGGATAACCCAAGATCTAGCAGCTTCTACATTAAGGGATCGAAGGGCGTGGAATAGGATATTCCAGAAGGCAAAGGAACTAGGACTGAAACCAAGAATCACCTACCCAGCTAAACTGAGTATAATACTTCAAGGGAAAATATGGTCTTTCAATGAAATAGAGGACTTTCAATCATTCTTAATGAAAAGACCAGAGCTGAAAAGAAAATTTGACTTTCAAACACAAGAATGAGAGGAAGCATGCAAAAGTAAACAGCAAGGAGAAGTATTAAGGGACTTACCAGAAATGAACTGTTTGCATTCATACAGGGAAGGACAATATTTCTAACTCTTAAAACTTTTCAGTATCTGGGTGGTTGGTGGGATCACACATACACATGTACACGCATGCACACACATACACACATGCATTCACATGCAGAGACAGAGAGCACAGATTGAACTGAATAGGATGGGACCATACCTTAAAAGAAATTAAGGTAAATGGTGAGAGAGAAATGTAGTGAGAGGAAAGAGGGGGAAATGGAAGGGGGTAACTATATGTCATTTAAGAGGCAAGTAGGAGATGTTTTTAGTGGAGGGAAAAAGAGGAGAGCTGAGGGAAAAAAACAAACAAACAAACAAACAAACAAAAGTTTACCCTCATCACATTTGACTAAACGAAGGAGTGAAATGCACACTCATTTTGGTATGAAAACCTATCTTACAGTATAAGAAAGCGGGGGAGAAGGAGATATTGGGGGGGGGGGATGATGGAAGGGAGGGCAAAGGGAGGAGGGAGAAATTGAAAGTCAACACTTGGGGAGGGACAGGATCAAAGGACAGAAGAGAAACAATGAGGGGCAGGTTAAGAGGGATGGCAATTCAGTTAGTCTTACACAACACGACTATCAGGAAGGTCACTTGCAAAGCTACACAGATATGGCCTATAATAAATTGCCTGCTGTACCAAAGGGAATGGATGGGGAGGGAGGGATGGGGAGAATTTGGAACTCAAAGTTTCAGGAACAATTGTTTAGTATTGTTGTTGCAACTAGGAAAGAAGACATACAGTTAATGAGGAATAGAAAGTCATCTGGCCCTACAGGAGAAAAGAGAAGATAGAGACAAGGGAAGGGAGGGATGACAGAAGAGAGGACAGATTGAAGATAGGGAAAATTAGATTGCTTGGGGTATTGGGGTGGGGGGAGGGGAGAAAAGGGGAGAAAATTTGGAACCCAAAAATTTGTGAAAATGAATGTAAAAAGCTAAATAAATAAATAAATTAAAAAAAAAAAAAAAAAAAAAAAAAAAAAAAAAAAAAAAAAAAGAAAATGTCAGAATAAGGGACCATCGAATTAGGTTCAACTTATTCAATTCTTCAGGGGCAGATTTTAAATATTTACTTGAAGCTGTAGATTTTGCCCATCAAGCTGTATGAAACCTTAGTCATACAAACTCTAGTTTGTCCAATTCAAGTGTATGAAACTCTAATGACCTTTTAAACAAATATGAAGCCTGATCCTGCCACCATATAGAGGATGGGCAGGTGCAAACAGACCCTGGACCACCCACAGTGTGTTTGTAAAAGGAAGCACTTTCTCTCCTCTCAGTGCATGGGCTTTATTCTCATCCTGTAACCTAGTCTAGTTCCCTCTACCACCACCCCAACACACAGACACTACCACAAAAGAGAGAGAAATAAAGAAGGGAAGTGATTCAGATGGAACAAAAGATTATAATGACTTTTGTGGGCAAGTAATTTGATTAATATGCTCCCAGCCTCTTCTGGTATTAAATCATAGCTATTGAAAAGATAATTTGCATGAATTTCTCTCTACCTTATCTCTAGATCCAAAAAACTAAGGAAGACCTTTTTAAAATGGTCAATTACCAATCCAGGAGCAAGTTGAAGTTGTTGAATTTGTTTAGTTTTTTGTTTGTTCCAAAAATTGGATTATGTTATACTGAGTTGTCAGGTAGAATGTTTCTTTTTTTATCTTCCAACTTCAATGAAAATCAAAACCAAAATGAAAAACTGAGCAAATGAAGAATGTTTGAGGAACGTTTTTACTGAGGGGACACAACATGGGATCTCCTCCTCTTCCTCCTAAATTCAAAGTAAAATAACCCAATGTTATTTTTTAATGCAAAATACTAGACAGGTTCTAATCAGCTTAGCATTTCCAGACCATATGTAGGATGTTATTTCTATTTGACAGGGGAAAAGTACAGAAATGTTCATTATAATCACGTCCTCACATAGTAGATAGTTATATGTATGAAAGTTATAATACCAACAAGTTGATTATAAGATACAAATATTGCAGCAGAGAGGGTTGACATCAAGCTTTGCTTTCTCCAAACCTAATATTTTCTTAACTTGTAATATCATTTTTTTTTACAAATGCAATTTAACAATTATAAAGTAATCTTCAACCATCTGCTCTAGTTTATATGTAAAAAACAAAAGAAAAAAGTCTCGGTGTTTAAGTCTCAGTATTTAAGAGGCTCCCTAGATATATAAGAAGGCAGAAGTTACAGAGGAGTAATATAGTGACAGGATAAACTGCCCAACAGTTTCCCTATTGAGGTACTGAACTCTCAAAATTAAAATTGCCCTTATCCTACCCACTTTGTTTGATGGCAACAAATTTATGTTTAGACTCTTAGGAGTTGCAGTTCATCTGCACTATGGCAAGGTTTTTTGGAGAATGCCTAGGTAGTAATGAATATGTAAATAAATACAGATAAATGTATAAACAAACAAATGAATAGGAAAATAAACAGGAGTGAATAAATGAATTAAAATGCAAGGATGAAAAATCAAATGAATGAATGAATGAACAGAAACAAACAGGAGAAATTTGGAGAGAGTACATACTGTGCTTTCTGTAGTTACTGGATTTCATTCTTTTTGTTTTCCTTCTTTCTGTTCTCTAAAACAGTCATTTCATTGGTATTGGAATACTGGATATTGAAACATCCTTCTCTGAGACAAAACTGTAGCATGCAGGTTCAGTTTTTTTTCAACTGTGTTCGATTCTTCATGACCTTAATTTGGGTTTTCTTGGTCAAGATACTGGAATGGTTTACTGTTTCCTTCTCCAACTCATTTCACAGAAGAGGAAATGGAGGCAAACAGGGTTAAGTGACTTGCCCAGGATCACACAGCTAATAAGTGTCTGAGGCCAGATTTGAATTCATGAAGAGTCCAAGTCCAGTACTGTATCTACTGCACCACATAGCTGCAACTCCTCAGTGTTAAAGGATTATCTGGAATTTGATTACATAGCCAGTATGAGTTAGATTCAAGATTTCAATCAATTCTTTCTTGACTCCGAGACTGCCCTCTATTCACTGAACCATGTTTCCTCTCAAATAAAAATATCCTATGGAAATTCAATGTATTCTTCTATAGATTGTCCAGAAACTAATGATTTTCTCATGTTTTAATCTATGATTTCATGGATATATAGATTTCTCAGTGTGGAAACCCCTTCGACCAATGCACTGTATCGTACAGTTTGTTGCATGTAAATGACTTTAGTTAATGGTCATGGATTTGTTGCAAGTTGGCATCTTATCTGTAATTTATGATTTCAGAGGAGATACCAGGGAGCATTGAGAGATTAAACAACTTATCCGTGATCTTATATCTACTATGTGTCCTAAGCAGTACTTAAAGTCCGATCTTCCTGACTTTGAAATACAGCCTTATACAAACTGTAATGCTATTTCACATTTACTTCTTGTGAATTTGAAAATATATATTATCCATTTTCAATTGCTATTAATGTATTTACATGTATCAGACCTACATAATAAATGTATTTACATGTATCAGAACTACATAATATATAAATTTCAAGATCATAGATCATAATAGATATATTATATATAATAGCTATATATATTATATTATTATAATAGAGGTCATTTCAAAGTCAGACTTGTTGTAGCCCAGTTTGAAGACTTCATTTCTCCTACAACACTCTCTCCCCCATACTAGTTGTTTAAATCTCAGTAATTGTGAATGAGTAAAAATGTATTTAAATGGTCATCATGTGCCAAGTCATTTGGAAGTGAAATTGAAGGTTTGGTGCCACCAAACTTGCTGTCATGTACAGCCCCTCCATATACACAGATGTATCTTTGAACCTATACCTGAAAAAACATCTGATCAATGATAATCTTACCAAGTGGTCGTTTAAGCCACTGTTTGATGTTAATGTAATAGAAAATACATGGCCTTCTAAAGCAGACTATCCCATTTTTTCTGGGTAATTAATCATGTTATTAGTCATGCTAGCAGATAATAGATCAATGGAGCTCTAGAATGCTAAAGATTCTTCATGGAACCCACTCATATTTATATATTTATATACCTTTGGAAGAGTAGATGTTCTTGAGGGTGGCAAAAAATTCTGATTTATCTCATTTTTTAAAAATAATTTTTGATCTCACAGAAGGGAGGGATTGAAATTAGCAATCAAAGGGGAGGGTCTTAGCCCAGTTACAGTAAGAACCCCATTAAAGTGCACTTCCAAGGGGTAAAAGCCACATTAGAAGATACAGACCTCAAAAATAATTTTTGAGTTGTTTTCCTCAACTCAACAAATATTATTGAATATATTGCATGTGCCAGGCATTTACTTGAATTATCTTGTTTCTAATTTTCCCAATAGTAAACCAATATTAATTTCTGTTATGAATCCACCCTGCTTATGGTGTATAATCCTTGTGATATATTGCTTAACCACCTCACTAATATTTATTTATCATATTTGCATCTGTTTATTAAAAATATTGGCCAGTGATCTTTTTTCTATTTTGATTTTCCCTGGTTTTGTATAAAATTCAGCTCTGTATTGTAGAAGGAAACTGATAGGATCCCTTATTTTGTAAACAATTTATATAATACTAGAATTAATTGGTTATTTGAATGTTTGATAAAATTCACTTGTGAAACTATCTGATTGCTTCCATCTGACTTTAAGATAAACCATTCATGAATGGTTCATAAAACTCAATAAAATATTGCAGAATTTTTCCAACGAGGGCAGTGAAATTGCGATTTGACTCATTCTGTACATGATTCTTCTGCTAATGCAGCCAATCATTTCAGTATTTTTTTCTCCCTCATTACTCTTTTGGAAATGTTGAATTTGAAATGGACATAAAACCCAGCTCTATTTCACATTACTTGTTTTCAAGTTGTGTTGGCTCCATTCTAAAATTGCATGGGTGGTTTTGGGAGTCATGTTATTGGATTTGATATCAAGAATCAACTCAAAGTTTTTACATCACACATATTAATTAACTTGCCACTGGACTAACTACTCTAAATATTATATCCTTGTTGTATGAATAAGATAAGGACATACTAAAAAAGGAACTAAATATTTTGGACATCCTTGCTATTAATAAAAAGTAGACACAAAAAGAAATTGCAGCTAAATAAAAGTATATATGTGTAGAGTAAAATAAACGAATTGATAGAGTAACCCTATAAACTCAAGGATAATAACAGTCATGCCTCTTGGGTACAAGTATGAGATGGTTTGAACACAATGAGTGAGCCCCAAGAAAGCATTACAAATATCCATAACAAATGCTTTAAAAAAGAGTCAAGAAGTTGGGGATATAGAAAACACAGAATAATATTCCATACAATGAAATTAATTATATTTTCACATGCCAGAAAGATTTATCATGGTTATAGGGATGGTTGCCAAATCAGTTTTCTATGAACAGTAAAACTATTGACTTCTCAGAGAATTGATCAAAATAAATATCTAATTGGAAAAGAGAATGTAAATGAAAGGAAGATAGATTAACTGCCACTGTTTTCTATTTAAACAAGTTATTAAAATCATTTAATGGGAGATAGGTAAAAGGACAGGCAATGGCACAGACTATCAATCTGAAGGAAGTATAACTAATGTAAATCAATTATCATAATGAGGAGACCAAGAGGCCCTAGAAACCGCTTTATTCAAATATTTGATTTTAGTGCTAGCAGGAAAGTTGTCACAACTAAGTGCAACGGTAGCTCAGAAAATATATTTGTTTTTAGAATTTTAATGGATATGATGTAAGATTATGAGCTATATCATTTTCTAAAGTAGTGATATTGAGAGCAAGAGTGAAAAATGAAAACTACAAAAAAGCTCATCAAGAGACCTAGGTAAGCTAAATTATTCTGCAATCATATAACCATGCAACCCAACATGTCATCTCGATCTTTTCAAAGGACCGGCTTATGTGGCCATCAAATCATAGGACTTTTTAAAGATAGGTCAGGAAGCAGGAATAATCTGGCATGTTTCCTAGATTTTAGAAAAAAGATTTCAAATGCTTCAGGATAAATATGTTGCTATGTGCTAAATAGCATAAGAGAATGTAGTCAAGGAGGAATAGGAAACTCTGAAGACTGAAATTCTTAAAAATAAATAAAGAAGCAAATAAAGACAAAAACATAAGATAAAAAAAGAAAAAGATAAAACTAAGTGAAAGTCATTCTTCTTTTAAATGACTTGAGTCATTTTATCCTAATGAATTATATGCTGTGTGATAGAGTAGCAGGTGTGATTGCTACACCAAAGTCAGTGGTCCACAGAAGAGGTAATTAAGGATTGGAATAGGGCAAAATGAAAATGTTTCCTTTTAAGAATATAGGGGCTGTGTTGGTGGAGTTGTGAATGGATCCAACCATTCTGGAGA
The DNA here is from genome assembly GCA_023548195.1 of Bettongia penicillata ogilbyi. Lineage (NCBI taxonomy): Eukaryota > Metazoa > Chordata > Mammalia > Diprotodontia > Potoroidae > Bettongia > Bettongia penicillata. Next base: position 7,617,662 of record JAJHZJ010000237.1, on the reverse strand, counting down.
GCCATTTGGAACTATGTCCAAAGAGCTATAAAAATGTTCATATCTTTTTATCAAACAATACTATTTCTAGGACTGTATCCTAAAGAGATCATAAAAATAGGGAAAGGCCCCACATGTACAAAATTATTTATGATAGGTCTTTTTGTGGTGGCAAAAAATTGAAATTTGAGGGGTTGCTCTTCAATTGTGGAATGACTGAACAAGTTGTGGTATATGAATATATGAATATAATGGAATAATATTGCTCTATAAGAAATAAGGAGCAGGTGTATTCCTGAAAAACCTGCAAAGACTTACATAAACTGATGCTGGGTGAAGTGAACAAAACGAATAGAACATTGTACATACTAACAGCAACATTGTGCAATGACAAACTTCGATAGACAGCTCTTTTTGGCAATACTATGATCTGTGTATTCGTCCTTCATTGCTGAAGCAGACCATGCCATCAGAGAATTGATGATATGACTTGCACTTGACTTTGTTTTGAGTGAGGGAGGGCTGTGCAGGTCACCAGTCTCACTTCTCCTCCAGAGCCATCTGAATCCAGTGACCAGAGGTCACACAACTAGTGCATGTCAAGTGTCTGAGGTGAGATTTGGACTCAGATCCTCCTGACTCCTGCACTGGTGGTCTATCCACTGTACCATCTAGCTGATCCCAATGTTATACTCTAAGACAATTCCAAAAGATTCGTGATAGAATATGCTATCCACAACCAGAGAAAGAATTATGGAGTCTGAATGTGGATGAAAACATACTGTTTTCTCTTTTTTTTTTAACCTTTTCTGGTGGTTTTCTGTTTTGTTCTGATTCTTCTTCCACAGCACGTCCATTGTGGAAATATGTTTAATTTGATTATGCATGTGTAGGCTATATCAGATTATATGCTGTCTTGTGATGAGAGTGGGGAAGGAGGGAAAAAATTGAGACTCAAAATCTTATAAAACTGAATGTTGAAATCTTTTAATGTAATTGGAAAAAATACTATTAAGTGTAAAAAGGAATGTAGTGGCTGGATAATGGAACTTACAAATGATAAACCATTTGGCCTTGAATTTGAGTTCTGGTAAAATTTTAAATTTTATCATTAAATCAATAGTAACTACCTACAAGATGAAGCAATGTTCATAAAGAGACAGAATAACTTAAGATTATCTCATATCAGTTCACTTTTATTTCTGCTTTTTATAGAATTACTAACCTGAAATATCAAGGGAATACTTATGATACAGTTTACCTACGTTTCAGATAAGAATGTGATCAAATTCCTCTGAGTTTTTATACAAAGAAAGGGAGACATAGGCAAGAAGAAAAATCAAGTGGATTCAAAATAGTTGAATGGCTTATGCAAAATTACAGTCTTTAATAATTTAATATAATCTTAGAAGCAAATCTTTTGTGGATTGTCAAAGGGAACTACCAAATTTTAATTTTTTTAGAAATATATCAATGACTTCTCTAGAGAAATGATAAGGATTTTATTCTGAGGTGACACAAAGAACCATTTTCCAAACTTAAATTGCAAAAAATGTTGGTTCTGATTATCCTCAATGTATTTAATTCTACCATCTCGTTTGATGGAACAAACTTGAGAAGAAGAGGCAACCCACTGGGTAGGAGTCTGAATCCTAAAAGATATTTACATGATAGATCACCAAATCAAAATTAATAGAATGAATTGATTAGGGATAGAGACTTATTCTTAGGCTCAAACTAGTAAGACTATAGAATCATTGTACTCCTCCCTGGAAAGACACCATCATAATATTCTTTCCAGTTCTGATTACCATATTTTAGGAAGAATATTGTTTTGCTGAACAGTCAGTATGAGAGAGAGTCTTGTGATGAAACCACATGAAGACTAGCTGAAAGAATGTATTTATTCCAAAAAAGAGAAAATTTACAAGGATTGCAAAAGCTTCCTTCGAATATTTGAGGGACTTTCACTTGAAAAAGGAAATGGATTTGTTTTGCTTAGCCTCGGAAGATGGACTTGAAAACACAGAATAGAAATGGGAAAGGAAAAAGCTTAGATTTCATTCAAGGAAAGACTGAGGAACATTTGACAGTATCTAAAAGTAGAAAGAGCTGCTTCTGGAGATAATAGTTTTATTCTCAATGAAAGTGTTTAAGGGAAGACCTGACGACCATTTTTGAGTAAATGTCAGACTAGATGGCCTCTGAGTTCCATTTTATTTCAGAAATTCTGATTCTGTAAAAGGAGGACAACAAATAGATGATAAATGGAAATTTCCATCTAAGGTATCAATAACACACTCTTACATTCTTCTCTATCATTAAAAGTAGAATTGTAATTCATTCCTTAATATTAAAGTATCCAGGGTATTACACAAGGAAGTCAAAATAGTAACAGACTAAAGATATAAAGGTGAGAGCAGTTGAACTAGAGAAAGTAAATTTGTATAGACTAAGTAAAAACAGATAAAAGACATGATAGAAACAACAAAATTTTGTAGGTAATGAGAAAAACAAAACATTTGAAAGAAGGACAAATATTAAACCTTTCAACATATTGTAAATTTCAAATAAACAAACCTTTCAAAGCTGTTCAGTAAACACCACTGGCTTTTGACTCATTTCAACTTTCGATCTCTGTTAATAGTGCTCAAATCCAATAAAGTTAAGATCAAAAAGGGAAATAAGAGGACATCTTGTATCAGATTTCTCTAACAAATGTTTCTTTGGCAAGATATATTAGCAACAATTCAAATTTATGAAAACATAAGCCATTCCTCAATTGGTAAATGGTCCCAGAGGTGGAGAACCTATGGCCTTGAGGCCACAAGCAACTTTCTAGGTCCACAGGTGTGGCCTTTTGACTGAGTCCAAGTTTTATGAATCCTTTTATTAAGGGGATTTGTTCTGTGAAATTTGGATTAAGTCAAAGGACTATACTTGAGGACCTGGAAGGCCACATGTGACCTTAAGGCCACAGGTTTCCCACCCTTCGTATGGTTGAGAATAGGCAGTTCTCAAGGGAAGGAAGCATAGGATATTCATAGCTATAGGAAAACAAAGGAACAAAAAATCGATAATTCAAAAATGAGGAGACTAATTAGCAAAATGCCAATTAAAAAATTCCGATATACTACTTTATAACCACAATATTGGAGAAAGTGATAAATGGTGTGGGGGAGGTGTTATGGAAAAATAAGCACATGGACGTGCTATTGGTGGACATCTCTCAATGGATATAATCATTCCAGAAAGTGATTTGCAATTACATTAAAAAAACAACTTTGAATACTGCATTCCTTTTGATTCAGTTATGCCACTGCTAGGAATATAAGCCAAAAAGGATAAAGAAAGAGGAAAAGGTCCTTCTTGAATAAAGAATACTTAGGTAATATTCATGTAATAAGATATTTGGCAACTCCTTTATCAGTGACCAGAAAAACACACCAAACCAAACCAAACCCTGGCAATAAAGATGTTATCCATCAATTGAGAAATAGTTGAAGAAACTGAAGAATATGGATGTGATATAACATTGTTGTATTATAATAAATTGAGAAATAAATTATTTCAAAAATATATGGAAGGATTTAAATGAACTGACACAGAATATTGTAAGCAGATCCAGAAGAACAGTTTATGCTTTACCATCAATGTTACAAAACTGAACAATTAGGAGGGCTTTTGTAAACTGATAAAGAATGAAAAGAGTATAGCCAAGAGATGAATTTATACAATAGGAAAAACATGGTAAAATAAACAGTTTTGAAAATTGTGGAAACAATGATCAATACAATGAGCACCCATGATTTCCAAGGACAGAGGATGAAAGATACTACCTGTCACCTAAGGAACACAATAAAACATAAAAGAGTCAGTGATAAAGAATTTATTTTATTTTATTTGGCCTTGTATGTTTGTTACCAATAATTTATTTTTCTTTTCTCCTTTTTTCCAGTGCATTGGGAAGATGGGAGGAAAAATAGATTTCTCCTAATTAAAAATAAATAGAAGAGTTGGGGATGTGATATAGAAATAAGATTTTGCATGTACTTTCAAATAGGCTAATTAAATTGTGAGTTTTACTTAATTGTTTTAGTTTGTTATAAGTCTCATAGACAGATGGTATTTAATAGATATGTGTAATGTAAAATAAAATGAATCGTTAAAATAAAATAAAATAGAATATTTTCATACTCAAATGGGTAAGGAATCTTTATTTTTTGTGCATTAGGGAAAGGGTGGGGGGAATGAAAGATTTGATAGAATGGACAGATTTGGCTTAATATTGATTTACATAGGGCTAGTCTGAAACATGTTCATGAGTTTCTTGACAGTGGGTCTGTGTTTCTTTTTTCTTTATCTTTTTGTATCCACAGTGGTTAGCACAGTTTCTGGCACATGACAGACATTGAATAAATACTATTTGACTAACCAACTGAAAATAACTGTAAAATGTATTTTTGTCTGAAAGATAATTGTATAGTATAATAAAGATAATTGTTAGCATAACTGTATTAGTGACTAAAAAAGAGAAATGAAAAGAAGGGGAGGAAGAAGGAAAGAAAGGAAGGAAAGACAATGAAAGGGAGAAGAGACAGAAGGAGGGAAGAAGAAAGGCCCAGGAAATAGTACAAGGATACTAATAGATTAAATTATAAGGGCACTTCAACAAAAAGAAAAATAATCCACTACACTTCATCCTAAGGAAAAAAGAAAAACAAAACCAAAAAATCTGATTTTTATGAATATGCACAATAACTATCAGATCTCCCAAATTTCTTCGAGCTTTTTTATAAATCAGTAAATGGAACAAAAATGAAATGTTGTTACCTCACATATTAATTCTTGATTCATTATTTAACAGATATAAAATTTGTGTGATATTGGGCTCAAGTACATTTGCACCTTTGTGTAATGAACCTTTTGCTTTCTGCCCTATTTTGAAATACATCTTTATGCACTGTCCCCAGGAATATTGAGCGTTGTACCTTCCATGGTTCGGTGCCATTACCTGATGAAGCGCTCTATTTATATTAAAATAAAGAAGTTCCTAAGGGAGACATAGAACAGAATGAAATAAACAGAGCTTTGCAGACTAAATATGTGAAGGGACAATGACAGGAAAATGGTAACTCGGTCCCGAGTGGCCCAAAGGACCAGAGGAAGACTTATAGCATGAGCCATGGGGACTTGAATCTGGCAGCCTTCATAGGCTTTAGAGGACTGGCTAGAAATATGTTTTACAATGCAGTGGCTAATCAAATAATTTCTCAAGTCCTGTACATCTTGGCTGGGTTTGTCATTTTAATAATATGTTGCTGGCTGAAGGTCAGGTTTTTTTTTTTTCACATTTAAGCCAAAAGAGTCATTTCAGCAGGGAATCATATTTCTTTTTGTAATTCAATTCACATAAATATTGTGATCATGATGATCTGCTTACCATGCGATAATTAGAGAGTAAGATATAAAAATCACATTACAGTAAATGTGATAGTGTATCCCGCCTTGGAAAGAACATGGAAAAGGCCAAGGAAATCTGAACCAGGCTTCTTAAGGAGTTTTCTCCTGAAGACCAATTTTCATGGTGAAAGAGAAATGGGACCAAGTGGGAGGAAATGAGGGTATTATGTAATCATCCTCATCCAGGCAATTTACAAAGAAGTTACTGACAGATTAAGAATCATGGTTTAGTGAAAAAATCCTCGACTAAGGAACTGGAATCTCAGCTCCGCTATCTAGCTGTGTGGCCTTGGTCAAGTCATAGAATATCTAGCATTCAAAGGATTAGAGCATTTAGGTCCAGAAAAAGAACCTAAGAGATGATTTAGTCCAACCCTTTCATTTTATCAATGAGTAAGTGAGGCACCCTGAAGTTAAGAAAATTATGCAAGATTTATCTAGAAAGTGGTGGAGCATCAACTTGAATTCAGGTTATCAGATTCAAAATCTATTATTTTGTTAACTATACTACAATTTCTATAAAGAAAAAAAGAAGAAAAGAAGAAAGGGTGGCAGGAAGGAGGAGGTAAAAGAAGGGAGGGAAGGAAAAGAGGAGGGAAAGAGAGAAGAAAAAGGGAGAGAAAAGGGAAGGAGAGAAGGAATGATGAAAGGAAGGCAGGAAAAGAAAAAATAACATTTAACATTTATTATACACCAGTCAGTGCAATAAGCTTATGGAAATATAAATAGAAAAAGTGAGAAAATACTTGCCTTGAGGGATTTTCATTCCATTGAAGAAGACAAAACATATAGGGAAGTGATAAGCAAGGACTGGATTTTGGTCATGGAGATGCTGAGATGGTCACCAGGCTAGTTACTGAGATACTCTCTTCTGGAAGCAGCATTAATTTAATTACTGTCTTTAGAGCAAGAAGGGAAGAGCAGTGGGGCGATACAGAGGGAAAGATGGCAGGGTAGATGATTTTATTGAATATAAAGTGTAAAAAATGTGTTCTGGGGTTAATTATATATTGCATGCACTATATGGGATCAAAATTCAACTCTGTTCATTTTCAGATCTGATGTTCCCATGCTATGCAGATTTATTCCTCTAGGAACTGGGAGCATGCTTTTTACAGAGGGCTATTTTCAGAGGGGAATGTTCAGGGGAATGTGAGAGCAGTAGCAGGACTATGACGGGATTTGAGGCCAGGCTGATGGGTGGAAGCTTTTGAAGCATATGAAACCTTACAAAATGAAAAGATCATCATACAATATGATTATGTCGATATAAACTATATTGTTTGCCCCCTCAAACTTTCAGTTTCTAAGATTCTTATACAAGTTTAGATTTTCTATGAATTTCAATAGGTAACCTTTAATCAAGTTGGATGCACTAATGTTTTGGAACACACACTTGTCTTCTACATCCAATCATATGTCATAGTCAAGACCACAAATCTACCACAGTGGGTTGTGCCACATCATCCATTAAGATGTGCTAGGAAAATGCCATAAACTAATGATGTTGTCATAATATAGATGACATTTTAATAGTACTTTAAAGTTTGCAAAGCATTTTTACAATTATATTATTTTATCCTCACAATAACCCTGGGAGGCAGGTACTATTATTGTCCCCATTTTACAGGTGAGGAAATTGAGGGAAACAGAGACTGAGTGAATTGTTTTGTACCCAAGTCTTCCAGACTCCAAGTCAAGCACTGTATTCCACTCTGCCACCTAGCTGTCTCACTATTTTACTCACTAAAGTGGTTCTTTTTAACCTTTTCATTCTTTCTAAAATTTGTTATCACTACTCTTTCCCCTACCCTCTCAGTTAAAAATATAGGCAAATATTTTACTGGGGAGAAAAAAAGGTCTTTTCACAGAAAACTCCGTTTTCTCTCTTTCTCATTATCTCACATGACCAGACACCACTCTTCTTTATCCTTGTCTTACATTGTCTCCTTGCAAACACAAGTCCATGTAAACATAAAAGTGATACCTTTCATCTTCTCTTCTCTGGCAGATTACCTCCTCTATCATCTTTCCATTGTTTTTTCACTGATAATACATTACTATTCATAATCTCCCACCAATATTGTACATCAGATTTAGCAATTGAGCTTATCTTCTATACCAATTTTGGCCATTCCATTTAACAAGTGGTTCAAGTATTTCTTGAATGAGATGATTTTTAAGGTTTTAAATATTTTTTATTTTCACAATTTTGTTAAATTTTTGTATGAAATTGTTATAACCAGCATCATTATCTTTTCCTTCATTACACTTGCCATTGGTTTTAGAGTTAAGATGAAACCTCTTGAATTACATGCTATATCTTTTTTCTCATTTATATTCTTTACTCTAGATTTGTATTATTTTTTATTTTTGTTCTAATAAATGAGAAGTCTGATTGTATGCATATGGATCATTCATATGTGACTCCTATATCACTAATGTGTTATTTCTGATAGTCAAAAATATAATTACTTTCACTTTTTATTATGTTACTTGGTACTTGCTGCGTTCACCACCTCTTAGTATTTTTTATCAGTGAAAGCATTTCTGATGGACAGATGTAAATCCAACAGGTAGGTTACACTTCTTCGTACTTTCTCATTCCTTATTCATGAACCAAATTTTTCAATACACTTTTCTCCCTCCTCACACTTGCCCATTTTGGTATTGAAATAATTGAATAGAAAAGTGTTTGCTGATTTAATATACAATTTCTGATTCTGTTCTTCAGAGACTTTCTCTACTTTTTCATCTTCTGTCACAGATGTTGTCACATAAGATGCAATTACTTTTAGGATGGAATTTTTGCATTTTCTGGGTATACTCTCCTTGGGTATGATAAAATTTCTCATGAAGAGATAAATTCTAGTTTCTACAGAAAAAACAACAAAACCAAACCCACTAGAAATAAGGTAAAATGCATGTGATTTACTTTATCCAGTAAGATGCATTGGTTAATGGATAATGACCTCCTTTAATATTCCTGTTATTATGAAAAGAACTTTGCAAATGTAAAGTGTGAGTACGTGAGTATTTTGTGTCTTGGTCATCTGGATTATGTGTGTTCACATGTGTCTTCTAAGATGTGGTTCTTAGGGAATCATGAGTAGATGTCTTCAGAGTCTCCTCCATCCACTCCTCTCCAAGGAAGAATTAGATTTCTTCCAGGAGTGGAAATACGGGATGAGTATGGCAAAGATGACCATTCTGATTTCTGTAGAGAGAGGGAGTATTGTGGTAGAATAATATGTATCTGCCTCCTCCCACATATGGTTAAACTAGGGGAATTAATTTTTATTTTCTAGTTGAACTCCTGGAAACTAATCTTTAATGAGGACATAGTGCCCCAAGCTATATCAAGTGTTCCAAAATCTCAGTGGAGTTGTAAGATTTAATACCTTAAAAATCCCCTAAGATTTTTGGGACACCTTATATATATTCAGTGCTTGAGTTACTTCCCATGAAATGCCAGTCACACAAAGGCTATATGTAACTGATAGCAAATAAATCCATTTACCTGAGCTAAAACCAAACAGAATTCAGAAAACTTATGCAGGTAAGAATATACCAGACCATGCATAGAGTGAGTAAGCTAACCAATTTGGAGTGAGATAGCCTAACTAAAACAGATTACCAGTTTTCCACCAGAGAGTTGAAGTCTTTAGTATAAAAAAAATTGGATGTAGGGACATGAGTGTCAGCTCCTCTACATATTGACTTCTTATTTCTAGAGTTGTTCTATCCCTTCAGGGACCTTTCCCTGAAGAGTATCTTGAACCATGCATGTCATCTCCCAAAGTAAGAAACCAGAAATCCAGGATGTCTCTTTTCCCAAGCTCTCCACAGCTTAGCTTATTGTCATGGTATGGAATATTGAGTAATCATTACACACCAATGAGAAGAGTATTATTTAAGTGAGCTATGAGGCCATGGTTATGCGAATTTTAAGGAGTTATAATCAATCTTAGTATTGTTGGGGTTGTATACTAGGTTCCTACTAGTATACATTTATAAAAAGTCTCAAAATTATGAGAGGCTTAGCACCTTCTGCCCTTTTCCCACTATACCACTGCTGCAAATGAAAGGGATGAGATATTTTATCTGCTTATCTTTGTTTCATAATTTTCTTTAGCCTAAAAATTTACAGCCAAGTGGCCAGTCCACTGGTAATGAGAATTTGTTGATGCTTAATCAGGGTGATTCTTATATCAAGGGAAACCAAAACTACCTATACTGGAGTCTTTATTTAGGATGGTAGAACATTCTAGAGCTTACCCTCTGCTGGCATAATTACCAAGTATCCAGAATTATCTCCAAGGCATGATGAGGCATAAAAAATATGACTTTGTTTATCCTGCAGAAATTATCCATTAAAGATCACTGGTAAAATATTTTATGGCTCTATAAAAAATAATGTAAATAATGAGATTATTAAATGAGGTTAAAGTTCTCAGATACAATTAATCTCTTTCGTTGTAGCATAAATAGAAAGAGTCTTCACATGAGTAGTAAGACTTTTGGGTAAGGAAAAAAGTCATTTTATAAGAGCTGAAAACATGTGATGAAAGAGTTAGTAGAGCTTATCCCAGCCTAGATTAAGCCCAAAGCAAACCTTCCAACATGTTACCAATCTTTAGAAAGAGTTTTATCTAAGAACATATCACACAAAAGTTGAATATTTATTTTAAAATGACAAGCTAACGGATTATTTTGTATGTTTTCTAAAAAGAGGTAGTAAGCTGAAAATAAGTAAAAGAAGTTATAGCTCCTTTTACTTTCTTCAGATTCATAATTAATTCTAGAATTTCATGAAGCATTAAGGAGGTTTTCAAGTATATGTATGGACAACACATTGACTTTAATAATAAATCATAGATTAGAATTAATGAATATAAAAATTATATAACTAAGGCATTATATAGTGGTGATATGGTACTATCCTCAAGCATTATTCAAGTGCCAGCTACTAGTGCTGTTGCTGCTGCTCCAACAATTATATGAGATTCTTCTTCAAATACTTTGATAAAATCTAGGCAAATTAAACCTCTAGCTTTCTGCTGACCTGATGGTTTAGTAACTTTGTCAAAAAGTATTATTTTGGAAAGCTCTCTTCTTGCTGACCACCTCTTCAATTATACATTCCAGAATTTTGTCAGGAATCACATATTGCATATAATTTAAATACTTTATCTCTTACATTAAAAATGGGATATTTGCTCTTTTCCACTCTTCAGGTGGGGCACCTAGGTGGTACAATGGATAGAGCACCAGAGCAGGAGTCAGGAGGACCTGAGTTCAAATCTCACCTCAGACACGACACTCATTAGCTGTGTGACCTTGGGCAAGTCACTTAACCTCAATTGCCTCATCCTGGGTCATCTCCAGCCATCCTGATGAATATCTGGTCACTGAATTCAAATGGTTCTGGAGGAGAAGTGAAGCTGGTGACCTGTACAGCTCTCTCTCACTCAAAAAACAAAGTCAAGTGCAAGTCATATCATCATTTCTCTGATGGCATGATCTTCTTCGGCAATGAAGGATGAACACACACTCTTCAGGTACACTTTTTTAATTCATTTGTAATGTTCTCTTCTATCTTTTTTCTATTCAACTGTCATTTTTCTTTTGTTCATCTCAAAATTTAGAATTATTATCATTTAAAGATAGCTAGCATTTATATAGTACTTTAAGGTTTTGCAAAACGATAACAAATGTCATCTCATTTCATCCTCACAACAACCCTAGGAGGTAAGAGCTGCTGATAACCCCATTTGATAGATGAGGGAACTGAGGCAGATAGAGGTGGAGTGACTTTTCCAGAGTCACACATATAGCAAGTGATTGAGATCCAATTTCAACTCGGGTCTTTCCAAATCTGTAGGCCCAGCCTTCTATCCATTGCATCATCTAACTGCCTGTTGTGGTAAAAAAAAATGTAGTCATATGAGAAAATGAAATTCGATTGATTCAGAACAGACTTAATGGTTACATTTTGGGTTGTCATTAATTATTAAATTCCAATCCAAAAATGATATGTCCTTCGCCTTAACATTTAAAAAATTGTGACAGAAGGGAAAAACTATAGGTGACCTACATATCTAACTTGGAGATGACTCAAAATTAGGAAAGACATATAACATCCTATGTAACAGTCATTATCCCAAAAAGGATCTTATCTTAGTGGGATCAAATCTAATAAGATACAACTGGGTAAGTGCAATCACTGTAAAGTCTTGCATTTGGGTTCAAAACCAACTTTCCAATATAAGTACTAGATGAAAGACATAGTGTTAGACAGCAGTCAGAGAGAAGAAGATTTGTGGCTACTTGTGGACTCTGACCACAATAAGTCAACAGTGTTATAGCCAAGAAGGTGAAGACAAACTTAGGCTGTATCATGGCTAGTGAGGTAATAGTAAACTGGGTCCTTCTCAGACCATTTCTAGATACTCAGGTTCATCCCAGTTTAGGAAGGCTGTTGATAAGCTGAAGAAAGCGGAGAAATTGGCATTCAGGATGAAGTAACATAAATACAAGCTATATGAGGCTTGGGTGAATATTCTGGAGGTATTCAATATGAAGAAGAGGCAATTGACAAAACACATATCATGTATCTTCAAATATTTGAAGGACTGTAATGTGACAGAACAATTGGTTTTGTACTATATTCCTTTAGAGTGAGAGTTCTTAACCTGGAGCTCACGGATCTCTAAGAAGGTCATGGACAGGGGGAGGAATAATGGGAATTTATGAACTTGAATGGGGAAAACTTACACTTTTATTTTACTAACACAGCAGAAATCTAACATTTACTTCAATGATGAATTTTTTAAAATGTTATTCTGAGAAGGAATCCATAAATTTCATCAGATTGACACATCTCCTCTCTATTATACTCATCTCCGTCTCTCTCACAAACACACACTGTCTCTCACACACACGCAGATTAAGAACCTCTGCCATATTAGGGTCAAGTTAGGAGTAATCTGTGTTTGTGTTCACACATGTATATAAATTGTGTGTGTCAAATTTATTTTAAACTGAAGTATAAAGTAAGAAAAGAAAAAAATACTCTGCACATAGTTGAACATAAGAATGGATTCAATATAAAGCAATAAATTTCCATTTGAAGAAAAACTATATAATAAGTACTACACATTATTTTCATAACTGTCCAGCATTTCTTTGCTTTCTTGGAAGATTTCTTTTGTTCTCTTCGGTAAACTTTTTACTTTATTTTCCCCTCCTCTCCAAAAAGGCTACAGTTAAGCATAGATATCACATACACACATATATTATGCATTTGCATAGATGTCTACAAATCTACACACACACACACACACACACGTATATATATATATATATATATATATATATATATATGCTCATGCACATATATGCAAGACTGAAATATGCTTATTTCTACTTGTCATGTATTTCTCTGAAAGTGGATAGCATCGTCTTTCATAAGTCCAAATCTTTCCATGTTTTTCTAAATCATCATTTCCTAACCAAAATCAATATTCCAAACCAATCCCTTTCTATCTGATAGATTGTCTATGAAAGTTCCCCTTACTCCCAATATTCTGTATTCCTTCTAATCTTGGCTGCATATTTTTTATTTATGCCAGAAAATTTATAATTTAAAATAATCAAAATTATGCATTTTATACTTCAACAATGCTCTCACCTTACAATATGGTTTAAGGTCTGATACTACTGAATGTGCTTCCTTTACATCTTTTTTCTCCTGCTTTCTTTGAAGTCTCTGAAATTTTGTTCTTTTAAATAAAATTTGTCATTTTTTCTAATGCAGTAAGATAGTGTTTTTAATAATCTAGTTGTTATGACATTACATAAATATATTAGTTAAGTAAAAATTGTCATTGATTTTATCATAGTGGCTTTACCTATCCATGAGCAATAAATATTGCTTCAGTTATTTAGATCTAACTTCAGTTGTTTAAAAAGTGTTCTATGTTTATATTCATAGAGTTCCTGCATCAATTTTGTCAGGTTTGATGCCAGGTGTTTTGGACTGTCTAGTTATTTTAAATGGTCTAAAATAATGTTAGATAATATGGCTGTTGTGGTATCTCTATATTTCTTTTGTTGTTAGATCTGTTTTAGCTTTAATTTTGTTTGAAATCATGATTGCTGCCCCTTGTTTTATATAATAAATTCTCCTCCTGACTTTATTTTGTGCTTGCATGTATTTCTCAATTTTATAGTGTTTCCTGAAATCAACATATTGTTAAATTCAAATTTTTAATTAGGCATCAGTTTCCATCTTCTGGGTAAATTCACCCTATTCACATTCTAAGCGATAAGTACTTGTTATGTATTTCCCTCCTTCATACTTTTTTCTCACTATCCTTCATACTCTATCCCTATCATTCCTCACTCCTCTCCTTTCCACCTGTGACCTTGATTTCCTATTTCTTAACCTACTTCTCAAAGAATCCTTCCCTTATCCTCTCCCCAACATTCTCTTGCTCCCTTATTTCTTTGTAAATATAGTGGACTTTTATACCATTCTAGACAAATTGTTTTCCCTTTTTAATTCATTCGTTATGAGTGTAAAGTTTCAGCACTACCCAATTCTACCCCCTTAGCTTCTTCTGTATCAGTTTTATTTGTATGAGGACATAGTTTCATATGAGAGAAAATTGCTTCTTTTTTACCTCTCCCTACAATAAGTCCTGGTACTTAGCTCAGTCAAAGTCTTTCTTTCAGACTACCCAAATAAAAATGACAGTTATAATAAAACTGATAATATTTTCATATATGATTTGACCTTATTCATTCACTTATAATTTGGTCTTTAATGTTTGCTTTATATTTCTCCTGGCTATTATATGTCAAATTTCCCCTTAAGTGCTGCTGTTTTTGTCACAAACACCTAAAAGTCTTTTAGTTCATTAAATATCTTTTTTTTTTCATTTGGGATTATACTTTCCTTTGCTGAGAAGTCCATGATTGTAACCCTAGCTTTTTTGCTCTATGAAATATAGAACTTCAAAACCTGCAGTCCTTAAATGTAGTAATTGCTAGATCTTGTGTAAAACTTGTTGTAGGATTGTAGTACTATGATATTTAAATCGTTGTTCTTGTTGCTTCCAATATTTTCTTCTTAACCTGGGAGTTTGAAACTTGACTTTGATATTCCTATAATTTTTCCTCCTGGGATCCATTTCAAATGGAGATCAGTGGATTGTTTTTTTCTGTTTCTGCTTTACCTATTTGTTCTAGAACTTCAGGGTAATTTTCTTTGATAATTTCTTGTAATACTGTAGCAAGGTTCTTTTTTTTTTTTTAGTCATGATTTTTAGGCAATCCAATTATTCCTATGTTGTTTCTTCTCTATCTGTTTTCCAGATCACGTGATTACTTTTTTGTGTTTCATATTTTCTCTAGTTTTTCATTCTTTGGATTTTGTTATATTATGTCTTGTATCTTACAATGCTATTAGCTTCCCTTTGCCCAATTCTTGTTTGCAAGGAATTATTTTCTTCCTTAAGTTTTTGGTTTTTTACTTCAGATTGATTGGCCTTCTTTTCATAATTTTCTTGATTTGCAATACTGGATTTCTCTTTTTTCCTTGATCTCACTTATTTGCTTTTTAAAGTCCCTTTTGAGTTGTAAAAAAATTTTTTTTTTGTTTTAGGGACCATTTGATGTTTCTTGCTAAAAAAGGAATAACGTTTTTAGCTCCATTATCTTCCTCTGAATATGATTCCACATCTTCTCTAGCCCCATAGTAGCTATCTATGGTTGATTTCTTTCTCCTTTTCTTGCCTATATGTATTTATTTATTTATGGCTTGTATTTTTTGAAGCTATTGGTGTGATTCAGTTTTACTCTTTACTCTTGTTTTCCAATATCTGTCTGGGGTGGGGGGGGTTCTGCCTTGGGCTCTCCTCCCACTCCTAAGTCACAGCCCCTGGTCATACTCTCCCACAAAAGATCTTATTCCCTGTAGTACCTTCAGTTCCTCCAAAGTACAGCTATCCTTTTTTCCTTGGAACTGAGACCAGGGATTCTGTTCTCCTTCAAGTACCCACAGCCAGCAGGGTCTGCTACTATACTCACCAGGTGTGTACCAACTTCTTCTCCCTGCAGTCACACTATAGGATATATCTGATCAGCCCAGCTGTGCTTGGCTTCCCTCTACAATGGAAGGTCCTTCAATCTTCTCCTCAGCCATTAGAGTCTCACACTGCCCCTGAGATGAAAGATTCTAAGGCTAAGGCAGCATCCCAACTCCCGTTGCCCCCAGTAATTGTTTGTTGTTTCTTCAGAGTTGACCCAGATGTGTATGAGCTTCATTCAGGCTGAACCTCTACCTCTGGAGGTCACGTCTTTCCTGAAGTCTTATGATGTTATCTTAGAAGAACAACTGCTTTACTCTGACTTTTCTTTATTTCTACTGCTCTGCATTCACTCTGAGACAATATTCTGTCTTTTTTTGTGGAGGAAATTTGAATAGTCCAATGTTTTCTGGCCTACTACACCATCTTCCCAGAATCCTCTCAGGAACAATGGGTATTGCAAAGAAATACATTCAGTGCTGGTATCAGGAACATAAACAAACAAAAATCTTTACTTGTAATTAGATCTATCTAAAAGCATATCTCCCTTCCATGTGGGATAATAGGTTCCCCATCTCCTACATGAAACCTTCTTCTTGATTCTCCCTAGTTACTTAAGTCTTCCCTACCAAATCAACCATGAATTATTTTCATATAGTTTGTTTAAATTTATATATGCCCAAGTTTCTTTCCATTAGAACATAAAGTCCTTGAAGGAATGGAGTATTTGAACTCTCTTTGTATCCTTGGCACTAAGCAAAGTGCCTGGAATATGAGGTGTAACTATGTGATACTTGACTAATTTAAGCAGAAGGTAGATGACTACTTATTGGACACATGGTAATGAGTATTCTATTTCAAGTATGGGGTTGGACTAGCTGACCACTAAGAGTCTCTAGTAAAGTCAGTTACATAAAGTGCCGGTCCTCAAGTCAAAAAGATTCATCTATGTGAGTTAAAATCCAGCCTTAGACTTAGTAGCTTTGTGCCCCTAGATAAGTCACTTAACCCAGTTTGCCTCAATTCTCTCATCTGTAAAATGATCTAGAGAAAGAAATGGCAAAATACTCCAGTACCTTTTCCAAGAAAACTCCAAAGGAGGTCAGAAAAAATCAGACATGACTAAAAGAACTCAACAAAAAAGGGTCACTGCTGACTAATTTTGTGATTCTGAGGTCCTCATACATTCATCTATACCTCTAGCCCTGACTCTAATGAAGTTAATATTTATTAAGCACATCCTGTATGTATGACACTCTACACATTCCTGAGGATTTTTACAGAAGTACAATTATTCAATTCCTACCCTCTAGAAGTTGTGATTAAGATACAATCAACCACTACTCTTATAGCTCAATATTTCTTCTTGGCTTTAAAATTTAATTATTAGGAAGAAGAAAATGGAAGATAATATAACATTATAGTAGGAAAAAATTCTGTCTTTTTATGCTCCTTCTGCTCCATTCTTGGCACCTAGTTGAAGTTTTTTATGAGAACAAAATGGTTCTGTGCACTTAGTAGTTATTTATTTTGTGTTATTTCATAATTTCTAAAAAAAAGTTTGCTGGAAACTGTTTATATATTAACAACTATGCATACCAAAAACAGGTAAAAATCCTTTAAAATATGAACTTTAAATGTTTTGTGGTTATGATGATGACAATAAAGATGGTATGATGACGATGATGACTCACACATATAGAGCATTAAAGTTTGCAAAGTGCTTTCCATCAGATTCTTATACAGACTCATACTCGGAAAGGACCTTAGGGGTCATCAAGTCCAATCTCCTCATTTAGAATATAAGGAAACTGAAGTTTAGTGAATTTGAGTGTCATAGCAATGTAGTGAAGTGAACAACATTATTATCCTCTTTTTAGAGGTATGGAAAATGAGGCTCAGATAAATTAGATGATGGGATAAGAGTCACAAAACTAATGTGGTGGTATATCAATATAACAGTACAATATTTTTGGGAAAGGAGATTTCTCAAAAATTCAAGTATTCTTAATATTGGAGATGCAATTTAGCGAGATAGTCAAATATAGCTTTGGTCAAGAGTATTCTAATTTAACTCCACCCCTGCTATTTTCTTATTGCTATAAAAATTACATAGCTCAATTATGATGAGCTTCACATCTCCTTGGAATTTAAGCAATAAGTTGTTAGTGAAGGAGAGGACAGTTCCATTCCCATAGTCAATCATAGTGACATCAGGGAAATCACATAACCTCAGTACCTTAATTTGTAAATGGGGGCAATAACTCATACCTCTTTCACAAGCTATTCCAAAAGGTTAGCAGGGGAATGTTGGAAAAGTACCTTCAAAATATAAATGATGAATTGTTAAGAAAGTTTCATTTCTAAAAAAGGAAAGAATGTGCACAGAATTAGAAGGGATCCAAACTCCTATCTTTCCCATAATTGAAAACATTTGGACTATATATTGACATTGTCAGTGCTTCTGTCTGAATGTACATTTGAAAATTGTAGAATGGATGATGAATCGTTCTAGCTGTAATTTTCAGCTGACTAACTATACGGCGTCGGTGTAAATAGCAGCATGATCAAGAGAGGAAATGTTTTGGTCACTACTAATATTATGTAAAAGAACCATTGCTTTTTCTTTTTATTTTAAATATAAATTTATTTATTTTTCAGTTCTCAACATTCACTTCCACAGGAATTTGAATTCCAAATTTTCTCCCCATCTCTTCCCATCCCCCACCCCAGGACAGCATGCACCCCATCCATCCATTCCTCCAGTCTATTCTCCTTTGTATTACTCCCCCTTCTTCCATCCCTCTCCCTTCTATTTTCCTGTAGGGCAAAATAGATTTCTGTACTCCATTGCCTGTATATCTTATCTTCCAGTTGCATGCCAAAGCAATTTTTACAATCATTATTAAAGCTTTGAGTTCCATATTCTCTCCCTTCCTCCCTCCCCACCCACACCATTGCTTGAGAAAACAAGCAATTCAATATAGGTAAAATATGTGTAACAATTCAAAACACTCCCATAATAGTTAATGTTTTGAAAGACAAACCACATTTCCCTCTGTCCTAGCCCGCCCTCCATGTATTCCATTCTCTCCCTTGACCTGTCCTCTTACAATAGTGTTTGCTTCTGATTATATCTTTCCCCAATTTGCTGTCCTTTCTGGTTTCCAGGTCAATTGTTTTCCCAATGAAATATTTAATATTGTCTTCTATTTTTTAAATTCTTTTTGTTTCATTTTATGATTTCTTGGTTCCTCATAAAGTCTTCTGCTCTATTTTAATTTTTAAAGCATTTTTTGGTCAGTGAACTTTATAATCTCCTTTTGCATTTGACCAATTCTACTTTGTAAAGCATTCTTCTCCTCATTGGTTTTATTTGCCTTTTGGGTTAGTCTATTTTTGAAGGTATTACTTTCTTCAGTATTTTTGAGGGTCTCCTTTACCAAGCTGTTGACTTGCTTTTCTTGATTTGCTTGCATTGCTCTCATTTCTCTTCCCAATTTTTCCCCCACCTCTCTTACTTGATTTTCAAAATTCATTTTTTGAGCTCTTCCATAGCCTGAGACCATTGCATTTTTTTTGAGGCTTTGGATATAGAAGCCTTGACCTTGCTGTGTTCCTATGAGGGTATACTTTGCTCTTCCTTATCTGAAAGTATGGAAGAAAATACTTTTTCACCAAGAAATTAACCTCTATAATCTTATTTTTCCCCTTTTGGGGCATTTTCCCTGTCAGTTACTTGACTTTTGAGTTCTTTATCAAATAGAGGGTATGCTACCCTATACTTCACAGGTTTTGTGCAACTGTTCTCAGATATCTCTAGGGACCTATAAGTTCTCAGATCCTCTAAGGTGGAACAATCAATGGAGAAGAGTTGACATCTTCTGGCCAGCACTCTGTTCTTTGAGCAACCAAAAGCACTCTTTTCTGCTCAGAACTATGAGTAGGAGTCCCTCTCCACAGCCACCACCAGTTTGGCCATGACATCATTTCTCCTCACCCCAGGACCACCACTCATGAATGAGATCCAGGTCAGATGCAAGATTTCCCCAGGTTCTTTAGGCCCAAGGCTCTAAAAGTGGAAGTGCTGTTGCCATCCTGGGGCCTAGGCTGAGACCAGACCTTGCTCCCCTCTCACCCAGGTAAAATAGCTTTCTTACCAACCTTTGAAGCTGTCTGGCATTTGTGGGATGAGAAATCTAGCAACTGCAGCAGTTCCTTGTGACTCTGTGCCATAAAGCCTGCTCCAGTCCTCTCTGTGCTTTGGGGCCTACACTGGACTGCCTTCCTCTCCATGTTCCGTGGAATAGACCTTTTCTCTCAGTCTTCCATGTTGTCTTGAACTGGAAATACATTTCACTCTATCATTTTGTGGCTTCTGCTGCTCTAGAATTTGTTTAGTCATTTTTATGGGTATTTTAAGGGCTATGAGGGGAGAGTGAGAACAGGTCAGTCTTTCTACACTGCCATCTTGACTCTGCCCCATGCCCTCTTGTTTTCCCAAAATTGGAGCAGAAAGTTTTTGGGAATAAGAACTTCATATTCTACATGTATAATAAAATGGACAAGCCCTTTAACAAGTTTGAAAACATTCATGTATTTATACATCCCATTGTACTCAGTATTTACTGTCATTTGGGTAATACAGCAAGCATATAACTTAATACAATGGATTATTCTTTTAATATTATCTGCAGAGTACAGGTCTGTCCATGTCACTTCTTGATGCAGAAAACTTCATTAGCTCCCCATTATGCATAGGATAAAACACAAAATTATTTGATGCCTATATTAGGAGTTGCTAGCATGTTTCCTTATTTAGACATAGGCAGCTTGTTTGAGAAAAAGGGGCAAAAATTGGCACAGCTGTGAAAAACACAGAATAAAGCAAACAGGACGAGAAGAGGCCCTGAGGTTAAAGGCTAAAATCCAAATTCTTGGATTATTTCCAAGAATCACACTTTCATATGACTGACTTGAAGATTCTGAGCATAATAGTTTGGCAGATATAGTTCCTAGCACTGTTTGGAGATGGCGGGACATATATATATATATATATATATATATATATATATATATATATATATATATATATATATATATATATATATATATATATATATATATATATATATTCCCTAGTTATAATTTTGTTGTTAGTGCTGTTCAGTCATGTCCAACTCTTCATAGCCCCTTTGGGGGTTTCTTAGCAAAGGCACTGGATTGATTTCTCCAGCTCATTCTACAGATGAAGAACAGACATAAACAGGATTAAGTGACTTGTCCAGGAGCACACAGCTAGTAAAATTCTGAAGTTGGATTTGAACTCATTAAGATGAGTCTTCCTGGTTTCAAGCTCAATTTTCTCTCTTGGTTTAAAACCATGAGATGAAAGTTAGTCATCTCACAAAAGAAACACTGCTTTTCATCAATAGGGTAGTAGAGCCAGGTTGAACTGAGCCAAGCTGAAAGCCTTTCTCAGAAGAGACCTCTTTTGAGTCTTAGAGACTACAAAGATTGGGCTGCTCACTAGTTCCTGAAAGGTTGAATGAAGAAATATAGCTGTTGCATCTACTGTTGAAAGAGAAGACCAAGGAAGTAAAGGTTGTTTGTTTTTATTTTTCTTCCACCAGATGGTCATTGAGGTCATAGAAGACAAGAAAATCATATGTTTCTGTGATTGTTGAAAAGTGTTCAATTTCCCAAATATATTCCAGGATGCTCTCTTCATTTTATTCAAGTCTAGATCCAGCTCTTTGCTGACCTGAAGTGCCTGTTCTGGATGTATTAATCTTAATTGAAATGGCCATAACACCTCCAAGTGTGAAAAGTGCTTTATGAACATTGTATCCTTCGAACCCCAACAATCCTGTTATTTTGGTACTATTCTCCTATTGGCACTGTTATATGCTTGAGGAATATAAATCTCAGTGAGATTAAATAAATTTATGATCAAATAACTCTTACATGTCAGAAATTAGATTCAAACCCCTGCCTTTTCTGATCAACAGGCTTCCTAGTATGTGCCTATTAGAAATCTGTTATGTCATGATGGGTCACTTCAATGGCAAGTTTTATTAGGCTGCAATTGGTACTTTGGAAAACAGGTATCCTTTCACTTCTTGATTTTTCCAGTGTGGAAAGCTGGAACTCTAACACATTTTGGAGGAGTTGTGAACTGATCCAGCCATTCTGGAGAACAATTTGGAACTATATCCCAAGCATGATAGAACTGTGCATGCCCTTTGATCTAGCAATACCACTACCAGATTTGTATCCCAAAGACATCATTAAAAAGTGAAAAGGATACACATGTTAAAAAATATTTATAGCAGCTCTTTTTGTGAAGGTGAAGAATTGGAAATTGAAGAGATGTCCCAAAATTGGGGAACTCCTAATATGAATGTAATTGGTTGTCCTTAATTCTTGAAGAGGACCAAAATGACATCACCATGATAAAGTGAAATTTCATTGTTTCTGACTGTGGTTGATCAGACCAATATAAGCCTGGAATGCTCTACCACAGATTGGGCACAGATAGTCCATGTGAATATTTGGGTGATTACTCCAAATCTGCGCATCCTATGTTTCCTTTGTGCTGTCTCAATTTTGCTCATAGAGCACAGCACCTTTCCTGATGTGGGCATGCCGTGCAGAGAGGTCCTATGCCAGTGTCTCCCATGTTGCACAATTAAATCCAAAGTTCTTGAGGGAGCATTGATTTATGATGGTCTGTTGAGAGCACTATGGAAATGTTCTGTCCATCTCTCTAGGATCATGTCCTTATAACTAATCAATGTGGCTCCATCAGCACTGAGTAGTTGTGATGTACCAAAGGTTTTTAGTTCATAAATAGCTTTGAGGGAATAATTAAAGGGTTTTGGATTGTTAATATCAGCATAAAACTAAATTTCATCTGCCTTCTTATGAGTCAGAAATCCTGCATCTCTCTAAGCTTTGCTTGTACTTTGATTTTCATAGAACTAAATGCTGAGTTCTTAGAGGTGGATGAACTATCCTGTTGGTAAATCCTGTGGAGTTTTCATTTTTTGTTTAGCAGCTTCTGAATTTCTCCATCATTTTCATCAAACCAGTCTTGGTGTTCACCAGTGTTCTGACGCACATGAGTAAATGCTGATGCTGTACACCAGATCTCTGAAAGCTGCCCACTCCTTTTCTGCTCCACTGTTGCCAGCTGTGTGTTGGCTCAACTTTACCTCCAAGTTAGCACCAAACTGTTCATGATCAGAGAAGAGTTCTAATTTGTTGACATTAATTTTTCTGGTAGTCATTTTACCTTGGGGGTGGCAATTTTAATTAAAGAGAATATTTAGATTGGAAAGGATAATTCTATGATCAGTCCAGCACTCTGCAGCACATATTGCCTTTGTCATTCTCACCTCTTGTCTATCTCTTCTCCTTACAATCTCATAGCCTATTAGATGCCAATGTTTGCTGTGAGGGTGCATCCATGAAGTTTTATTGCATTTAGGTAAATGGAAAACAGTGTTGTTGATGAGAAGATCATGTAACACACAAGTCTTCAGCAGTAAATGATCATTGCTTTTGCTGTTTCCAACTCCATTCCTCCCTAGGACTCCCTGCCAAGTCTGGTAGTCTGAGCCTACTCTAGCATTAAAATCACCCAGAATTATAAGCTTTTCCTTTTTCAGCATATTAATGATAAGGGTCTCTAGGTCTCCAAAAAATTTTTCTTTGACTTCACCAGGGTTCGTCATGGGGGGAGCATAGGCACTGATCGTGGTGGCATAGTGCTTTCCTGCAAGTGGCAAGCACATTTTCATGAGCCTTTCATTCACTCCTTTTGACAGGCCTACCAATTTGCTAACTAGATTAGTTTTGATTGCAAAACCCATGCCAGCTTCACAGCTCTCACCTTCACTGCAACCACTCCAGAAAAATGTGTATCCAGCTCCAACTTCAGTAAGATGGCCTTCATTTGCCAGTCTTGCTTCACTCAGGGCTGCTCCTTGGATGCCGATACCTGTTGAGTTCTCTTTCAAGAAAAGCAGTTCATCTTTCAGGTCTACTGGATTTTTTGTTTGTTGTCTATAACTGTGCACATGTTCCACGTGCTGATCATGAGTGGAACTATCTTTGCAGATGTTTTTGTACATTGTGAGCACTTTTTTTGTGTTGTGACACATTGTGAGATTCCTTTCTGCCACGGTAATCAGATGAGAGTTGGCTAAACACACAAATTTTAAGGCACCTTTTCCAGCCCCCTTCCTCACACCAGGAGGTGAGCAGTGCAATCCTTGAAAGGCTGCTCATACACCCAGGATGCTGCTCAGTTCCACTGCTGCTTCCAGTGAGAAATAACCCTATGGCCTGGGCTGCCTGTGTGCAGGGTTGTGACTACAGTTCCCAGTATATCCACACCTGCTGCTTCATCGCTTGTCTGTCACCACAGGACTTTGAGGCATAATAGTAAAATGGTTTAGGTGAAGTCTTTTGATTTGTGTGTAAATTGGATTTAAATGAGGCAGAGTTGCACAAAGTGGTTAGCCTTACCTATCCCTCTAGAGTCATCAAAGTCCAGTGACAGGATAGAGTCAAGATGTTTGGTCATGGCTCAAGATGTAGTGGATGATCTTGGTGTCTTCAGTGTCTAAACAAGCTCTAAGTGCTCCACATTGCCTGCTTCAGCTGCGTTCATGACCTCTGGAACAAATTGTTCTCATCCAACCATTCCACCAGGGGAAGTCTACACATGCTTGGGGTAGACACCCTCCTAACTCACCAATGGGTTTGAGACCCTTTGGTTACCCTCAACCTGGTTGACTTGTCAGCTGACACAGTTTACTGAGGTGTGGCCACTGCACATGTTGCAGTTTCTTGGAGTCACAGGTGAGAGTAGAGTGGAACAGGTGGGCATCAAAGGTGGAAAAAGCCCCAAAAAGGGCTCAGCAGTCATCACACCAAAGGTATTGGTCCTCTCTGAACACACTCTATACTCTTTGAATGTAATGGAATATTATTTTACTATAAGAAATGATGAGGAAGAAGAATTCAGAAAAACCTGTATGTAATTACATAACTTGATTCAGAGCAAAATGAGCAGAACCATGATAACATTGTATACACTCACAGCAACATTAGGTAGACTTAGATCTCCTTAGCACTACAATTCCAAGACGATTCCAAAAGACTTATGATGGAAAATGTTGTCCACATCCAAAGAAAGAGCTATGAACTCTGAATGCTGATCAAAATGTGCTACTTTCCTTTATTTTCTTTCTTGTAGTTTTTCCCTTTTTTGTTAATAATTAATTTATTTGTTTTTGGTTTTCAACAATCATTTGCATAAGTTTTAAATTTTTCTTCCCCTCCCTCCCCCTTCCCACAATAGCATTCAATCTTATGAGTTCTACACATATATTCTTATTACATACATGTTCACATTAGTCATGTTCATAGAAGAATTAAAACAATTAGGAGAAACCATGAGGAAAAAAAAAAGATTGCAAAATAGAATATTGTCTGCTTCATTCTGAGTTCCAACTATATAATTCTTTCTCTCGATGTGGATGGCATTTTCTATCAAGAATCTTTTGGAAACGTTTTAGCTCCTTGCATTGCTCTGAAGGGTTAAATATATTACAAACAGCCCTTGCACACTGTGGCTGTTACTGTGTACAATATTATCCTGATACTGCTCATTTCATTTAGCATCAGTTCACCTAAGTCATTCCAGGTTTTTCTGAAGTCTGCTGTTCATCACTTCTCTTTTTTTAATTAAATTATTTTATTTGTTTTCAGTGTTCTACAATCACTCCATATATCCTAGATATTTTCCCCTCTTTTTCCCTCCTTCCCCACTCTCTCCTTGGGATGGTATACAATTTCATACAGCTTCTACACATATATTCCTATTAAATACGTTTTCACCTTCATAGTCTTGCATAGAAGAATTAAAATAAGTGGGAGAAATCATAAAACAAAACAAAACATAATACAAAAGAAAATGGTTTGCTTCATTCTGTGATCAAATTCCACAGTTGGAATGTGGAAGGCATTTTGCCTCAAGAGACCAATGGGAATTTTTTAAGTCCTTGCATTGCAATGAAGTACTAAGTGTACCAGAAAAATTCCTCACACACTGTGGTTGTTGCTGTGTACAAAGTTCTCCCGGTTCTACTCCTTTCACTCAGCATTAGTTCATGTAAGTCTTTTCAGACCTCACTGAAGTCTTCCTCTTCATCATTTCTTACAGCACAATAGTATTCCATTGCATTCATCAATGACAACTTGTTCAGTCATTCCCCAATTGATGGGCATACCTTAAATTTCCAGTTCTTGGTCACCACAAAAGGAGTTGCTATAAATATTTTTGTAGATATGAATCCTTTTTCCATTTTTATGATCTCTTTGGGAGACAGACCTAGAAGCGGTATTGCTGGGTCAAAGGGTATGCACATTTTTATAGCCCTTTGGCTATAGTTCCAAGTTCCTCTCCAGAATAGTTGGATCAGCTCACTGATATAGCAGCAATGAATTAGTGTTCCAACTCTCCCATATCTTCTCCAACATCTTTTCATCTTCCTCTTTTGTCATGTTAGCCAATCTGAGAGGTGTGATGTAGTACCTCAGAGTTGTTTTGACTTACATGTCTAATCAATAGTGATTTAGAGCATTTTTTCATAAGACTATACATAGCTTTAATTTCTTCCTCTGAAAACTGCCTGTTCATATCCTTTGACCATTTATCAGTTGGAGAATGATTTGTACTCATGTAAATCTGAACTCTGCGGTTCAAACGAGGTCTTTATCATAGACACTAGTTTAAAGTCTTTCCCAGTTATCTAATTCCCTCCTAAACTTGGTTGCATTGGGTTTGTTTGTACAAAAACTTTTAAATTTAATGTAATCAAAATTATTCATTTTGCATTTCATAATGTTCTCTATCTTTTGTTTGGTCATAAATTTCTCCATTCTCCATAAATCTGACCAATAAATCTCTGTTCCTTGCTCCTCTACTTTGTTTATAGTATCAGCCTTTATACCCAAATTGTGTTCCCATTTGGACTTTATTCTGATATACATTGTCAGTCATTGGTCTATGCCCAGTTTCTGCCACACTATTTTCTAGTTATCCCAACAGTTTTTGTCAAATAGTGAGTTCTTATCCAAGAAGTTGGGGTCCTGGGGTTTACTAAACTGGAGGCTGCTATAATTATTGACTACTGTGTCTTGTGGACCTAACCTATTCCACTAATCTACCATTCTATTTCTTACCAAGTAGCTTGATATTTACCATGTACCAAGTGGTTTTGATGACTGTTGATTTATAATACAATTTGAGATCTGGTATGACTAGGCCACCTTCTCTAGTATTTCTTTTCATTAATTCCCTTGATATTCTGGACATTTATTCTTCCAGACCAATTTTCATATTGCTTTTTCTAGCTCTAGAAAATAAATTTTGGTAGTTTGATATGGAACTGAATAAGTAAATGGGTAGAATTGTCAATTTTATTATGTTATCTTGGCTCATGTACAGGCAACTGATGTTTTTCCAATCATTTAGGTCTAGTTTTATTTATGTGAAAAGTGTTTTGTAATTGTGCTCATATAGGCCCTGGATTTGTTTTGGCAGGTGGACTCCCAAATATTTTATGGTGTCTACCA
Organism: Bettongia penicillata ogilbyi; assembly: GCA_023548195.1. Lineage (NCBI taxonomy): Eukaryota > Metazoa > Chordata > Mammalia > Diprotodontia > Potoroidae > Bettongia > Bettongia penicillata. The sequence continues at coordinate 7,590,474 of JAJHZJ010000237.1, read as the reverse complement.
TAACTTTAAATGAAATTTCTCTATTTCTTGCTGTTGGGCTTTGTTAGTGTGTGTATATATATATATATATATGTGTGTGTGTGTGTGTGTGTGTACATATATACACACATATTTATATATATTTATATAGAATATATGCTTATATTCTATATAAATATATAGAAATGCCCATGATTTATGTGGCTTTATTTTGTATCTTGCAATTTTGCCAAAGTTGTTCATTATTTCAAGTAGGTTTTTACTTGATTCTCTGGGATTCTCTAAGTATATCATCATATCATCTGCAAAGAGTGATGACTTAGTTTCTTCTTTGCCAATTCTAATTCCTTCAATTTCTTTTTCTTGTCTTATTGCCACAGTTAATATTTCTGGTATGATATTGAATATCAGTGGTGATAATGGACATCCATGTTTCATCCCTGATTTTATTGGAAATGCATTTAACTAATCCCCATTACATATAATGTTTACTGATGGTTTTAGGTAGATATAATTTATTATTTTGAGAAAGTCTCCATTTATTCCTATGCTCTTCAATATTTTCAATAGGAATGGGTGTTGTCTTTTGTCAAAAGGTTTTTCTGCATCTATTGAGATAATCATATGATTTCTGTTAGTTTTGTTGAGGATATCAATAGTGCTGATACCAGCCCTGTATTCCTAGTATGAGTTCTACCTGCTCAAAATATATTATTCTCTTGATAAATTGCTGTAATCTGTTAGCTAATATCTTAAAAAAATTGCACCTATATTCATCAGAGAAATTGGTCTGTAATTTTCTTTCTATGTTTTGACTCTTTCTGGTTTGGATATCAGCACCACATTTGTGTCATAAAAGGAATTTTGTAGGACTCCTTCTTCACCAATAATTTTTCCTAAATAATCTACATAATAATGGAATTAACTGTTTTTCAATTTTTTGATAGAATTTGCTTGTAAATCCATTTGGTCACTGAGACTTTTTCCCAGGGAGCTCATTGATGGATTGTGAATTTCTTTTTCTGAGAGGGGGCTATATAAGTATTTTACTTATTCTTTTAATCTGAAAACTTTATATTTTTGTAAATATTCATCCATTTCACTGATTGTCAAATTTATGGGCATGTAGTTGGGAAAAGTAATTTATAATTATTATTTCAATTTCCTCTTCACTGGAAGTGAGTTGACCCTTTGCAGTTTTGATACTTTTAATTTGTTCTTTCTTTTTTAATGAAATTGACCAAAGCTCTTTAATTTTATTATTTTCCCCACAAAACCAGGTTTTAGTTTTATTTATTAGTTCAATACTTTCCTTAATTTTATTAATCTTTCCTTTGGTTTTCAGTATATCTAATTTGATATTTAATTGGGGATTTTCAATTTCTTCTTTTTCTAGTTTTTTCAGTTGCATACCCAACTCATTGATCTACTCTTTCTCTATTTTATTCATGTAAGCATTCAGAGATATAAAACATCCCCTAAAAACTGTTTTCACTGCCTTTCATAAGTTTTCATAGGTTGTCTCATCATCACCATTCTCTTGAATGAAATTATTGGTTATTTCTATGATTTGTTATTTGACCCTCTCATTCTTTAGAATTAAATTATTTAGTTTCCAATTAATTTTTGGTCAGTCCTTCCATGGGCCTTTATTACATGTATTTACATTGCATCATGTTCTAGAAAAGATGCATTGACTATCTTAGCCTTTCTCCATGGAATTGTGAAGTTTTTATGCCCTTTTATATGATCAGTTTTGGTGGATGTGCCATGTACCACTGAATAAAATGTGTATTCCTTTCTATCTGCATTCAGTTTTCTCCAGAGGTGTATCATACCTACCTTTTCCAGAATTCTACTCACCTCCCTAACTCCTTTCTAGTTTATTTTGAGGTTAGATATATCAAATTCAGAGAGGGGCAGGTTGAGGCTCCCTATTAGTATTCTGTCTGCTGTCTACTTCTTCCTATAATTCCCTTAATTTAGCTCAGGTTTGAATGCTATACCACTTGGTACATGTGTGTGTGTGTGTATATATATATATATATATATATATATATATATATATATATATATATATATATATATATATATATATATATTTAATAATAACATTATCTCATTTTCAATGGTGCCTTTTAGTAAAATACAATTTTCTTCCTTCTCTTTTGATAAGATCAATGTTTTGCTTTTGCTTTGTCTGAGATTAGTATTGCTACCTCTGCTTTTTTTGACATCTCCTGAAGCATAACATATTCCATTCCCACCCTTTACTTTTACCTTGGGTGTATCTACCTGCTTCAAATGTGTCTCTTGTAAGCAACATATTGAAGGATTATGGTTTTTAATCCATTCTTCTATCTGCCTCTGTTTTATGGGAGAGTTTGTCTCATTCACATTAAAGTCATGATTGCTATCTCTGTCTCTCTAACCTATCGCGCCCCTCCCATTTATATTTTACCTTTTCACCACCAAATCCCTCAGTCTTCCCTCCCTTCTATCACCCTCCTCCCTTTTCCCTTTACTAATTCTTTACTCCCTTCTGGTCACCCTTCCCTTTTCTTTCACCTTTCCCCTCCTACTGCCTAGTGGGCAACTTAAATTTCTACACTGAACTGAGTATGTTGTTCCTTCTTTGAACCCAATCAGATATGAGTAAAACTCAAACAATGCTCATTTCCCTCCCTTCTTTTCCTTTGCTATGTTTTTGTGCCTTTTCATGTGATGTGAGTTACACTTTTCTATCTCCTCCCTTCTTCTTCTCCCATTACAATCCCTTCACAACCTTTAATTGCATTTTTTATCTTCACATCAGTTAATTTGTACCCACTCTATGTATATCCCTTTTTGAATGTAGTAATAAATATACAGTTCTCAAGATTAACCAGTATCATGCCTCCATCTAGGGATGTAAACAGTTTGCCCATATTGAATAACTTTTTTCCCCTGTGTACCTTTTTATGCCTCTCTTGAGTCTTGTATTTGAAGATCAAATTTTCTATTGAGCTCTGTCCATTTCATCAGGAAGGACTGGAAATCCCTTGTTTCATCAAACATCCATCTTCTTTCCTGAAATATTGTTCTCAGTTTTCCTGGGTAATTGAACCTTCGTTGTAGTCCAATTTCCTTTACCTTACAGAATATCATATTCCAATCCCTCTGATCTTTTAATACAGAAGCTGCAAGGTCTGGTGTGATCTTGACTGCTGTTCTTAGATATTTGAATTGTTTCTTTCTGGCTGCTTCCAGCATTTTCTCCTTGATATGATGGTTCTGGAATTTGGCAAAAATATCCTTTGGCATTTTCAATTTGGTGTCCCTTTCAGGAAATGATCAGTAGATTCTTTTGGTGACTCTTTTCCTTCTGGATCTAGGACTTCAGGGAAGTTTTCCTTCATTATTTCTTGGAAGATATTGTCCAGGTTCTTTTTGTCATCATGACTTTCTAAGAGACCAATAATTCTTAGATATTTCTGTCCTGGATATGTTTTCCAGATTAGCTGTTTTTTCAATAAGATATTTTACATTTTCTTATTTTTTTTTCTTTCTTTACATTTTGTTTAACTGACTCGATGACTCAGAGTGTCGTTACCTTCTACTTGCCCAATTCTAATTTTTAACAAAATATCTTCTTCAGTTAACTTTTGTACTTCCTTTTCCATTTGATCAATTTTTCCAGTTAAGTTTTGTACCTCCTTATCCCTCTGGCCAATTTTCTTTTGTAAGGACCTATTCTCTTCAGTGAATTCTTTTTTTCATTTTGTCAGTCATATTTTTAATATCATTGGATAATTTTTCTTCTACCTCTGTAATTTGGCTTTAGCTTCTTGAACTCTTCTTGCAAGAATGCTCTTTGAGCTTGAGACCAGTTCATATTCCTTTTTGAGGTTTTAGAAGTGAGTATAGTGTCAATGCGATAATCCTCTGAATTCATATTTTCTTCTTGCCTTTCCCCATAGTAAGATTCTATGATCTCTGTTTTCCTGATTTGCTTCTTGCTCATAGTGATTGCCTTTTTTCTGGCTTTTAAAGTCAGTCTCTGCTTCTGGGACTCAGAGGTCTCTGTCCCGTATTTCTTATGTTGGGAGTTTGGGGGGTGGTTTCTGGCTTTGTGCGTTGTGGCCTCTGGTTCTTTCATCTAGAAGTGATATATTGCTTCAGCTAATCTGATGCTGAGTTTGCTGGTGTGTTCCAGGGCTGAGGGGAGATGAAGTATTTCTGAATTTCCCCTGGCTTACAATGAACCTCCCTGTGTGTGTGATGTGGGGGAGGGGAGTCTGGTTGTGAGAGGTCTCCTCATCCCCTAGGTCTGCACTAGACCGTAGGCAGGCTTGATGCTTGGTGAACCCCCATCTAAACTGATGTCTGCCCAGTTGCCCTGGCTGTGCTCAGGCCCACCTGGGGGCCTGGTTTTGGCACTATTTCCACTCCCTTGGGGCTCAGGATCTTCTGCTGGTTCACCTAGGTGGTTCTTGCTGGGATGCTTCTTGTCCTGCACTGGCCCACTTCACCCCAGCAAAAGGGTGAAAAGGGTCTCCCTAACCTCCAAGGTAAAAGACTATTTACCCTTTTTGATGGCTCCACTATTGCAGGATTTTTCCTGGGGCAATATTCTCTCTCTCTCTCTTTTTTTTTTTGAGGTCAACAAGGGGAGGGTGAGAACAATTACAGTTTACTCTACCATTTTGCCTCTTGGAAGTTCAAGTAAGCGACTTTCAAACATTTTGTCCCTGGGCTTATTGCCCAAGGAGCGGTTGCTGCTGTTACCACAAGCCCTGTGTTTCTCTCACTTAGTTCCACTGGACTCCTCTCCTGAACTGAAAGGTTTGGGAATCCACACTGCTGCTTCTTATTCAAGAAGCCCAGGCCATTGCTGCTCTGCGATGACTGTGACCAAATCTGAGCTGGTGCAGCCTGCATGATCTGTGCTCCCCCAACCCCACGCAACAGATTCTTCTCATTAACTTTTAGTGCTCCTGGGCTGGAAATCTGCAACCCTTTGTCATCTAGTGGATTGGGTCACTCTAAAATTTGTTCAGATTCACTTTATTGAGGCATCTGAAGGAGTTTGTGGAAGAGCTCAGGTGAGTCTGTGCTTTCACTTTGCCATCATGGCTCTGTCCCACTTTTCCCTTTTTGTTCTTATTCTTCTCTCACAACTTGTAATATGATTGTACATGTACAACGTATGTCACATTGCTTGATGTCTTGGGAATTGAGGAGAACAAAGAGGGAGGGGGAAAATATGGACCTCAAAAACTTTAAAAAAATTGATGTTGAGAACTATTTTTATATGTAATTGAAAAACATAATATTGAGTTAAAAATGGGTTTTGAATGTATTTTTTTAAATTGGAGAACCAGTTGTTAAATATTTGCCAGCACACCACTGGTTAGAAGAGAACCTATGATTTGCTATGCCAATTCAAAACTCCCTTATTAACCAAAGAACAAAGCAGGTTCTTGTGTTCTGTTTGCTTCTCAGGCAGTGATATGATTCTGAAAATGTAATCTAAGGTAGAAAATCATCTATGATAATCTTTCTATTACCTCTCAGCATTCCAATCAAGGTTACTACCATTATACCCTTGGATTATATTAATAAATATTTTATAGAGATAAAAGGCTTAGGTGGTAGTAACTGAACCTTTTTTCAGTATCACTGTCTGATATCAATGATATTCTGCAGGGAAATATCACTGTCTGATCTTTTCTATTCTTTTGGGATTTTCCACTTTTTGAATTATCTTGAATATTCTTCCTTTAAAATTATCATTACCACTAATACAGATTTTATCATCAATAATGAACAAGTATTTATTACAAGCCTCCTCTGAATCAGATGTTATTCCAGGTAACCACAGTTGCAAATATAAAAATAAAATAGTTCATGCACTCAGAAAGCATGTTTGGCACACATTTTTTTTTGTTTCCAAGTTGCTTTTGGCCACTTGTTTTTCCACATGCTCATGCAGCATATCAAGAACTGATATATCGAATGTCCTTATGTAGTGTTTCCATTTTCATCAGTGATAAGAACGGATAGCTTTATGAGCAATGGCAATTTTTTTCCATTTCACATTTATTGTCATCATTCCAATTTCATCTAAAAATTCTGTTAGGATGATATGGCTTACTATGCCTCATACTAGACTTTTTTCAGGCTTTCCTTATGACTGCTTTTCAGTTTTTTTGATGTCTATCACTTTCCTCTGTAATGTTTTGCAAATGAACTCATACTCTAAACTAATGCAGTACCTCATTAGCATATCTTTCAACTTTCCAAGGACAGAATGTATTTTTGGTCTTTTGTCATTTCATATTCTTTTGGAGTCAGTTACAGCAACCATTTCCATAGAAATCATGGTATAATAGATGCAGTAGATACAGAATTTGTAGTCAAGAGAGGTGTAGAGTTAAGTACCATCTCCAGCACTAATGACCCACGCCACCATGAAGTCATTTAGTATCTCTGAACCTCATTTTCCTTCCTAACACAGGACTGTGCAGAGTGGGTAAAATAATACAGGCAAAATGCTTTGTTAATCTTAAGGTGACAAAGAAATACTGCCACATCAGTTTATCTACTATAAAAAAGTGATGATGAGGTATATAGGTAGAATAGGGAAATAACAATAATTCATTAAGTTCTTACTCTGTGCCAGACATTGTGTTTATAGGACCATAGATTTAGAGCTCTAAAGGATCTGAAGGCCAATGTAGTTCAAGTTCCTTATTTTAAAAGTAAGGAAATGGAAGTCTGGAGAGTTAAATAATTTATTTCATAGAGGTATAGTTTTACTCAGGTCTGTTGATTTCAAGACCATATTTTTTTTCTCTAATGCACCATACTTCCTTTTATAATCAGTCAGTGTCTTTGCACTATTCATTTCCTGGTTTCCAAGTGCATCAACTGGTTCAAATACCTTTATTCATAGCTATTGTAATTCCACATATTCTTGCTGTTTTACCTTTATCCTTTTACAGATAAGATACTGATTTTGACCTTTGCTTTAATCATCTGAATGCTTACAACTGACTCTAAATTTATATTCACATAATAAATCACTTGTTATACATTAAAATTGAGTCAACTTGACTTGTTTTGATGCTTCGTGTGAGGTACATATACATCCTGGCTTTCTTTGGCTTTTTAAAAAATGTTATTGATATATATCAATTGCATTTGGATTTCTTTCTCCATACTCTACTGCCTCTCAATAGTATGACAACACATATGACAAGTCAAGTAAAACCAACAAATTCAATATTCTAATCATTCAATCACTCAGTGCTATTTATTAAATACCTATGTGCTGGAAACTGGACTAAGCATAAGCATTATTAAGACAAAAATGTAACCATTTCAGCTTTTATATGTTTATTCTTTGGGGAAGACAGTATACATACAAATGAATATATTGAAAATATATACAGGATTTTGGAAGGTACTAGCAGCTGAGGATGGAGTGGAGATCTAGGAGGGCTTCACATAGAAGGTACTCTAGGGTTGACCTTTGAAAGCTATTTGAAATTCGTAAAGCTATAGGGGAGGAGAGAACAAATCCCAGGTCTTGAGGACAGACTGTATAAAAAATCTCACAGCAATAATTGGCCTACATATCCAGGGAAATGAGGGAGGTGTAGCATCCTTCTTGAAGAATTCATTTCGCTGAAATATATAGCATTTAACTTTACAATGATATCACATATTATAAGAGTATATTTTGTTTGGATAGGGTAGGTGGAACTCTTATCAATGTCTATATTGAATTTCTATCCTCCTTGGGGCAGGTAGGTAGGAAAATGAAGACAGTATTGTATCTGGAGTCATGAAGACCTTAGTTAAAATGTAATCTCAGACATTTACTAGGTTTGTGAGTTTAGGCAAGTCACTTAATTTCTGTCTATCTCTGCTTCCTCATCTGTAAAATGATGATAATAATGCCACTTAGCTCCCTGACTGCTATGAGGATAAAATGAGGGAATGCTTGTAAATCACTTTCAAAACTTCAAACCTCTACATAAATGGCAGGAATTATGACTATTATTAAATTATCTACAACAGTTGCTGCCATTATCCACATTTTCATCTATAAAGTGTGAATCCTAAACTATTGTCATCAGTCCAGTTTTAAGTAAAATTCTATTAGGATGATATGATTTATTATATTTCTTTTTTTCTCAATTTACCAATTTTTTATTTTTTAAATGTATTTATTTTTTTTAATTTTCAACATTCATTTTCACAAGATTTTGAGTACAAATTTTCTCCCCATCTCTCCCCTACCCCACCCCAAGACACCATGAATCCTTATTATCTATTCCTTTAATCTACCCTCTCTATCACACCCCTCCCTTCCCTTATCCCCATCTTTTATATTTTCTTATAGGGAAAGATAGATTTCTGTGCCCCATTACCTGTATTTCTTGTTTCCCAGTGGCACACAAAAACAATCCTCAATATTCGTTCCTAAAATTTTGAGTTCCAACTTTTCTCCCTTCCTGCCTCTTCATGCATTCCCACTGAGAAGGCAATTCAATATAGGGTGTAAATATGTAGTTATGCAAAATAATTCCATACTAGTCATGTTGTGAAAGACTAACTATATTTCCCTCCATCGTATCCTGCTCCCCATTTATTCTATTCTCTCTTTTGACCTTGTCCATCCCCAAAAGTGTTTACTTCTAATTATTCCCTCCTCCCATTTGACCTCTCTTCTATCATTCCCACAACAATCCATTTCTCCCCTTCTCCCCTACATTCCTGTAAGGCAAGATAGATTTTCATACCAAGTGTAGTGTTCATGTTATTCCTTCCTTAAGCCAAATGTGATGAGAGTAAGATTCACTTTTTCCCCTCTCACCTATCCCCTTTCCCCCTCCTTTGAAAAAAGCTTTTTGTTTTCTCTTTTATGAGATCATTTGCCCCATTCTGTTTCTCCCTTTCTCTTCCCAATATATTCCTCTCTCACCCCTTAATTTTATTTTTTAGATATCATCCCTTCCTATTCAACTCACCCTGTGTCCTCTATCTATATGTATATAATGCCTCCAACCACTCAAATCCTGAGAAAAGTCTCGTTACAAATATTATCTTTCCATGTAAGAATGTAAACAGTTCAAATTTACTAAGTCCCTTATAACTTGTATTTCCTGTTTACCTTTTCATGCTTCTCTTGATTTTCTTGTTTGGAAGTCAAATTTTCTATTAATCTCTGGTCTTGTCATCAAGAAAGCTTGAATATCCTCTATTTCATTGAATAACAATTTTTCCCCTGAAGTATTATACTCAGTTTTGCTGGGAAGGTGATTCTTGGTTTTAATCCTAGTTCCTTTGACTTCTGGAATATCATATTCCAAGCTTTTCATTCCTTTAATGTAGAAACTGCTAGATTTTGTGTTAACCTGATTGTATTTCCACAATATTTGAATTGTTTCTTTGTGGCTGCTTGCAATATTTTCTCATTGACCTGAGAACTCTGGAATTTGGCTACAATATTCCTAGGAGTTTTTATTTTCAGATCTCTTTCAGGAGGTGATAAATGGATCTTTCAGTGTTTGTTTTACCCTCTGGTTCTAGAATATCAGGGCAGTTTTCCTTGATAATTTCATGAAAGATGACATCTAGGCCCTTCTTTGATCATGATTTTCAGGTAGTGCCATAATTTCTAACTTGTCTTTCCTTGATCTATTTTCCATCAGTTGTTTTTCCAATGAGATACTTCACATTGTCTTCAAATTTTTTATCCTTTTGATTTTTGTTTGTAATTTCTTGGTTTCTCATAAAGTCATTAGCTTCCATTCTAATTTTTAAAGAACTATCTTCTTCAGTGAGCTTTTGAACCTCCTTTTCCTTTTGGCCTATTCTGCTTTTTAAAGCATTCTTCTTCTCATTGGCTTTGTGGACACCTTTTGCCATTTGGGTTAGTTAATTTTTTGGGTGTTATTCTCTTCAGCATTTTTGTGTCTCCTTTAGCAAGCTGGTGACTCGCTTTTCATTATTTTCTTGCATCACTCTCATTTATCTTAACAATTTTTCCTCTCCCTCTCTTACTTGATTTTCAGAATCCTTTTTGAGCTCTTCTATTACCTGAGACCATTGCATACATTTTTTGGAGGTTTTGAATGTAGAAGCCTTGACTTTTATGTCTTTCTCTGATGGTTTGCTTTGTTCTTCCTCATCCTAAAGGATGGAAGAAAATACCTGTTCAACAAGAAAGTAACCTTCCATGTCTTATTTTTTCCCTTCGTGGGGAATTTTTGTAGCCAGTTATTTCATTTTTGAGTCCTTTGTCATGTGAAGGGTATACTCTAGGGACCTCTAAGTTCTCAGTTCCTCCAAAGTAGCACAATCAAGGGAGAGTTGTTTTCTCCTCTCCTGACTTGTGTTCTGGTCTATGAGCAGCCACAAATACTCCTTTCTGCCCAGGATCTGTGAGTCTGATTCCCTCTCCAGGGTCTTTAGCATCTGTACCAAGCCAGTGCTCCTCCTTATCCCAAGACCACCATTCAGGACCTAGACCCAGATCAGCTGTTTGACTTCCCCAGGTTTTATAGGCTGAGGGCTCTAAAAGTGGATGTTACTGCTGCAGTGGCTGTTGCTGCCCTGTTTCTGGGGCTGTGGCCACACTGGGCTCCCTTCTTACCCAGATGAAAGAGATTTCTCACTGGAAATATCTTTTGCTCTGTTGTTTTGAGGCTTCTGCTGCTCTAGAATTTGTTTAGAGTCCTTTTTATAGGTATTTTATGGGTTGTAGAGGTAGAGCTAAAGCAGGTCCATCCTTCTACTCTGCAATCTTGCCTCCAACCCTAGTTTATTGTATTTCTTGACATATTTTCTTTAGGCTGATTTTCCTCACAACTACTTCAAAGTTTGATGATTTCATATTGTTCATGATTTTCTATCTTCTGAGGTCATTTCTAGTTCTTGATCTATGATCTTTTTTCTTTTGCCATGATCTCTTTGACTTTGGTCGTCATGGAGTATATTAAGGTGAGACATACCAATGTTCCATGAAATGATATTTCTTTTGGCCTTTGTATATATGATAAAACCAACCACATCAACTCCATTGTTTGATTCTTTGAGAAGAAGCATTTATCTGCTTTTCCATTTAACTGCAACTTCTTTGCCAGTATTGATATGACTCACGTCTTTCATCAACTCATTTTTTGTTGGTAGACCACCACTTAAAAACTGTAGTAAAAGCACCATGTAGTGTCTTTTCTATCACTCCATCATTATTCCTGTGAAAACAGAACAAGAGAAAGGAGGATCACGGACAATTTTATGCTTGTATTTTTGGATGGCTTATGATGGAAGAAGAATTCCTACTCCCTTCTGGTGGAGATACTTCTTGAACTTAGGATGGTTCTTCGATAAAAGACACAGTCTATAACTTGGTATATACTTGAATGTGATTTTTGTGAAGTACATTATGGTTATTGTTACATTTATCATATCCTTGAATATTTGTATTTTTATCATATTCTGCCTAACATATTATAAGCTCCATGAACACAGCAGCTGGGTCTTATTTATTCTCATGCCTTGCTGACTACTTTGCACATAAGAGGTTAAAACATAAATCATTATTAAATGAATGTGTAAATCAAAAATGGTCATCAGTAGAGCTAGTGTTTTAATTTTTTTGTTAATCATGAACTGTGTTTAACTGAAGTTTATATGCTGTCATTCATATTACTGTCCTACAGCAAACATTACTAGTGTTTCTCAGAAGTGACTAAAAGGAAGGTGGTATTTTTATTCAATGTAAATTATTACTGGTCCTTTTTTTCTTTCATAAAGTCATGAAAATTATGTTAAAATTATTTTAGATCTGTAATCTTTTGTCAAATGTCAAATTTTAGCTACATGATTGAGCAAAAGAGGTAGTTGCTCAGTTGTACCCTTTTCTTTCCATTTCTGCCTTTTGCCATGACAATTCCTTCACTGAGAAATTCATGCATAATTTAATTCAATTGCCATATTGAAAGAGACAAAACTTTGGCTGCATGTTGATCATTTTGAGTAGCAAAGTCCTTTCTCTTAATAGAGTGTCATGTTTTAGGATGTTAAAGAATGTTTCCAATTTAGGTCTTATTTAAAATACAAGTTTAATGGCTCTTTTTTCCATTTATTAAAAATGAAGATCCTTTTTTTTTTTTAAATTTATAGTTACTCTAAGTTTCATCAGTGTTCGTCATAATCTGTTCATGTAAAGATGTAAAATACAGGAAGATCAATTTGAATTGTGCTCATGGGCACATAATGCCAACACAGGTTTAAAAAAATCATCAGTTTCAGCAGTTGGTTGTCTAATTCATTATAGACTGTGTCATCCTCTATTTTAATAAAAATAAGATTATATTATAATGTTACACAATTTTGGATTACTGAAGATTGAAAGTTATATTACACCATAGGGTAATTAGCATGAAAGAAAAGAAAGAAGGAAAGAATGAAGAAAGGAAAGGGGAAATTGAGAAAATGAAAAAGGAAAAAAAGAATGAGAAAGAAGAAAAGAAAAAATCAAGAAGAAATAAAGAGGAAAAGAAAGAGAAAACTGAAGGAATGGAAAACAAAGTAGAAAGCTATAAATCTGCTTTGAGGTAATACTGAGTTTAAACCTAATTAAACTCTTGCACAATTGGGGTCAACAATGCAGGAGATCATTTTGGTCCCCAACTCTTAAAAACAAAAGTAACATAGTGAAACTGGTTTTGAGTAGCAATAAAAAATATTCAGCTGTTCAAGTAATAAGACTTCTCTGTCCAAGATTGAGGTGCTTAATATTTTCCCTCTCAGTCTAAGTTTTACAATGGTTATTTTTCCATCCTCTGTTGTTAGGCAATTAGTCTAATTTATTCCTTTTATTTCCATAAAAGAACAGGATACAACTGCCCCCAAATTATCTACTACTCTATCCTGTAAATCATGACAAGACTCAGTGGGCTAATACTTTCCAAATGATGCATCAAAATGGTATGCAGTAAATATTCAGCTGTGAGAAGAAGAGTATCCAGTGCCAAGGGGATACCCATTAAAATATTGAAGGCTAGGGGAGAGGGAGTATAAGAGTGAGGGAACTGATCCCTCTTCAGTCATCATTCCCAGTCAACCCATTTTCATAGGAGCTATACCTGCACACATAGCAGAATCTTGACTTCCTGAAAATGGTGAGCCATGCATTTGCAATTGTACTTGTTTTGCAATTGCCTTGCAAGTACCACTTCTCACAATACTCCCCTTCTAGTCAGATGTTACAGCCCTGTTTAGTAAAGAAGCCATCTCTTTAATGGGAAAAAAAGTCACCTGGTTAAGAGAAAGTTACACAGATCAAAGTACAAGTGGAACATCTTGTCAGTGCCTTTCCAATCTGAGTTTACGCAGGTCTGAGAAGGCTTTGATTCTTGTTGAAATTGCCCATTGTTAATTCTAAGAGGTAGAGGAGTGGGATGGGGACTTCACAGACAACAAGGCAGCTTTATCTCTGCAGTAAAAATAATTACTGTAAGAAATTAAGGTGCAAAAACATGCCTGCTGTAATTGTTGCATACTTATTAGAAGCTTTCCTGTACCAGACTCTCCTGGTATTTGTTGCCCATGATAATGTGAATACTTAAGGGAAAAGTGTAATTAGGGACTGTGTAGTTCATTCAGTAAACATTTCTTGGCTGTTTGATGTTACTGAGCTGAGAGTCACATATGATTTTCCACTTTTATCCTACCAGGCAACTGACAGGTCTCTAATCTCTGTTTCTGAGCTTTCACTGCTTGAACTTTGGCTCATAAAGGTCATTTCTAACCCACTTGGGGCTGGAAGCCACATCCATGAAATCCCATAGAGTCGATAGATGCGATAATAGCTTTAGGCACATTTTCTTAGCACCCGGGGGAAAGGCAATTTCAATAAATGTAAAACTATGCCATCTACAATCGACACGATATATAAAGTAACCTCCTGGGAATAAATCTTCTCTTTTCCTTCAGGCAAAAATCTGCTTAATAATAGCATGCATTTGTTTATTTTCAATATGGGACACTTTTAAAAGCATGAGGGTTCTAACCCTCACCCCCTTTTCTCACTGTACTCCCTCTTTCTCTACCTGCCCCCCAAAACCCAATGCCTTTTCCCCCTAATACATTAAGAGCTTTTACTTCAAAATGAGGGATGGAGAAGACATTCATATCTTGGATACCTATTTCTAGCTTAACATCTGTTTTGAAAATATGTCCTGAATAATCAGTTATTAAATTTTTATATAACATTGCAAAAATGAGAAAATGAATTGCTAATAATTGAAGAGTAAAATTAAGTATTTTTTAATGTTAAAATGGTTCAGTGGTGTAATTTTTTGTTTTGTTTTGCTAATCTTGTTTTGTTTTGTTTTACCTCAGTCCCTAGCTCATCCAAAAATCTCACAGGTTATATATGTCAGGATAATTAACAGAAGGTTCCCCTGCAGCAGATGTCTGAGATAAGTAGTAAAGGGCATTCTCTTCCCTTGACATGCCATCAAAGGAAAAACAACGAATATGTAAATGAAGAAAAATCAAAACTCTGCATGCAGAATTATGTGATCAGTCCCCAATTTTTTTTTGAAAATAATTGTTTATATAGTAGAATGTCAGAAGTCTCAAACATTGATGTTAAAATAAAACTTTTTGCATTTTATCACATTTTCTGCATTGCCTTTGATTTCTTCCTCCTTTCCTTTATATTTTTTCAAGGCAAAGGAATACTTCTTGAAAGGAAAGTATCCCCTCCAGCAAAATATTTTACTCAATTTGCCTTGGAGAATTCTACTAGAGGGGGTGGAAATCAGAGGCGTTGGAACAACTTCAAATTCAATAGCCTCCGAGGTTTTCTTGAAAAGATCTTTCTAAATATACCAAGTCAATAGGTCAATGATCAATAGGAATGTAAGTAGTAACTAGAAATGTAATTTTAAAATATTGTGTTGAAAACATAAAACATTATCTGAATATTTTAAATGTCCTAATTTTTTCCATTTCTTTTAGATGTGTCTTTTTCTGAAGGGGAATGAAAACAGCATGGAAAACAGAATTATCCAACTCAGGCTACCCTTTGAAATAGGTCACACTACAGAGGGTTTTCATGATTAATTATAAAATGTCTCCCAAATGTAGATGGTGCCAACAGAGAAGTGCTTCTCAAGGTAAGGTGGAGACTTTAATTGGCCACTGACAAAAGAGGAGGTCCCTGAGCAAACAGTGCTCATTTCACTCTGTAAAATTCATAAGACATTACATGTGTACAGAAGCATCTGGTAGACAGCAAAAGGTCAATGAAGAAACATTTTGAAATGGAAAGTGTGTCAGCCACTCTGGCAAGAGCACCAAGCTCAGTGGGTTGGCAAAGACTGCTGATGCTTCACCAGTCCATTGTCTCTTATTTTCAGCATTTGGAAGAAAAAAAAAATCCCTTCATGTTTTTGGAGTTACTTGCAGAGTTGGAATTAGGCCAACAGGCTGAGGCTCAATCCTGATACTTCGTTCACAGAGAAAGAACCTAGAGTCACTTTGTCATTTGTGGTCATAGACTCATAGATCTAGAGTTGGAAGGGACTTTGGAGGTCATTTAATCCAACCGTTTATTTTAGAGATGAGACTCAGAGAGATAGGTTAATCAGATATCAATTTTCAGAAGAGATATTTGAATTGACTTCTACTAGGTAATGTGAAATACGGAACAAATGTTGGACTTGGAATGATTAAGATTTGGATTCAAATTACTCTTGGTAGCCATGTGGCCCTAGGTAAGTCACTTAGCTTCTCTAAGCCTCTTTTCCCTAAACTACACATTTGGATTTGAACTCTCTCTAAGATCTCTTCCAATTTCAAATATATGCTCTATGATTTTATAATTCCAAAGCTATTTTTTTCTGTCTTGCCACACTGGGTCATGGTGACATGTGATGAAAATAAGTGGATATAAGGAACATATGAAGAACAAGCTAGTGAGTGACATGGATTTCATTAGCAGATTCAGAGGGACTGGGCAGTCAGGACATTTTCTAATTTGGAGGACATGACCTCATTTCTTATAAAAGAAGTTTGGAAATAAATGAGGTTCATATATTTGAGGTTTTCCTAGGTACTCCCTTTTGGTGAAGATTGGCTCCATTCTGGCCAGTGTGACTTTGCTGGGTCCTGGGAAAGAGCAGTATTAAGTGACAAATCTTTCCAATGTGCTGCCACTGATTTGGAGACACTCGCTTTAGGAGTTCTCTTGCCAGATGCTTTTTGAAATATAGAAGTTAAAAATCACCCCATCCAGTTGTGCCTTATGAATGCCAATGTCTCCAATTTCCCCACTCTCTCCATACATTTTCTTTCCTTTATTTTTGTTGAAGTCCTCCATTCGGGGTAAGTTTGTTTATAAACACCACTGTTCTAATCAGACATACAGATAATCATTAAGTGAGTGACTGTTAGTTGACTTGGTCATTTTAACACAATATTTAGGAATGGCAAAGGAGAAAAATATCTGGATTATGAGTCATTTTAGGGCTTTGAATTAGTCACAAGAGCTGAGGAATGAAGAAAAACATCCCAAAGATAAAAACAAAATACTTTAAAAGATCATTCATTGTGGTCCTCTTCTACATAAAAGATCTCAGTCTAGACAGTGTGAACACAGAATTTATCTTTGAGCATCTTACACATTTTGATTTCAGTGCATTTTAAAATAGTGTGTTATCAGATTTACAATATTGATTAGCATTACTCTTTTCTATATTTTCATCTGCAACAAAATTCTTTGATGAATTTGACAAATCTATCAGATGTTCATGACTTGATATTTCATGATTTTTATGCAAAATCATCATTAGTTGCTAGGTGGAGCAGTGGATAATAGATAGCACACTGGACCTGGAGTCATGGAAACTTGAGTTCAAACTCAGACTCATACACTTACTAGCTGTGTGACCTGGACAAAGTCACTTGATGTATATCTGCTTCAGTAATCTCCTCACAAGTGTTTTTGTGCTATTGTAAGGATTAAATCAGATGTTTGTAAACCACTTAGTACGATGTCTGATACATAGAAGGAACTTAGTAAATGCTTAAAGGATAAAGCAGTGGTAGTGAAAGATAGTTTGGAAGATAAAGGTTAGGATTAAGAAGTGAAAGCAAATGGACAAGGACATGTAGACTACTTTGAAACATTAAATGTTTAAATAATGAATGTTTCCTAAAATGAGAATGTCACAAAATGCTAGGCATGGTAAGCAGTGAACAGCATTACAAAATTCGATATTCAATGTGAGGAAATGACCATCCGTAGTTGTTGTATTTCGGTCATTTCAGTTGTTTTAGTTGTATCTGACTCTTTGTGACTCCATTTATTTTTTTGGATCTTGGAATGGTTTGCCATTTCCTTCTCCAAGTAATTTTACTTGGAGGTAAAATGAGAAAGGTGAGACAAGCAGGGATAAGTGACCTGCATAGAATTATATAGCTGCTAAGTATCTGAGACCAGATTTGAACTCAGGGAGATGAGTCTTTCTGGCTTCAGGCCTGGCACCCTATCCACTGTACCACCTCACTGCCCCTCTGATTAGTGATATACTAGTCATTTCAGAATCAGTTGTGTGATCTGATCAGTGATTGGTCACTGCAAAGACAAAATCAAGAATGCCAGATTAGGTTCCAAATAATTTTGGAAGAGCTGAGAAAGGTGCTGTACATGAATGTAAATGGATATTAGTGTGCTATAAAAATGCTTAATATGAAAAACTCAGAGACGCATAGGAAGATTTATAGAACATGACATGGTAGGAACTCAGCAAAATCAATGTGCAATGAATATAAGGTAAATAATATTACCAGTGTAATTAATCTGAACAATAATAAAAATGAACAAGGTTGTGTCTTACCTGATTTAACCCATCTTCTGAGGTATTTACTGGAGTGGAGACACTAGGTATGCTTCAGTTTCTTGGGACCATAGGTAAGAGTTGAGTGTCAGGTGGACACCAAAAATGGACTAAAAGTACTTGGCAAGCTCTCACACAAGAGGTGTTAGTCCAACTTTAACACCCATTTGATAAAAAGACTGATAATGATGTTGATAAAATGGTTGATTTTAAATAGAATTTTAAGGTTTACATGGTACTTTACCCACATTATTTCCTTGGAGGATAATGAGTGAAAAAGAAGAGGGAATGAACTATATCAAATGGAGGCAAAATAGGTTCTTCCTTGAGGAAATATAATTTAATGGCTTAAAACTTCAGGACTTATTTCAAATACATTAAAAGAGAAGATGATTCAAAAAATATTGGAAATATTAGAGATGAAATTATTTTTAAAATGGCCTAAAACTCTGCAGGGCTCTGGATGTTTTCTGATGATGTTGTCATGTGCTTTCCATTGGACCTTCTCTCTGATGTTCCTATATAGAATGTTAACTCTACCAGTCATGTGTAGTTGTGACATATATTTTCACATTCATGTGAACAGTGGTGCCCTCAAATGCACATTAAAGACTTAATTACACCTGCTTTGAATAATGTGCACCAGAATTTCATGACGCTTATTTTAATTGTTCAGTGTCCTTTTATTCTCTCATCTTGTTCCTTACAATATTCCATATGGACATTGGATAATATCTGCAGAATTGAGGTAACAAATTATAAATTTAGTGGTAGAAAAGTACTCAGTAAACCTCTAAACCCCTTATTTTACAAGTGAGAAAACTAAGTTCATACCTGACAAATCTTATAAGTAGCATGTTACAGGACCAATGTTAAAACCCATGTCCTCTTACTCAAAATCCATCAGTAGTTCCACTAGACTATGCTTCCTCAAAGAAGGGTTTGAGCTTAACTTAGGTTGAAGTTGGCATGAGAAAACTGTAGAAAAGGCTATTGTAATAGTGTAGGCAGATGGTCAAAAGGGTTTATACCAATTTGGTGACAGTGCATAAAAAAAACAAAAAAGACCTGTATTGCATTTTAGTTTCTAACTCCTAAACATTTATGTGGAAACAAAAAAGAAAAACAAAAGGAAACCTGTAAGAACTGATACTCTTAATACCTAGACCAGGGCTTTGGGAACTTAATAAAGCCTTCATGAATGAACGGATGAATAAATGTTCCCTATATATGTAATATAAAGAAATCTACAGCAGTCAGGTCTTCTTTTAAGTGTCTTTTTTAATTCAGCAATTGGGTAGAAATCTTGGCAAGAAAAGAAGAAAATTGACAATGATGTTGCATTATTTCCTTTTTGTTATTTTTTAATTGAACATTAAGGTCTATCTAAATTTTTCATTATATTTGTTGGGTAAAGGAAGTTATCTTGGATACCCAACTAATATGATATGAGTAAAGGAAAGAAATAAAGTGTAAAGAGTGGAAGATGGAATGATTTAGAGAGGACAGTTTAGGAGTCCTGAAGCTTTGATTTCTCAAAACAGATGTCCTCATGATTGAAGTTATTCTGGTTTCCACTTAACCAGATGGGATACCAACCTCCCAGTTGCGTTCAGAACTGGCAGGGCTCATTAAGTTGGCTTTAAATTGAGCATTAAGGGAGGATCTTTTGCTTAGTTCAAATAATCTCAACATGCAAAATAAGAGAGAAGAGGGAGTTAGTTCTATGAGAGATAAAATATAAGATAAAGGATATTAACATACTGGACTTAATTGCCTATAAGTAACTACAAAGTAAATGGGAAATTAGGAAGATTAACTGGAAATGTTTCTAAATTATGAATAATATGACCTATTGGCCCAATGGAAACAGGATGATATCATTCTCTTAACTGACATGTCAGCACTGGCAGGTGGAATACATGCTATAGGGAAGAGTAAGAGGAAATGAAGCTTGCAGAGGAAGTAACGTGCAAAATCCAAAGTACGGTAAGTATAGTTACTATTTGATAAAGAAAACAATTCTTTCATCAACAGATAAAAGAGATAGAAAATATCAATTATGGCTGATTCATTTTAGCAACTGATATTCTAGAATGTTGAACATTGTTGCTGAATTCCAAGGGTTAGCCATATTGAGACAATATTTAACAAAAAAAATAAATTTTGTTGGGACCTTTCTTCTTTCCACCAGATAAGTTACCACCCTTTCCAAATCCAACGATTTTTATGATTAGGAAATATGTTTATAAAAACTGACCCCAAGACTATTTCAGAAAATACATACATATTCTGTCCTAGTTATTCTTTATTTCTCTGTCAAGAGACAGCATATTTTATCTCATTATTTCTCTTATAGAACTACCTCTGATTTTTTTAATATGCTGAGTTCACCTTCTTTTTAGTAATCTTTTTGTTTGCCTTGTTGGGGGCATTATGTACATTGTATTTTATTTGGTTTGACTCATTTTACTACATTCCAGTGCATACAAATGTATGTTTCTCTGTTTCTCTGAATTTCTCATTTCTTATCACTCAACAATTTTCAATAATATTATATTCACATCTTGTCGTTTTCTAAAATTCCATTAGCTTTCTTTCTATCTTTGGTCAATGACTAAACTTTTGGTTATGTTATACCAGCAAGGGAGCTGCAGTGAATTATTTTTTGTACAACAGGACCTTTTTTTTTTCTTTTTTTGACCACCTTGAGACATGTACCATAGAGGAATTGCTGAAGAAAATATATGGGCAGTTTAGCCACTTTTCTTGCACGCTAACTGAATTCTAGAACAGCTGAATAATTTCCTGGTTCTATTAATAGTGTATCAGCATCCCTATCTTCCCATAGGCCCTATGATGTTGGTTGGTACTGTCTTTTGTTTCTTTTCATCTTTGCCAATTTGTAATGTGAGAGGTAAAATGTCAAGTCTTTTTATGTGTATTTCTATATTTTATGTAATGATTTTTAATTTTTAATTTTTCTTTTTAAAGCTATTTACTAAAATAATTTTATAAATTAACATATACATATATACATAATCTATAAACCTCTTTTTTAGTTCTCTACTGATATTATCTAAGCAAAAATATAATTGTAGATGAAGTTATTTTATCTTTTTGAATTTTTTTCTATTTTCATTTGGCTAAGATTTTCTCCCTAGTAATAGTTGGAAAAGGCACCTAATTTTATACTCCTCTTGTCTTACAGTGCAACCATTTATATTAATATTGCAGATTCATTTTAAGCATGTTTCAACAACATGTCCTTTGTATAAACTCAATTTCTGATCAACTGTCATCAAACTATTTGAACTTGAAAGGTATCTGTTAAACAATTATAAAACAATTAGGTGATCAACCAATTTTAAATAAATTGATAGACAGGTAGATAGAAGCTGATTTGATGGGTTGGCACTAGCAGCTAGCTGAGCAGGAACATTACATGTGGATCCTGAGCTGAGTCTTGAAAGAAAGTAAGAATTCTGAAAGGTGAAATGAGGAGGTGACACATTCTAGGTTTGGACAGCAATTAGTCCAAATGAAACAGATTACAGATGGAGTACCATTCATAAAGTGTAAAGTAAGAAGCTAGTTGGTCATGAAAATGAATAATATTTAAAATTACTAGAAAGTGGAATATTTGTAAAAGACTTTCAAGGAAAACATAGGTGTTTTATGTTGGGGGAATAAGGAGTCAACTCACTTCATTGAACTGCAGAAGTGAAATGGTCAGATCTGAACTTTTGGAATTTTATACATTTTACCTGTTTCTCCTCTCCCAAATCTATCACTTTATTGATCTAATAGCTTCCTTGATTGCATAAAATTCCCACATGCCTCAGGACACATATACCATACTTATTAAAGCTTGCTTTCTTGGAAGGCAATAAGAGTTACAGGAAGAGGGAGATGTTAATACAGAATTGAAGAAAAACGATTAAATTTGGAACTGGAAGACTTAGGTACCAAACGTTGTTCTACTGTTTACTATTTGTGTGACCTTGGGTAATTCAGTTTCCTTTTCTGTTCTTCAGTTACTCCTGCTTTAAAATAAATTATTTGGACCAGATGACCTCTGAGATTTGTTCCAGTTTGAATTCCTGTTATCTGACACATTGTCAAATAATGTGATGTAATAATATTCAATTTCCAGAAGTAAATGGGGTTGATTGAGTTTAAAAATCTAGTGAATGTGAAGTGCAGTGGATCTATTAAAATATATGAGCAAGGAAGAAAACTAAATAGTAGGAGATAATTTTAAGCTCAAAGTTATCACAATCATCAAATATAATTCAAAAGTAAATCTTACCCTGGAAAAAGATAATTAGGGAGGGGATAAAAATGGAATATTGTATGTAAAGTTCACAAAAAAAGGAAAAAATCAGCACTGAGAAAGAGCATTGAAAAAGATGTCAGATAGCCTGAATGTGAATCCCAATTCTGTCACCAGCTGGCTATATGATCTTAGGCTACACATTTAATCTTTCTTAGACTCGGTTTCCTATTGATATGGGAGCATTGCCCTGTTAATAATACTACTATCAAAATAAATATTTTATATAGTGCTTTAAGCTTTGAAAGATATTTCACAACTATTTTCTCATTTTATCATCACAATAACTTTGAATGGTGCTATGAATATCCAATTTTTACAGATGGGGAAATTTGGAAAGATAGAGATTAAGTGACTTTGTGAGGAACACATAGTAAGTTTGCGAGGAAGGATTTGAATTCAGGTCTTTCTGATTCCAGACCTAGCACTTTAGCATAACAAAGATAATACTTTCATTGGGTTTGTTGAGAAGAAAGTGCTTGACATTGCACACACACACACACATATATACACATACACATATATACTACATATATGTACGTATGATTTTAATTATTTTATTTCAATGAATGTTAAAGGGAAATAAAAAAGGAAGTTTTAGTTTATGTTGAAAACTTTCCAGATAAATGACCAGAGAGTCAACAGGTGATAATAAAATCAATTTTTAATCAATCATTCATAATCATTAAACAACTCAGACTTATTTGCTCCTACAGTTTGAATTGATTCAATTATCAATATCGTCTCTCTTGTTTAATACCAGAATCAACAAATAGGCAAGGTGTATGTATCACAGTCTAACCATGTTATTAGCTTGATACAAACATCTTGATTCCTTACCACACATATATCTTAACATTTCTGAAAAATGTAAAGAAAACATTAAATAGAAGTAGAATCCATTATGCAATGTATTTTTCCATACGACTGCAAAAATCATCTTTCTGATGAATAGGTATAATAGTGTCATTTATATTCTCCAAAGGCAACAGAGACTTCCTGTTACCTATATGATGTAAATCATAATACTTGGTCTATCATTTAAAGTCTTCTACACAGTGGTTTCAATGTATTTTTCCAAATTTCTTTCATATCACTAGTTTCTAGACTATGATTATTGTAATCCAAAAGTAATTAGCTGTTTTCTTAATATGGTATTTCATCTATCATTTCCATGCATTTGATGATGTGATTCCCATCGCGTGAAATTCCTTCAAAGTCCCATCTCAGAAATATTGTAATTTGTCTTCAAGGATTGGTTTTGATATCACCTCATGTGAGAAGGTTTCAAAGATCTCACCACTACTTTCTGTTTTCTCAAACTATTCTGTTTCATTGCCTGTGTACCTGTTCTTTCCTACTACTAAAAATGTAGTCTTCTTAAAGGCAGATTTTTCTTTTCATTTTTGTCTATGTATCCCCTCATACATTATCTAGTGCTTTGCACATAGTGGGTGTTTAATAAATGTTTATTGAATCAAAATTTCTTTTATGTAGATAGTGTGATTGCATGGGACTCATCCAATACTTTTTTCTGAATCTTGATGGGAAAGATCAGTGTTAATTTGGTTGTTGTTCTAATTTTTAAAGTCTAATAGAAATCAAAGATTGAGGGGACAGAAATATTAAAATGATTTGAATGTTGTCTTCAATAATGATAAATCTTGGGAAATTGAACATTTTTTATAGCTTGCTCGCCCTGAGGAACATATTGCCAAAATTATATTCTTTCAGAATGATTCCTTTGACTACTTCTTTAATAGAGAAATGTATTTTATTACTAGATAAAATATGTACTTATATGTCATTTGACCAAAAGAGGAAAGAAAAAAGGTACATATGACTCTCTTATTTGCAGATGTTGGAGACCGTACCTGTGAAACATCACATATTCTTTCAGACCCAGTGTTGGTTAATTTTGAAAAAAAATTGCTTTTCTTACCATTTTTCTTTGTTTATATTCCTTATTAAAAGTAGAAAGCAATACACAGTGATGTGCAAATTTCCTTGAAAAAAAATAAATTTATTGACATATAGTAAGCCTTACAGTTTTTCTATCTGTAAAAGACTTTAAATGTGAAATGTCATCCTTTTCTGCAATTATTTGTACTGCATGAGTTGGCATTGAATTCTCAAGATGTCAATATAGATTCTTTCATTCATTGAGAAACTATTTTTATCACGATGAGTATTAAAGACAAAACTGAAAAAAATAACATTTACTATAACCCAGCATGAAGGTCAAATGAGTTTAAATCAGGTGAATTCCTCTGAGGTAGAAGCATGGTTATTTTCATTTGTTGGATAAGTATCTGAGACGTTTTGTGACATATAGTATAGTATAAGGTCACTTTGCAATATTCTACACTCATTTAGAGATTTATGTAATTCTAAAACAGTTTTGCTTCTTTTTATATTAATATAAGGCATTTGTTGGTGTTAATTATCCCCTTCATGGAGATATGTCAAGTATTAAAATTTGTTAAGTTTTAGAATCCACCAAAAGTAAAACATTCTTAAAACATGAGAGAGAGAGAAAGAGAGAGAGAGAGAGAGAGAGAGAGAGAGAGAGAGAGAGAGAGAGAGAGAGAGAGAGAGAGAGAGAGAGAGAGAGAGAGAGAGAGAGAGAGAGAAAGTACAGGTAGCAGGCAGGTGTTTATGTTTAAATGAAAATGTCCTGATCTTATAAGTTCACCTGGACTGATAAGTTGCAATGTCGTCTTGAATGAAAAAGTGACTCTCATCTCTAAAAATGGCATTCTGAAGCAGACAAAAAGAAACAATCTAAATATTATGAAGCCCGTCAGTATTACACTATATTTAGCAGCTACCATGTAAAGGGAATAGAGGACTTGGAATATGATATTCCAAAAGGCAAATAAGCTAGGATTACAACCAGGAAAAACATATCCAGCAAAACTTAATATGATTCTTAAGGGGAAAATGGATATTTTTAAGAAATAGAGGCCTTCCACGCATTAAAAGACCAGAGAGTTGAACAGAAAATTTGACATTGAAATAAAAGATTCAAGGGAAGCATAAAAAGGTGAACATAAAAGGGTAGTAATAATGTACTCAATAAAGGTAAACTATTTATATTCCTGTATACAAAGATGATTCATGTAACTCCTAAGAACTTTATCATTATGAGGGCAGTTAAAAGGATTTTACATAGTCGGAGGGCATGAGTGTGAGTCGATTATGTTGGGATGATTTCCAAAAATCAATGTAGGGATTGAGAGAAAGGGATGCACTGGGAGAAGGGGGAAGGGAGAGAAAGAATAGGGAAAATTTTCTCATATAAACAGTTCTCTATGAGAGTTGTTATAGTGCAGGGAAAATGAGGTGGTAGTGGGCAATACTTGAATCCTCACTCTTTTCAAAGTTGATTCAAAGAGAGAAGAATATATATCCACACTCAATTCAGTACAGAATTCTATCTTAATAGGGAAATAAAAGGATAAGGGGATAATTGAAATGGGAGGAAGTGATGATAAGTGGAGAGCAGGTGTTAGAAGCAAAATAGACATTTTAGGAGGGACAATATAAAAAGAGAAATAAGAACAAATAAAAGAAAATAATATGGAAGGAAATACACAGTAATCACAACTGAATATGATCAGCTAACCTATAAAACAGAAGTAGGAGTTAGAATGGATTAGACGTCAGAAGTCAACAATATGTTGTGTACAAGAGACACACTTGAAACAAAGGGACACAAAGAGCTAAAATAGTCAGAGCAGAACCTATTATGCATCAGTGAGGTTAAAAAATTTAGGAGTAGAAATTGTGATCTCAGACAAAAAAAAAAGAAAAATTAACCTAATCAAAGGACATAATCAGGGCAACTAAATTTTGTGATAAATGGTAACACAGATGAAATAATATAACAAAATTGACAGGAAGTTTCTCTAGTAAAGGTCTCATTTTTTCAAACAAATAAAGAACTGAGTCAAATTTATAAAAATAAGAGCCATTCCCCAATTGATAAATGGCCAAAAATATGAACAAGCAGTTTTCAGAAAAAAAAAAATCAAAGTTATCTATAGTCATCTGAAGGAAACTGCTCTAAATTACTAATGATTGTTGGTATTGTTTAGTCATTCAGTAATATTGAATGTTGACATGCCTGCATCTCTTGAAGTCTATCCAAGTCCATGTTCATTGATTCAATGACACTATCAATCCTCCACCATCCCTTTTTCCTTTTATGTCAAATGTTTCCTTACATCAGGGTCTTTGTCAGTGAGTCCCATCTTCTCATTATGTGGCCAAAGTATTTAAGTTTCAACTTAAAAAGAGAAAAAAGGAAAAGTATACACACACACACACACACACACACACACATATATATCTATATGCAAATTGAAATATATTTTTCTTTTTTTGTGACATGGTTAATAAATAAATGTTATATGTGTGATATACTGTTTGCTTTCTCAGCAAGAAGGGGAGGGGTGGGAGAGAATCTAGAACTCAAAATAAAAAAGTGTTGAAAATAAATAGTACATTTTTGAAAAATATTAAAGCATATATATATATAAGTACGAATAATTTTTGTATTGTTAGTTCTTATTATGGCTTACATTTTGGAAATGCAACAAAAGACAAGATAGATAGGTAGATAGATAGATGCATTCATAGAGAGATATTCAAGGAGTTTAGATTATTTTTTTATTTTTAAAAATATATTCATTTTATTTATTTTTAATGTTGTACAATCACTACCACAAAACTTAGATTTTTTTCCCCCCGACTTACCCCCAATATCCCCCTCCCTCCCCAAGATGGCATACAGTTCTATATAGGAACTGCACATACATTCCTATTGAGTACATTTTCACTATAGTCATACTGTGTAGAAGAACTAAAATAAATGGGAAAAATCATATAACAAACCAAAACATAATGTACACACACACACACATAAAATAAAAAGATCTGCTACATTTTGAGATTGAATTCCATAGTTTTCTCTCTGAATTTGGAAGGTATTTTTCCTTAAACATTGGGAATTTTTGTGTGTGTATATCCTTGCATTGCAATGAAGATCCAAGTCCAGCAGAAAAAGCCCTCACACACTGTGGTCGTTGCTGTGCTTAAAGTTCTCCTGGTTCTGCTCCTTTCACTCGGCATCAGATCGTATAAGTCTTTCCAGGCCTCTCTAAAGTCTTCTTCTTCATCATTTCTTGTGGTACAATAGTTTCCCATTATCCATATTCTATAATTTATTCAGCCATTCCCCAATTGACGGGCATCCCCTTGATTTCCAGTTTTTGCCAACCACAAAGAGTGCTGGCATAAATATTTTTGTTCATGTGGGACTCTTTCTCATTTTTATGATCTTTTGGTGATACAAGCGATATTGCCGGGTTAAGGAGTATGCACACTTTTGTAGCCCTTTGGGCATAGTTCCAAATCGCTCTCCAGAATGGTTGGATGAGCTCATAGCTCCACCAACAATGAATTAGTGTTCCAACTCTCCCACATCCTCTCCAACATTTATCATTTTCAGGAGTTTAGATTCTTAAGAGACAAGGTGGAAATGATACATCCATATAAGAATAGAGTGCAGGTCATCTGAGAGGAAAAGACAATAGAATCTGAGGGACAGCTGGGGAAAGACTCCCTGCAGAGGTAAGATTTGGTTAGTCTCAAAGAAACCAAGAGGGCACACCCATATTTCCTGGGTTGCAGGACAGCTAATGTGAAAGTATGCTTAAGGAACTGTGGGTAGGCCAATGTAGCCACACTGTAGATGGCAAGAAGAAAATCAAATGTGCAAAAAAGTAGAAATCTAGGAATGGACCAGGTTAAGAATACCTTTTAAGTCAGATGACTTTATATTTGATCTTAGAAATCATGGGGAGATACCAGAACTCATTAAGCATGGACTAGGACTGAGTATGGTCAGATCTACACTTTGGAAACATCACCTTGCCATATGAATGGTAGATAAGAATTAAGAGAGACTTGGAAACGAGACTAATTACAAGTCTATTACAATAGGTCAAGCAAGAAGTCATCAGGACTTTAGCTGTGGTTGTGGTTTTGTGAGTGCAGAAAAGGGCAATGGCAAATAAAAAGGTAGAAACAAGACTTTGCCATGGATTATATAATATGAATGAGTGAAAGTGAGAAGTTGAGATTGACATTGAAGTTATAACTTTAGATAATTGGGAAATTAGCAGTACCCTTTACAGTAATAGCTAAATTTGGACAAGGGGATAGTTTTAGACTTTGGGTGGGGTCGAAGGTATTGAACTGTATCTTGGACATGCTATGTTTGAGATACCTATAGGTCATATAGTTTGAGATTTCCCAAAAGTAGTTGTTGACATCAAGTTAAAGCTCAAGAGAGAATGGGGATGGATATATAGATCTAGGAATCATTTGTACAGATATAATGGTTGGACCCATGGGAGAGGATGAGATCACCAACTCATCTCACCAACTCAGCACAAAAAGAGAAGAGTGTCAGGGACAGAACTGGAGGGACATGCAAGATTCATGACCATTACATGAAGAACCACCAAAGAACACTGAGAAATGATTGGACAGAAAGGAGTAGAAATAAGAGAGAGTAGTTATGAAAGTCTAGAGAAAACAAGGTATCCAACAGAAAGTGATCAATGTCAAGTGCTGAATAGAGATCAAGAAGGATGAAAATTGAGAAAAGGTCATTATATTTGCTAATTAAGAGATCATTTATAACTGTAGAGAGGGCAATCTCAGTTAAATAATTAAGTTGGAGAGCAACCAACAGAATGTTCAGAAAAAATCTTGCTGAACTTATTAGAAACAACAAATGCTGGAAGTGGAAAAATAGATACATCAGTGAACTGTTGATAGAGCTGTGAACTGGTCCAACCATTTTGGAGAACAATTTGGAAGGGTTTATAAAGCTGTGTATATCCTTTGACCCAGCAATGAAATTACCTGGTCTGTATCCCCAAAAAATAAAAGGATATGGACCTATATGTACGATACACACACATATTTATATACACACACATGTATATATGTACATTTACATATATGTATGCACATATACACACACATAAGAGAAAGAGAGAGAGAGGGAGGGGAGAGAGAGAGAATAAAGAATTGAAAGTTGACGAGCTGCCCATTAATAACTGAACAAGTTACAGTATGTGATTGGTATATGATTATGATGGAATACTATTACACTATAAGAAATTATGAGCAGGATGATTTCAGGAAAAAAAACCTGGGAAAATCTATATGAACTGATGCAAAATAGAGAGTAGAAACAGGAGATCATACAACGTACACACCAACAGAAATATTTTAAGGATAATAAACTTGAAAGACTTAACTACTCTGTTCAATATAAAGAATAAAAAAAAAGTTCCAAAGAACTCATGACAAAAATGCATCTACTTCCTGGGAAAACTGATGAACTCTGAATGCAAATTGAAGCATGATTTTCTTATTTTATTTTTCTTGCTTTAGGAGTGGTGGGTGTGGCAGGGCTAATATGGAAATATGTTTTTCATGATTTCTCATTAATGCTTGATATTATATTTGCATCATTCTTAGTAGGTAGACGTGAGGTTGAAGTGAAGGAGAAAAATCAGAATTCCATATTTTTAAAATGTTGAAAGTAAATACATTACAAAATTTTAAAAGAGTAGTTGCTATTTTTTGTCACAGGTCCAGACCAAATAAAAATGGTTCGTTGTTCTGAAGAATATAGGGAAGAACCTGATAAAGAATTGCATATGCAAAAATGTAATGGCTGTCTGAGATGGCAAGCAAAATAGGATCTTTTGCTGTTTTTGTTTTAGTATAATCAAGTTCCTCTGATTGAATTTTTCATTTATCAATCAAGAGTCTTTACAAAGAGTAAAGTACAGAAACAAGAGTTTCTTTAACTAGGAACAGTATACGTATTTGTATTGTTAATTCTTTTAATGTGAGTAAAGATCTTTCCCACCCATTAATGGGCCTGCCCATTAAAGGGAGTTTGATTAGGGAAGATCCATGCCTTTTGTTAATGAGGCACTTGTTCTCGAGGGCTGTGATGCCCTCTGACTCTGAAAAAGATATAAATACCTTGAGTTGAGGTTTTACTCTGGGACTTATTGACTAGAAGTGTTGGTTTGGCCATATAAGAACTCTGGAAAGTTGCTAAAGGAGCTCTCTGGCTTTGAAAACCCAGATGTTGGTGCTTCCTTTTCTGGTAACAATGGTCAGACAGTTGGATCTGTCTGTTGAATTCAAGCAGAGGAAACCATGTCTGTTGATCTTTGATTTCTCTCTATTTTCTTTGAAGTTTAGCATGCTAACTCACCTGAATTAGGTGAATGATATGTGTGCTTGGTTAAAGGAATGATAAATGTGCTTGATTAAAGTGATTGTTAACCCCTTGAAAGTTGTTTTTCTTTTATGAATGAGATCTAAGAACCTGTGATACAGGTCTGCCTGTGTATGTTGGGGTGCTTACTGTTACACTGACTTCTAAGTATCCCATGGAAAATGTATTTCAGTAATAACCATAAATTTATATATATATATATATATATATATTAATAACCTCCACTAACATCCTACTTTGATAAATACCACATAGTAGCATAGAAATGGCCTTGGCTTCTTTTTTTTGGGGGGGGGTAGAGGAGGAGTTGTGGCTTTTTTTAATTTAATTTTTTTTTTTGTAGGCAATTAGGGTTAAGTGACTTGCTCAGGGTCACGGAACTAGTAAAGATTCTCCTGACTCCCGGATCAGTGCTTTATTGGGCCACCTAACTGTCATGGGCTTGCCTTCTTAAAAGCTATTAGAGTGAAATTAAAACTCTAGAAAATTGCACCAACCAGGAAAAGCTTCAGATATATACCCAATGGTGAATTGTATGTCTATAATTATAAGATCAACCTATGGATAAGGATAGTGAGACATCAACAAAGTGAGTACCACACGGTGATGTATAGTTCATTTCTTGCTCCTTCACCTATTCATTCATTTTTGTGCACTTATTCATTGACTTATTTAGCTATTCTTTCATTCATATAATTTATTACCCATTTATTTATCTGCTATTTAATCTTTATTTCTGGTTTGCTGGTTGCTTTCTTTTTTATTTCTTTTATTTTCCTGTGAGGTGCACATTGAATTTTAAAGGCCATTTATTAATTCAGAGTCATGTTACCTACATATTTGTAAGGAGTTCCAGTATGGATCAAATCACTGGTTCTTGAAATATTGAAGTAAATATCCAATATCAGAACCAATTCCAAATCTAGTCTCATAAATGTACTAATCTCCATTTCCTCCATACAAAGAGGATAATAATAGCACCTGCCCCTATAGTTGTTATGAGGATCAATGAGATTTTAAAGTACTTAGTACAGTGCATGGCACATGGAAATTGCTATATAATTGTCAGCTATTACTATTATCATCATCATTAGTACCAATATTGTTGTTTATTCCTTTCATTTGAATCTGATTCTTTATGACCCTATTTGGGTATTTCTTGACACACATAGTGGTTTGCCATTTCATTTGCTAGCTCATTTTACATATGAGGAAATGGAAGCAGAGTTTAGTGACTTGTCTAGGATCACACAACTAGTAGGTGTCTGAGACCAGATTTGAACTCACAAAGATGAGCATTCCTGACACCAGGCTTGGTACTTTATCCGCTGCTCTGTCTTCCTGGTTCTGGATTTTCTTCTTCCTGCTCTGTCTTTCACATAGCTCCCCAGATAATCTTTTCCAAGGTCCAGCCCTCTCCTTTCCCAACTCAGAAATCTTCAGTGTTTCTCTACCGTTTCATCTCCTCTAGGATAAGATACAAACTTCTTAGGTCAGTAGTTAAAGCTCTTCATAATTTGCATATAAGTTGTTTTGAGGATCAGATAAAATGACATTTATAAAGTACTTAATAAATGCCCAGTAATAATATTATATTGGTTCCTTCTTTCCTGTTTCATTTATTATTTGCTTATTTTGTGCCAGACATTATGCTAAGCATTTATATTCAACTGCCTTACAGTCTGCAATTCAATTCAACAAATTCAATTCAATTTAGAAATGTAAAACATTGTTTTAATGTGATTATTATTTCATGAAGAAGAGTAATGTGAAATAAATCTAGGGAAAGTGAATTGAAGTGAGATTAAAGACTGAAGCAGGGATGCAAATTAGGAGACCAAGATGTTAAACCAAGTAAGCTTGGATAGTAGACAGAAAGATGGGAAAAAAGAAAATGTAAAAAATCATGGAGTTAGAGCTAGAATGGGCCTTCAAAGTCAACTTTAAACCCCACATTAAACTGCCATATTCCAGATGACAGATGAAGAAATCAAGGCACATAGAAGCTGTGAAGGGAAGAAAATTAGGATCTTTTCCTACTTTTGTTTATACCAAGAAGTAAAATGCCTCTGAAAATGTGATTAAGGAGGATATTTCCCACCCATTGTTGGGCCTGGAAAGTTTTGTAGGAAGGTCTACACCTTTTGTTAATGAGGCATTGGTTCTCAAGGGATGTGATGGCCTCTGACTCTAAAAAGTGTATAAAGACTCTGAGGTACAATTTTATTTGGAGGTTTAGTTTTTGGAGGAAGGTTTGCATGCCAGATGAGAGTCTTGGAAGCTGCTAAGCAGCCCCCAACTTTTGAGAACCCAGATGTTCGTGCTTCCCTCTCTGGTAACTCTGGTTAGACAGTTGGACCTGTCTATTGAGTTGTGATGTATGTATTGATTATGGTCAAAAAGAGGAAGCCATGTTTGTTGATCTTTGATTTCTCTGTATTTTCTCTGAAGTTCAGGGTGCTAGCTTTGCCTCCTGAACTAAGTTAATGATACGTCTGTTTGATTAAAGTGATTTTTAACCCTTCAAATTTGCCTTTCCTTTTGGAGAACCAGATCAAAGAACTTGTGATAGCAGGCCCCCCGTGTATGCTGGGGTGCTTACTGATACAGAAGTAAAATGACTTGGTTAGGATCACACAACTGCTAAGTAGACTTTTAATAAAAGCTTATTCCTCCACTTTTCCAGTCTTGAGTTCAGGCATCATCTTAATTTTCATCCACTTCTTCCCACTGCCTTGCAGAGTGCCTTGAGCTTCTCTGAACCTCACTTTCTGCATCTTCAAAATGAAGGACAAAGATATCTGTTTATTTTATGTTTTATTATTGTGAGAGTCTAATGATATAATATATATATACATATATATGAAAATACTTTGAAACTATGAAGCCATACATAAAGAAAGAAATTGCAATTGGGGCATTTAGCATCTTATTACCTAATGAAAATTTAGGTCATTCAGTTGCACTGATTTAGGCATGGGTTTTTGCTATGGCAGTGAGAGTGTGCCAATCTCTATAAGGATTGGGTGAAAGCCAAGATGCAATGCTTCAAATAATGAGTAGTTTCTGCCATTTTGTTGCATGAAATGAGGGTCTGGTAGTTACTTTGACCCTTTCTGCCACATGTTCAAATCTTTAAGTCAGTGGTTTAATGTGATTTTCTTTAGTTGCAAGCTTTCTTTAGAGCAGACTCTAAGCAGAAAATCTCAAAAGGCATTTGTTTTGTAAAGCTCTTTTACAAATCACCCTCATTTCATGGCCTAATTAATCAGTATTCTTGGGAGGATGAAAGGTGATTTGCGTGTTATAGCAACTGCAACATATCTTAATAGCATAGCGAGAGAGTTCCAAGGCAGTGAAGGTCATTCTTCATATTTGACACAGTTTCCCATGCATTCTTTTAAAGTTGTATATGTAATAGAAACTATTATTTCTACTAGAAGTATACTACTTGAATATAGGTGCTCCCAGACTTATGTGATCCATATATGCTGGAAAAAAAATACCTTTCTGTGCTAAATTGAGCATATTGTTACACTCCGATACCCCAGCATCACCCTTACCTCTCATGATCCTGAGATAATGAGAACTTTTCCAATTCCTTCAATTAAATTCTTTTTGTTAAAAAAAAGTAATAAAATATTTCAAGTTGAATGTCATAAAGTCAAATTGACTTTTCAATTTAGCAGGATACCCTTGCTAGGATACCAGGAGCTAATGTGGTAAGCTTCCTATCCTTGGGTTTTAACGAACATTCAAATCTAAAAAGAAGCCTTATTTGATTTTGTTATATGTTAGCATTAGCACCATGAAATTGGCTTATTGAACTAACTGAGCCTCAAATCACAATTTTACAATGCAACTTCCCAAGGCATTTAAGGGGAAAGGCCTATTGCCAAGTGGCTACTTCATTCTTTCCACAGGGAAAAGTCCGGTGTGGGTGGGCAATCATATGGCTGGTATTCCCAATCTGCTCCCTTCTTGTGTATAGTTTTGACGTGAAATGTCTTATAACAAATTACTGGTGGCATTACTGGTGACAAAATATTCTGAAAAAGAAAAGGCAAGGCTGAACAAAATGGAAAAAAAAATAAGCTCACAGATTTTCATCATTTAGGGTAGCTATATGCTATTTTATTTCCATTCAGGGGTATCTGTCTTATCAATGTAGAATTATCTGCATAATTACAGATCAAACCAATCAGCTAATATCCTGTAAGGTTAAAGGTCACATCCAGCATAAGCAATTAGCTCAGTTGCTTTTGTGTTGTTAATACCCACTCACCCCAGGGTGGGTGCCTTATTCCCAGGACTGATTGCCCTCTGTCCTATGGCTCCAAGTGATGTAAATTGTATCTTGTCCCTTGGTAATCGACATCAGTGTTGTCTTGTCTGTCCACTCACTGCTGATGCCCTCTCGGCGCAGCGGTAATGGTTTTGGTGGGCAATCAGGGAAGATGCCTTCTTGACTCATCTCTCATAATAGATTGTCCTCCTCAGGCAAAATTGAATAACCCCCGACATGGCCTGGAGGCAAGCAATGAGAATTCAATAAGTCTGCAGGGTCAATGTCCTGTCATTTTTGGCAAGCAAGTAATTATTCTGCACTAACATTCAGTAATAGGAGGAGGGAGCTGCTGGAGACACCTCTAGTCTGATGCCACAGAAGTCACCTTAACAGATTTTTCCCTCCATAAGCAGTGATTCCAATGCTATTTGTACCACTTTTCATAGGAGTTGTATGTGTGTATTGGGTCCAGGCTTTTCTTTCTTCCTTTTTTTTTAAACCACCAGCATCTGTGGGAAAGTTTAACAACTTCACTGCCCCTTGTTTAATATTTTCCACTTTTATGGTTTACAGTTGTGCTGTCTATTTGCTTTTACTGATTTGTGAAAGATTTATTATAAACCAAATACAGCTGTCCTCCCCCTTTCATAAACTGGAGCTATGTTGGCAAACCTATTTTCCACTATGAAAACAAAATCTGAATCGCATCCCTTCACGCAGACTGCCAGCCAAGAGCATTCAGCTATGGTTTCGTGGTGGAGAGAGAGCTGCCAATACAGCCAGCAGTGCACTTAAGGAAAAGATAATAATGCCTATGCTTTGAAAAGAAATGGTCAGAATAGAAGAAATGGCATTTTTCCCCTTCTGGTAGGATTTAATGTCATTATGTACAGATCTCCAGAGGAATGAATTATTAAAAAAAAAAAAGAAAGAAAAGAAAATCTTCTATAAGTTCAATCCATGTGAGTGCTGTGCTTTTACAGTGGCATTTCTGTGTTATGTGCTATTTAGTTATCTAACCTTTATCTAAAACTAATATATGTTATCATGAACCTTTTACTGTAATAGGGATATTATTATTTTTCCCCTCCCATAAAACTTATAACACCACCATGTTTCATTGTGTCAATTTCTGTCTTGGGAATCTGACTCTTTTGGTTCTATTTATGTCACTTTGTGAAAGAAAATCTGAATTATGAATCTCCAAGAAGGCAAATTTTGTCATAGATTAAATGACCCCTTCCCATTAAGGAGAGTCTTATTTTTTTTTAAATAACTGAATAACCCCACTAAAAAAATGAGAAAAAGTTGGTTCCTAAATCTTCTTACAGACTGTGATAATTTAAGTTGCTTTTTCTCTCCTTATCTGTCTCTGCATGGAAACTCTTACTTTATTCATTGAAGGAAACCTTTATCTTTTTCCCCCTGAGATCAGTGCACACCAAGTAATGAAGAGGATCTCATAAGAGCAGAATAAGCACTTTCCATGACTGATTGGCGATTGATTATTGCTG
Source organism: Bettongia penicillata ogilbyi (assembly GCA_023548195.1). Classification (NCBI taxonomy): domain Eukaryota; kingdom Metazoa; phylum Chordata; class Mammalia; order Diprotodontia; family Potoroidae; genus Bettongia; species Bettongia penicillata. The sequence goes on along the minus strand of JAJHZJ010000237.1, from coordinate 7,554,107 downwards.
GGATGTCTCCCCATGGCCACTCATCACAATGTTTTTTTGACAACTGAGCTCTGTTCCTGACATAAAAAAAGTGTTTTGATCTGCATCCATTTGGTTTGTTAACTGTGACAAAACTCAAGCTGAAGCTGATTGTGTTCAGCTGTCAATGCTGATTGAGAGTCTGAGTTTCAGAAGAGGTCCATGATAACCATATCCTATCCTCTTCATTTAAAATATTCAATCTTGGGGAGAGTTCAAGGGATCTGTACTTGAATTATTTTTCATCTTCTTTTTGCATTTAGGGTATATTCATTATAATGCACTTTTGCCCTTGTTTAATTTTATTATTTTTTTCTCACCTCACATGTTTCACAATTGTGCTCTGAGATTTTTATCTATTTGCCCTACTTCTGATGTCCTAGAAGTCACACTGGAACACTGGAAGGAGAAAAGGATCCTTTGAATCAGAAATAATGGCATTTTATCTCTTTATGCTAGTTATTTATTTTATAATACAATAAGGAGAATATCTTCTGGACAGAAGGAGGGAGAGTTGATTTTAAGGAGGAAAAAACCTTGGTGGAATATGGTCCATCTTCTGGGATTCAACCAAACGAAAATGTACTCCCTAACCAATCTCTTTCCTTCTTAAATTCCTCAAGTTAAATCTCTACTATTTTGAAAATAATAGAATTTATCAGCTACATTTATGCCACATATTTCTTTGTGAAAGAAAAGCTGAATAAGAAGCTTATAAATTCCTTACATTGGAATATTTTAGAAAATATTTAGCATTACCTTCCCCTTCTTTGCATGGGGGAAGGGGATAAAATATGTGTATGAAATACCGCATATATTATCAGATTCAGTACATGTAGTGGTGAGATGGAAAAAGTACTGGACTGAGAGTCAGAGGCCCTAGGTTCAAAATCTGAACCTGTATTCACCACCTGTGCAAGCTCAGGCACTACACTTATCTTGGCCTTGCTCAGTTCCTCAGCCATAAAATGAAGAGACTGCACTGGTGACCTCTGAGGTCCCTTCCAGGTCCCAATCTATAATCCTATACGCTGGTTAGTTTTGCTGAACTGCTCATTTCCCTGCTTTCCATTTTCAGCCTTTGTTACAAGCGATAGCTCTCTGGGGAGGCAAGCAGAGAAAGGGAGAAGAGGAATAGATTTAGAAATCAGGTCATATAAAAATATAAGTAAAGGTACGTAGCACTAAACATCTCTGACCATCTTATTTGAGCATACTTTATTTATTTATGTATGAGACAGGGAATTATAGTTAAGATTAAAATGCAATTTCATTTTACAAATTGACTTCATTTTGATACTTGCAGCTCAAGGTTCAGGAAGGTTTCTCCTTTTTCCTCCTCTCACTTTTCTCACACTTTTAAAACCTCTTCCCACTTACCCCAAAGCTTGGAATTTCTTCTCTCAAGATCACCCATTTCTGGGAGTTGAACCACACAACAAGGAACTCACATCAGATGAACCATTTGCAATTGCATTTCTAGATTCATATCACTGCTTTGAGACAGTAGCTATTAGTTTTATTGAAAAACCAGAGTAAACTATTCTAGTAAAAACTACTATATATCACTTCTGGTATGCACAGCTCCCCTCCCCCATTATCATTCTCCAATTGCCTTGCCTTATTTCTGGATTCATTGTTTCAGGATTCCATTTGCATTTGGTCCATCAGATTTTTTCCACAGTCCAAATCTGATTTTCCTTGAGTTTGTCATAATATAGCTACTACAAAATGGTGCTATTTTAACCAGAAGGATTATGCAAAGCTTGCTGTCTGATGGCTGGACTTGATTTTTTTTTTGTAATTTCTTTCCCCCTGTATTTATATGGTACTAGATTTTCATAATGAAAAACTAAGTCAACCACTCAGCCAGCATCCAAGGAAATAGCTAGATGGCAGTGGAGCTAATAAATTGGGACCTGGTTTTAATGTTTCAGTTTGGATTAAGACACAGGTGGCTATCAAAACCAGGCCCTGGCCTAATTCAAATGTTATCTTGAATATATTTCTTCGTGTATGGTACGACCATGTTTCACAGAAACCATTTAATTCTGAATTTCCTCACTGAGAAGTAGAGAACAAATTCAGGCAAGCCCCAAAACTTTTTTACATGAGCTTTGATTTATCTGCATTTCAGTTTGGTGGGTTTCTTTCCTACTTATTTTTCATTGGCACACCCATGAAGCAGAGCCTGAATCTGAGTGGTATGCACCAAGTTAACAGGGATGCTGGTACTTTTGGCTGACTGCCACTGGAGCACATGTTGGCAGCTGTCCTTTCCCCAGCTGCTCTGATCTATGTGTGAACAGTCAGGAGGAGGGAACCCTGAGGAGTCAAAGTGTGCAAGGGAGGAGGGGAAGAGAGAAGAGGTAGGAAACCCCAAGTTTTGCTACTGTCAGAATCCCATGCAGAAATATTTTATCCCCACTGGGGAACATGGTAGTCTGGGCTCGTATCTCTTGCAACCCCTCTCCATGACTGTTTTCTCTTTTGCCTTTTGCTGAAGTCATATATGGCCACCAAGACAACTGATCTCAGCAGACCTCAGCTGTTTCTGTTACTTTCTGTGAAATTCATAAAAGACTGGTAGCTTCCAGAGCACTGTTGTCATGGTGGATCGGTGGTGGTGGTTGTCCAGATTCAGGAAATATACCTTAAGAAGAGTGACCACTGAAATGACAGAGAGCTCAAAGAATCAGATAGATATTAGAATCATACAGTCTGAACTCTCCATGGGATTACCATTTAGTTTCATCCATTGATTATAATTTCCCCTGCTCAGTATTCCTGACAACACTCAGATTCTGTGTGGAGTTATTCCAATGTGTGAAAAAACTACAGCACAGAACATGCCATTGCATGTTAACACATTATTGGCAGGGAATTTTCCTCCATTAAGCTTAATCTGATAATGTAATATCCAGTCATTGCCCCTTGTCCTTTCTTCTGGGAGCAGCAACAAAAAATCAAGTCTAAAGTCTCTTTTCACTAGTCAGTCTTTCTGATTCTTGAATAGCTGCCATCACCATGACATGCCAGCAAGGCAGCTTGGCTTTGGGGGTAGACTTGGACTTGGGATCACAAGACCTAGATTTCAGTCTTGCCCATAATACCGCATGACCATGTGAACATGATTGCCACGTAGCCTTTCTAAACCTTGGTTTCTTCTGTAAAACAGAGACAATAACTCTAGCCAGACCTATCTCATATAGATATTGTAAGAATCATAAATTGTAGATTTAGCACTGAAAAAGAATTCAGAAATATTCAGGTCTAGTCTTCACATTTTAGAGAAGAGGAAACTAAGGTACACAGAAGTCAGTAAAATGACTGAGGCCCACTAAAATGAAAAACACATTTAAAGTGTTTTACAAACTTTAAAGTGATATAAAGTGTTATTTATTATTATTACTATTATAATATACAAGAGGAATATGTGACAGGTTTGTATATTTGTATGTTGATATGTTTGCATGCATGTATGTATATATATAAATACATGTATATGTATATACATATAAAAACATACATATGTATATATATATATATATATATATATATATATTCTCTTTCCTGCTCCCTTCAGTCTTCTCTTCTAGAGAAACACCCCCCTTTCTTTTAATAAGTCTTCCTACGTCAGTTGTTATTCTCAGAATATATTCTAGGTTACCATTTTTCCTTTGTTTGTTTTTGGCATTTTTTTTTTTAATGTGCCGTTAATAAGAGTGGAGAGAGGAGAATTCCAGTATCTTCAGCTCTTTTAAAGAGTCTCTTCAGGCTCTTTGGGCTCTGCCATTGTTTCACATCTTTCTGCCTTTGAGCTTTAAGAGAGAAGATGGATGATGTTAAACTCACTTGAGACTGCTGAAGGAAAAGACTCTGGGAAGAAGTTGATATGAGAAGAACTCACATGTCAGTTGACTTTGGAATTCAGGTTAGATTCTATTGAAACAAAGGATCATATGAACATTAGAGATATTATTTATTCAATCTAAAGACATATGCATGTTTTTTATTTATAAATTCACAAATGGATTCCAACATCCTTTTTCAAAATTTCACATGCACCCAAGCATATTCTATTTCCTTCCCTGGAATCTATAACCTTCAGGTTGAAACCATTGGACCACTGGACCAGATTTAAAGAGGAATTAACAGAAAAATGGAGAGAGGCAAAAAGTGATATGAAGATAATTATGTGTGTGTGTTCATCCTTCGATGCCAGAGAAGACCATGCCATCAGAGAAATAGTGATATGAATTGCATTTGACTTTGTTTTTTGAGTGAGGGAGGGCTGTGCTGGTCACCAGCCTCACTTCTCCTCCAGAGCCATCTGAATCCAGTGACCAGATATTCATCGGGATGATTGATAATGACCCAGGATGAGGCAATTGGGGTTAAGTGACTTGCCCAAGGTCACACATAGTGAATGTCAAGTGTCTGAGGTGAGATTTGAACTCAGGTCCTCCTGACTCCTGCACTGGTGCTCTATCCACTGCACCACCTAGCTGCCCCCAGGAAGATAATTATAAAGGTTAATTAGAATGAATAAGAAGATCCACAAAAGAGAGTGTTAAAAATAGAAGGAAAAAATAAGTCAATAATATGTGTAAAACAACATAAACTTCTGTACTTCCATATGACAAAGATAAAGTAGATAGCTCCTGGCCCATGTTGGTAGAAAGAGAAGAGTTCATTGCTTTATATGGAATTTTACCCTTCAATATTTCTAATGTTTCATTAGAATTTTTAAAGAAATATAGATCATTGACATCTAGGCAAGAGAGGAAACCAGAATTGCTCCTGATCCAAATTTTCAAGTCAATCTTAAGCACACCTCAGACATCCAGAAACCTCAATCTCTGTTCCATCTAATTTGTTCTCAAGAAAAGAACTATAACTACTTCATGCTAAAATGTAAATGATTAACAACATCTTAAAGTATTACCTCTTCCAAAGGGATTTGAACTTTGACAAGAATCAAATACATGAGTTAAGGGAATTAAGATCTTTGAGTGGAATGTCAGGCATCAGTGAGTAGGTGAACTATTTGGGGGGCAGGGGAGGGCTTTCCACCAACCCTGTAACCCCTGCCACCTATTCTGTATACAGATGAGGTTGATGCTAGCAACAGAGGTGAATAAACACACATACACACACACACACACATATACACATACACAGCAAATGAGAACTCTCCCAATAAATCTTATTGGTTTTGTTTGTTTTTAATGAGACTTCCAGTTTTCAAGTATGAATTTCAGTGCATGGTAGCATAACAGAAAAATATCATTGCATCCAGAATCAAAGGACATGGGTGGAAATCCTGACTGGCCTTATTTTAATCTTTACTGCATTGGGGAAGCCACTTTCCCTTTCTTTGATTCAGTTTCTTAATATATAAAAGAAGAAATTTGACAGTGATCCCTAATATTCTACCCAGGTCTCAGTCTATGATTCTATATCCCTATGTCAGCATGGGGCCAATTTAGTCAATATCATATAAATAAGCACTCAACATTTAAAGTGAACTAGCAAACCCAACCTCATGTTTTGTCCTGTCTCCCAGTATGCAAATTGTAGTTTTAATACAGAAAATTCAGATATCATACAGTTAAGAACATTAACATTAGTGTTGTTAGTACATTTATACTATTTATGGACTTCATTTTTAATGCAATTATTTATTACCAAGGCAGTCAGATGGAACAGTGGATAGAACAATGACTTTAGAGTTAGGAATACCTGGGTTCAAGTTTTGTCTCAGATACTTACTAGCTGTGTTATTCTGGACAAGTAACCTAATCCCACACAAATTCTGGAGCAGAGCAAGCCACGCAGAACCTAATCTCTTTTCCTTATCTGTAAGATTAAGTTAATAATAACACTTCCTAGGGTTGTGAGGATCAAATGATACACATGAAGTGCTTTGCAAATCTTACAGGGCTATTCACATGCTAATCATCATCAACTTCAGATATCTGTGATTTCACCTACAGGGATATCCCATCCACCAATTCATGATAGCAACTCTTTTCTATAACTTTGTAAACTGAATCTCAGAAGTTTCATGGACAAATTATGCATTACCCTGTATCCAATTCGACAATGAGTTTCTTGAACCTGGAAAAACTGTTTCTTGGGTGACAAACTTAGACGTACCACATTCAAAGCTTGGAAGGACCTGTAATAGCCTTCATTTTGTGGATATTTGCATCATCATCATCATCATCATCATCATCATCATCATCGCTAGCATTTACATAGCGATTAAAAGTTTACAAAGCACTTCTATATAATCTCACTTGATTCTTGCAACAAAACCTCTAATTTAAGTTCTACGATTATGCTCATTTTACAGTTTATAAAACTGAGGCTAAGAAAGGTTATGGGGCTTACTTAGGATGACATAGCAAAATGTTTGAAACTGTATTTGAAAGCATGTATCCATCTAAATTTGTCTATGTTGTTCAGACATTGTGTTAGTAGAAATACAAAAACAAAAATGAAAATGTACTTGCCTCCAAGGAACTTTCCTTTTCCTGAGTGGAAGCAGATAAGCATTATACAAAGTTGTCCTACTGAGGGAACAAGGAAGTCTCCATAGAATTACAATGTTGAAGGAAGAAAATGATTCTAAAGAGAAGTATATGTATATAAATATACATATGATACAGTTTGTGTATGAGCAAGGACTGGGAGTCAGAATGCCAAGTTCAGGGAACCTCTTGTAATATATATATATATATATATATATATATATATATATATATATATATATATATATATATATATATATATATATATACATATATATACATATATATACATATATATAAATAGTTTGTGGAAATATAAAGTAGGCATAGAGAATGATGTAACATTAGAAATATTGCTTGGAGTCAGATAGCAGAGGACTTAAAGGTCAGGATACGCAAGCTATATTTTATCCTATAGACAGTAGGTAGCTACTAAAGACTTCTGAATAAGGGTGTGAATTAACTGGTAAGATCTTTGCCACAGCATGAAATTCTAACAGCTGTGTGGAGGCTGTATTTGGGAGACTGAATTCAGAAGTTCCAATTAAGCAGTTTTTATTATAGTATAGATAAGAGGAGATAAGGATGTAAGTTAGGGCAGTTGTCAAATGAGTAAAGAGGAAGGGTGAGAATTGTTGTTGAGGTAAAATCAACAAGACTGATCATTTGATTGATACCAAATGGTCAGTGAAAAAGGGTGACACTTCAGCAATTTAATGAATTATGGTTCCTTTAATAGTAACAAATAAATTGGGATAAGAAGAATTTTTGATGAGTCAGATAAAAAAATTTAACTTTGCTTTATATAAAGAAAATAGGGGGGAGGAGCCAAGATGGTGGGGTAGAAAGACTCATGGATGCTAGCTCCAAATCCACAGCCCAGAAATTTTCTGTAAAAAGAACTCCCCACAAATTCTGGAGCAGAGCAAGCCACGCAGAAACACAGTGGAAGAGATTTCCTCCAGAGAGCCCTGGAAAACCATCCCCAGGGGTCTGTCATGCTCCAGACAGCGGAGCCCAAATCCTGCACTGCCCTGGCCATGTGGCCCCAGAGGAGCAGATCTGAGCAGGCTTCAGGGACAGAACCTCTGGAGGCCATGAAGGTCCCTTCACCCACAGGCGCTACAGGTCAGCGAGAGAGATTTCTGGGTTCGCCGAGAGGGGAGCAGGGTATCTCTGTGACTTGGGCCCCCTCAGGAGGCAGCAGCAGAGGCAACAGTGGCCATGGGCTCCCCAAGCAGAAAGGAGCTCAGGTCAATTATCAAAGGTCTCTGCATAAAGCCCCTGAGGGAACTGAGCCTGGGAGGTGGGCCTGCCCCCACCTGAGCACCAGAACTTAAGCTCACATTGAATAGCAGCTGTGCACGCTGTGGAAAGCCCTGAGGCTGGGGACCAGCATTTGAATCTCAGACCCCAAGCACTAGCTGGGTGGATCTAGGTGGGGGTGGAGAGGAATCTCAGAAGTCAGAAATGCCCAGGAAAGGGAAGAAAAATAAGACCATAGAAAGCTATTTTCTTTTTTTTTAATTAAAAATTTATTTATTTAACTTTTTACATTCATTTTCACAAAATTTTGGGTTCCAAATTTTCTCCCCTTTTATCCCCTCCCCCACCCCAATACACAGAGCATTCTAATTTCCCCTATCACCAATCTGCCCTCTCTTCTCTCATCCCTCCCTTCTCTTGTCCCCATCTTCTCTTTTGTCCTGTAGGGCCAGATGACTTTCTATTCCTTATTAACTGTATGTCTTATTTCCTAGTAGCAACAACAATACTCAACAGTTGTTCCTAAAACTTTGAGTTCCAACTTCTCCCCATCCCTCCCTCCCTACCCATTCCCTTTGGGAAGGCAGGAAATTCAATATAGGCCCTATCTGTGTAGTTTTGCAAATGACTTCCATAATAGTCGTGTTGTGTGAGACGAACTGAATTACCCTCCATCCCATCCTGTCCCTCATTGTTTCTATTCTGTCTTTTGATCCTATCCCTCCCGGAGTGTTGACTTCAAATTGTTCCCTCCTCCCATAGCCCTCCCTTCCATCATCCCCTCCCCCTTGCTTATCTCCTTCTCCCCCACTTTCCTGTACTGTAAGATAGGTTTTCATACCAAAATGAGTGTGCATTTTATTCCTTCCTTTAGTCAAATGTGATGAGGGTAACCTTCTTGTTTTTGTTCTCAGCTCTCCTCTTTTTCCCTCCACTAAAAAGTCTCCTGCTTGCCTCTTAAATGACATATAATTTACCCCATTCCATTTCACCCTCTTTCCTCCCCCTACCTTTCTCTCTCACCATTTACCTTAATTTCTTTTAAGATATGGTCCCATCCTATTCAGTTCACTCTGTGCTCTCTGTCTCTGTATGTGTGTGCATGTGTGTATGTGTGTGTGCGCGTGCATGCATGTACATGTGTGTGTGTGATCCCACCAACTACCCAGATACTGAAAAGTTTTAAGAGTTACAAATATTGTCTTTCCATGCAGGAATGTAAACAGTTCACTTTTGGTAAGTCCCTTAAGACTTCTCTTTGCTGTTGACTTTTTCATGCTTCTTCTCATTCTTGTGTTTGAAAGTCAAATTTTCTTTTCAGCTCTGGTCTTTTCATTAAGAATACTTGAAAGTCCTCCGTTTCATTGAAAGAACATATTTTCCCCTGAAGTATTATACTCATTTTTGCTGGGTAGGTGATTCTTGGTTTGAGTCCTAGTTCCTTTGACTTCTGGAATATCCTATTCCATGCCCTTCAATCCCTTAATGTAGAAGCTGCTAGACCTTGAGTTATCCTGATTGTATTTCCACAATACTGGAATTGTTTCTTTCTAGCTGCTTGTAAGATTTTCTCCTTGACCTGGGAATTCTGGAATTTGGCCACAATGTTCCTAGGATTTTTCTCTTTGGTCTTTTTTCCCCCTTTTCTGGGCATTTTCACAGCCAGTTACTTCGCTTCTGATATTCCTTTCCATACCCACCTCACCTCCAGGTCTGCTCAGCTAGTGCTTGGGGTCTGACATTCAAATGTTGCTTCTCAGTCTCAGGACTTTCATTGGGGGCAGGGCTGCTATTCAGTGTGAGGTTAAGTTCAGGTGCTCAGGTGGGGTCAGGGCTGTCACACAGGGTTCATTTCCCTCAGGGGGTTTATGTGGAAATCTTCAACAATGGATCTGAGCTCCTGTCTTCTTTGGTAGTCCCTGTCCACTGCTGCCTCTGCTGATGCCTCCTGAGGGGGTCTGAGTTATGTGGACATCCCACTCCCCTCTTGGTGAGCCTGACAGTCTCTCTCAGTAACCTTTGGCGTCTATGGGTGAATAGACCTGTGTGGCTGCTGGAGATTCTGTCCCTGAAGCCTGCTCAGACCTGGTCCTCTCAGTGCCACACGGTCAAGGCAGGGCTGGGCTCTGCTCCAGGTCCGGTGCATGACGGACTTTTGATGTTGGTTTTTCAGGGCTCTCTGGAACTGAAATCTCCTCTACTCCGTTGTTGTGTGGCTTCCACTGCTCCAGAATTTGTTGGGAGTTCCTCTTTACAGGTACTTTGTGGGCTGTGTGTTCGGAGCTAGCATATGTGAATCTTTCTACTCTGACATTTTGGATCCTCCCCCCATCCTTGTTTTTAGAGATAAGAAAACTGAGGCAAAAATAGATTAAGTGACATCCATAGTATCTGAGCTAGGAAGCATCAGGGATTCACACTGGTCTCTTGCAACTTCAAATTCAATATCTTGTCTCTTATGATTGAAATGCAGGTGTTGGGAGCCTGTGGCAAATTCCACACCCTTGAAAGCCACTTTCTCCAATGTCAGGTATTTCTTAAACCTCAGGTAGTCCCTGCCTTCAGGGAGCTTATGTTTTATAGGCAATAGACAAGATCACCCAGACAAATAAAAGCTAAATAATTAAAAGGGATAGGCACCCTTAATTGAAGGGGCATGGTCATGAAAGGCTTCCTTCATAGCCATCTTACCACTGAACTGCATTCCAAGGCTCTGTTTTCTCTTTACCCTGATTTGGTGACTTTATGCACTCTGGTGGCTCCACTTATTATCTTTATGTACAGCACTCCCAGATTAACATATTCAGCGATAGAATCGTTCCTGAACTCCTGTCACTTTTCTTGAACTGCCTATTAGATATTTCAAACTGCATAACCTGTAAGTATCTTAAGCTTGAGAGGTGCAAAAGAGAGATCTTTATTTTCTCCTATAAACCATGCCTCTTTTGAATTTTCATCTTTGCTGAGGGTGCTACTTGACTTCCAGTCAACAGGGTTTGAAACCCTAGTGTTATCCTTTACTATCCACTTTCCCTTTCACTATACATCAAATCAGACACCTAGGTGGTACTTGAGCTTGGAGTCAGTAAGATGCACTTTTGTGAGTTCAAATCTGGCCTCAGATATTTACTGTGACCCTGGGCAAGTCACTTAACCTTGTTTGCCTCTGTTTTCTCAAATGACCTGGAGAAGGAAACGGCAAACCACTTCAAATTAATTGCCAAAAAAATCTCAAATGGGGTCTCAAAGAGTCAGATAAGACTGAAATAATTGAAAGAGTAAATGGTGCTAACACGATTATTTCAATTAAATCAATTTTGGCCTTTTAGTCTTTGTCTTTATATTTATATTGCAATATTAGTGCATCTTTTTTTTTCACTCCACTTTCTTTGCCATGTAGCATTTTCATACAAGTCTTTACAGGGATTTTTTTTTCTGAATTTTTAAAAAGATTCATCATTCTTTACAAAAACAGTAATGTTCTATTACATTTAAATAGGATAGTGTCTTCATCACTTCCCCAATCACTGATCACATATTTTGTTTCTAACTTTTTGCTCTTGCAAATATTGCACATTGATACATTGGTCTCCACCAATCTTTCCTTGCCATCAGAAATCTCCTTGGGATATAGGGGCAGTAGGTCAAAGGGCATAAACCCTTTAATAACTTTGTTTGCAGAATTCCAAATTATTTTTCAGAACAGTTAAACAAATTCATAACTCAATCAGCAGTAAGTTACCATGCTTATCTTTGCTTAACTCTCTTATATCCTGAGATTTTTTTTTCTTCTTCTGCATATTTGCTAGCTTGATGGGAGTCAAATGAAACCTCTAAATTTTTAATTTATTCTACTTCTCAGATTTTTAGTGATTTCAAACTAATTGATTGCTTATTGATTTAAAAATATTACTTAAAACAATATATTTCAGGAAAGACATTCAGAGTCAAGGTGGTTAAGTAAGTAGTAAATCAATGTAATCCTCCCATACTTCCCTCCTAGCCACCATAAATTAGCACCCCAAAACAAATCCTGGAACTGCAGAACCAGTAAAAAGACAGAATGAAGCAATCTTTTAACCCATGAAACTTAGAAGATCAGCAAGAAAGGTCTATCTTAGTTGGGTAAAAGAAGAACGCATTCCAGGATAAGAAATGTAGCAGCAAACGAGTAGCAAGCACCACTGCAGCAAAACAATGGGAGATCCTGAGTTCCAGTGCAGTGGACCAGGTAAATGACAACACCAGGACCTCCTGTGTTTCTTAGCATAGACACAGAAACTGACAGATTCCAACTTGGAGAACCTTCACATGCATTAGTGTGGCCCCAGGGAAAAAGGCATACTCCAGTATGACAAGAGAGTAGACCAGACCACTATGTGCTTCAGTGCAGCCTTGTGAAATGCAGAAAAAAAATCCATTGAGCCTCAGCACAAGCCAGACACTACCACCAGGAACTTAGTTCAGCACTAGGTAAGCTGACAGACTTCTACTGACCCCCTACAGACTCTAGCAGCACCAGACCACCCCCATCCCTTTCTCTCAGCACAGCACTAGGGTCCCCAGAGGGGCCCAGGCCAACATCAGGTAAACAGTCAGGGCCTACAGCCACTCACATAAGAAACTGGAGACAGTATTTCTTAGACCCTTGGTAGCAGAGTTCAAAATTAAAAGAAAGGGAAAAGATAAAAAAAAGAATCTGACAATAGAAAGGTATTATGGTAACAGGGAAAACCAAGACACAAACTCAAAAGAGGGCAACCATGTCAAAACACCAATGAGAAAAACAAAAATGGAAATAGGAAGTAGTCTCAAACTCAGAAAGAACTCATGGAAGAGCTCAAAAAGGAGCACAAAAATCATATGAGAGGTACAAGAAAAAACTGGAAAAGAAATGAGAGTGACATGAGAGAATTATGGGAAAAAAATTTCAAGAGCTTGGAAACCTTCTTAAAACATAGAATTGACCAAATAGAAAAAGAGATACAAATATCCACAGAAGAAAGCAGCTCCATAAAGAGTACAATTAGCCAAATGGAAAAGAAAATACAAAATTAAGGAAAGCAGCATCATAAAAGGTAGAATTGGGAAAGTGTAAGCTAAGAACTTAGACATCAAGGCTCAATAAAACAAATTCAAAGGTGAAAAAAAGGAAGAAAATATAAAATACTTCATGGATAAAACAACTGACCTGAAATATAGATCTATGAGAGACAATATCAGAACGACTGGACTACCTGAAAACCATAATCAAAAGGAGGACTTGGACAATAACTATGAAGAAATTATCTAGGGAATCAGCCCTGATGTCCTGGAAGCAGATGCAAAATAAGCAATGTAAGAATCCACCAAACACCTCAGGAAAGAGATTCCAAAATAAGAACACCAAGGAACATTATAGCCAGATTTCAGAACTGTCTGACCAAGAAAAATAATACCACAAGTAACCAGAAGAAACAGTTCAAATATCGAAGAGTCATTCTAAGGATTACATAGGGCTCAGCAGCTGTAACATTAAAGTACTGGAGGTCATGCAACATGATATTCCAGAAAGCAAAGGAGTTAGAATTAGAATCATTTACTTGGCCAAATTAAGTATAACATATGCAGGGAAAACATGTTCATTCAATGAAACAGAAGGCTTTCAAGATTTCATATGAAGAAGACCAGAACTAAAGAAAAATTTGACCTCTAATATCAAGACCCAAGAGAAGCATAATAACAAGGTAAAAAGTGAAAAGAAAACATAAAAAAAATTCAACAGAGCTATATTCCTACCTGGGAAGATGGTGCTTATAATTCTGAATATTCACAGACAGAGGGTATGGCTATAAAGTGAATTTGAGGGAATGGCATCAAAAACTAAAGAATGAGAATGGGATAAATTATCTCACATGAAGAGGTAAAAAAGACCTGTTAATGAAATGAAAGATGAGAGAGTGGACAACAAGTATGACTTGAACCTTTCTCTCATCAGTATTGTCTCAAAGAGAGAATCATGTACACAGTCTGATGAATATAGAAATCTATCTTCCCTGACAGGGAAGGAAGAGGGGTGGATGTCAACTAAAGGAAGAAGGGTAGGAACTGATAGACGGAAGGGCAGATGACAGGAAGTGAAAGAGAGAAGCAAAGCACTGATGAGAAGGGAAAGGGTAAAAGGAGAGGATAGACAGGAGGAAGAACAGAATGGAGAGAAATGCAGTTATTAATCATCATTGTGAATGTGAATTGGATGAACTCTCCCATAAAACAGAAGTGGATAGCTAAGTGGATTAAAAGCCAGAATCTACAATATGTTGTTCTCAAAAAACACAAGAAGAGAGAAGAGAGACACATATGCAGAGTAAAGGTAAAGGACTGAAGCAGAATATATTATGCTCCAGCTAATGTTAGAAAAAAAAAAGTAGGGATAGCAATTCTGATTTCAAAGTAAAAGCAAAAATAAACCTAATTAAGGAATAAGGAAGGAAACTACATTTCACCAAAAAGGTACCATAGACAATGAAGTAACACTAATATTAAACACACGTACCAAAGCAGTATAGCATCCAATATTTTTTTACTGGTGCACTGTAATTTTTTTATTATTTTATTTATTTTTGGTGTTCTACAATCACTTCCATATAACTTATATCCCCCCCCACATGGCATACAATTTTACATAGGTTCTATACATACATTCCTATTAAATACATTTCATCTTAGTCATTCTGCATAGAAGAATTAAAATGAATGGAAGACATAAAACAAACCAAAATGTAATACAAAAGAAAATGATCTGCTACATTCTATCATCAAATTCCATAGTTCTTTCTCTGAATGTGGAAGATATTTTGCTTTAAGAGACCCAATGGGAATTTTTTAAGTCCTTGCATTGCAATGAAGATCTAAATCAACCAGAAAAAATCGTTGCACACTGGCTGTTGCTGTGTATAAAGTTCTCCTGGTTCTGCTCCTTTTACTCAGCATCAGTTCATATAAGTCATTCCAGGCCTCTCTGAAGTCTTCCTTTTCATCATTTCTTATAGCACAATAGTATTTCATTACATTGATACACCACGTTTGTTCAACCATTCCCTAATTGATGGGCATCCCCTTGATTTCCAGCTTTTGGTCACCACGGAGAGTGCTGCTATAAATATTTTTGTACATGTGAGACTCTTTGCCCTTTTTATGCTCTCTTGGAGATACAGTCCTAGAAGAGGTACTATTGGGTCAAAAGGTATGCACATTTTGTAGCCCTTTTGGCCAAATTGCTCTCCAGAATGGTTGGATCAGCTCACATCTCCACCATCAATGAATTAGTGTTCCAGCTCTCCTACATCTTCTCCAACATTTATCATCATCCTGCTTTATGTAGCCAATCTGATAGGTTTGATGTGGTATCTCAGAGTTGTTTTGATTTGCATTTCTCTAATAAATAGTGATTTAGAGTATTTTTTCATATGACTATAGATAGCTTTGATTTCTTCCTCTGAAAACTGTCTGTTCATATCCTTTAACCGTTTATCAATTAGGCAATGTCTTGTATTCTTGTACCTTTGACTCAGTTCTCTATATATTTTAGAAATGAGCCCTTTATCACAGACACTAATTGCAAAAACTCTTTCCCAATTTTCTTCTTCCCTTCTAATCTTGGTTGCATTGATTTTGCTTGTGCAAAAACTTTTCAATTTAATATAATCAAAATTATCCATTTTACACTTCATAATGTTTTCTGTCTCTTTAGTAAAAAATTCTTCCCTTCTCTACAAATCTGATAAATACACTATTTACTTCACTAATTTGCTTATAGTATCAATCTTTATACCTAGATCATGTACTCATTTGAACTTTATTCTTATGTATGGTGTCAATCATTGGTCTATGCCTAATTTCTGCCACACTGTTATCCAGTTTTCCCAGCAATTTTTGTCAAACACTGAGTTCTTATCTCAGAAACTGGGGTCCTTGGGTTTATCAAGCAGTAGATTGCTATATTCATTGACTACTATATCTTGGGTACCTAACCTATTCCACTGGTCTACCCTTCTGTTTCTTAGCCAGTACCAGGTGATTTTGATAATTGCTAGCACCCAATTTCTTAAAGGAGAAGTTAAGTGAATACAGGAAGAAATAGCACAACAATATTAGTGAAGAAATTCAACTGTTTTTTCTCAGAACTTGATAAATCCAACAAAAAAATAAACAAGAAAGAAACTAAAGAGGTAGAAAGAATATTAGAAAAGTTATATATGATCGATCCTTGGCATGATTTAGACATAAAAGTTGATACCTTAAGCAAATTAGAAGAGCTAGGAATAGTGTTCCTGTCAGACTTATGGGAAGGGGATGAATTCTTGACTAAACAAGAGATAGAGAGCATTACAAAATGTAAAAAGGATAAATTTGCTTATGTTAATTTAAAAAAAAAACTTTTTTCAAACAAAACCAATGCAACCAATAATAGAAACAAAAATAGAAAGGTAATAAACAATCTTTACAGCAAATATCTCTGATAAAGGCAACATTTCTCAAATGTATAAAGGACTGAGTCAAATTTACAAGACAAATTCACTCTCCAAATGGTAAATTGTGAAAGGATAGGAACCGTTAATTTTCAGATGAAAAAAAATACAACTATTTATAGGCATATGAAAAGGTGCTCAAAATTATTTTAGATTAGAAAAATGCAGATTAAAACAACTCTGAGGTACCACCTCCCACCTATCAAATTGATTAATATGAAAGAAAAGGAAAGTGATAAATGCTGGAGAAGATGTGGGAAAATTTGGACACTAATGCACTGTTGGAGCTGTGAAGTGATCCAACCATTCTGGAAAGAACTTTGGCAGTATACTCAAAAGGCAACCAAACTGTTCATAGCCTTTAATCCAGAAATACAATGCCACTTGTGTAAAAATATTCATAGCAGCCATTTTCATGGTGACAAAACATTGGAAATTGAGGGGATGTCCATTAATTGGGGAATGACTAAACAAGCTGTGGCATGTGAATATAACAGAATAGTAATTTGCAATAAGAAATGATGACACGTAGATTACAGAAAACCTGGAATGACTTGTACAAACTGATGCAAAGTGAAATGAGCAGAACCAGAAAAACATTGTACACAATGTCAGCAACATTGTGTGATCCAGTATGAATGCTTTACTTTTTCTCAGTAACACAATGATCCAAGACAAGTACAAAGGATTCATTAAGGAAAACGCTATCCACAACCAGATAAAGAACTGATGAATTCTGAATGCAGATCAAATTATATTTGTTTTCACTTACTTTATTCTTTCTTGTCTTTTTTCCCTTTTGATCTGTTTCTTCTTTCACAACTGTGACTAATAAGGAAATATGTTTTACATGTTAGCATATTTATAACCTATATCAAATTGCCTACTCTTTTCAGAAGAGGGAAGGGAGGAAGGGAAAAATTTGGAACCCCAAATCTTGTAGAAATACATGCTAAATTTCTTCTTAAAATATAACTGAGGAAAAGATAAAATAGTAATAAAATATTTAAAAAATCTTTCTATAGCATGCTTTTTAGGGAACGTCTCAAGTCATCAAGGATTTAATAAACATCTATCATAGTGCAAGGCATTGTGCTAAGGACTAGATACACAGAGAAAAACCAAAACACACTCTTCTCTTGAGGAAATAAAAATTTATTGAGGAGATAACAAGAGAATAATTATATAAAATGAGTTCTTTTCCTAGGAAAAGGATAGTTGCTATACTTGGAATTCTCTACTTTATCTGATGTGAAGAAAAAATAATGTAAAAGATTGCTTCAGTTCCAGGTTTGGCTAATTTTTCTCTATCCATAATTGTGAAAAACACAAATTGACATTGTCTTCTGTATTAAATATTTTAAATTATAGTTTTTTTATAGATATTTGTTATTATAATGTGGACAAACATCAAGAAACCTGAACATTTCCCTTTACAATGTACCGAATAAGAAGACTGTATATGAAACTATGGATATCCACTATATGCAGCATTATAAAAGTTGATTCCACATTTTTTCATTATAGTTCAACAATATCCTATCTTTTTGTTTCTTCTTCTGACTTTTCTTCTCTCTAGAATTTATTTTTGATAATTCATTGCCATTTCTTTTCCTTTTCCTATAATGCTATTATTGTTATCACTCTCCTCCCAGTTCTACTTTATCAAAAAATTAAATAAATTTTAAAAGTCTCTTACTTTAATTTTGAGAAGTAGAATAAAGAAGATTACCAAAGACATTTTCTTGAGGAAAGGAGGCAGGCTGGGCATGTCAGGAAAGTGAGCCATAACAAATGGACACTCAGAGTGCCACATTACTCTCTAGGAAAAAGTAAAAAAGATCTAACCCAATGTGCTGAGCATCTATGGAATGCTATGGAGTACTTAATGAAAATGTGGATGAGAATGGCACATGATGAGTAAGTATGGATGGGTTTGTGGTCATCACTGGTGGAGCAAGTATCTCATAGATCAGAAGAATGTGGAATTGGAATCTATGAGCATTCTTGGGTTGGAAGTTTAATTCTGGCTGAAAAGAAGTGCTGATAGGTAGATAGTGATACTAAAAACAATACTTATCAGTACTTCTCTGATGAACACAGCAGGCAAGATATGAGTCATTTGGCAATCCCAGCATCACTGATTTTTCATTTACCCTATCCACATTTTTGTATTGCTTGAAGTCTACTGCAAACAGTAGTTAGGGCAAATATTGGTTTCATTTTACTGATCAAGAAACTGAGGCTCAGAGATGTGATTTGCCTCAGATCTAGTAATTCAGATTTAAAAAAGAACAACTTTTGCTGGACTGCAGGTTAGATACAAAGTCCAGTGCTCATTTTTTCTATCTTTATCTCCATCTCTATCTCTGTCTTTATTAATAGAGGAATGATGAGCATTGGGCTTTGTGTCAGACCTATGTTTGAACCTAGGCTCTTTTTAGAACTTGCTATGTGTATAATCTTAGGTAAATCATTTCTCCTTTCTGATCATCAATTTCTTCTATAAAAAGAAAATATTAATGCTTACCCTACTTGATCTTTTGGTAAAATAAAGTAGTGCTGAAAAAAATAACATCCTGGCAGGGTGAAAGGCAGTTGTTGCTAGTGTTGCCAAATAATTCAAATTTGACTGACTTGATTGGTATTTTTATCACAGAATCACTGGCATTCGGGTTGTTTAAGGTACTAAATTGGATGAGAATTTCTGGCAAAGAGAGTGTAGGGGAATCTCTTAATGATAAATACTCTTATGGCCTGTGTGTGTGTGTGTGTTTGCTTTTATTTTGATAATCTTTAATGTGTTTTGTGCATTTGTTGGTTTCAATTTTGTTCCAGGAGTTGAAGGATATATTTTGGATAAGACAATAGAATGACTGAGACTTTTTCTGTCTATCTTTCAAGCAGACCATATGGATAGTTCTGCCTGTAAGTAGAGGAAAGGGCTACCAAGCAGAGGGGTAGCTAAGTAGCATCTAGTCAGTGAAGAGAAAATATCTCAAGCTTTTAAGGAAAATACCACCATCCCTTTCAGAAGAACCTGGGGAAAGTGTTTGAGGTTGCTAAATCAGCTTGTGCCCTAGGAGTAGAAGTCATTAAGCTATCTCTCCTTAGAGGTTATTCTGACAACTAATCAACCTTTCCATTTTTTATTGAAGACAAATCAATTACACTGCTTACTAGACTCAATTTCAATTCACTGACTGGCCTGCTGATAAGTTGTGCCAATTAATATCTAAAGAAAGATGAAGGAAAGTCAGTATGCAGGAATGACCAAGGAGAAAGGAGGCAGAATTTGCTGTTGGAAGGTGAAAATGTGATTTCTCATTTCCCTCTTTTCTTTTTTCATATACAAGCTCTTGATATAGCATTAGACTGTTTTCTCAAACCAAATCAATGTAACTAGTAAAGTGTAAAATGTTTGGCCATTATCCTGATGATCTTTGTTCTGGCATTTCTGACATCTAAATTTACTGATATTGATATTATAAGCCATTTTATGTTTTCATTTGTTTAAACTAAATTTGTAGCTTAGCTTATTGATTTTGCAATCAAAGCATAGTTTACTGCAGGGTTTATCAAATGAACTTTTAAATACACATATTCATTCACTCATGCCTTAATTCAACAAGCATTTATTAAAGCTCTGTTATGTGGCCAGTCTCATGTTAAAAGCTGTGAGGATTTATTTTTTTGAAGTGAAAATTGTCATTCATACCTTCTAACTCCTCTAATAAACTGAGTCAAGATATACATGTATAAAAAAAGAACAACTTAAATTGTAAATTGTCAGGACAGACAGAGAGAGACACACAGAGATGATATAGACCTTTAATAAAAGAAAGACAAATTTCATAGTAAATAAAAGATCAGCATGGGATAATGGAAATCTGTGAATACTTCACAGTTAAAGTAGTGCTTCAGTGATCTTTTTAAGGAAATATGAGATATGCATTGCTAGCAAGAAAGAATAAGTACTGTTGAGGGGGCCTACATAGGAAACAGGAAAGAGATAAGGATGAGTGTGGTTTGTATGGGGGGAGTAGGGAGGTTTAGGAAGGTTAGAACTGGTTAATGGAAAGCTATGTATGTC
The DNA here is from genome assembly GCA_023548195.1 of Bettongia penicillata ogilbyi. Taxonomy (NCBI): domain Eukaryota; kingdom Metazoa; phylum Chordata; class Mammalia; order Diprotodontia; family Potoroidae; genus Bettongia; species Bettongia penicillata. Next base: position 7,533,681 of record JAJHZJ010000237.1, on the reverse strand, counting down.
ATTTTGATGAATTTGAATTCATCATGTTTGATCAACTTATGTTCTAAAACAAGAAAAGTATAACGCTAAAAATATGATTCTAGGAAAACCAAGCAGGCAGTATCCTACAGGAGAAGTTGTAGTAAGGATTAAACTTTGTGTAAGGGCCTGGAGTCAGGAAGACATCTTACTGAATCCAAAACAGTCCTCAACACTTACTAATATTGTTAGACTGGGCAAGTCATTAATGTGATTTTTCATCATTTTTTTCTCTGTATTTTCCTCATCTATAAAATGAGTTGGAGAAGGAAATGTCAAATGTGAAACCATTCCAGTGCCTTTGCCAAGAATGGGATCATGAAGGGTCAGATGCTACTGAAAATGACCAAGCAACAACAAATCTTATCAGGAAACTACTGCAAAGTATCTGGCTCACAGTAGATGTTTCATAAGTGTTCATTGGATAATTGATTGTAACTATACCGGAATGACGTAACAAGGGCTTGGTCAAAAGTGGTGGCAATAGGAATGGACATTATAGATACACTAAGATATTGCAAAGGAAAAATTGACCTTGAACATAAGAAAGGAGATGTTATTGACAGAAATGGGAACTTTGGAATGAGCAATCAATTTCTCAGAAAGTTGGAAATGGTAAGAGTAGAGGATCAGAGAAACAGAGAGAAAATTTGAATTTTAAATGAGAAAGTAATATCCCAATGGCAATGATTTTTATTAAGAATTTATTGCTAAAACTTGGGAAGTGACGAAGGTTGGAAATATAAGTTTATGATGCAGTAGCATAAAGGTGAAAGTTAAAACTATGTTTATAAAAGACCTTTCCAATTCCAAGAGATGGTGACCTTTCTACCCCCTTTTAGTTCTGAGAATCTGCAATCTGAAGATTGGTGTAAAGGTGGAATTCAAAATCTAAGGATAAAATCTTCTGGGGTCCTAGAGTTAATTGTATGTGAGAGAGAAAAAAGATGAAAAGTAGGAGAAATTGGTATGTTTCCCAGGGAAGTAATTCAAGTCAACAAAGAATTTATCAGATGTTTACTATATCCCAGGCACTGTGCAAAGCCTTGAGAATACAGGTGTAAACAGGAAGAAAAAACAGTCTCTGTCTCACGGAGTTTACATTCTAATGCGGGAGACAATACATAAAAGAACCAGAAGGGGATATTATTGGAGAGATGAAGGTGCCTGAGAGGAGAGAAAGAGGTCTAGAGAATCGGGAGCGCGGACTGAAAAATGTTGAAAACATGACACTTTGCTTTCTTCAAAAAACAGAGGTTCTTGGAGGAACTAACCAATCAGAGAGAGAAGAGACCGGGATGAAATATACCTCCAATGTGAAAAGTCTAGAGGTGAACTAAACTTTCATGACAAAGAGAATTTTTTCCCCCATGGTAAAGAAAATCCAGAGGATCAATAGTGAACCCTAGAGAGGAATAATATGGCATTCCATATTAAAAAGACATAATATAATTATATAATATAATATATATAATATAATGTTACAGGGGAAAGTTCAGTTGATGTACATAGAAAGACATTACCACTTTTTAAATATATATGGTCATTTTGGTATGAGACTGATGTGAATTCATCAGAATAAAAAAATGAGATAAATGAGACCAAAGTGTCTATGGTGATTTCAATATAGGGAATGACCTGTCATAAGAAATAAAGAATCATTTCCATAATGATGGTGACCTTGTTAAAGATATTACTGAATTCTAGAATCATCCTTAATGTTAGCAAATGATCTTGGCATGGAGAAGAGTAAGTAGACAACATTACTGATGATTGCAAGATGATGGCATGGGAAAGTGACTTTCAATGTATGAATATTTATAATTAAGCATTTATTTTTATGGGATTGTGGATTTAGAGTTTGAATGAACCTTGGAAGTCATCTAGAGTAGACTGTCTCATTTTACAAATGAGAAAACTGGGATCTAGGCAAGTTAAAGGATTTGCAGACGATCATACAAGGAGTATTACATTTGGAATGAAACCCTGGTCCTTTGATTCCAGGGTTGCTAACTTTCCATGATACAACTAATTGGTTTTAGTATTTTACACAGAAGTATCAATGCAAGTGCATTATTAAATACTCTTATAGAGCCTGACAGATGGAGGATTATGTGAAAACTACAATTATATCAGAAAATGTTTCAGTGTCTATCATGCTACTATATTTTTTTAGTTTGGATCGAGATATATAGAAGCCAGCAGATGTAGTGGGGAAAACCAATGACCTGAGAATTAAGGGTCCTGTTTTCTATTCCTGACTTTGCAAAAAATTACGTATATATATATATATATATATATATATATATATATATATATATATATATGTGTGTGTGTGTGTGTGTGTGTGTGTGTGTGTGTATATACATATACATATATGTATATATGTGTGTATATGTATGTGTGTGTATACTTAGACTCTATATACATGAGTTATCATCTAAAGGATGAAGAGATTGGAACAGATCATCTCTGGAGTTTCTGCAGCTGTAAATCTATATGATTCTGAATTTTAAAATGTTTTTAAAAGTAATTTTTAAAAGAATACCAATATACTGTGGTAGAAAGAAAACTGGAATAGGAGTAAGAAGGCTGTTCTAGCTGATAACCACCAATAACTTGTTACATGACCCTTGATTAATCATTTCATTATCCTCTGTATCATTTTCACCATTTCTAATTCAAATAGGATAGGCTAAATGACTTCTAAGTAACCATTTTCCTCTAACACTCTGCAACTCCTAATAAGATATCCTTTGACTTATTAAAAAAGTCTGTGCCGAAATCGTTCAAGAAAAGGTAGGGAAACATAATATTTCTTTATTAATTTTAGAATCCAGAATGCTATAAAAGGGTATGAAAAATTAAGGTCTTTGTTTTTGTCCTTTGACCCACATTATAGGTGCATTCACATATGATTTTTTTTTCCCCATTCATTTTGTATATGTTACCTTTTCCACTAAATGACACATTAATGTCCTTTTCTGAACTAAGGACATACCTTATTTATATGTGATAGCAACATCATAAATTGCCTGAGCCATTGAAAACAATAAACTGAGCATGTTACAGAAGGAGCCAGTGCCTTTCATTGGTATTATCTCTTTCAAGATGACAGGCTATCTCAGGAGGCTGGAGAATTCTTAGTTGTACGAGTTTGTGACTAATAGCTGGTTTGATGTGACAAGAGCTGGCTGTCTTGGGAAATTGAACCATCTTTAAGCTCGATACCCTTTGTGTCTCATTCTTTGTAGGTTATTGTTCTGAGGTCTGAGGGGACCTCTTTTACAGTTTGCATTCACAGAGAATATGAGATCAGCAAGAACTCTGTAGTTTTACTGTCTTTATTGATTTGTTGCCATTCTAGCTGGTAGCTAATTTGCTTGTTAGCAAACATTTTAAGAGCTATTTATATTTTTTCAGTCAGCTTTAGCTTAGAAACTTTGATACTTTGATTTGGTACCTCAGTTTCCTCATCTACAAAAATGGAGTTTAATTTCCATCTTTAAGCCCTATTATTCAAGTGATGTGGACATTCTTTTCAATGTGAATAATTGTAACCCATTCATGTCCTTTCAAGTCTATGATTCTGAAAGGGGATACTTTACTCAGATGAAGCAGAATAGATAAAGGATGGTGGTGGAGTGTCATTGAAAAGGTGACAAACTCATCTGAATAAAATTCAGGGAAGTGTACTCAAGAGTGTATTTGCATGGAGATAAGTGAAAGCAGAAATAGAGGTGATATTGCCATTGCAGTAAATTATAGAAAATCTATAAAGAAGGGTAAAGGGAAAATAAATGAAGAGTTTGAGTGGAAAAATGCATATACCTGATATAGAGACCTCAGGAGGGATTTTAATTATCTAGATATTGAATGGAAAGTTCATTCTGTCTTAATCATAGCTGCTAGTAAATTTTTGAACCTTCTTAAAAATAGTTTCCTTCCTTGAAAAGTAGATGGGAAATTCTGAAGTTTATTCTCAACGACATGGTAGCACTTTGTGAATCTTAAAGCACAATATATTGTTGTTATTATCATTATCATTTGTAGTCAGGTTGAATAGTATTACTATTAGAGGGCCCTTCTTACTCAGAACCATACATATGCATGCATATACATGCATATATATGTATATAAATATACACATATATACACATATACACATACACACATACACATATATGCACATACATATATATACACACGCATATATATATATAAATACATATATAAACATCTCCATCTATTGACAGAAAGATATAAATATCTATCTATAGACAAAGATATGTCTATAGATATAGATAAAGCTAGGTGAAAGAGTGAGCAGTTCTGGTCTTGGAGTCAGGAAGAAATACGAGTTCAAACATTGTCTCAGATACTTCCTAGCTGTTTGACTCTGGGCAAGTCACTGTCTCTCAGCCATGGATTCTTCATCTGCAAAATGGGGTGAATAACACTGCTTCACAAAGTTACTGTGAGTATCAAACGAGATAATGTATGTAAAGCACTTTGCAAACTTTCAAGCCTTATATAAATGCTAGGGGTTGTTATATATAATATAAAACATGTATGTTATATATTTATTGATTATAGAGAATGCATATATTGTACTACATTGTAATGGATGTTATATATATATATATATATATATATATATATATATATTTTTGAAAATGTATGGAAATGTTAATTATGGATTTAACAATTAGTATTTCCTAGGTACCTTTCCTGTCTGGAACTATGTCCTTTTTCTTGAGAAAATTGATTCAACTAAGAATATGTAACCACAGGAATGAGGCACAAAATTGTGGGGTCCTTAGTTTTCTGCCTAAGGCTACTTATGCAGCTGTTTTAACTCTAGCCAGCTAAATAGCTCATTCAATTGCCTCGGATTTCTTAACTGTTCCCTGTTAATGTAGTACAGATGTGGATTTCTCACATCATCATTAAAAGCTATGTTTAAATAATCATACCTAAAGTAGAGGTGCCATTCCACAAATGATATTGACAATAACCAACAAATTCACAGAACTTCAGAAGTGGGACAGGTCTTTGGGGTCATATATTCCAGCTCATAACCAACAAAAAATCCCCTCTGTAATATTTCTGACAAATGATTATACAATAGTCAAGTATTGGGGAACCTATTACCTGCTATATCCCATATTCTACTTTTGTACAACTCTAATTGTTCAAAGTTTTTCCTGACTTTAACCATAAATGTTTCTCTTTGGATTTTTCTTCCATCCAGAGATTCTGCTCTTTGGGACCAGAACAAGTTTACTCCCTTTCCATAATACATCCCTTCGTTTATTTAAAGGCAGCTATGTGCTTTCTACTCTTCCCCAAGCCTTCTCTTATTTAGACTTAACAGCCCAAGTTTCTTCAACGTATATTCATTAGATCCTTCACCATTCTGGCTGTCCTAGAAGCTTTCCATCTTATCAACATCCTCCCTAATCTGTGGGGCCCACAACTGAAAACAAAACCCCAGATTTGGTCAGAGCAGGGTAGAGGACAGAACCATTACTTCCTCTTTCCAGGAAGTTATCCATATTTCTCCTAATACTGCTCACCATCACGTTATCTTACTTGACTTGGTTACTCATATTTTTGAAGCCTTTTAAGACTCCCAGATCTTTTTCATACAAACTACTATCTCACAATGCTTCCTCATCTTGGACATATGAAGTCAATTTCTTCAAATCAAGCATAAGTCTTTACATTTATTCCTATCCAATTTCATCTTATTAGATTCAGCTAAATGTTTTAATCTATTAAGATCTTTGGATCTTTATCTAGTCATTGAGACTACTGAATATAACCCACATTTGTAGCATCTGCAAATCTGAAAAGGATACCACCCATGCTTTTATCTCAAATGTAGATAAAATGTTAAAAACAAAGAGCTAAGGACAGCCTCCTGGAATATTAAACAGGAGATCTGATTCTCAGTTAAAATTGGACCATTAATTTGAACACTTAATTAGCTCTATGAGTCCAACAATTTAGCCAGCTCTCAATTCATCTAATTGTACTGTTTTGTAATTCAAATCTCTCTATCTTGTTTACAAGTAAAGCATGAGATATTTTTGAAATTCCTTATCAAAATCTAAGCAAACTATATCTTCAGCAGTCCCTTGATTCATCAGTTTTGAAACCTTATGAAAGAGTAAGAAAGAGAAAGGAAGAAAGAAGGAGAGGAAGTGTGGAAAGAAAAAAGGAAAGAGGAAAGAAAGATATTTATAAAAGAGTAGATATCTGGTTTTCTTCCCCTTTTTCTTTGACCTCTTTTGGATACAAACCTATTAATGGCATTGCTGAGTCAAAGTTTATCCAGAATTTGAGAACCCTTTGGGCATAGCTCCAAATTGCTATCCAAACTGATTAGATCAGTTCACAACTCCTCCAACAATGCATTAGTGTACCATTTTTTTCCTATCTTCTTCATCATTTATTTTTCTTTCTGTCATAGAAGCCAATCTGATGAATGTGAAGTGGTACCTCAGAGTTGTTTCAATTTGAATTTCTCTAATAAGTAGTGATTTAGAGATTTTTTATACCCCCATAGATAGCTTTGGTTTCTTCTGAAAACTGTCTGTTCCAATGAGACAGCTATCGAAGAAATTTTCTTTAATTTGTCCCAGTTTCCTGTTTTCCGTCTAATCTTGGTTGCACTGATTTTATTTGTGCAAAACCTTTCTAATTTAATATAATTTCAATTATCCATTTTACATTTTCTAATGCTCTCTCTACATAGTCTTATACTCTTCCCTTTTCCATAGATGTTAGAGGCAAAGTATTGCATGTTTCCCTAGTTTGGTAAGGATTGCATCTTTTATTTCTGTATCCATTTTGATGTTGTTGTCTGCATCTACCAAACTGCTTTTCAGCTTTCACAAAAATTTTTGTCAAATGATGAATCCTTTCCTCAAAAAACTTGAATCTTTGGGTTTATTAAACCCTAGATTTCTGCAGTAATTTACTTCTGTGTATTGTGTACGGATTGTTTTCCCCTGATCAACAGCTCTATTTTAAAGTGCTACATTGTTACTAGATTGTTGGATGATGATTACTACTTTCAACACAATTTGAGAACTGGTACTGCTACACACATCATCCTTCATATATTTTTTCATTGATTCCCTTGACATTCTTGATTTTTTTTGTTCTTCCTGAAACACTTTATTATTTTTTCTAGCTTTACAAAGGAATTTTTGGTTGTTTGTTATTATACTGAATAAATACATTAATTTAAGTGATCTGGCCCAGACAGTGTACGACCTTTGCAATGAATTATTGTTATCTCTTTGCTAGTATTTTACTTGCCATTTTTGCATCAACATTGATTAGGAAAATTGGTCTATAGTTTTCTGCAATGTTTTTGTCTCTCCTTGGTTTATGAAGTAGAATCATATTTGTGTCATAGAAAGAATTGGGCAGGTTTTTATCTTTACCTATTTTTTTCAAACAATTTATCTAGTAATGGAATTAATTGTTCTTTAACTACTTATTAGAATTATCATGCAAATATATCTGGTGCATTTTTTTCCCTTTAGAGAGCTCATTTATGGCTTGCTCTTTTTTTTTACTTAAGAATATTTATATTTTTCTTAATAGTCATTTGTTTAATTTTGATTATCAGTTTTATTGGTATACGTTGAGCCATACCATTTTTGTTTAACCTTTATTGATTATGTATTCATCTTTTTAATTTTTGGTACTGATAATTTGTTTTTTTCTTTCTTTTGAAAATAAAAAAGTCATTATTTTTTCTTTTTTCCTCATAAAAGTGCTAATTTATTTTATTAGTTCAATATTTTTATTCAAATTTGTTAAATTCTACTTCAATTTTCATGATTTAAAATGTGAATTTAGTTAAAGAATTGTTAGCTTGTTGTTGTAGTTTGCTTTTAGTTGCATTCCCAATGCCCCATGGAATGAAGGATCAAGTTGCTTTTTTTCCATTATGTGGGAGACATGGGCAGTGGGAAATGAGCCACTAGACAGGAAGAGATTAAAAATAATTGGAAGAGTGACCATGAGAGAAAGGATAATCTGTCAGAGATGGGATAGAATAGGATCACTTGAACCAGTAGATGGTTTAGCCTTGGTAAGGAGTAAGGCCACTTCATCATGTGAGAAAGGAATGAAAGGGGAGAGAGTTACATAAGCCATCTGACCAGTAGGAAAATATGAAGGAGGGAGAAATGGAAATCCATGGTGAATGGTTTCAATTCTTTTTCTGTTAAATATGAGATAAGGTTCTCAGTGGGGAGAATAGAGGAAGAGGGAGCCATAGAAAGTTTGAGATGGGATAAAAACAAGTGGAAGAGGCTCTGTGAAGAATAGGAAAGTGAATTAATGAGAGCATAAAATTGGATTTCCTGGAAGGTATGAGGACCAAGTTGAGATGTTATAACAAATAGACCTAGTTATTTGACCCACTTATTCTTTGGAATTAGGTTATTTATTTTCTAATTACTTTTAATTTACTCTTCAAAGGCCGTTTTTTGAATGTAATTGGTTAGAAAAAGAGATGCACATAATATTTCTACTTTTCTGCATACGTTTATGAAGGTTTTGTGACCTAATATATGGTTAATTTTTTGTGAAGGTGTCATTAGCAATTGAAAAATAGATATACTCCTTTTTATTCTCATTTAATAGCCTACAGAAATCTAACATATCTATTTTTTCTAAAATTATAGTAATCTCATTTGCTTTCTTCTTTTTAATGTGATAATTATGTTTATGTAGGTCTGACAAGTATCTAGTTTTACTATTTCCTCCAGTAACTCGTTTAACTCCTCCTGAAATTTGGATGCTATGCCTTTTGGTATTACCCTATTGCCATGGATTTTTATGAATTTGATGTGATAATTTTCACCTGTGTTACTTGGAACCTCCGAAAAGAACAGAAAAATGAGATAGGATCTTTTAAAAATAATGAGTTGTGGATTAGAGGTAGTCAGGTGGCTAGTGAATAAAACATGTACATGGAATCAAGAAGACCAATTTCAAAATTTGTGTTAGACCAGGGTGGGGAACCTGTGGCCTCTAGGCCATATGTGGCCCTCTAGGTCTTCAAGTGTGGCCCTTTGACTGAATCTACACTTTGTAGAAGAAATCCCCTTAATAAAAGGATTTCTTCTGGAAAGCTTGGGCTCAGTCAAAAGACCACACCCAAGGACCTAGAAGGCTACATGTAGCCTGGGAACTACAGGTTCCCCACCCCTATCTTCGACATTCCTTAGTTGTGTCAGACCCTGTGCAAGTCACTTAACCTTTCACTCTAATCTGTATAATACGTGGAAGTTCCAAAGAAGTATAAATTTAATCTTGATGTCAGGAAAACCTTCCCAACAATTAGAGTTTTCTAAAAGTGGAATGACCTTCCAGAAGAGGTGATATGTTCCTACTCCTTACAAGTTTTAAAGCAAAAGTTAAATGAATACACGTTGGATATGTTATAATGGAGATTCTTTTAGTGTATGGATTGAACCTGTCTGCTGAAGATTCCTCCCAAATCTTAGCTTCTCTCGCTGGCAAATTTATGAGATGTATGCATGAGTTGCAATATTTACCACTGTAAGTAGTATTTATACCAATGAAAACACCAATCCATAGTGAATCCAAAGTAAATGTGAGGTTCTTATTCACTTTTTATTCACTGCATATGTAAAAGAATATCAAATACCCTCACTTAGATTTTAAGTTACATGTCAATAACTATAAGTCTTGATTATTTTTGTATATTTCTCAACATCTACCACATGTGCCTATTAAACATCTGAAAAATGGTTACTGAATTGATGAATAGAATATTAGCTTATATATGTAGTAAAAGATTATATACATATATGTGTATATACATGTGTGTGTATATATATAATATACATATATATGTATGTGTATATATACTCCCACAGATTCTATGTACATACACAATGGTACATGGATGAGTACCTTATTCAGTGTTATAAGGGAGTGGGTACTATTGTTATTACTGGCTTTTACTCATCTAAACAACTTCCCCTTCACTAGGGCATATGTGACAATAAGTAATGGATCTGGGAAGAAAGGAATGAATCTGAGTACAGAGATACCAAAAATATGGGAAACTAAAGGAACTTCTTAGAAAACATGCTGAGAAACTTGTATGTATAATTATAGAAAGTTATGTCTCTGACCTCTAGAGACCTTTAGACCAGTCTCTTCATTTTACAAATGAGGCTCAGACTGGAATGAGTCTCCTCCTACCTCCCTCTAAGTGAGTACCTGGAAAGGACAGCCTAAGAAGGCCAAGGTCTCTTATTGCATCCTGGGCCATCTCCAGTCGTCCTGATGAAAATCTGGTTCACTGGATCCAGATGGCTCAGGAGGAGAAAGTGAAGCTGGTGACCTGCTCAGCCCTCCCTCCCTCAAAACAAAGTCAAGTACAAGTCATGTCATCATTTCTCTGATGTCATGGTCATCTTGGAAAACAAAGGATGAACACAACAATACACTACTTTATTGATATTAATTCATTACTTATGGTACTTTTTAGCAAAAGTGTGGTTTCCTTGATATTATCATTTAATTAGATTAATTTTCCTTTTTCTCATGTAATGGCTGTTGTCTCTGCCTTTTTCACTTCAGCTAAAACATGATAGATTCTGGTCCAGTGTCTTATTTAAATCTATGGAGCTTTTTTTTCACCCAAGAGTATTTCTTATAACCAAATGTTGCTAAATTCTAGTTTCAAATTCATTGTGCTATTCACTTCTGTTTTATGGATGACTTCATTCTATTCAATTCACAATTGTGATTGCTAAAAGTATCCTTCCCTCGATGCTACATGCTCTCTTAGTCCCCTTCCCTCCTACTTCCCTGTTAAGTAAGATAAATTTCTCTGCCCAATTGTGATCCAAAGTAAGGTGATCAGAGCCAAGACAGGGGAGTGAAAACAGGGATTTATCTGACCTCTTCCATGAATTCCTCCAGATATATCTAAAAAAGTGAATCTGACCAAATTTTAGATTGCATGATCCACTTGGAGACAGAGTGTAGCAGATTTCCAGCCCAGGACAGCCTGGAAGGTTCAGGGGAAGCATCTGTTCCACTGGTCTGGGAGAGCACACAGGCTGCACCAGTGAAGACTTGGTCATAGCAGAGCTAGAAAAGCCCCGGCAGGACTGAATCACCAAAAGAAAAACTGATTCCCAAACCTCTCACCACAGGATGGGAGACTGCTGGAGCTGGCTGAAGGAGAAGTGCATCAACCCACAGAGTAAATGTTTAAAAGCCACCTACTTGAACTTCTGGGAGACACGATGGCAGAGGAAACTGTAAGTGCTCTCACTCCCCCCATTGTTGACCTTGACAAACCCAGAGAATATTGCCCCAGAAAGAATCCTGGAATAGTGGAGCTATCAGAAGGGATACAATAGTCTTTTAGCTCAGGAGGCTAGGGAAATTGATGGGAAGGGTTCCATTTGCTGTGGTTGAAGGGGATCAGTGCATCACTGGAGGCATCCCAGAAAGCCCCACTTCAACAGACCTGCTAGAGATCCTGAGTCTCAGGGAAGTGGAGGCAGTAAGCACCAACACCAGTACCCCAGGTATGCCTTAGCACAGCCAGAGTAATTGAACAGACACTGGCAGAGATGGAGGTCCACCAGTCTCTGAGTATGCCCATGCTCTAGTACAGCCCTAATGAAAGATGAGACCTCCAGTGGCCAGACCACCCCTCCCCTACAGCTCACTCAGTACAGCTTCAGTATAACCCTGAGGAAACTCAGAAAGACTTCACCAGGACTAGACCTTGGCACGCACCAGTCAACTCAGCACCAGGTAAAAGTAAAAGGCTGAAGTAGAAAATACTAAACTTTGGCTGAAGTTATAAAAAAAAAAAGAAGGGGTAGCAATCTTCATCTCAAACAAAGCAAAAGCAAAAATAGATCTAATCAAAAAAGATAAGGAAGAAAATTATATTCTGCTAAAAAGCACCATAAACAATGAAGTAATATCATTACTAAATGTATATGCACCAAGTGGTATAGCATCCAAATTATTAGAATGGAAATTAAGGGAGTTACAGGAAGAAATAAACAACAAAACTATACTAGTGGGAGACTTTAACCCCCTCCTCTCTGAACTTGATAAATATAACCTCAGAATAAACAAAAAAGAAGTTAAAGAAGTGAATAGAACTCTGGAAAAGATAGATACGATTGACCTGTGAAGAAAACTGAATGGGGATAGAAAGGAATACATCTTTTCACAGTCGTACATGGCACATGCACAAAATTCAACCATGTATGAGGCCCTAAAAACCTAACAATCCAAGGAAGAAAGGCAGAAATAGTCAGTGCATTCTTTTCAGATCTACCAAAACAAATGCTGAGACTATATGAACATAATTACAGAAGACTTTCTGCACAGATAAAGTCAGATCTAAATACTTGGAAAATGATCATTTGCCCATGAGCTAAAAGAATAAAAATGAAAATTCTACTTATTCTACTTACACTGATTTACTTGTTTAGTGCCATACCAATCAAACTAATAAAAAATATTTATAGAACTAAAAAGTACTATCAAAATTCATCTGGAACAATAAAATGTCCAGAACAACAGAATTAATGAAAAGAAATGCTAGGTAGAGTGGCCCAGCCATACAATATCTCAAATTGTATTATAAAGCAACAATCATCAAAATCATTTGTTAGTTGCTAAGAAATAGAGGGGAAGATCACTGGAAAAGTTTAGATACACAAGACATATTAGTCAATGACTATAGTAGCCTATTGTTTGATAAACCCAAGGACCTCAAAATCTTGGATAAGTACTCACTGTTTGACAAAAACTGATGGGAAAACTGGAAAATAGTGTGGCAGAAACTAGGCATAGACCAACATCTGATAACATATACTAGAAGAAAGTCTAAATGGAAACATGATCTTGTTATAAAGGCTGATGCTATAAAACAAATAGGGGAGCAAGGGATGGTTTATTTTTCAGATTTATGTTGAATGGAGAACTTAATGACTAAAGAAGAGATAGAGAACATTATAGAATGAAAAATGGATAGCTTTGATTACAGTAAATTGAAAACTTTTTGCTAAAAGAAAACCAATGGAACCAAGATTAGGAAGGAAGCAGAAAACAGGGAAAGATTTTTTATGACTAGTATCCATGATAAAGGCTTCATATCTAACAGATATAGAGAACTGATTTAAATTTATAAGAATACAAGTCATTCCCCAATTGATAAATGGTCAAAGGATATGAATAAGGATTTTTCAGAGACAAAAATTAAAGCCCTGTGTTGTCATATGAAAAAGTCCTCTAAATCACTATTGATATGAGAGATGCAAATCAAAACAACTCTGAGGTACCACATCGCATCTATCAGATTGGCTAATGTGACAAAATAGAAAAATGATGCATGCTGGAGAAGGTGTAGAAGAGCTGGAAAACTAATTCATTGTTGGTGGACCTGTGAGCTGATCCAACCATTTTGGAGAGCAATTTGTAACTATGCCCAAAAGGCTATAAAAAATGGGCACACCTTTGGACAAGACTATTGTGCTATAAGAAATGATGAATAGGCAGACTTCAGAAAAACCTGGAAAGTCTTATATGAGCTGATGCTGAATGAAGTGAGTAGAGCCAAGAGAACATATATACAGTAACACCCCAGTGTGTGAGGACTGTTTTTGAGAGACTTAGTCCTTCACAGCAATGCAAGGACCTAAAATTTCCACAGGACTCATGATGTAAAATGTCATCCAAATCTAGTGAAAGAACTATGGAATCAGAACATTGAGTGAAATGGAGAGGGAACCTGACTCACAGATCCTAGGCAGAAGAGTATTTGTGGTGGCTCCCAGACCAGAGCACAGGCCAGTAGAGAAGTAAGATCCTCTCCCTTGATTGTGCCACCTTGAAGGAACTGAGAACTTACAAGTCCCCAGAGTATACACTCCTTTTGATAAAGGACTCAAAAGTCAAGTAACTGGCTGGGACAATGTCCCCAAAAGGAAAAAAAAATAAGACTACAGAAAGTTACTTTCTTAGTGAACAGGTATTTTTTTCCCTCCTTTCAGATGAAGAACAATGAATACCATCAGAGGAAGACCTAAAAGTCAAGGCTTCTGCATCCCAAATTTTTTTCTCCAAAATTTTCAGGGCAATGGTTTCAGGCAATGGAAGAGCTCAAAAAGAATTTTGAAAAGCAAATCAGAGAGGTGGAGGAAAAATTGGGAAGAGAAATGAGAGCAATGCAAGAAAATCATGAAAAGCAAGTCAACAGTTTGCTAAAGGAGACTCAAAAATTGCTGGAGAAAATAACACCTTTGAAAATAGGCTAACTCAATTGGCAGAAGAGGCCCAAAAATCCAATGAGGAGAAGAATACTTTAAAAAGCCAAATCAGTCAAATGGAAAAGGAGGTTCAAAAGCTCACTGAAAAAAATAGTTCTTTGAAAATTAGAATGGAACAGATAGAAGCTAGTGACTTCATGAGAAACCAAGAAATTATAAAACAAGCCAAAGGAAAGGAAAAAACAAAAGATAATGTGAAATACCTCATTGGAAAAACAACTGACCTGGAAAATAGATCCAGGAGAGACAATTTTAAAGTTATGAGACTGCCTGAAAGCCATGATCAAAAAAGGAGTCTGGACATCATTTTTCATGAAATTATGAAGGAAATTGCCCTGATATTCTAGAACCAGAAGGTAAAATAAATATTGAAAGAATCTACCGATCACCTCCTGAAAGAGATCTGAACAGAAAAACTCCTAGGAATATTGTACTCAAATTCCAGAGTTCCCAAGTCAAGGAGAAAATATTACAGCTAGAAAGAAACAATTTGACTATTGTGGAAATACGGTCAGGATAACACAAGATCTAGCAGCTTCTACATTAAGGGATTGAAGGGATTGAAATATGATATTCCAGAAGGCAAAGGAACTAGGATTAAAACCAAGAACCACCCACCCAACAAAACTGAATATAATACTTCAGGGGAAAAACTGAGCATTCAGTGAAATAGAGGACTTTCAAGCATTCTTGATGAAATGATCAGAACTGAAGAGAAAATTTGACTTTTAAACACAAGAATCAAGAGAAGCATTAAAAGGTAAGCAGGAAAGAGAAATCTTAAGGGACTTTCTAATGTTGAACTGTTTACATTCCTACCAGGAAGGATAATATTTGTAACTCTTGAAACTTTTCTCAGTATTTGGGCACTTGGAAGGATTATACACACACACACGCGCACACACACATACACGCACACAGACACACACACACACACACGACAGAGAGCACAGGGTGAGTTGGAGAGGAAGAGAAGATACTTAAAAATATAAAATTAAGAGGTGAAAGAGGAATATATTGGGAGGAGAAAGGAAGAAATGGAATGGGGCAAATTATCTCTCTCATAAGAGAGGCAAGAAAAATCTTGTTTCAGTGGAGGGGGAGGGGCAGAGGTGAAAGGAAAAAGTGAAGTTTACTTTCATCAGATTTAGCTTAAGGAGGAAATAACAAGTACACTCAACTTAGTATGAAAGTCTATCTTACACTGCAAGAAAGTAGGGGAGAAGGGGATATAAATGGGATAGAAGAGATGATAAATGGGAGGGCAAATGAGAGGAGGAAGTAATTAGAAGTAAACATTTTTGGGGAGGGACAACATCAAAAGGGAGAACAGAATAAATCCGGGGCAGGATAAGATGGAGGGAAATATAGTTAGTCTTACACAACATGACTATTATGGAAGTCTTTTGCAAAACTACGCATATATAGCCTATGTTGAATTGCTTGCTTTCTCAGTGGGGATGTGTGGGGAGGGAGGGAGAAGTTGGAACTCAAAGTTTTAGGAACAAATGTTGAGAGTTGTTTTTACATACCACTGGGAAATAAGAAATACAGGTAATGGTGTATAAAAATCTACGTTGCCCTACAAGAAATGAGGGAAGATAGGGATGAGGAAAGGGAGGGGTGTGATAGAAGGGAGGGCAGATTTGGGGAAAGTGTAATTGGAATGTATGCCATTTTTGGGTGGGGGGGAGGCAAAAGATAGGGAGAAAATTTGGAACTCAAAATTTTGTGGAAATGAACATTGAAAACGAAAAATAAATCAACATAAAAAAATAAAAAGAAACATTCTCTTTACTAATGGAAGTATTGTTCAGAGAACAATGGAGGTCTGGAATTCTTCTTTCTACCTTCTCATAATATTCTCAAGAAGCATACAGGAGAAAAGTAATTATCTTTTTCCATTATTTGCATATTAAAATACTTTTTTGATTTTTTTATGTTCATGATAAAAAAATAAAATGTGAGGAAAATAAAAAAGGAAAATATAAAAAGGATATGACAAAGGAAAGATTTAAACAATAAGAAAAGAAAAATAAATTATAGGATATATTTTGGACACTCTGGAATGTGTAGCACTGAATACAGCTTCTCCTGACTACAAGTGCTAACCTTAATTTTATCTTTATAAAGAAAAATCTTTTTAATAAGGAAAGAGTGTAAAGTCATGAAAATTTTGTGCTTTGTATCACATTTTGGAACATAAGCAGTTTGTATTATTTTGCTTTATTTAATGAATCTTACTTTGGTGACAAGGAAGACCAAAACATGCAAACAAAAGAAAGCAAAAGCAAAGCTCCTCCATTCAAAGCCTGCAAGAAAAGTACCTGAAAGTCATGATCAAAAAAAGAGGCTAGGCATCATCTTTCAAGAAATTAGCAAAGAAAACTACCCTGATATTCTGGAACCAGAGGGTTCAATAAATATTGAAATAATGCAGCAATTGCCACCTGAAAGAGATACCAAAAGGAAAACTATTAAGAATATTGTAGCCAAATTCCAGAGTTCCCAGGTCAAGGAAAAAATATTGCAAGCAGCCAGAAAGAAGCAATTTGAGTATTGTGGAAATGCAATCAGGATAACAAGATCTAGCAGCTTTTACATTAAGGGATCACAGGGTTTGAAATATGGTATTCTAGGAGTCAAAGGAACTAGGATGAAAACCGAGAATCATCAGCCTAGCAAAACTGAGTATAATACTTCAGGGGAAAAATGGTCATTCAGTGAAATAGAGAACTTTTAAGTATTCTTGATGAAAAGACCAGAACTGAATAGTAAATTTCATTTTCAAACACAAGAGTCAAGAGAAGCATGAAAAGGTAAACAGGAAAGCAAAACCATAAGGGACTTACTAAAGTTGAATTGTTTACATTCCTACATAGAAAGATAATATTTATAAAGACTGAGACTAGTCTCAGTACTAGGGTAGTTGGAGGGAAGATATACATATAGACAGAAGGCACAGAGTGAGGTTGAATAGGAAGGAATGATATCTAAAAAAATAAAATTAAGGGGTGAGAGAGGAGAATGTTGGGAGGAGAAAGGGAAAAATAGAATTGGGGCAAATTATCTTTCACATAAAAGAAGCAAGAAAAAAATTTTCCTTGGAAAAGAAGTGAGGGGAGGTGAGACAGAAAAAGTCAAACTTTCACCACATTTGGTTTATGGAGGGAATAATATACATACTCAATTTACCATGAAACACTATCTTACACTATAGGAAAGTAAGGGTGAAGGGAATAAGTGGGGGGTATGTGGAGAGATGATAGAAGGGAAGGCAAATGGGAAGAGGGCATAATTAAGATTAAATACTTTGAAGAGGGAGAGTGTCAAAGAGAGACTAAAATAAATGGGGGGCAGGATAGGAAGAAGGGTAATATAGTTGTCTTCCACAACATGACTTTTATGGAAGTCTTTTGTATAATTCCACATGTATAACATATATCAAATTACTTGCCTTCTCAGAAGAGATGGGTGGGAAGGAAGGAAGGGAGATAAGTAGGAACTCAAAGTTTTAAAAATGAATTTTAATTGTTTTTCCATACAACTGGGAAATAAGATATACAGGCAATGGGGTATAGGAATCTATATTGTCCTCCAAGAAAATAGAGGGGATGGGGATAATAAAAGGGAGGGGTACAATAGAAGAGAGGGCAGATTGGACTGAGGTGTCGTTAGAATGCACACTGTCTTTAGGCATATGGAGGGAAAAGATGAAGAGAAAATTTGGAACTCAAAATCTTGTAAAAATGAATGTTGAAAATGAAAAATAAATAAATATATTACAATTTAAAAAAATAAGAGAGGATTCTTGAGGAATTATATGAAGTTCTTTGGAGGGAAATCTGTGAAAGCTGTCAAAAGTTCCTGATTTTTCTTGCCCATCTTGGAGCTGCCCCATCTCTTTTTTCTTATGGTGGCATTTCTTTATTTAACAGAACTACAGACTACAGAAAGTATTATCATTCCAAGCCTTGGTCTTCCTTCCTGTATTTCAAGAGTTTGTTTTGCTCTCACTCCCTCACCCCATTCTTCTGCTCAGGGGATCTTCATTGGATAATGGAAGAAGCAGTAAAATGAATCATTCCATTTTGTTACTTATTTACATTTTTATGGGATATTTCTGAGAGTAGGTGATAGAGAAATGAATCAGAAAAAACTAGATTTGTTCTGAATCCCAAAAAACAGGAAACCAATCAGTCCCTACCTCTGATACACACTTACTCTGTGACCCTAATGAAGTCAATCAACCTCTCAATTCCCAAGAAAGGTCTTTAATATTATAATTACAGACAAGTTGCTGAATTGCCTGAATAAATGTAGTTTCCTTTCATACATAAAATCACCATCTGGAACAAAAATAAGCAAATAAACAAAATTTTTCATGTTCCCTAATAATTGAAACAAGGGATGATTTACTCTTCCCTGACTCCTCACTGTACTTTTAATTAATCAGCCTAACACTAGATTATTTGTATTGTCCAAAGACAAATGTGGGTAAATGGGAGGCTAATCACCAAGAGTTTGGACAGTAGGGAATATATTCTTTGATCATGGTCATAAGATGCAAATATTAAATCATATTTAGTCTTATGTGACTTCCTTTAACTTTCAAAGAGCTGGAAATAGAGCAATAGAAAGGGAGGGGAGAGAACTGAAGATCATAGAATTGTTAGTATACAAGTACTAATCTATTTTATAAAAGATTTATTCATACTTCTCATTTCCCAGTGTATCTTGTCCTCACAAGTCTGTAATAAATTAGGTCATCCAATCACAGTCAAAATCAACCAACTCTCACAATATAAGTAGCATAGCACATTTTTTTGTCCTCCACATCTCCTACAAGACCAGAAATGTGTGGAAAAATAATTTTATACTCAGCATTTTCTATGTCAAACCTTTGTTTAGAGACCAACGCTAAATACAATATTATAAAAATAGAACTATTGAAATTATTGCTTTACATGGAACAAAAAGACATAAAGAAATGGCAGCTAAACAGAATGTTCCCATGCAATTAAATAAACTATGTTTAAGACATTCTTCTAAGTCCTAGGGGTGTACTCAAAAATGGTTCCTACCCTCAAGAAGCTTACAATTTATGAGATGTACATAACATCATATACAAAGAGCAATAAATACAAGGTCATAGGAGATGGAACCTGAGCTGAGGTTTTAAGGAAGCTAGAGATTCTAATTAAACTCAAGTCAGCAAGCACTTATTGTGAACCTACTATTTACCAGGCACTAAGTTAGATGATAGAATACAAAGATAAAAAGAGCTTACTTTCTACTGAGGTTAGTGGGAATATATGCACTTGAAAGGAAATGAAATATATTCAAAGTTACTGTAAAATAATTTAAGGAGCAATTTATGTCAGGTCAGGAATGTAGGTACAAAGAGCGCTATTAAAGTAGAGAAAATTTGGAAAATCTAAAGTAAGAAGTAATATGTGAATTGGGTGAGGGTTGAAGGAAGCTACAGATTTTAAGAGGCAAATATAAAGGCGGGGAAAGTCAACAACATAGTGTCAACTAAAGCACTGAGAGGTTATCACTTGCCAAAAGTCATGCAGCCAGTTTTTTGAGAGGTAAAATTTGAATGCATTTCTTCCTATCTCTGAAATCTGTAATAGCATAATATCTTTTATCTTCTCTTTAACAGCATAAACGAAAAGACCACAGCAAAGATCATTGCAGCTTATGGATCAACTACTACTGAGAGGATGGTGAAAATCTACAAAGAAGTTACAGATGGTCCAAATCAAGGTAGATACACAGTTTTACATGACTACTTCAGTAAAGGGGTAGACATAAGAGAGAATGAGGGCTGTGTTAGTAAATATAGTTATGGATTAAAAGATTAAAAAAGGCTAAAAATTGAATTATTCGGAAGGCTCACATTTGTATAGCATGAAAACTATCTTCCAAGAGTACGTGTTGAATGTAGCAATTATTAAATCTCTCTGTCTCTGTCTCTCCCTCTTTGCACACACATACACATACACACACACACACACACACAAGCCCAAGAAATGGACAGAAAATAAATATTTAACACCATAGGAATAATTTCAAAAGCATCTATTTGTGTAGAGTCAAATCATTGACCTGTGAAAAGAAGACTCAAAAGGAACGCTAAATTAAAGAAAAGATAATAAATAGAAGAAAATACATATGATTACAAAAGCTCCAATCAAATGTGGTTTAAGAAACTACCATGTCTTTAAAAATGAAGAGTGCCAAAACAATTATTTATCCTCAAATATATTCTTGATCTCCTAACTTTGAGGCTTCCCTCTAATTGTATAAATACCATTTACAGGCACCTTTTCTATGTCATTATTATTCATGTCCTACACCATAAAAATTCTCCAAACCCAATGGAGACCTTCTTCCCTTTCCTCTGACCTTAAGAAGGTAATAGAGGAGCACTCTGGCCATCCATCTGTCATTCATCACTCCTGCTATGTAATCATGTCATCTTTGATATACAATTATTTGATGGTATTGTTTATTCCTGTTCTTCAGAGATCCTCATAGGTTACACATAACTTATACCCACCACACACCTTTCCATTGACTTCTAGATGATCATTTTCTAAAAGTTTTTCAGATTTAGAAGTATTCCATATCTGCCTGTCATACAGTAACACAAGTTAAATGTTTGTATTGAAAAAGTGGACCTTTCCTGTTATAAGTACTATTAAAATCAACAAAAACTATTTGCATTTCCTTAAAGCAATCCAACCTTCTCATTTTCAACTCTGGACTCAGATAATTGCCTATGAGTATTGTCTGTCCCAGAAATACTTTCTGCTGGATAAGCTCTATAGAATGTCCATTGAGATGAATGGTAAAATCTGCATAGCAGACAGTTTTTATCTATATAGTTTCTTCAAGGCAAATTACCAGTTAAAACTCCTTTGAATGATTGAAAATCTCTTCCAGGATACTCCACTATATCTTGATCCTTGATATAATCAAAATAGTGCCATTTTCAAACAAGAGGATATTACCATCGTACCATCCATAATGAATCACTCTCCAATTTGTCTTCTCTTCTGGATCTCTGTTCTAGATCTCCTCCATCACTGATTCATTTGTTCATTCAGTCAGTAAGTTTTTATTAAGTCTCTGCTATGGACCAGGCACAATGCTAAGCATGGGGGATGCAAAGAAAGGTAAAAGACAGTTCCTGATATTGAATAGGTTACAATCTAATAGGAGACAATAAATCAGTACAAACAATTGCTCATTCTCTCTCTCTCTCTCTCTCTCTCTCTCTCTCTCTCTCTCTCTCTCTCTCTCTTTCTCTTTCTCTCTCCTTTCTCTCTAATTTAAAGATAAGTTGCCTTGAGTAGCTTACAATCTAATTGAGGAAACAAAACAATACAAACAAGTTATACATACATACATGCATTTATAAGCATATACGTATAAATACATGTGTGTAACTATCTATTTAATTAAAGAAGAAAGGCTTACTCTAGAAAGTGATATTTTAACTGGGTCTTGAAGGAAGCCAGGCAAGTCAAGAGACAGTGATAAAGAAGGAGAATGTTCCAAATATGAGGAGCAGGCAAAGAAAAGACCAAATATTAATGGAATACTATTGTGCTATAACAAATGATGAGCAGGCAGACTTCAGAAAATCCTGGAAAGCTTTATATGAACTGATGCTGAGTGGACTGAGCAGAACCAAGAGAACTGTGTAAACAGTAACAACCACATTGTGCAATGACTTTCATACACTTGCTTCTTCTTAGCAATGTTAAGACAACTAAGACAGCTAAGACTAAGACCTAAGACAACTTCAAAAGACCCATAATGGAAAATACAGTCCCCACCCAGAGAAAGAATTATAGGGTCAGAATGTAGATCAAAGAATACTATTGACTCTGTCTCTTTTTTTTCCTTTTGTTGTTTTGTTTCTTCTTTCTCATGGTTCCTCCCATTAGTTCCAATGCTTCTTTACAATATGACTAATGTGAAAATTAAAAAAAAAGAAAAGAAAATGAGCAGAGCTAAGGAATGATGTTTTTTTCATATTACAAGGAGAGTGGAGTCACTGGATCATAGTAAGAGGATGGATTTAAGGTGCAAGAATACTGAAAAAAAAGTATTTATGTGAGGGGATAGTTTAGAAATACTAGAGAGAAGATTTTGTATTTGATCTTGGAAGCGATGCAGAAAAATAAAATTTAGCAATATGCCCAACTAACATGGATCATTCTTAAAGCAAAGTTAAAACTTGAATGACAATGAATATAAGTGAAAGAGTTTTTGACATTATAATTAATAATGTTCAAGATAGAGTTTAAATTTAAGATGTATGTTCTATAACACTCTTCTTGCTGAATGAAATTACACTGATTAGGAAAAAAATCCCAATATAATAGAGGACTTTCTCAAGGAAACATCAAGTCACCCAGAAGTTATCAGCCTAATAATAAACAAATGAAACACAAAATTGATGAAGAATGCTTATATTTTCTGACTCTAGAATATGAGGTATGATTAGATAAGCAGTGAAGTGAACTGGCTAATTAACACATAAATATTTCAAAGGAAGTGCCCTATAGATGGATAATGAACTGAATGTAAGCATGCTGTGGAGATGAGCATGGGACCTGTGAGACAGAAAGACACACACACATATGCATACACATACATTTATATGTATGCATACATATAAAATCTTGCATGCTCATCATATATGTGGATATATGGGACCTGAGTCATAAATATCACTTATATACAAGTATAAATATATGTATGGTATTATATATTTATACACATGTTATATATTTTCTACATATAATATTTCCTATTACATGCTCATATTCTATATTATTTTTAAAGAAATTTCACAAGATTTCTAAATATTCCAAACTGTTCTTTGAGCTTGACTTTTTTCTTCATTCATTCATTTATCTATTCATTCATTTATTTATTTGTTCACTTATTTATCTATTAATTAATTAATTTATTTGCTTACATATTTTCTTGTTTGTTTGTTTATTTTACGTTTTCAAAATTCACTTCCACAAAATTTTGAGTTCCAAATTTTCTTGCCATCTATCCGCTCCCCCCACCCAAAAACATCTTGCATTCTGATTGCCACTTCCTCCAATGTGCCCTCCCTTCTAACACCCCTCCCTTCCCTTATCCCCATCTTCTCTCTTGTCCTGTAGGGCAAGACAAATTTCTACACCCCATTACCTGTATTTTCGATTTCCCAGTTGTGTGCAAAAATTCTCAACATTTGTTCCTAAAATTTTGTGTTCCAACTTCTCTTCCTTCCTCCCTCCCCACTCACTCATACCGTGAAAGCAAGCAATTCAATATAGGCTATATATGGGTAGTTTTTCAAATGACTTTTGTAATAGTCATGTTGTGTAAGACTAACTATATTTCCCTCCATCCTATCCTGCTCCCCCCATTTTTTCTATTCTGTCTTTTGACCTTGTACCTCTGCAAGAGTGTTTACTTCTAATTACCACCTCTTCCAATTTGCCCTCCTCTTCCATCATCCCCCATCCCATGCTGCTTATTCCCTTCTCCACTTCTTTCCTGTAGTGTAAGATAGATTTTCATACCAAATTGAATATGCCTGTTATTCCTTCCTTGAACCCAATATGATGAGAGTAAGATTCACTTTTCCTCTATAACCTCTTCCCTTTTCTCCTCCATTGGGCAAGCTTTTTCTTGCCTCTTATATGAGATAATTTGCCCCATTCAATTTCTCCCATTCTTTTGCCAATATATTACTCTCTCACCCTTAATTTTATATTTTTAGATATAATCCCTATTAAACTCACCCTATGCTCTCTGTCTCCCTCTATCTGTGTGTGTGTGTGTGTGTGTGTGTGTGTGTGTGTGTGTGTGTGTAATCCCTCCAACTCTCCAAACACTGAGAAAACTTTCAAGTTACAAATGTTACAAATATTACCTTCCCATGTAGGAATGTAAACAATTCAACTTTAATAAGCCCCTTGTGTTATCTCTTTCATGTTTGCCTTTTCATGCTTCTGTTGATTCTTGTTTTTGAAAGTCAAATTTCCTTTTCAGTTCTGGTCTTTTCATCAATAATGCTTGAAAATCTTCTATTTCATTGAATGACCATTTTCTCCCTGAAGTATTATGCTCAGTTTTGCTGGGTAGGTGATTCTTGGTTTTAATCCTAGTTCCTTTGACTTCTGGAATATCATATTCCAAACCCTTCAATCTCTTAAGGTAGAAGCTACCAAATCCTGTGTTATCCTGATTGCATTTCCAAAGTACTCTAATTGTTTCTTTCTAGCGGCTTGCAAAATTTTCTCCTTGACTTGGAAACTCTGCATTTTGGCTACAATATTCCTAGGAGTTTCTCTTGGGGTATCTCTTTCAGGAGGTAATTGCTGGATTCTTTCAATATTTATTTTGCCCTCTGGTTCTAGAATATCAGGGCAGCCTTCCTTGATAATTTCATGAAAGGTGATGTCTAGGCTCTTTTTTTTGATCATGGCTTTCATGTAGTTCCATAATTTTTAAATTGTCTTTCCTGGATCTATTTTTCAGGTCAGTTGTTTTTCCAATGAGATATTTCACATTATCTTCCATTTTTCATTCTTTTGCTTTTGTATTGCAATTTCTTGGTTTCTCATAAAGTCATTAGCTTCCATCTATTCCATTCTTACTTTTAAAGAACTATTTTCTTCAGTGAGCTATTGAATCTCCTTTTCCATTTAGCCAATTCTACTTTTTAAGGCATTCTTCTCTCCACTGGCTTTTTGGACCTCTTTTTTCAATTGTGTTAGCCTATTTTTAAAGGTATTATTTTCTTCAGCATTTTGGGGGGTCTCCTTTAGCAAGCTGTTGAATTGCTTTTCATGATTTTCTTGCATGGTTCTCACTTCTCTTCTCAATTTTTCCTCCACCTCTCTGACTTGATTTTCAAATTCCTTTTTGAGTGCTCCCATGGCCTGGTACCATTTCATATTTATTTTGGAGGTTTTGGATGTAGAGCCCTTGACTTTTATGCCTTCCTCTGATGGTAAATCTTGTTCTTCCTCATCTGAAAGAATGGGAGAGAATACCTGTTCCCCAAGAAATTAAACTTCTATAGTCTTATTCCCCACCCCTTTTTTGTGCTTTTTTTACAGCCAGTTACTTGACATTTGGGTTCTTTGTCAAGAGTAGGGTATACTCTGGGCACCTGTAAATTCCTAGTTCCTCCAAGGTGGCACGATCAAGGGACAGGAGTTAATCCCTGGCTTGGCTGGCAGCTGAGATTGAGATCAGCTGCTCAATTTCCCCAGGGGCTTCAAGCCAATGGAAGCTGGCTGCTTCCTGCTGTGACCATTATCACCACAGCTGCTTCAGTCACCTCCTGGGGCCGGAGCTAGAGGAGTAACCTGCTTCCTTGTCACAGAGGTGAAAAACCCCTCTCACTGATTCTTGATGTGTCTTTGGAGGGTTGAGGGATCTGTGAACCTTGGCTGCTGCTGGGGATTCAGCCCCTGAAGTCTGCCCTGGTCCTGTTCCTCCTGGTGCTGCTCCAGCAAGGATGAGCTGCATTCTGCTCTGCATCTCATACAACACACCTTTCCCATAGGTCTTCTAGGTCTCCTTGGTCTGGAAATCTCCTCCACTCCATCTTTCTTTGACTTCTACTGTTCTAAAATTTGTTGGGAATCTTTCTTTATAGGCATTTCATGGGTTATAAGGGAGGAGCTAGAGCATGTGAGTCTTTATTATATCTTGGCTCCATCCCTACCTGGAGATTTCTTTAACAGCATATCCCACTATTAGATCCAAAAAAAATGATTCTAACACCTAATTATGATGAGAAAGTGACCTCAAGTTCTCAATGGTTATGGTCATATAGAATAATGAGAAGAAGTTTCTGGAAAAGGTTTTGAATATTATCCTGATGAAAGACTCTATCTGTTTTGAACAGGCCAAACTAGCTAAAGACAGAAAGGCTTTCCATTAGTACACCAGTCACTTGTTGATGAATTACATGACCATGTCAACCCACAAAACAAGAGAAAATACCAAATGGCTCTCAGTTTTGCATTGATCCACTTCTACTTCTATAGAGATTGTAAGAGTGCTATACTAGAAAGGCAGAGAAGACACTATTCATTCTCAATCAATATCTCTTTGTAAAAGTCGATTGATGGATGATCAATTTTTTGCATAATAAACCACAAATCACTTGACTTTTAGATCGGCTTTTTCCCACCTCTACTTGCAGACCTATGATTCATTGCTATTGGAAACTCCCTCTACTATGGCAGATCCACAATTGCTCTGAAATTTATAATCATTAAGGATTGCTAGGGAGGCACTATTACCTGTTAGGATCACATAGCTAGTATCAGAAGCAGGACTTGAACCCAGGTCTTCTTGACATCAATGCCATTATACTCACCTCTTTCAAAATTCCTGAATTGGGAATGAAGAGGGTGGTGATAATGGCAAAGTTATATTAAATTATATCTCCTGTGTGTGTGTGTGTTAATCATTTGAAGGTAGTGTCAATTCAACAGGGGATTGCTATTTTGTTTCCCTCAATGAATGATCAATAAAGAAAAAAGAAAGTTTCTTCAAAAGGCTTTTGGTCTCTTTCAGGAAAGTCAGTAAGGATGTACCACTTTTCATAAATAAGAGAAATTAAAATTAATGACTTTTTTCAATTTCCCTGTGTGTGTATGTCTCTGTCTGTGTATCTTTGTGTATGGGTGTGTGTGTGTGTGTGTGTGTTTGGGTTTATCAAATAATCAGGGAAGAATGCTACAGATTTAGTGAAATTACAAACAAAATTTTCTCATTCTTTTGAACTTCAGAACTGCAGGTGTTTCATAGATTGATTGAAATAGGGAAAAATATTGAAACCATGAACAAAATTTAGTTGAACAAATGTTTCACATGTTTAGTAGAATATATATTAACCTCATCTCACCGGAGTCATAGCTGTTATAACTCACCCCGGAGCTGTAAAATTAGCTGTAAAATGGATTTAATGTTAGAAATATTACAAGTTCTGTCATTACTGGCAAGATTAACTAGACAGCCTGAATAAAGGTCTGCTTTTGGTGTTACAAAGATGTCTCAGACAGGAAACTATTCAGTAATTATAGCTGACTTAGTGTATTCAAAGGGGCAGAAAAAGGGCAGTTTTGAATAATTATCCATGGTAGAAAGATACAGACATTGAACAAAGTGATAGTGAATGATGGTTTCCTAGAGATAGATCCTAGAAAGGGTTAAGGCTCTAAGAAGTTAGAGGCTTTTGTGTCAGAATTAAGTTATAATTTATTTTGGTCCAACGAAGTGATCGTTGAGAGCTTTGTGAGATCTGGGGGATTTCTTGCTAGTGCTCTCCTCAAGGTGGGGTACATAGCAGTCACCATGTAATGTGCAAATTGGGAGGTTTAAGTGCATTACCTTGCATTTCTTGGGCATTAAGCATTCCTTGTGGGTTTTTATTTCATTTATTGGGAAGTGACTCTGCCTTTGGGGATTTGACTGTGATCAAATCTACATTTCATCTTGGTGACATTTGACTTCATTCATGTATTGTTTATATGAATGAAATTTTGGAAGAAACATTAATACTTCCAGGTTAAAAATTGTCACATGTACCACAATAGGAATTCTTCTCTAAATGGCACTTTTGTCATATGAGAAAGTTCATATTTTAGGATAAACTGACCTAAAGAATACATCACATACCCAGATTCACTTATAGAGTCTTTAAGACAATTCTTTTTGGTGTCCTATTATTTATAAAACAAGATAAGTATATGGGTCATCTTGACTTGGGTACACCTAATTTTTGTACAGTATTTTCTCTTGTTCCTGTCTCTAGACAAATTCTAATTTTTTCATATGATACTGCTGACAGTATTTTGAGAATGGGGCAGTTTGGAAAGTAATTTCTTCTTTAGCTTATCCACAGTTTAGCACTTCAGATTCCCTCCTAAGAAAGTAACAATCTTGGGAAGAATTTGTTTCTTTGCTTGAGGAAATGTGGATTGAGTGAAGATTTAGGACCTATGTGATATGATCTAAGGATCCTGAAAGAGCTATCCCCACCTAAAAATAAATACTTCAAGTAAACAAACCTACCACTACGATTAAGTACCCACTATGTGCCAGGTACTATGCTAAGTGCATTACAAATATTCTTTCATCTGATCCTCACAACTTCCCTGGGAGATAGTTATTCCCATTTTATAAGTGAGGAAATTGATGCAGACAGAGGTTAAGTGACATAAACAGGGTCACACAGGTAGCTACTTTTGAATTTGAATTCAAATTCTCCCAAGTCAAGGGCTAGCCCTTTATTCATTTCATCACCTAAGTGTTTCTACACACACACAACACACACACACACATACACACACACACAGAAACAAAACTGGAGTGCTCAAAATAAAAAGTGTTAACCCAGCAATACCACTTGATCTTAGCTTTGTCTCCCAGGGTGATCAGGGAAAAAGGAAAATAACCTATATGTTTCGAAGTATGTATAGCAATCATCTTTGTAGCGGCAAAGAACTGGAAATTGAGATGTCTGTTGATTGGAGAATGGTTAACAAGTTGTGTTATATAATTGTGATGGAATACTATCACACTGTAGGAAAAGATGAGCAAGTTGATTTGAGAAAAAAAATCATTGAAAGGCTTGCATGAGATAATGAAGAATGAAATGAGGAGAACCATGACAATGTTGTGTACAATAACAGCAAAATTGTTTGAAGGATTACACATAAATGACTAAGTTATTCTCAGTATTATATGTAATATATATAATTACTATAAACGACTATTATTCTTAATATTATATATACATATATACACATATAATATTGAGAATAATAGTCATTTATAGTAATTACATATTACATATATAATATATACATATACACATATACATATATACATATATACACATATATGCATACACACACATATATATACATACACACATATATACATATACACACATACACACACATACACACATATACATATATACATATATATATATATATATATATATATATACATAATCAACTACAAAGGGCCTGTGAAGGAAGATGTTATGATCCTCTTGAGAAAGAACAAATAAATAGAAGTATGAATAGTGAAAAGTATGGTGATATACAAACATGTATGTGCTTGTGTTTGTGTTTGTATGCAACAAAAAATAAAATAAAATTTAACAAAAGAAAGAAAAATAATGACCAATGAGAAAGGAAGACAGGAAGGGAGAGAGTAAAAGAGGAAGGGAGAGAGAGCAGGAGGGGAAAAAAAGCATTTAGTAAGTACCTACTATGGTAGTCACTGTGCTAAGCACTTGGAATACATGGAAAAGCATTAAAAAAACCCTGTTCTCATAGTATTGTGGGAGAAACAACATATAAGCAAGATATTTACAGCTCAAATTGAAGATAATCCTAGGGGGAAGGCTCTCGCATCAATAATATTTGAATAGTGCTGTAGACTTTCCAAATTGCTTAGACATCTAATAATCTGTAGATCCTCACATTAATTAGATATTATTAATGCTGCTCTACCAATGAGGAAATTGAAGGCAGCACAGAATCTGTACAAGGTCAGGAACCTATTTAGTAAAGAAGCCCAGGTACTTGCAACTTTGCTCTACTATCACTAAACTTGTGTTTGTATATAGGCATATGGGTGTTTGTTTATAAGAATGGGGGCCAATGTATGTTTTAGAGCTTTGTTGCAGGTGTGAAAGACAAAGAAATAATGTCCTCAGTAAAAAGAAAAGATATTTGTATTCTATAAGAAATAAATTTATAAATTAAGACATAACTATAAATAAAATTATTTCATTTATAATGGGAGATTGTCATAGTGGATAGAGGAACAGCCTGAATCTAGGAGACTTGGGCTCCCTGTTTCTCCACTCTGACCTGACACACTGATCTGTGTGACTCTGAGGGACAAGCCACTTAACTTTTCAATGTCCTTGGCAACTCTCCAAGACTTTAAGTTGTAGGATATTTGGTCATCTGAATTGATATAGGGATATTTTTTTTACTTATTGGGAATTTTGTACACCACTGGTGTCACAAGTTTGGACCAATGAAGGGGAGAAAAAGAGAGAGGAGAGAGAGAGAGAAAGAGAGAGAGAGAGAGAGAGAGAGAGAGAGAGAGAGAGAGAGAGAGAGAGAGAGAGAGAGAGAGAGAGAAAGAGAGAGAGAGAGAGAGAGAGAGAGAGAGAGAGAGAGAGAGAGAGAGAGAGAGAGAGAGAGAGAGAGGGAGAGAGGGAGAGGGAAAGAGAGAGAGAGAGAGGGAAAGAGGGAGAGGGAGAGGGGCAGAGACAGAGACACAGAGAGAGATACAGAGACAGAGACAGAGAGAATAGAAAGTCACATAAACAGCTTAGACCTTTCTCAAATCTAACACCTGTCAGTTCAGAAATAATGAAATAATAGAGTCAAGTTATGAGGTAAGCATAAGAATCAAGCTAAATAATACTCAAATTAATAGACATGGGCATGGTTCTACAAAGGACTCATCAAAGGCAATAATCCTTTTGCTGTACCAGCAGGAACCAAATTTTGATCTTTCAGCTATGTCTTTAAGGATCTAGACTAAGAGTTTAAAGTTTCAAGACTGTAAATACAGCTGGGAGCTACAGAGAAGGTGATAATATTGGAGCTGAGAAGCTTTTTAAAGGACCACTAATCTGGTTGGGTCTTTATATTGAGCCCTTGCTTAACTGCTCTGGTAATATCACAAAAGGAAGAGTAATTAGGGGAGAATTAAGGCTCAAAGGTGCAAAAGACCCTTTTAGAAATGATGTGGATGTTTTGCACTTTTACTTTCCCTTAAAATCAAGAGATATTAATGGGATTATGACTAAAGCAATAATTGATAGGACATATGTGCACATTCTTTAGACAATCTTTGTTTTGAATTTAGAATAAATAGCTAGTAACATTTAGACAATTTAAATTTGGTGGTAGCTAGAGTTTACCTTTTAAAACTCTCATTTGTTCTAAGGAGTGATAAAAGTATTAAATCCACATAATATGAATACTTTGATTGTCAGAGCTTGTCTAAAGAATTTAAAGTACCAACATTTAAGTTAGTGTTTATAGCTAATCTAAAACATCATGTGATTCTAGGCAACCTCTTACTCCTTTACTGCCATTCTCTCTGTCTCTTTTACCTTCATTCTGCAAGATCACAAAGAGTTATATCAGAATGAGACCAATTTTTGTGTTTTTCTTTAATTTTATGATTTAGCATAGTCAAAGAATTCATCAGTAAGCAACCAATCTCTCATTCCTTGGTCTCTCTACACCAACAGTTCAATCAGTATTACAAATACAAGATCAGATTCAGGCAAAATTACCAGAATTTTCAGGAGAGTACTATGGATGACCAGGAAAGGTCATGACAATGTCTATCATGCTATTTTTTTGTTTATTTGTTTGATAGGTGTGATGGAGATAAGTGGGCTAGATAGATCAAATCTGAACTCAGTGATGTCCCAACCTGAAGTAGAGAAAGTAGAGCAGAAAGCACTGGGTTTAGATTCAGATGACATAGATTAAAATCATACCTCTGGGGACAGTTAGGTGGCACAGTAGATAGAATACTGACTCTGGAGTCAGGAGGACCTGAGTTCAAATCTGGGCTCAGACACTTGACACTTACTAGCTGCGTGACTCTGGGCAAATCACTTAATCCTGATTGCCACTCAAAAAAATTGTACCTCTGAGACATTATCTGTGTGATTCTGGCCAAGTCAGCTAACCTTTCTCAGCTTTCTCCTCTACCAAGTAAAGATAATAAAATATTTTTTCTCTCTTCCTCAAAACCAAATATACTACTACATGTAAGTCACTTTAAATTATTAGGGCACTATATGTGTCACATATAGCAGTAGTCTTATTGTCATAGTAGCAGTAGTAGTATTTTCAATATTTATGAAGAAGGTTTCTCTAATCTGTCCTCCATACAGTTTCCAAAGTGGTAGCCTTAAAATGCATTTAATACAATGCTGCTCCCATGGTCAAAGAGCATTTGTGGCACCCCATTACCTATAGAATAGAAGTTCTTAAATTTCTGTGCATTGCAATATTTATGAACTCATTCTCAAAATATTTTTTAAATAATTGAAGGAAATACTAAGTTTCAGTCGAGGTTAGTAAAAATGAAAATGCAGTTTTCCCTATCAAGTTCATGAAGGAATCCATAGACATCAGGTTAGAAGACCTCTTTTAGGATAGTGTACAAATCTTCATCTTTGACATTTAAAGTCCTTGACAATTTAGCTCCAATCAATTTTCCTACACTTATTCAACATGACCTTACCTCAAGTATTGCCTATTCCATCCAAATTGGCCTACTTGGTGATCACCATACACATGAATAGTTAGTGGCATAGTATCCATATGCAAAATATTTTGAAGGATAGTTTTAGCATGGTAATGAATTGAAACCTATATTCTCTATTTTTAACCATGAGATCTCAAGAAAGTGATCACATTGGAAGGACACTTTCTCAAATGTTTAGGAAGGCATACATAATTATGTCAGAGTATAAAAAATGATATTGGTGGGCTTCAACCTTTTGGAAACATTCAAATTGTAATTGGAAAGATTATCTGAATTGATGAAACTGAAATACTGAAGTCAATAGATTTCATATATCCTTAAAGACCTTTAACAGTTTTTGAATCCTGATTCTGTTATACAGCATATTGCCTCTCTTTTCTAACTTTATGGTTCTGCAAATTTGACTAACCCTTTACCTAGGTCTTTATCTAGGTTATTGATTAAAAAAATATTAAATGTCATAGATCTAAGACCCATATAACTTGAAGACTATTTTAGCTTGAAGACTAATCATCAGGGCTCTCTTTTAGTCTGGGGCCAGACCTATTATTTCATTGATAATGGTGACTGTAAGAAGAGAAAGTCTCCTCCAATGATACAAACCAGTCATCATTCTGTAACTTATAGTATTAAAATTTTTCCTGAGGCCTCTGAAAAGTTAAATCACTTATCCAGAGTTGTTTCAACTGTTGGGACATTTATAACATCCAGCTAAATCAAGAATGAGGCTTAGTTGAAAAAATGCAATAGATATATAAATAGATAGAGGAATGAGAATACTTGGAAATATTTTTATTCCATGAATAATGTATGTAAGAAACAGTGAACCACAATGGACAGAGAGTTTTGGACTCAAGATGCCAAGAATTCAAGTCCTGCCTCTGAAACATTGAATGTGACTCTGGACAAGTCACCTCTCACTTTTTAAAGCAAAACTAAAACTATGTAAGTTGCAAAGAAGGTGCTGACCTGAGTTAATAGATTCCTCTTTGGGGGGTTTTTTCTGTCAGTCAAATGACACCTATCCCTTCACTGATTTAAAATCTGCCATCTTTCTAATAATGGTGTTTTGAGCTTATATTTGAGGCATTGATTGTGAGGAATTAATTTCACTATCTTTTAGGAATGAGTCTATTAGGATCATCAGATCACAGCATGCCCAAACTAGAAAGGGTCTTAGAGATGACCAAATTCAATCCAATCCCTTTCATTTTACAGGTGAGAAAATCAGGACTCAGACTAAAATGACTGACTCAATATCAGATAAAGAGTAACTTATAGAACAGGGACAAGAACTCAGGCATCCTGGCTCTAAATCCAATGCTCATTCCTCTAGACCACATGATTTCCAGGCATGCTTTCCATTACTGTGCCTGGCATTTGTAATTGCGACATTGTTTTTACTGCTTTGTTTCATTACCCTTGCCACCACAACTCCATATTAAAAACCCTTAGGATGGGAGAAAAAAGAGCTCTGAAGCTCACAGCTTTGGTAGTAATTAAATAGTAGTACAATATTACAAAGCTATGGATATTTAATGTCATCGACATATCAATTTCACATTTGGTTCAGAACTGTGTGGGAGAATTAAATGCAGAGCAGTGTTATCTCTGCTTAATCATGTAAATGACATTCATATGTTAGGCCTCTGTTCTTAATTGAATTTTTTTTGCTTCTTTATTTAGAAACTAAGATTTCTTGATAAGATTAAATTGGTTTTAAGCAACAACATATTCCTAAGAAATTCATTTTCATATTCTATCCTCTCCTGTGTGTTGGGTAATGGGGAATATGCCATAGTGGTTGGTGTGATAATACTACACAAACATCTTCCTGGGGAGGGATCAGGCATATAACTTATGAGTGAGGAAACCATCAGTGAGTGAGGGAGGAGAAAGGAAAAAAAAATTAAGCATTTTTTAAGTCTACCATGACAGATTACAATGATGTAATCTGCTTTTTCTGTTGAAGAAAAATGTTACTTTACAAGAGATGTGAAATTAACCCATGACGATTATTAATACATTACCACGTTGTGGGTTGCATAAAATGAGAAGTTATTTCCGAGATGCTGTCTAAAAGCTGTCTCCTGGTTAAAAGATGAAGGTGTTTAGTATTCCATATTTCCTTCCAGGTGGTCATAATGAAGGAGTCTTTTCTTAAATCAGATCATTTGCTCAACAAAATTTTCCAGTCAGGTGACCAAACCACTGAGTTTCCATATTTAATCTGGCAACCCATTTGTCAGTCTTCCCCAATAAATCTTAGCAATGAAATAGGAAAACTTCCTGCACCAATTAAATATTTTTCTAGTCTTCTGAAATTATGTAGCCTGCTATACAATTTAATAATTAAGCAAATGAAATATTCTTCAGTAATAAATAACATTGAATTGTTCAGTCAATAAAATGGTCAGATGTGTGGGCATAACTTGTAATCTCTGATTCTGAAGAAAATGAGGTTGGTAGTTGAGGTTAATAGCTCTGAGGTTTGGTACGTTAAGTAGAGAGAGTAATACTACTGTTTGCCACGAGTATGGTGAGCCTCTGGGAGTTTAGGGTGTGCCTAAGGAGTAGCAACTGGCTGACTCTGGAATATAGAGATGCCAAATTCCCAATCAGCAGTGAAATAAGGCCCTTAAGTGACTACTGTACTTAGCGCTTGGGCAAGATAGCGCAACTAATCTCCAAATAAATAATAATTATTTAATTTTTGAGTTCAATGTTTTGTTGACTTTTTGTTGACTTGAAGGAAAAAATGATACGTTAAAAAGATAGGTAAGACTGAAGAAGACTGAATTTTAAGTCTAGTTTCTATATCAGCTGTGTGACCATGAACAAATCATGTAACCTCTGTGAGTTTATCTGTAATTGAGATAGTGAGCTTCTGTAAACTTAGGGCATATAAGAATTGATATTGTGACAAAACAATCCCTTGGCATAAACTGCTGGATGATAATAATATTAAGGTTAAACTCAGTTAGGATATCAGCAATTATCAAGTGACTGCAGATGTGCTAACCCTAAAGATACAAAGAAAGGCAGAAGTAATCTCTGCTCTTGAGGAATTCAAATTCTTCTCTATTAAATTACTTCTTTTGCCACATTCACACTTCCCAGATTACCAGAGATAATTAATCTACTTTCCAATAAATGTAACTTGCAGTCAGAGACAATTATTTGATATAATAATATTTTGATACGATAATATTTTGATACAATAATAGAAATATTCATAATACATTGCTGGTACAGAAGAAAAGCATGGTGGATTTGGAGTCATGTGTCTGGGTTCAATTCCCAGCTCCTGATTCAGGTATGGCAGATCTGGTGAAGCACATTGTCTTCACTGGCCTTCATTTTTCTCAATTGTCAAATGAAGGGGTTGGCCTAGATGATTTCTGAGTCCTTTCCAGTTCTATATCTATGATTATTCTCTTAAATATTCTCCAGTGAAATATCATGAGATTGAGTATAAAAAATTTCTATATTCATTTCCTATTTTTTTAGTTGTTTTCACTATGTGGAAATGGAATTTGAAAGCCAGTCACTTCCCTTACATTACACATTCATTTAACTGTCACATCTTGTCATTTCTCCCATCAGCAAATCTCTAATGTCTGACCTCTTCTCTCCATTCACTTTCTCCTCCTGTATTCTTTCCTGTGCAGGTTTTCATGATATTCAACTCTCTGTTGGTTTTCCTCCTACCTGTCCAAATACTTCTTTCACTTGTCTTCTAACTCTGGGTATTACCCTATGCCCTCTTCACTTTTCCCACTAGACTTACTCTTTCTTGCCAACCTCTTCAGTTCTGTGGGCTTCACAATAAATTAATATGTGTCCAAGTATGCAATATGCATACACAATGCGTTGTATGTATGGGCACAATATATACACATGTAAATTTTACATATATTTATGCATATATATGTGCTCCATGTATATGTATATGGCCCCAATCTACCTTTTCAGTATCATCAGACATTATTCCTCCTCTGCTCTTCAATCTAAGCAAACTTGACCCTATCTCTGTTACTTGCATGAGAAATTACTCCATATCCTGTCTCAGACTTAAATTTTGGTTGTCTCCCTAATTTCTAGAAATTATTCACTTCTTACTTTTTTTACCTCTCACATTTCCCTTTTTTCCTTTAAGATATAGTTCTAGTACCTTCTTCTAAGTGATACCATTCATGATCTCCTGCCTTCAACTTCTGGTGTCCATCTTCCCAAACTATTCTATATATAACTAGTTGGTGTACAATTGTATGTGTTTGATTTGTATCTATTATGTACATACTTATTATATGTTTGTTCATTTTTGGTCACTTCAGTTCTGTCCACCTGTTTGTGATACCATTTGTGGTTTTTAAATCCATTGTATATTTATGTAATAACTCAATCAATAGATACTCATTAAGGCTTTACTGTTGGCAAGCCACTGTGTTAGTTGCTTAAAAATGAAAAAAATAAAGTGCACTCAATAAGCACACATATGAGGTTATATTTTATTAAGAGAAATAATATTATATATATATATATATCTAGACGTGTGCATAGATATAAATAGGGGTGTATATGTCTGGGCATATTTATGATAGATGTAACAAATTAAAAGTCAGTTTTAAGGAGAGGAGTAGGCACTAGCAGCTGAAGCAATCACAAAAAGGTTACTGGAGAAGGTTGCACTTTAGCTGTGCTTTGGATGGAGATAAAAGATGGACTCTACTTCAAGCATGGAGGTTGGTATGTACCAAGTCATGGAAATATGAGATTGTGAAAGATAAGACCAGTTTGACTTGATCTATGGTATATTCAGGGGAGTAATGTATAATAAGTCTTGAGACAAGTCATGAAGAGCTTTGAATGCCAGAGGAGTTTGATTTGCCATTTCCTTCTCCAGCTCATTTTACAGATGAAGAGACTGAGGCAAGCAGGGTTATGTGACTTGCCAGCTAGCGGCAGATGCCAGGCTTGAACTCAGGAAGATGAGTCTTCCCAACATCAGGTTCAGCAGTCTATTTACTGTGCCAGTTAGCTACCCAAATTAAGCATCCACCATGTGCCACTTACTTTATTAAGTGATAGGTTAGGCACTAAAGTGACTGTGACATCTAAAAGGTACAATGATAGAATACTGAACCTAGAAGTCAGAAAGCCTTGAAGTTCAATCCTGCATCTGCCAGTTAGTACTTTTACAATCCGGGGCAAATTACTTTTTTGCCTCAGTTTCTTCAATTATAAAATGGGAGAAAGAATAGTACTTACCTCCCAGAGTTGTGAGGATAAATTAAGACAATACAGGTAAAGTACATTGCAAACCTAAACGCTAGCTGTTTTATTGGTGGGTTGGTTATTGTCCTTCATTCTCTAAGAGGACCAAAATGACATCGCCATGATAAACTCATGCTTCAATATGTCTGACTGGGGGTGATCAGACCAATACGAGCTCAGAATGCTCTACTGCAGATTGAGCACAGATTGTCCCTGTGAGCATTTGAGGTGGCTACTCCAAATTTTCACATCTTACTTTTACTTTGTGCTGCCTCAATTCTGCCTTGCTCATAGAGCACAGCACGCTTTCTGATGTGGGCACTCCATGGTGAGTGGTTTTGTGCCAGTATTTCCAATGTCACACAATCAAATCCAAAGTTCTTGAGAGAGTCCTTGTATCGATTCTTCTGGCCAACATGTGATTGCCTGCCCCATGTGAATTCTCCATAAAATAAACTTTTTGGCAAGCATACATTTTGCATTTGATCAACATGGCCAGCCCATCGGAGTTGCACTCTCTGAAGCATAGTTAGAATGCTTGGCAATTTAGTAGAAGTAAGGACCTCAGTGTCTGGTATCTTATCTTGCCAGGTAATCTTCTGAATCTTCCTAAGATAGTTCAAATGGAAGAGATTCAGTTTTCTGGCATGATAGTGGTAGAGTGCAAATGTCCTACAGGCATATAGCAATGAGGTCAGCATAATGGCTCTGTAGACCTTCAATTTGGTAGTCACTCCAATGCCTCTTCTCTCCCATACTTTTCTTTGGAGCCTCCCAAACACTGAGCTAGCTCTGGTAATGTGAGTGTCAATCTCATTGTCACTATGTACATCCCTGGAAAGTACACAACCAAGGTAAGTGAACTTATCCCACACCATTCAAAACTGCAGTTGTAACTGATGGTTCCATGTATGAATGGTGTGGTGGTGGCTTCTTGGTGTCAATTATTAAGCCAAAATTAGCACAGGCAGCAGAGAATTGATCCATTCTTTGTTGCATCTCAGCTTTAGAGTCTGCATTGAGTGCACAATCATCTGCAAACAGAAAATCATGCACCAGCACTCCCTTAACTTTGGTCTTGGCTTGTAGCCTTTTCAAATTGAAGAATACACCATCAGTACAATAGTTGACCTTGATGCTGTCTGTGTTCATCCTCATTGAAGGCATTTGACAACATGGCTGAAAACATGATGCTTAAAAACATGGAAGAAAACACACAGCCTTATTTCACTCCATTGGTGTCTGGGAAGGCATGAGAGCATTGTCCACTATCCAGAACCCAAGCAATCATGCCATCATGAAACTGACCTCCAATACTGATGAACTTCTCTGGGCAATCAAATTTTGGCATAATTTTCCATAAGCCCATTTGACTAGCATTGCAAAAGGCCTTGGTCAGATCTACGAACATTGTGTACAGATCTCTGTTCTGCTCCTGGCATTTCTCCTAGAGTTGTCGGCAGCAAACACCATATCAACTGTTCCTTGTCCCTTTTTGAAGCCACCGTGGCTCCCAGGAAGATGACCATCTTCCAGGTGAAGGAGCAGCCTATTAAGGAGGACACTGCAAGAATCTTGCCAGTAAGGGCTAAAAGACAGATCCCTCTGTGATTGTTGCAGGACAATCTATTTCCTTTACCTTTATAGGGATGGATAATCGAGGCATCCTTGAACTCCTGGAAAATAACCTCCTTTTGTCATATAATATGGAAAATTCCAGTCAATTTTTGTATGAGCAATGGTCCGTCTACCTTGTAAATCTCAGCTGAAACAGAATCATCACCAGATACTTTGCACATGAAAGGAGCCTAATGGTCCTCAAAACCTCTTCTTCAGTTGAAAGTTCATGTAAGGAGGGGTTGACTTCAACCTGAGGTAAACAATCAATGGCCTCAGTATTGATTGATGATGGTCTATTGAGACCAATAGGATCACGTCCTTATTAGTAATCAGTGTGGCTCCAGCAGCACTGAGTTGTTGTGATGCATCAAAAGTTTTTGGCCCATAAATAGATGTCAGTGAATCATAAAAGCTCTTAAAATTTTTACTATCAGCATAAAACTTAATGTCTTCTGCCTTCTTACTGAGTCAGGAAACCGGTATCTCTCTAAGGTTTGCTTAGACTTTACTTCTGATGTAATGAAATGCTGCCTTCTTAGAGATGGATGAACTAAGTATTCTGATGGTAAATCCTGTGGAGTTCTCATTTTTTATTTAGCAGCTTCTGAATTTCCCCATCATTTTCACTAACAAGTCTTGGCTTTTGTGAGTGTCCTGACCCAGATGAGCAAATGCAGTACTGTACACAAAATCCCTGAAAACTGTCCACTCCTTTTATGTTCCACTGTTGCCAACTGTGTGTTGGCTCAACTTTCCCTCCAATTAAGCAACAAACTGTTCACGCTCAGAGAAGAGCTCTAATTTGCAAACCTAAACATACTACATTAATGATAGTTATGGTTGTTTGACAGCTCCTGAAAGCACCATACTTGATCACTTGATTTCAAGATAGGAAGAAAAAATTGTTTGTCAATTCCTTATTATGCAAACTAAGTGATGAGAAGAGCATTTCCACAGTGTGGTATTTGTATGCAACTTATTCTTTTATATGATAAGGAAAGATCAGCACTTCACATAAATGGAATATATGGATTTAAAGTTGATATGATTTTCAGAAAAATTATATAGCCCGGTAAGCTAAAACTATTCTATATTCTTCTGCCCTGGCTTCTGAAACTTCTGTGATTAAATTTATATTTCAGCTTCAGGCAGCATTGAAAATAAAACTCTGTAAACTAGTACCTAATTTAGTTCCTTGAATATAGTAGGCACTTAGAAAATTTATCTGAAGAATGAAAAATATATAAAATATTATGTATATATATATATATATATATATATATATATATCATCATTTTCTCACCAATCTCTTGCCAAGACCTGTATATTTTATCTTTTCAACATGTCTCAAATACTCTGCCTTTTCTCCTTTACCACTGCCACCACCCTACTGCAGGCCCATATCACCTCACACATGCATTACTTTTTAAAATTTTTTAAATAAATTTATCTATTTAACTTTTACATTTATTTTCACAGAATTTTGGGTTCCAAATTTTCTCCCCATTTGTCCTCTCCTCCCACCCCAATACACCAAGCATTCTAATTTCCCCTATCACCAATCTGCCCTCTCTTCTGTCATCCCTCCCTTCCCTTGTCCCCATCTTCTCTTGTGTCCTGTAGGGTCTGATAGCTTTCGATTTCCCATTACCTGTACTTATTTCCTAGTAGCAAGAACAATACTCAATAGTTGCTCCTAAAACTTTGAGTTCCAACTTCTCCCCATCCCTCCCTCCCCACCCATTCTCTTTGGGAAGGCAGGCAATTCAATATAGGCCATATCTGTGTAGTTTTGCAAATGACTTCGACAATAGTCATGTTGTATAAGACTAACTATATTTCCTTCCATCCTATCCTGCCCCCGATTACTTCTATTCTCTCTTTTGATCCTGTCCGTCCCCAAGTGTTGACTTCAAATTGCTCCCTCCTCCCATTGCCCTCCCTTCCATCATCCCCCCTAACCTGCTTATCCCCTTCTCCCCCACTTTCCTGTATTATAAGATAGGTTTTCATACCAAAATGAGCATGCATTTTATTCCTTCCTTTAGTTGAATGTGATGAGAGTAAACTTCATGTTTTTCTCTCAGCTCCCCTCTTTTTACCTCCACTAAAAAGTCTCCTCCCTGACTCTTCTATGAGAGATAATTTGCCCCATTACATTTCACCCTCTCTCCTCACCATTTACCTTCATTTTCTTAAGATACAATTCCATCCTATTCAATTCACTCTGTGTTCTCTGTCTCTGTGTGTGCGTGCATGTGTGTATGTGTGTGTGTGTGTGTGTGTGTGTGTGTGTGTGTGTAATCCCACCAACTACCCAGATACTGAAAAGTTTCAAGAGTTACAAATATTGTCTTTCCATGTAGGAATGTAAACAGTTCAACTTTATTAAGTCCCTTATGACTTCTCTTTGCTGTTTACCTTTTCATGCTTCTTTACATTCTTGTGTTTGAAAGTCAAATTTTCTTTTCAGCTCTAGGTGATTCTTGGTTTTAGTCCTAGTTCCTTTGACTTCTGGAATATCCTATTCCACGCCCTTCGATCCCTTAAGGTAGAAGCTGCTAGATCTTGTGTTATCCTGATTGTATTTTCACAATACTTGAACCGTTTCTTTCTAGCTGCTTGCAATATTTTCTCCTTGACCTGGGAATTCTGGAATTTGGCCACAATGTTCCTTAGGAGTTTCTCTTTTTGGCCCTCTTTCAGGCAGTGAACGGTGGATTCCTTGAATACTTATTTTTCCCTCTGGTTCTAGAATATTAGGGCAGTTTTCCTTGATAATTTCATGAAAGATGATGTCTAGGCTCTTTATTTGATCATGACTTTCAGGTAGTCCCATAATTTTTAAATTGTCTCTCCTGGATCTATTTTCCATGTCAGTTGTTTTCCCAATGAGATATTTCACATTATGTTCCACTTTTTTAGTCTTTTGGTTTTGTTTTATGATTTCTTGGTTTCTCAGAAAGTCATCAGCATCCATCTGTTCCATTCTAATTTTGAAAGAACTATTTTGTTCAGTGAACTTTTGAACCTCCTTTTTCTATTTGGCTAGTTCTGCTTTTGAAAGCATTCTTCTCCTCATTGGCTTTTTGAACCTCTTTTGCCAATTGAGTTAGCCTATTTTTCAAGGTGTTATTTTCTTCAGCATTTCTTTGGTCTTCTTTAGCAAGATACTGACCAATTTTTCATGCTTTTCTAGCATCTCTCTCATTTCTCTTCCCAATTTTTCCTCCACCTGTCTAACTTGATTTTCAAAATCCTTTTTGAGCTTTTCCATAGTCTGACCCAATTGAATATTTATTTCGCATGTTTGGGATACAGAGACCTTGACTTTTATGTCTTTACCTGATGGTAAGCATTGTTCTTCCTCTTCAGAAAGGAAATGAGGAAATATCTGTTCACCAAGAAAGTAACCTTCTATGGTCTTATTTTATTCCTTTTTCTGGGCATTTTCCCAGTCAGTTACTTGACTTCTGAGATTCCTTTCCACACCCACCTCACCTCCAGATCTGCCCAGCTAGTGCTTGGGGTCTGAGATTCCAATGCTGCTTCCCAGCCTCAGGGCTTTCATTGGGGGCAGGGCTGCTATTCAGTGTGAGATTAAGTTCAGGTTCTCAGGTGGGGGCAGGGCCACCTCACAGGGCTCTGTTCCCTCAGGGAGGTTATGTGGAGATCTTCAACAATGGATCTGAGCTCCTGTCTGCTTTGGAAGCCTCTGTCCACTGCTACCTCTGGTGCTGCCTCCTGAGGGGACCTGAGTTATGGAGACATCCCGCTCCCCTCTTGGCGAGCCAGACAGGCTCTCTCACTGACCTTTGATGTCTGTGAGTGGATGGACCTGTGTGGCCACTGGAGATTCTGTCCCTGAAGCCTGCTCAGACCTGGTCCTCTCAGTGCTGCACGGCCAAGGCAGGGCTGGGCTCTGCTCTGGGTCTGGTGCACGGTGGACCTTTGATGTCAGTTTTTCAGGGCTCTCTGGAATAGAAATCTCCTCTACTCCATTGTTGTGCAGCTTCCACTGCTCCAGAATTTGTTGGGAGTTCCTCTTTACAGGTAATTTATGGGCTGTGGGTTCGGAGCTAGCATACATGAATCTTTCTACTCAGCTATTTTGGCTCCTCCCCCCTCACACATGGATTATTGCAATAGTCTTCTGTCTGTCTGCCTCAAGCTTTTCCCCATTCCATTCCATCCTCTTTCCACATTAAAATGATTTTCTTAAAGCACAGGTCTGATCATGTCACCTTCTCTACTACTGTCACTTAATAGACTGTATAAGAAGAGGGTATTTCCCTCCTAAGCAAGCAGATAAGTTAAACAACAGTATTATTTTTATTAAAAATCAAATGACAATGATAGCAT
Organism: Bettongia penicillata ogilbyi; assembly: GCA_023548195.1. NCBI lineage: Eukaryota > Metazoa > Chordata > Mammalia > Diprotodontia > Potoroidae > Bettongia > Bettongia penicillata. Next base: position 7,489,648 of record JAJHZJ010000237.1, on the reverse strand, counting down.
AGCAGATTTAGAGACATAATACTTCCTCGAAGAACTGCCTTTGGTGCATCCATAAGTTTTGGTTGGTTGTCTTTTAAAAATCATTCTCTTGAATGAGGCTTTGTTCCTATGATTTCTTATTTGCCCCATTCATTCTTAAGGATTAGATTATTTAATTTCCAATTAACTTTTATCTATCTTTCCACAGCCACGAATTACACATATTTTTTATTGCATCATTATCTGAAAAGGATGCATTGACTGTTCCTTCCTTTCTGCCCTGGAATGTGAAGTTTTTATGCCTTAGTACATGGTCATTTTTTGTATATGTGCCACTAAGAAAAATGTGTATTCTTTCTATTCCACTTCAGTTTTTTTCCAGAGATGTATTAATATCCCACTTTTCCAGAATTTTCTTAATCTCCTTTAATTCATTCTTGTTTATTTTGAGGTTAGATTTATGAAGTTCATAGAGGAGTATGTTGAGATTCCTCCACTCAGTTGAGGTCTATTTCTTGCTGTAATTCTTTTAATTCTCCTCTAAGAATTTGGATGCTATACCACTTTGTGTATATATGTTTCATAATGATGTTACTTCAGTGTCTATCATGTCTTTTTCAGCAAGATTTAGTATCCCTCCTTATCTCTTTTGATTACATCTATTTTTGATTTTGTTTTGTATGAGATTAGAATTGCTACTCCTGCTTTTCTTCAGCAGAATCATAATATTTTCTACTCCAACCTTTGACCTTTACCCTATGTTTATCCCCTGTTTCAAATGTGTTTCTTGTATATAACATATTGTAGGAGTCTGATTTTTAATCCATGGTACTATATTCTCCATTTTATGGGAGAGTTCATCCCATTCACATTCACAGGTATGATTGCTATCTATGTCTTTCTCTCCATCCTATTCCTCCTTCTCACTGTGTCATTTATGATTTTATTTCTCCCTTCTCTTTTCCTTTTCTCAGAAGAGTGTTGCTTTTGACTAATGCCCCCGCCAATTTTCTCTCCCTTATATCAGCTCCCTTTCCTTTTCTTTCTATTTTTGCCTTACTACTCCTTCTCTCCCTTTTAATCACCCCCCATTTCATTCCTCTTTTCTCTCCTACTGTCTGCTCAAACAATGCTCCTCTCAATACCTTCTTCCCCACTTCTATAATATGTTTTCTCCTCTTCATGTGATGTAATTTATCCTTTTCTATCTCCTCTTTTCGTCGTCTCCCATTACAATCCCTTTGCTCCCCATTAAGTTTTTCTATCACATCTCTTGATTTATACCCACATCCTCTGTCTATGTATATCCCTTTTAAATGTCAAAATAAATATACCATTCTCAAATTTGACAAATATCATCCTCCATATAGGGTTGTAAATAATTTGTCCTTTTTGAATCACAAGATTTTTTGTTTATTTCCCCCTGTTCACCTTTTTATACCTAACTTAAGTCTTGTATTTGAAGATAAAATTTTCCATTGAGCTCTGGCCTTTTCATCAAGAGAGTCTGGAAGTCCTTTATTATATTGAATGTCTATTGCTTGCCTGAAAGATTATACTCTTGGTTGATCTTTGGTTGTTGGGTCATTGATCCTTGGTTGTAGTCCAAGCTCCTTTGAATTATGGAATATCATATTCCAATTCATCCACTCTTAATGTAGATGCTGATTGCAAATCCTTCATAACTGAATTGTTCCTTCCTTGCTGATTGTAGTATTTCCTCCTTGGCCTGATAATTCAGGAATTTGGTTACAATATTCCTTGGAGTTTTCAAATTGGACTCTCAGGAGGTGATTGGTATATTCTTTCAGTGATTGTTTTACACTCAGTTCTAGGACCTCTGGGCAACTTTCCTTGATGATTTCTTAGAAGATACTTTCCAGGCACTTTTTTTCATGTTGACTTTACAGTAGATCAATAACTTTTAAATGACCTCTTCTGCATCTGTTCTTCAGGTCAGTTATTTGTCCAATGAGATATTTCACATTTTCTTCTATTTTTTTTTTCATACTTTAGATTTCATTTGACTGGTTCTTGATGCCTTGTGGAGTTGTTAACTTCTACTTGTGCAATGCTAATCTTTCACATATTGTTTTCTTCAGCTAGCTTTTGTATCTCCTTTTCTATTTGGCCAATTTTATTTTTTAAAGATTTGTTACCGTCAGTGATTTTTTTCCATTTTGTTCATTTAATTTTTAAAAGAATTGACCAATTTTTCTTCTATGTCTCTCATTAGTCTTTTAAAATCCTCCTTGAGAGAAGAATGCTTTCAAAAGCAGAATTAGCCAAATGGAAAAAGAGGTTCAAAAGTTCACTGAACAAAATAGTTCTCTCAAAATTAGAATGGAACAGATGGAGGCTAATGACTTTCTGAGAAACCAAGAAATCACAAAACAAAACCAAAAGAATGAAAAAAATTGAAGATAATGTGAAATATCTCATTGGGAAAACAACTGACCTGGAAAATAGATCCAGGAGGGATAGGGAGAGGTTGGAACTCAAAGTTTTAGGAATAACTGCTGAGTATTGTTCTTGCTACTAGGAAATAAGAAATACAGGTAATGGGGAATAGAAAGTTATCTGGCCCTATAGGACAAAAGAGAAGATGGGGACAAGGGAGGAGGGATGATAGAAGAGAGGGCAGATTGGTGACAGGGAAAATTAGAATGCTTGGTGTATTGGGTGGGTGGAGGGAAAAAATGGGGAGAAAATTTGGAACCCAAAATTTTGTGAAAATGAATGTAAAAAGTTAAATAAACAAATTTATATTAAAAAAATAAAAATAAATAAAATCCTCCTTGAACTCTTCCAAGAATGCTTTTTGGGCTTGATGCCAGTTGACATTTCCTTTCAAAGTTTCTGATGTGACTATAGTGTCAATGCTGTCCTCTTCTGAATTCATATTTTGATCTACCTTTTCCCCATAATAAGATTCTATGGTCTTTGCTTTTCTAGTTTGCTTTTTGTTCATTGTGATTGCATTTTTTCCAATTTTTAAAGTGGATCTTGGCTTCTGGAATGTGGAGGCTCTGTCCCATGCTTCTTGTGCTTGTGGCTATGGGCCTTGTTACTAATTTTGTGACCTCTGGTTTTTGTAGGGGATAGTTATATAGTGCTGTATCTCACTTGGTGCTCAGCTGGAGCTAGCTGGTGCATGCCAAAGTTGAGACCACATGAAGTCTTTTTGAGTTTCCTGGGGGTTACACAGAAGCTGGCAGACTGAAGTGTGAGGGAGGAGTGGTCTGGCTGATGATGAGCCCTCCTTTAGGACTGTGTTAGAGCACAGATGCTGGTGGATGACAATCTGGACTTGTGTCTGTTGATTCCCCTGGTTGTGTAAAGGCACACCTGGGGTCCTAATGTTAGTGCTTGCCAGCTTCAACACCCTGGTGCTCAGGATCTCCTGCTGGCCAACTGAGGTGGGCCTTGCTGGATGCCTCTGAGCCTGACATGGTCCCCTTCAGCCACAGCAGAAGGAACCCTTCCCAGTGATTTCCCTAGGCTCTCAAAATTTAAGACTGCAGTACCTCTTCTGCTGGCTCCACTGTTCAGGATATTTCCTGGAGTAATATTCTCTGACTGCTTCAAGGTCAGTAAGGGTGGTTGGGAGCACTTACAGTTTATTCCTCCATCTTAGCTCAAGGAAGTTCAAGTAGGTGACTTGCAAACATTTAGTCTGTGGGCTGATAGCCCCAGGAGTAGCTGCTGCAGCTGCTGCAGGTCCTCTTATCCGACTCAACCAGAATCCTATCCTGTTCTGAGAATTTGAGGAATTATCACTAGACTGGTGATTTAGTCTACTAGGACTGGCTCTCACTCTGCTATGATCAGGCGTAGACTCTCATGCTCTGCTCTTTCCCACCCTAGGATCAGTGATTCTTCCAACCGATATGAATTCTCTTGGGCTGAAAATCTGCCACACTCTGTTTCCTAGTGGATTCTTCCACTCTAAAATTTGTTCAAATTCACTTTTTAGAGGTGTCTAAAGGGATTTGTGAGAGAGTTCAGGTGAGTCCCTGCTTTTACTCTGCCATCTTGGCTCTCCCCTCACCCCAGTGTTTATTGTAACAAAGAATTGGAAACAAATAATGAAATATTATTTTGCTGTAAGAAATTATGGAAAAGATTCAGAGAAAGCCAAGAAGACTTCTAAGGACTGCTATAGATTAAGGTGAGTAAAATCAGGGGAACAGATTACATACCATCAAAATGTAGAGGAAAACAACTTTGTATAATAAGAACTCCAATTTCTACAATGCCCGATCACAAACACAGAAGCCTAATGATGAGGCATCCTTCTTTTATCATGTCAGAGATGTACTGGACTAGAGTACAAAATGACCCATACGTTGTTGGATATGATCAATGTGTAAATTTGATTTAATTAATTTAATTATTGACTTCAAAGAAAGAATTATTTGAGGAACTTGTAATCAAATTGTCCAGTGCTTTTAATAGTTCTTTATGAATGGATAGGAGTTAGTGAAACATTATAAGAAAATTCTGAGCAAAAAAAAAAAATAGGAAAAAAAGAGGCACGCTAATGATATATTTAAAAAATACACAGATGAAAGGATAGATGGATAAGCCGAACAGGGAAGGTACTATCATGTTAAATTTAATATGTACTTAATAAAACAAGCTAGACATAATAGACATTTCTCTTTTTTCTACTTCCATGTGAAAATGTTCATGTTTGTTAAGCTTATAATTAAAAAAGAAAAGTTGAGTAGAATTACAAAAACCAATACTCTATCCAAAATATTAGGGCTAAACAAAAGGTTTGCCTACATTTGATACGTGCTTTGGGAAACAAAAGGGCAGTGTTCTACTTGGTCTGGCTTTTTGTACAGCACTTCATTGTCTGTGACCCCAGTCAGACAAGGAAATGACCCTCCTTCAAATTCCATCACCTAGTACAAAGCCATGTTTGCTCTTCCCTAACTTCCACTCTGCCTAGTCTTTTTCCTTATGAGTTTCCTTTTTAAGGAATCTGACTTCTCTGTTTATCAAAAGGGAAGAACTGCTTTTCTCTCCATCTCTTGGTGAGGAACCTTGGCAGGAAGAATCCAGTGTTACAGCTAGAGTGATGATGACCTGAGTAGGAAGGGATCCCACTTCAGACAGTTGACCTTAACAATTCATAAAACTTCTCTCAGTGTCAATGTCCAAATTGATAAAATAATAGTAATGTCACAGAGATATGATCGCATATATTTTATTACGTGCACAATCAAACATATATGCATACTTTTACATATATCCAAACCAAATCTGCCACTGAACACCATCCAGCCATGGTTCTAAGCCATTCAGAAAATTCTTCAGCTTTGCTCCATGTGTACGTGATTCATTTATACATAGCCTATGAGTAAATTACTCTTTTTTCCTAACAGCAGTGCATCTTGGAAGTTTTATTACCACTTTTCTCAAGTCCTTCTTTGGAAGTAGCAGTATACAAGTACTGATAACAAATATACATACATACATACATATGTACACATACATACACACACACACACACTTACAACTTCAGATATACAGCTTCTTTGAAGTGGAGATTTGGTGAATGAGATTCCTACTTGGTCTGAGTAGCCGAACATTAATAACCTCTAACTGTGATTCCCACACCCCACAACAAGGCAGAGAAAACATATACACAGGAACATATACAAAAAATATAAAAATGTTCAAATAGAAAATTAAGGATAGAAACCCGAGACCTGGCATCAGGAAAGTGTGCATTCAACTGTATCTCAGACACTCACTAGCTATGTGACCTTTGACATCACTCTCTCAGCTGTAGTTAACTCGTCTATAAAATAGTCAATGTAATGGTAACTATCCCATAGAGCTGCTGTGTGGATAAAATAGGATAGCATTTGGGAAATACTTTGTTTCTGTGGTTGTGAGTTTACTTGTTTTTAATTTTCAATGTTCATTTCCACAAGATTCTGAGTTTCAAAGTTTTCTCCCCATCTCTCCCCTCTGCCCACCAAGAGACATGGCATATTCTGATTACCCCTTCCTCCAATCTGCCCTCCCTTTTATCACACCCCTGCCTTCTCTTATCCCCATTTTCTCCCTTTTCTTATAGGGCAAAATAGATTTCTATACCCCGTTGCCTGTATTTCCTTTTTCCCAGTTGCATGCAGAAACAACTCTCAACATTCATTTCTAAAACTTTGAGTTGAAACTTCTCTCCCTTCCTCTCTCCCCATCCATCCCCACTGAGAAGACAAGCAATTCAATATAGGCCATATATGTGTAGTTATGCAAAAGATTTCCATAATAATCATGTTGTGAAAGATTAGCTATATTTCCCTCCATCCTATCCTGCCCCCCTTTTATCCTTTATTCTATTTTCCCTTTTGACTTTGTCCCTCTCCAAAAGTGTTTACTTATAGTTACTCTCTCCTTCCATTTGCCCTTCCTTCTGTCATCCTCCCACACCCCGCTTAGTCCCTTCTCCCCTACTTTCCTGCAGTGTAAGTAGGTTTTCATACCAAATTAAGTGTACGTTATCCCCTCCTTAAGCCGAATATGAGGAGAGTGAGCTTCCCTTTTTCCCCTCACCTCCCCACTTTCCCCCCTCCATTGGGAAATATTTTGAAAACATTAAAGTAATATACATATAAGCTAGTTGGTATTGTTGCAATATAAGGAATGTGCTCCCAGAAATGTAGGACAGAACACATTATTAACCCTTTCTCATATTACTTTTGAGCTGTTCTGTCTGAGTTGAGATGAAATCCTGGTTGTGGTAGGAGAAGAAATGACAATGCGTCAAACTTCTAGTGCTCCAGAGCGACAACTTCCAAAGAGAGAGAAAATACCAGCTCCAGGACCGGTCCAATGATGGTGAGCCACTCTGGACCTACTGAACACTCAGCCTCAGTGAGAAAGACGGTGAGCGCCCTCTTTGTTGCTCCAAATCCTTTTAATGACCCGACAATATATCTCTGCTAATAAGCACTATATTTTCTCAAACTACAAAATGTAAAGACATAATATATTGTGAACATTTATTTATTACCTGCTACACATCAGGCCCTATGTTAAGCTCCGGGGATACAAATAAGAAAAGATAGTCCCTGACTTTATGGAGATTAGAATATAATGAAGACAATATACAAAATGAATATATATATATATATATAAATGTGCATCTGTGTGTGTACATTATTGTGTATTCTGTTTATCTATATATATAATCAATACACATTTTATATAAAAATGTCACATACATTATACTATTAATAATTCATAAATATAACATGTTTTTTAATTTTCCATCATTTATATATTATATAATGATATATTATGTGATGTAAAATAAAACTATATTGAATGGTTTTATACATTATTATACTACATTGTTAAACTTATATACACACACATATATATATAATATGTCTATGTGTATGTATTCACACACATAAATGTAAGCACAACATACACAAGGAGAGTTTTTACCAAAAGACATAAAAAGAAAATATTTATATTCATGCATACATATGCATATATGTATATATATAATTATTGAATGTTTGTATAAAATATTATTAATTATATTTTTAATTAAACATTTTCATTCCACAATCAAATATCACTATTTCTCTGTGGAGCAATTATGTGGTCATCATTTCACTTTTATTTTCAATGTAAAGTCAATGACTATGTCTCTTATGATAGTTTACTCGATCATTAAGGACATTTTTCAGCATGGCTCTGTGTAATTACTGATGGACACACATTCTGAATAAAATTCCTTATTGCTTACTATTCTTCAGATTAAACATATAACAATTTATCTGAAACTTGAGGACCAATGAAAATAAACTTTTTTCCTTGAAGGAAACTGACCTCTTTTTCTCATAAAAAAAAAAAATAAAATGAAAATAAAAACATAGGCAAACAAATTTGTGTTTGTGACATTTACAGAAGAAATGGGAATAGGCCATAGCCAGCCCTTTCCAAGGTGCTGACACAAAAGCCGAAAATAGATAGCATGTTAGGCTTGCTTGCACTGAACAAATATCCCTACCCTGTTGCTTTCAAAACAAGGAAAAGGTCCCTGACTGAGAAAAACCTTTCGGTTTGACCTAGTTCTGTGACCAAGTTGACCTTGTCCATATGACTGAAAAAAAAAAAAACACCCAACAACTCATCTTTAAATCGTTCAGTCAATGATAGCTACAGAAAATGCATTTGATGACAAAAGATAATTCACACCAGGACAAAAGCAAAACCCAGATCTTATTAAAATCAACTTAGAAAAGTCATCGTGTTCTTTTTTATATCACTTTTATTTCTCAACATGTCTTTTTTTGCTTCCAGAAAGTCATTCTATATTGAATGGAAGAAGAAGTAGAAGAAAGAGACGAAAGAGGAGAGGGCATAAGAAGGAGAAGGAGGAGGAAGAAAAGAAGAAGAACATCAAGAAGAAGAAGTAGGAGAAGGGGAAGAAGAAGAAGATGAAGAAAAAGGAGGAGGAGGAGGAAAAGGAATAAGAGAAGGAGGAGAGGGAGAAGCAGAATTAAAAGACAACTTTTGAGCAAACCAAGTCCAGCACATCAACTAAGTTTGATATCATATGCAACATCCCACATCTACAGTCTCTATATTCTGCAAATGAAGGATGGAAGCACCTATATCTAATCTTTTGCAAGAAAGTGAGCCAATGGATAGAGCAATTTAAATGGAGTCAGAAAGAAAGACTTGAGTTAAAATGTGACCTCAGACACTTACTTGCCCTGTGACTCTGAGCAAGTATTTAATATCTGTCTGCCTCATTCCATAATTTATAAAATGGAGAAAATAAGAAAAAAAGATCTATCTTGCGGGGCTAATTGTGAGTACAAAATGAAGCACTACTGAGGAAGAGTTTTGAAAACATTAAGCTGCTATAAATATTATTGTTATGTTATTATCTCTTCTTTTGGAACAAGAATGGTCATTATAATTTCACAACATTAAGTAGTAGTTATTGTTTTTCCTAATGGGAAAAAATGAAGATAATGATTTCCATGAGAGCAGCATGTATTAAAATAGGACAGTGCTACTTGGTCTAATTCTGCCAACAAGGTCATATGAGTATTCCACCCCTTCCTCCACCATCCCAGTCATTTTACATGGCTCAATGACATCATTATACAATAGCAAAATCGCTATCCATTAAACCAAATAAGCAGCAGAGAAGTGGCCATATCCCAGAATAAGACAAGGGATAAATTCGGCACATGTACTAGGCATCCTTATGAGAATACATTCTGGATTTACTTAAGAAAGAGAATCATAGAAGGAAAGAGAAAATACACATACATACATGTTTATATGGAGAGAGACAGAGAGAGAGAAGAGAAAAACTGGAGGACATCATATATATATATGTATGTATACACATACATATATACATACATATATATGTATATGTGTGTATGTGTGTACACATGTGTGGAGAGAGACAGAGACAGAAAGAAGAGAAAAACTACAGGGCATCCTAAATGAAATGCACACAGTTTGCTTATAACTATGTACATGTTTCAAAACTTATTTTCAATAAAAATATTACAGATGGATGAATAATATTAAGGTTCAAGATGTCAGCAGTAAAGCTGATATCAGCACTAGCAATTAACCTTGAAGAACAAAAAAAGAAGAGTGGTTCAGCAGATAAAGAACACTTAATGACAAATTGCAACTAGCTGTAACTTTTGAATACCTTAAGACTAAATAAAGATCATAAAGAAAATTGTTCTGTTTTTCTTTATTTCTAAGAAACATCTTGTTCACTTCCATTATTTTATAAGATTTTATTCCTATTCAGTAATTTGTCTTAAAGATGGAAAGAAGCATTCTGAAAACTGATTTGTAGCCATTGATTTTATGTTAGATTTAATGCACAAATCAGCTAATTAAGCCCTATAGATTGAAAGAGGGGCTTTGAAGACTGCAATAAATAATAAGTAAAATTAATTCTTCTCTGAACAAAATGAAAGCAAAGAAATATATACTATATATATATATATATATATATATGCTTTTACTTAATTTTTTGTGAAAAGTTGTAAAGTGTTGCAAAAACAGTAGATCTGGAAAACAAATAAAGTTAAAAAATAAAAATTTTTGGAATAACTGAACATAAATACAAAAAAAGAGCCTATGCATCCTATTTCAAGAAATCTTAAAATTCTTTGGATTTCTTAGAACTGGAAAACAAAGTGGAACTACAGAGAATAATATTGTCACCTCCTGAAATAAATTCTGAAATAAAAACTCCCAGGAAATGTATAACCAATATCCAAAACTTCTGACACATCCACACATATATGTGTTTATGTTTGTATTCATGTAAATGCATACATATATGTCTGTACGTATAGGTAAACGGCCAAAAAGAAAGTATTCAAGTACCAAGGAACCAAGTACAGAGGATTACACATGATCTAACAGCCACTACCAAAAAGGAACACAGATCTTGGAATTATATATTCCAGAGGGTAAAGTATATTGATTTACAGACAACAATAACATTTTTAAGAAAACTGGATATTAGTAGATGGGTGGGTATACTTTTATTGAAATAGAGAATTAAAAAATCTGGACTTTCTAGGAACTTCAAAGTTCAAATATAGTGGTTAAACATGAAAAAGTAAACATAAACAATGATAAAGACTAAAAGTATTTTAACATGTGAAGATGATGCACAAGCCCCCTCTGAATTATTTCATCATTGAGGTCATACAGAGAATACAATTAGGCAGACGATCTTAGAGTGATTCTGTTATGTCTTGATGGTATGAAGACGGGCAGGGGACCATACAATAAGGGGTGTAGGTGGGGGGAGATGAAAGTTAAGGAAAATTGTTTCAGTCAGTATGCACAGAAAGACATCTATACAAACAAGGAGAACAAGATAGAAGTGACTGTTTCTTGATTGTTTCCTCTAAATTGATCAATAGAGGAAAGAATGCATACATACAACTAATTACGGAAATGCATTCCATTCAACTGGAAAATGAGAAGCAAAGAGGATGAAGGAGGAATTAGAGGAATGGCAGATTAAAGGAAGGATTTGAACCAAGCAAAGAAATTCTTATTAAGGATATATAAGGAAAGAGTTACAACTCTGTCTGAAGTAATTATATATATATATATATATATATAATATATATATGTATGTATGTATGTATACTTCATCAGTAAAATACTTCATCATGTAAAGTATTTTACTGCTTTAAGAAATGATGCAGGGTATCCGAGCAAAATTAGAATGAAGTGATACAGAGTAGACTAAAATGATCAGAACCAGGAGTACAAATGATTCAGTGACAACAAGATGATAAAGAGTAACAATTTTTAAGAATTAGGAACTCTGATTATCATAATGGTCAATCATTATTCCAGAAAACTAAGGATGAATCATGTTACCCATCTCTAGTTAGAGAGGTGAAGGAATCTCAGTCTAGAAGGCTATGTATGTTATTTTGAACATGGTCAATGTAGACATTTTATTTGCTTTACTATAAATTTTTGAAACAGGTGTGTTTTTTCTTTTTTTCAATTTTTAGCAGATGTTGAGAGTAGAGGAAAATAAGGCAACTTTTCATTAATTTGGAAAAAAAGACATCTTTCAAAAGAATGCTTGCCAATGAATTATTCAAGTTTTAATCTTAAAAAGTATGTACAAGTAAAAATGCGAATTTTTTCAATACGTGCATTTTATTCATATCAGAAACACTTTCCACTAATGTACCTATATATTGCACAAGTAAGAGCGGTGATATTTTGGTTCATGATTAACTTTTATTTAATAAAGATGAGTCATAGGCAGAAAGGTTTTCTTTCTGAAAAACAAAGATTTCATGTAGAAGAATTGAAGCACCATGCTTGATATTGTGGAGCAAAATTGAGTAATCCCAGCAATGGAAATATACTTCGATAACATAAAACTATCATTTTAAAATCCCATGATGTTAAGAGTGTTACCAGATAAAGCTTTGCAACTCACATTCTAAATAATTGTTTTTAATCTAAAATTCCAATACATTGGCTGTGATACCAATTTGCTATGAGTATACTTCTCCACTTCTAATCCTGTCTACACTATCTCCTCTAATGTGTGTGTGTGCGTGTGTGTGTGTGTGTGTGTGTATTTGAAGGGAGGGTGCTTTATTATTATTACTTTTCTTCTTGACTTGGCTCAATTATGCTTTCTTTGTTTCGTTTTATTTTTGACCATCAAAGTATGATGTGCTTACAAAAATAAGGAATGTGCCTAAAGCAAAGGGTATTTAGTAAAACTTTCATTTTGACAATTAGATACTTCTCGGATGACAAAATTATGCATACTGTGGCTTACCACACCATATACACATTTAATTATGCTAATTCACTTTCCAATGAAGTAAAAGTGTGTTCAGAAATAATAGTTGGTTCTATTTGGTGATTTTCGGAGAGCTTAGACACCATTTTTCCTTTACTGAAGAAAAATGCTATTACTATTGTTGTCCAAACACTTAATAAATATTTGGTAAAAATCCTACCCCCTTCCTTAAAGTAATAGCCCTTGATCATCACTCTTTTATGGACACTAAGAAGAATATATTAAAAGCTACATTCCAACCATGAAATTTTAGATACCATCTTGGGCCCTTACATAGGCTGTCTGTTACGGATGAATACAATATGAGACAGACTGGTTATACACTTTTGGGATTATGAAGGAGATATAAATTGGCTCTACATGCCTCAATACCCACTATCCTCATGAGGAACCTTGGACCCTTAGCAGATCATTACATCCAGGCTTTGCACCCCTTACCTCCTGTCCTCCATCACAGGCACAATTTATTCACTGGAAAGCTTTGTGGAAAACTTGGACTTGGCCTCATAGCAGCAGGCCAAAGAAATTAGGTACTCACACAGCCAGAACTAATTCTTGATCAGGGAGCGGACATTCGCAGTGGATGGAAGCCCACTGTTTGCACCTCCAAATGGGATTGTAAGACTGAGAGGAGACCCAAGGGGGTAAAGAACACAGCTGTAATTCACCCCAGCTGTATAAGATATGCAGGGACAGGGACCAGGCAAGAAGGAAGACCCCTGTTCTATAGTCATAGAGAGGAGGCTCCCTCTTCCTAGAGTTGTCATTTTACAAAGACTATGAAGTAGAGACTGACATTGCCTGATTCTATGGGAAAGAATTGGTTCACAGAATGTTGCATAAGAGGCAAGTCAGGAGGACACAAAGGAGTCTGCTTCTGTGTTTCCTATATTTTATTATTGGAAAGCAGAGCAACTACCAACAGTCCTTTTCTGTCTTTTTTTCCTTTGAAATTAAACCATGAGAAGCAATACATGTTTATTGTCTTCTTCTGGTTGTATGTTTTGACCTTTTTTGTCACCAAAGTAAGATTCTATAGTCTGATTTTTTTTCTGTTTTTGCTCATTTTCCCCTTCAATTACTTGATTTTTGAGCTCTCTGTCTAGGTAGTTCTCTGTTTCCATTGGGGAGGGAGGATGTACTGTACCAAGCTTCAGGAGTTTCTGTGTAGCTGTTTACTTCTAGGAACTGCAAATTTTCAGATCTTCCAAGGGTGTATGATCAAAGGAGAAGTGTTTACTTCTCTCCTTTTCTGTGTTCTGGTCTGTGGGTGACAAGTAATATTGTTGTGGGTAGAGACAAACCTTGAGTAAGAAAGAACTAGTTTTAAATTCTACATCTGATAAGAAATCAATGTACTTTTCAGTATCCCAATCAATACTTTAAGTTCCAGAAGAGACTAAGCCTATATAGTTGCAAGAAAATACTGATATACTTTGGAGGAGTGAATTTTCTTAATAGAAGTTCCTTGTGCAATGATATTACAGTGTCAGTACAAAAATGCAATTCTAAGCATCAGAAATTATCTTCCTCAAGTTCTAAACTTACTATATCCTTTTCACCTTGATTATCTATAGTTGAAGTCTATTGGAGTCAGCTCCACTGCCTTTTGCCACCTTCTCAGAAGAAACATCATAACAACTTGCTCATTAAATAATAGGAAGGAACAATCTATAGTGAAATATAGAAAATAATTCTCTGTAGAAACTAGTTTGTTTGTTTGCTTGGTTTCCTTTGAGAATTTTTCCCCCAAATAAATATGTATAGGTACTTGTAAATGACCAGGAATAAATAAATAAATGATAAATACTAGGAATCAGGGATGGGGAACCTGAGCCTCAAGGCTGCATGTGGCCTTCTAGGTCCTTGGATGCGACCCTTTGACTGAGTTAAAGTTTTACAGAACACACTCTTTTATTAAGAGGATTTGTTCTGTGAAGTTTGAATTCAGCCAAAACACCACCCTTAAGGATCTAGAGGGCAACATGTGGCCTCAAGTTTGTAGGTTCTCCACCCTTGTGGTAATATTAGCTTGAAAGTCTCAAGTATAAATAGATTTATAACTCTGGGTACCCCCTGCCTGAACTCAGATCATAGTTCTTCTGCAGTTTAGCAGATAGTCTTGGTGATTCGATTTGCTCCTTCCCCAATTTTGTTATGTATCAGTCAGTGGTGATTATAATAAATATGATTATGATGCTATTAACTAAAGTTGGCATATTTCATGGTTTACAATTTGTTTTGCACATATTAATTCAAATAATGTCATCAATGTTTATAACTGGAAGAATTTTCAGAGGTCATTTAAACCATAATTCTCATTTTACAGATAAGAATATGCAGGCAAAACATGATTGGATAAAATTAATATGACAAATGTGCAATAAAAACATCATAACTAATAATAATTTAATTATTATTAAAGAATCTCTTAGTAGTATGGAAATATCAGGAAATACTTTCTTCAAAATTCATACTGAAGAGTAAAAAATATAGTTCATTATCAATTATTGTTTTATTCTTAAAATATGTGAATATAAATAAGTAAAACTCCAGCAAATTTGATGAGATCCCCTTTTATCTCTATTCAATCTAAGAAGTACTTAGTTTAATCAATTAACAGCCATATATTAGATGCCAATAGCTTCAAATCATTGTAGTAATTGTAGAAACACACACAGACATGAAAGTGCCAAAAAAACGCAGAGTAATTTTGGAGGGAAGGAACTACAGTAATATGTGGTGGAATACTGGGGATCCAGGAAAAAAGGTCTCCAGCATTCTTTCAGTCAAAGCAATTTGCAGAAACCACTTGATCATCCTTGTCTCCTTTCTTTCAGTCATTACGCATATCCAATCAGTTGGCAAATCTTATTTCTACCTCCAATATCTCTAATATTCATGTCATTTTCTTTGATATATAGTTATCACCTCATTCAGGCTCTCATCTTATTTAAGGATAGCCTTCTAATTAGTCTCCCTACATCAAACTTTGTCCCCCATAGCTTCCAAAGAGATTTTCCTGAAGTGCAGTTCTAATCATGTCTCTCCCCTACTCAATAAACTCTAGGGGCTCCTTATTGCCTCTAGGCTCAAACATAAACTCTTCTAATTGTCATTTTGATCCGTTCATAACCCAGTCCCAACCTCTTTTTCCAATGTGTAATAAGCACATTGCTCTTGAAGAACTCTATGGTCCATTCAACCTGCTTTTCTTGGTGTTCACACTTCACTCCACCTCCCATCTCTCCATCTTTATATTGCCTCCTCCCCCTTGTCTGGGCACACTGTCTCCTATTTTCTGTCACTTAGAATCCCTTGTTTCACTAACCAGGTACCTTCTCCATGATCCTTTTCCTTGAGCCCTATAAATGACAGTGCCTTTCTTCTAGAATAATTAATGTACCTTACAATTTTCAGTGCATATAGTGTACATATATGTGTGTCAGTGTGTATGTATAACATGCATGTGAATATACAAATATACATATAAGTATGCATACATGTATGCCATGTATACATATGTGTGTACATGTTCTTTCTCATGTTCTAATATAACTTTCTTGAGAGCAGGATTTATTTTATTTATTTCTTTGCATTTACAGATATTGCCTAATTTTAGATGTTTACTGAATTTTATAAAAAAAAGGTTGAGCTTGATAAACTTTGAAGACAATAACTAATCCTCAGAGACAGAGATCAAGAAAGAGTCCACTCCAAGAATGGGAGGCAGCCTCTGGAAAGTCAGGAAAGAATACATGGGGAAATGTTTAAAAGATATCTCTGATGTTTAAAAATATGTCAGTCATGCTGGGTCATGAAGTGAAGGCAGGTGAAAAATATATAAGAATTCTGGAAAGGAAAAATAGAGCCATGTTTTTGGAGAACTTTAAATGCAAAGAAATAGCGTCTCCATGTTATTTTAAACAGAAGAGCCAAACACATGACAGTGATATAGTCAGATCTATGTTTTATTTTATTTTTTTGTTGTTAAAGTTACTGAACCATTTGGTATTGTTAAAGACTCCTGTAATGAGATCTTTCCTAGTCTTTTAAAAATATTATTTTTCTTTCAAACAACAATGACAAATAATCTTTTCTACCATTTTCTCACACCCACATTGGAAGGACAAAAGAGATAAAAACAGAGCCCTTGAATTCTATATCTATAGTCAAGACAAATTAATATATGAATCAGTTATGTTAAAAGAAAATATATCTTACTATATACCCTGAATCCATTCTCACTCACTATTATGAGAGGCAGTGACATGACACAGTGAATAGATACTGGATCCGGAATAAAGAAGACTTGAGTTCAAATTTACCTTCACACCCTGGATAAGTCAGTTATATATTCCCTGATGGCTTCCTCATCTGTAAAAAGTTAAGAATAATAATATCTACCTCCCAAGGTTTTTATGATGATAAAATGAGGTAATATTTGCCAAGTACTTTGGAAACCTTAAAGTGCAATATAAATGCTAGTTAATTTGCTGCTGTTGTTATATTGAATAATAACATTCCTAGTATTAGCAGTAATAATTACAATATAATAGCAGCAGAAATAATAATAACATCTCTCCAGAGGATGATTAGTCGTTGAACTCATAGAGCTCTTAACGCTCATTATTTTTTTTTTTTTGTTCTTACAAAGTTGTTACTTTATAAATTGTTCTTGGGGGAAAATATCCCAGGTGGAGAGATGACTCCTTAGTATTAATGATCCTCTGTTTACCTTCTGTTTCATCACCAGAATTATGTGTTTATTTTTTCAGTCCATGATTTTATGGTATGTCTTTCAATGAAACCAGTACACCAGGAAGTTCGTCTATGAAATCAGCCTAGTTACTTGTCACTGACTTTGTTTTTTGTGTTTGTCATGGTCTATTACAATAATTCTCTGCTGTCATGGGGATTAAACCCTAAGATATTTTTAATATATAACTATAAAAGTACTATTTTCATGTATTTGTTAAGCCATATTTCGTTATTCAATTTTAAATTTATTACTCTTATTATAACCCAAACACTCTAGATGAAATATATTTCAACTCTGTGTTTATTTACTTGATTAGTCACCAGGAACATTTTATACTCAACAGCCAAATTTCCTTCATGATAGTCTGGTGATCATTGTCAAAATGTTCTTTTAGGCATTGCTTTTGGACACCTCAGACTTGAGTTTGTCCCATTTAAAATTAAACACTGACTTTTCTACATAATCATAGTTGATCTAAGACAAATAGCAGTTACAGAGGTCTGAAATCTGCCAGATCATTGCATTTTTCTTGTTTTCATTTGTACTTGGTGAATCGGTTGATTCTGTGTGGTTTCTAATGCAAGTTTTAATAGTAGTTTACTTATGATCACTTCAATGGAAACATTTATAGTCTTTTGTTAGTAATCAGACCTGCTGCAAAAGCAATCTCTCAACTTTTTTTTCTTTTTTGTAATTTTGAAGCCATATAAATTGTTAATGTTAATTATCCCCCATCCATACTCACCCTGTCCTTTGAGTGAGTCTCGCAATTACAGCATTTGAGTGATAAATGGGGGAGGGGGAGCTGCATTTTGTTTGACTTATGTTATCGGATAGGACTGTTTTAGAACCTTTTGAAATATCAAATTAATAGGTTAGAAATTATTTACCTGACATTACCATAAAAGCAGTGGTTGTTTAATTCAAGGTAAGCTTATTTTTAAATTTTATTTTCAATATTGAAATAAATAATTTCATTTGCCTTTCTTTAATTGCTCTGTAGTTAATTCTTCTCAACTGCAGGAAGCTGAGAGATTTATAGGTCTCCCTCCCTTTGCACTAGGTCTTCAATAATTTAATTTTTGCTAAGAATGGACTCATGCATCTCAGCAGTTGCTCTTTTACTTTGTGTCATAATTACATTAATTTGCACCAAGCTCCATACGTAGCACCGCTCAATTTCTTCATATTTAACATTGCTTATGAATTTGTGTCTTTAGACTTGAGTAGAGATTCATATCATCCCCTTGGATAAAGCAATAATGAAATGGTGCTGGTTGTTTCTTTAACATTAACTCCATGGCCTGTATTATTTAGTTTTCTGCTTTAATCAATTTAGACACAAGAATCACGAAGGAAGAATTTATTGAGCCTTAGTAATATATTCCTTGTCTTTAAACATGTCTCTTGATTTGAAAATTATTTCTTTAATATCCTCATGAACGATGGCATCTAATTAATTCTTTAAATGTCTCTCTTCTAAGGACATTGCCTCATGATGTAATCAAAAAAGTGAATATACAGATATATAGCTATAGCTCACCCTTATTCCTTTTTGCTACTTTTCCCCTCCTCCTGTGACATCCCCCCATCCCCCACACAGACTCTTTCCTTCTTCACTTTATCTCTGATGATGAAGTGGCCCAACTATTTGCCAAGACCAACTGCTATTTAAACCCTTGACCCTTCCTGACTTCTCTAGCAGATTTACCTTCACCATCATGCTCACTCTATCTCTCTAATGTCTACTCTCTCCCTATTTACTCATACCTTCTCTGCTGCCTGCAAATATCCCCAAGTATCTCCAGCCAAAAAAAGAAAATAAAACTAGCACTAGGCCATCATCACAACACATCTTTGCTCCCCTTCTTAGTTAAATATCTTTGAAAAAAACATATACATGTGATTTCATTGAACTGAAACTGCTCACTCCAAAATTAGAATAATATCTAAACTGCTGAATGCAATGTCCTCTTTTCAAACCTCCTCTTCCTTGACATCTTTGCAGGAACATCTGATCATTTTGATTACTTTCTCCTGAATACTTTCTCTTATATGGATTTAAATGAATCTACTCAAGTTATTTTTTCTGGCTTTCAAACTTTATTGGAGAGGGAGGGAGGGACAGAGAGAGAAAGAGAGAGAGAGAGAGAGAGAGAGAGAGAGAGAGAGAGAGAGAGAGAGAGAGAGAGAGAGAGAGAGAGAGAGAGAGAGAGAGAGAGAGAGAGAGAGAGAGAGAGAGAGAGAGAGAGAGAGAGAGAGAGAGAGGTCCAGACAGAGCTAGCTTAAGCTTTATCCTGAGCGTTTTCTCTTCTCCAGCTATACTATCTAATATGACAATCCGCTAAGAACCGATCGGTTCAATTGTCATCTTTATATGTTTCTTGGTTCCATTCACAGTCTCAATTTTTCTCCTTAAGTCCATTACTGAGCCACTAACACTTTCCCACATCTAACTCAATATAGCCCAAAGATAGTTAATTCATTCTTCTCCCCACCCCTGTGTAATCCATTCTTCCTATTAATTTCTGTATTATTATTATCAAGAACACCACCATCTTTTTAGTCATGAAAGTGTACAACTTCTGCATCTTACTTGATTGCGGTCCTTTAATATAACTGGTCAGAGCAACACAACACAACTCTCCATACTACAAACCCAGCTGAATGAAAGCAGGGACTGTGCCTTATTCATATTCCTAATCATGGCATCTTAGAGAATGCTTTGTTCTGTAGCTAGTTGTGGGTTTGAATTTAATGAGGAGTGTTTTCTATTTAGTTAAATTCTATTTCTTCTATGATATAATGTTCTAATGAGTCAGTTCATCATCATAATGGAATGTGGAAATAAAAGAGATCTAATAATATAGCATATTATTATTGTTATCTTCATTACTTTAATTCCATCAATAACTATGTCTTAGACAATTATTGAATTGAACAAGAATGAGAAATAGTTGGATTTAGGATTACGTTCAGAGAATTCAACAACTTTACCTATGTTCAAGTACAAAAGTCCATCTTTAATTATGAATGAGATGAAAGCATGAAAATAACTTGTTTATAATACTATTTGCCAAATATAATCTTAAATACTAGGGATACAAATAGAGAGAGCTATGCAGTCTCTCCTCTCAAGGAGATCACACTCTCATTGAGCGAGGTAAGAAAGAAGATATACTTTAGAAATAGATGAGATGGTAAGGCCCAGAAATATGAAAGGGGAAGCAGCAGGGTATATGACAAGGTCCAACAATCTTATTTAATTGGATTGAGGTTCTACTCTAATTCTTTGTTATATCATCAATATGAGTCTGGATTTTTAAAGGCTATGTCAGGAGAGTACAACCTTTTAACTTTCTGAGTGAGCTAGAAAAGTTGACTGGGATTGTGACAAACAATTGTATCACCCATTCAAGGACCAGGGAAGCAAAAGTTCAGAGAGATTCATAGATTGCCTGAAGGGGAGATGAGTTCTTCAAGGAAGCAACTTTCCAAATTTTTCTACTGAGTAACAGAATAATTGTGATCTATATCAAGGGAGGAAGTACCCACACTGATGGAAATATAGATCATTAAAGTTCTGAAGAATTATGGTTACAACCATAGGATTAAATATTTACAGTTATCAGGGACCTTAGGTCACTTTAAGTCTAACCCCTCATTTTATGACTGAGGAAATAGTCTCGAGTAGTTAAAATGACTTAGCCAAGGTTGTATTGTCCACATATCCACAAGATTTGTCTGCAAATCATGGTGCACCAAGACCTCCAAAGGATTCAAATGACACCTGGAAATCCAACAAGCAAGGGAGAAGAGTAGGTTGGTGATAAAGTGATTGATGCATATTAATTTAAAAATTAAGTTCTCTTTTATTGTAAGCTTAATCATCCACAAGAATAAACATTTTAATGTACAAAAAGGAAAAATATGTACTTGCATAACACACACAAATATGTGATATGTGTATGATCACACAAGTTCATACTTCTATACAAATACTTCCATACATGTATGCATATGGATATAGACACATGCATGTGCACATGTTTGCATACATGTATGAATTATATATGCTCTCCTTTTATTAATCAGAATTTTCCCAAATGGTATGTTATATTAGCAATGGGTTTTGATCAAGATGTGGTATATAGGATATCACTGGGAAAATCATGATAGAAAAGGAGACAGTCAAATTAGATAGCAGGAAGGTCGGGTGATGGATTGACAGTCCACTGCTGGACACATACCAACAAAATGCCAAAAGACATAGAAAATGGAAAATTCTAGAGAAAATTGCATATATGTCTATATGCATTACATATCTGTAAACATAGATATAGGCATATTTTACGTGTTCATCTGTATATGTATATTTATCTCCACTGAGGAAGATAATTGTTAAGTGTTATTCAGTTGAAATAGAATTGAAGTATGTTGCTTAAGTTCTGGTCAAGTTAAAAGTATGGAGGTACTGAGTGATTTCCCTATACTATGTGATAAGTGACTATGCTGAGGGGCAACAGGAAAGATGCTTCAGGGGCAAAGTGAATAACTCCATTGTTACAACCATGATTTAAGGTTTTCATTGATTAAAGAAGAGGAATTAAAATCCAGCTTAAAACATTTGGAGCTGAGTGACTTCAAATAACTTATGTTTGCCTCAGTTCCCTCATCTCTAAAGAAAGAGAGTAATAGCACCTATCTCAGGGTTATAGGCATCAAATTACATAATATGTTAAACATTTAATATGATGTCTAGTATAGTAGGTACTATGTCATTGCTTATAATCATTATAATAAATACAACATAGAAACTTATCAAGTCACAATGTGTGAGACTTTCCCTGTAATTCCAAATATTGTTCTCAGATTCCATATTTTCTAGTTCATTTTCCCTCCTTCAGCTGCTCTGTTTTGTATGTGTAGGCATTCAAAGATGTAAAACTTCCCCTAAGAACTGCTTTTGCAGTATCCCATAAGATTTTGTAGATAGTCTCATTACTGCCATTCTCTTGAATGAAGTTGTTGATTGTTTCTATGATGTGTTGTTTTACTCACTCCTTCTTTAGGATTAGATTATTTAGCTTCCAATTGATTTTTGCTTTATCTTTCCATATCCTTTTATTGCATATAATTTGTATTGTATTATGATCTGAGAAGGATGCATTGCCTATCTCTCCTTTTCTTCACTGGATTGTGAGGTTTTTATGCCCAAGAACATGGTCAATTTTTGTATATGTGCCATGTACCGCTGAGCAAAAGGTATATTCCTTTCTATCCACATTCAGTTTTCTCCAGAAATCTATTATACCTATCTTACCCAGAGTTTTATTCACCTCTTTAATTTCTTTCTTGTTTATTTTAAGGTTAGATTTATCAAGTTCAGAGAGGGAGAGGTTGAGGTCTCCCACTGGTATAATTTTACTGTTTATTTCTTCCTGCAACTCCCCCAACCTCTCCTCTAAAAATTTGGATGCTATACCACTTGGAGCATACATGTTTAGTAATGATATTGCTTCATTATCTGTGGTGTCTTTTAGCAGGATATAGTTTCCTTCCTTATCTCTTTTGATGAGATCTATTTATGCTTTTGCTCTGTCTGAGATTAGGATTGCTACCCCTGCTATTCTTACATCAGTTGAGGCACAACACATTCTACTCCAACCTTTTACCTTTACCCTGTGTGCATCCCCCCATTTCAATTGTGTTTCTTGTAAACAACATGTTGTTGGATTATGACTTTTAATCCATTCTGCTATCCATCTCCATTTTATGGGAGAGTTCATTCCATTCACATTCACAGTTATGATTACAATCTGTGTCTTTCCCTCCATCCTCTTTCCCACCACTTGCGCTTTTAGTTCTCCTGTCTCCCTCCTTCCCTTCTTCAATAGAGTTTTCACTTTTCCTCACCACCTCCCACAGTCTTCCCTTTCTTCTTTCAGACCTGCTCCCTTTTACTCCCCTTTACACTTGCTACTTCTTCCTCTCTTTAGCTTTCCCTTCCCTTTCTTCCCTGTTCCCTTCTTACTGCCTATAGAGTTAGTTAGATTTATATACTTCATTAAGTTTATTTTTCCCTCCTTGAACCAAATCCCATGAGAGTATCTCTCAAACAATGCTCATCTCCTTCCCCTCTTTCCCTCTACTAAAATATAATTTTATACTTCTTCCTGTGATGTAATTTATCATTTTCTGCTTCCTCCTTTTTACATTTCCTGTTACTATCTCTGCCTGCTTGAATTACATTTTTATCATCACGTCATTTACTTTATATCCATTCCCTCTATCTACATATATACCGTCTATATTTCATAATAGCTGTACAATCCTCAAGATTAACAAGTATCATTTTCCCTTATAGGAATGTAAACAGTTTGCCCAAATTGAGTAACAAGTTTTTCTTTTCCCCTGTTTACCTTTGTATGCCCATCTTGAGACGTGTGTTTGAAGACTGAATTTTCTATTGAGTTCTGGTCTTTCTGTCAGGGAGATCTGGAAATCCCTTATTTCATTGAACATCCATCTCCTTGCCTGAAATGTTATGCTGAACTTTGCTGAGTAATTGATCCTTGGTTGTAGTCCCAGCTCCTTTGCCTTACAGAATATCAGATTCCAGTTCCTTCGATCTTGTAATGAAGAAGCTGTAAGGTCCTGTGTGTTTCTGACTGTAGCTCCTCGATATTTGAATAGTTTCTTTATGACTGCCTGTAGTATTTTCTCCTTCACTTGATAGTTATGGAATTTGGCAACAATATTTATTGGTGGTTTTAGTTTGGGATCCTTTTTGGGTGGTGAATGGTGGCTTCTTTCAATGACTATTTTGCCCTCTGGATCTAGCACTTTTGTGCAGTTTTCCTTGATGATTTCTTGGAAGATACTGTCCAGACTCTTTTTTCATCATGGTTTTCTGGTAGACAAATAATTCTTAAATTTTCTCTCCTGAATCTATTTTCCAGGTCAGTCATTTTTCCAGTTAGATATTTTACATTTTCCTCTATCTTTTCACTCTTTAGATTTTGTTTGACTGATTCTTGATGTCTCATAGACTCATTAGCTTCTACTTGTCCAGTTCTAATTTTCATCAAATTGTTTTTTTTAGGTAACTTTTGCATCTCCTTTTCCATCTGTCCAATTATTCCTTTTAAGGAATTATTTTCTCCAGTGAGTTTTTGTACTTCCGTTCAATTTTTCTTTTTCAAAGTACTGTTCTCTTCAGTGAATTCTTTTTTCATACTTGGAAAATCATTGGCCATTTTTTTCTTCTATTTCCTTCTTCAGCTGTTCCAGGAGTGCTGTCTGTGCATATGAGCAGTTCATAGTAACTTCTGAAGTTTCATATGGGAGTACAGTCTCAATACTGACCTCTTTTGTAATTGTGCTTTGGTCTTTGTCCCCATAGAAAGATTGTATAGTCTTTTCTTGCTGGCTCTCCTTCTTCTTGCTCATGACGGTGAGGTTTTGTGTGTTGTGGCCTCTGGTTCTTTCAGTTAGAAGCTGGAGAATCTGTTGTTGAGGTACTGGTATGAAAAAGGTGAGGGCAGGTGTCTTTGTTTTTTCCTTTTCTTTTCTATTTCCAGCCTTAGCCCTGGGGCTAGCTTGTTAAGTGTGGGTGAGGGGTGGCCTGATCACTGGAGATCTCCTCAGCTGAGCTGGGACAAAGGCAAGTTCAGCTCACACCTGGGACATAGTCCAGGTTTCTACCCCTCTGGGGTTCCTCTCCTTCCAGTTTGCCTCCACCACAGCAGGAGGCATCCCCCTTAGCTATTTTCCCAACCTCAGGTGTTATGAGAGTGTTTGCCCTTTCAGCTGTTCTCGCTGATTCAGGACTTTTCTAGGGAAATATTTTATGGTTCTTTTGAGGTCTATAAGGGGAGGGAGAGAGAGAGCATTTACTGACTACTCTGCCATTTTGGCTCCTGGAAGATCAAGTAGGTGACTTAACAGATGTTGGGTTGCAGGTTGAAAGTCTTGGGAGCAGCTGCAGGTGATACCTGGGGCTCAGCGGCTGTCACTCACTCCGCTCTGCTGGTCTCCTGCCCTGGGATACCCCTCCACCTTTCTGCCATGCTACTGCTGCCTGAGGCCACCCTGGGGTTTCTTGCTCAGCTGCACCACTGCGGTATGTGCTGCACTGTGTGCTGTGGGCTCACCCCTGTGGAACTGATTCTTCCTGTCAATCTTCCATTCTGTCCTGGTCTGTGAATCTTCCACAATCTGTCTCCTATTGGATTCTGAACCTCCAAAATTTGGTCAGATTCTCTTTTTTAGAGGTATATGAAGGAGTTTGTCTAAGAGCTTAGGTGAGTAATTGTTCTCACTCTGCCTTCTTGGCTCTGCCCTGTCTATTTTTCCTCCTTCAAGACTTCTCTAAATACTTATTTTTTTTCAAATGGCTCTTGTACTAAAGGTCTTGGCACTAAGAATGATGAGAGAAAGAATAGGACTTACTGGAAAGAGGCTAGATTTGTCATGTGTGATACCTTGGATAAGTCTCTTGAACTCTTTGAGTCTTAATTCTTTTTCTGTAAACAGAAGTCAATGGATTATGTTGTTCGCAGCTTGAAATCCACAATCCTTGGATTCTGAGATGTTGATATCCCCTGAGCTTTGCACAGCCAAGGAATAGCCATAGGCTTGGAAAAATTCCATGGCCTCAAGGACACCTCTCTGTATTGACAGGTCTGAACTTATTTCACCCTGTAGTAGGTTAAAATCCATGGATATAAAATTGGCCATAAAGGGTAGGAGCCAATGTTGTCACAGACAGAGCCAAGAAAAGGCAGGACTCAGCCTGCAGAGGTAAGAGAAGTTCGTTGTTAAGGCTAGCTATGTAGAGGCTTATTAAATATCTTTCCAGATTTTAAATCCTGGATCTTTCAAAGACATGACTAACTCAGGTAAATGATAAAGATGTGCCACTATATTTTTTCATACAGAGGGAAAATACTGCTTTACTCATTTAAAGAATATATATCTATATATCTATATTTATATCTATCTATCTATCTATCTATCTATCTATCTATTTATCTATCTATCTATCTATGTAATGAACTCTGATTATGCATACATTTAATCCCCACCCTATGCTATACTGGTATATGAATGATATTCTTAATTATATATTAATGTATCTTGTGACATTTAGAGTACATGAAAAATGAGGTATTGTGACACTGGAAATAGATAGCATCCTCTGAGAATTAATATATATTACTATTAATAATAACATTATTATATTTTAAAGGAACAAAAATTTCTGACAAAACTGGTAAGTAAAGTAAACATAATTTTTTCCACAGTAATTCCTGGTTCTGTGGGGTCTTTGCAGATCCTGGAATTCAGGATTCAAAAGAGTCTTTCAGAAGTCAATGGTCCTTAAAAATTGGATGCTGTGGACAGAAATATAAAAAGATGTGCATGTCTTCCTTGTTAGATCTCAAGCTTGCTTCCAACCAGTTTTCATTGTGATCTTCCCTGATGAATTTTTGATAGAGAAATGATAGAATTTTAGAGCCCCCCAGTGGTCTGTGTGAGCACCAGGGTTGGCTTCTAATAGAGATGGGTGTGTATTTAACTCAAACCTCTTCTTCGATGATCTGATATTTTCTGAAATTTTTTAAAAAACTAATGTTATCAGTAACTTTTGACTTCATGTCACCTACTTTTTCAAGTACTTTCTACTCACTTCCTCCTAAAAATTAATCCTTTACTATAAAGTATTTTTCTAAAGAGAGGAATAAAAAGTTAACAAAACTAGCGTATGTATCCAAAAAGTCTAATATCATATTCAGCGTTCCATATCCCTGGCCCCCCACTTCTCTAGGGAAATGGAAAGAAGTGTCTTTCCATATATATATTTTTAGAGGTAAGTTGTTTGCCAAATAATTTTAAAACATCCAGTTTACTTTGTGGTAATTTTTATTTATATCATCGTAGTCATTATACATTTATTTCCTGGTCTTGATTATATCACTTAATTGTAGCTTCCCATCCCCCCAACACACACACACACACACACACACACACACACACATTTTCCTGCATTCACATACCTTATTTCCTACAATTGGGAAAGAAGCTAGGTTGTGCAGCAGATAGAATATCATGCCCAGTATGAGGACATCCAGTGTTCAATGGCACCTCACATATTTAGTTGCGTGTGACCCTGGGTAAGTCACTTAATTTCTATTTGCTTCAGTTTCCTCAACTGTTAAATGGAGGTAACAATAGCATCATCCCCTAGGGTTGTTGTAATGAGCAAATGAGTAATATTTGTAAAATATTAAGCACAGTCCCTGTAACATTTCTGTCTCTAAAAAAATTACTTTTATCCTTTTGGAACAGTAATATTCCATGACATTCATGCACTATGTTTTAACCATTTCCAATTTATAAGTGGCTGCTAGGTGGCGTAGTGGATAGAGTGTGGAGTTTGAAGTCAAAAAGACTCATCTTGAGTTCAAATCTGATCTTACATACTTACTTACTTACGCACTTATGTGACCCTGGATAAGTCACTTGAGTCTTTTTTGTCTCAGTTTTCATCTGTAAAATGAGCTGGAGAAGGAAAATGGCAAACCACTCCTGTATCTTTGCCAAGAACCTCTCCCCGCAAAAATGGGACCATGAAAAGTTTAACATAACTGAAATGACACAACAACATTTACTTTATTTCCAGTTCTTAAATATGGCCAAAAATGTGCTGCTATGCTCAACACCAGAAGATCAAGGGCAAAGACCATCAGCATTTTATTAAGCCTATGAAAAATTCCAAATTGCTTTCTATATGGTTGGAGCAATTCATAGCAACACCATTGACGTATTAGTGCATACGTCTTTCCATGTCCCATCCATCATTGACTATTCCCACATTTTGTCAAGTTTGTCAATTGGCAAGGTAGGATGTAAAATATCAAAATTGTATATATTTATCTTTCTCTTACCATTAATGATTTTTAGCATTCTTTCATATGTTTTGAAGGTTTTTCTGAGAATTGTTTGTTTATTCCCTTGATATGATTTATCTATAAGAGAATTGTTTTTGGATTTAGGGCTGTTTGCATGTTATCTATATGTTAGTTATCAGACCCTTATCAGATATATTTGGTAAAATATAGTACCAAGTCCATTACTTCTGTCATTTTCATTGTTGTGTTAATTTTGTCCATACAATTTTTTTCAATTTCTTGTAAATAAAATTGTCAAATTTTCCATTTTTTAATCTGATTTCATTATTTTTGGTGAAGAAGTAATCCTTTTCCCATAGAAGTGAAAGGTATATAATAGAGTTCTAATCTAATTTTGTTCTATATTCTTTAATATGTAGACTATGTCTCCATTTTGGATTTATTGTGACAGACAGTATTAGATTTTGCTCTAGATCTGATTTCTCCCATACTAGTTTCCATTTTCTCAAAAATATTTATGAAAAGGAAATCTTTCTTAAATAATTTCATTTTTAGATTTTTCTAACATTGGATATTTGATTTCCATTCTATCTGAATTTTCTTTTCTTTTGCAGGCAATTTTAATGCCCTGATTTAATATTTTTAACTACCATCAAAGGGATTTTCCACCAACAATTACTACCTTACAAAATAGTTTGAAGTAGACATGTGCTATTCCCCCTAACTTCAACTTTATAAACAAAGTTTTCCTTGATATTTTATATATGTTCACATATATATTATAATTTTCTCTAGATGATGTAATGCATTTTATTAGAATGACTCCCATATATTTTGCATACCTTGTCAGTATTTCAATTGGAATTTCCCTTTCTATTAACATCTCCTTGATTTTTTATTGCTGTATATAAATGCAGCTGATATTCAGAGGGTATTTTGCAACCACCAAATTTACTGAAACTAAATTTGGTTTCTTTACTAATTCCTGAGTGTTTTCTAAGTAAATCATTATGTCATCAGAAAATAGAGTTCTGTCTCTTATTTGCCTATCTGCAATACTATGATTTTTTTCTCTTGCCTTGTTGTTATTGATAGCATTTGGAAAATTATTTCAAATAATAGCAGAAAAGGAGACATCCTTTCTTTACTTCTGCATTTATTAGGACAAGTGTTAGAATTTCCCTATGGAATATTATTCTTGCTTTGGGATTAGATAGAAAAAAATATATAGAAATATACCAATGTCTACAATATATGTGTTTCTTTAGCACAAACAACTATAGTGTTTTGTCAAATCTCTTTTTGGATCTACAGGTGTAATAAGGTGGCTTGAATCACTTTTGCTTTAAAATTTATTTTTTTAATTATTTGTTTAATATTTAGGCATCTGCATATCCCTCATGTAAGTTCACTTTGATCAAAATAATCATTATGGTGGATAGATTATTGAATGTTTTCTGTCAAGATTTCTTTTTAAAGCTTTTTGGATTAAAATTAATAAATTCTTTTACTCACCAGGTAGTTTTCCGCTTAAAACTTCTAGTGTTCAAAAATGAGGAATAAGGTTTCTTTAAAAAAAAAAAATCACAGTTCTCTGGAGACTAAGATTTTAAAAATTGATCTTACTTTACAGATAGTTCAATTTGCTTTTCTAAAACTGTATTGTTTAAAATCTGCATTCTTTCTGTAATGTGACATTTATAAATTTTACATATAAATTTTAAAGATTTATTTAAAAATATCTTCAGTTTTGTTAGCATGTAACAGTTTTGTCAGGACTAGGAATAATATCTTTATTTCTACTGGGTTTGTTTTTATTCTACCCTGTTTATTTTTTTTATTTTTAAAATTTAATTTTCCTCTCTTATTTTTAGTCAGAGAAACAAAGGGCAAATAAAATTTTGCCTTTTAAATAAAATTTTATCAATTGTATTATTTTTTCCAAAGTTCCAACTTTCATAGTTGTGACTTTTACAATATTTTATTGCTATTTTTTGTTTCAGTTGTAGTTTTCAGCAATTCATTTTTGTTAATATTACAAATTTGTTTACAGCCTTTATAAATTTTCAATTAAAAAAAAATTTCACAGAGCTGTGGTTACTGCTTTGTGTGTCGGTGCCATAACTGGAACAAAAAAGCAAAGGTACCCAATCTTATTAAGCATATTAGAGAGGTTTCTTGAAATAGTAGCTGATAAAAAGATTTACTGTGGTCAATGAATTTTCATTAAAGGTTGACTACAGTCTTAACATATTTTCTTCATCTCTACATTCCTTGGTAAAATCAAGAGAATATCCATGAAGGCAGATTCTATATATTTTCTTGTTGAACTCTTTTTCCAGAATTAGGCATTTCTATTTTCAGAATCTGTTATTCGAATTGGTTACTACAAATATAATTAATATCTCCAAATGTTGCCAAGTTTATTTTCCTGTGATATTGATACAACTATCTTACTTTCCGGTTGAAAAAGTTTCAATGACTATCTGTCAATCTCTCTAAAAATCTCTGATCTATCATCTTTCTTTCTTTCTTTCTTTCTTTCTTTCTTTCTTTCTTTCTTTCTTTCTTTCTTTCTTTCTTTCTTTCTTTCTTTCTTTCTATAGATAAAGATAGAACTCTGTAAAGAAAAATATGGATAACAATAAAGTTCAATTGATCTAATTGAGAATATATTATCCTCTTCAGTAAATTGTAAGTTCCTTGAGAGCATGAGGTAGTTTGTTTTTGTCTTTTTATCTACAACTCTTAGTATGGTGTCTAACACATAATAGGTAGCTAATTGTTGTGGTAGATAGAGTTCTGGACTTGTCATAAGGAAGATCTGAGATTAGATTTCACCTCATTATCTCCTTGCACCTACCAGATTAGTTAATAGGACAAAAAGGGAAAATGATAAATGTTGGAGAAGATGTGGGAAAATTGGAACACTGGAGTTCCAATGGAGTTATGAACTGATTCACCTATTCTGGAGGGCAATTTAGAAGTTTGCCCAAAGGGCTACAAAATTGCATACCTTTTGATCCAGGCAGTATTACTAGGACTGTATATCAAAGAGATCATAAAATGTCAGAAAGGACCCACATGTGCAAAAATATTGGTAACAACTCTTTTTGTGGTGGCAAAGAAATAGAAATTGAGGGGATGTTCATCAGTTGGAGAATGGTTGAACAAGTTGCTGGTATACGGATGTATTGAAATACTCTTATGCTTTGTGGAATGATGAGCAGGTACATTTCAGAAAAACCTGGAATGACTTACATGAACTGACACTGAATGAAGTGAGCAAAATCTGGGAGAACATTTGCAACAGCAAAATTGTTCAATGATCAACTTTGATAGATTTAGCTCTTCCTAGCAATACAATGACCCAAAACAATTCCAAAGGACTAATGGCAGAAAATGCTAACCACATCCACAGAAAGAATTGTGGAGTCTGAATGCAGATTGAAGCTTATAATTTTCACATTTTTTTGTATTTTTTCTTTCTCATGGGTTTTCCCTTTTGTTCTGAGTTTTGGTCCATAGCATCACTAACTTGGAAATATGTTGACATGATTGTAAGTGTATGGACTATATCTGATCACTTGGGGTCTTGCAGAGGGGGAGCAGAAGAAAAATTTAGAACTCAAAATATTACAAAAATAAATGCTAAATATTATCTTGATATATAATGGGAAAAATAAAATGCTGTCAGTTTTTTAAAGTAATAAATGCCACCAAAGACACTTGCTAAATGCTTCAATATGGAAAAGTAACTTAGCATCTCTCAGTCTCAGTTTCCTCTTCCATAAAACAGAGATAATAAGAGTAAAACCAATCTCAATATCACAGTGTCATTCTGAGTATCAAATGATACGGCATGTATAAAATGTACATATGATATTAATAAAGATAATATAATGCAATATATGTAAAACATTTTGCAAGTATTTATGTTAGCTATTTTTAGCAATAATAATAATAAAAAATTTGTTAAATTATTTTCTGTGAAGTATGCCATTTTAAACCTGCATCTAACATGACGTCTTGCAGATAGTAGATACCTGATAAATGTTAGTTGAATTGCTTTAAATATTCCTTTTCCTTTTGATTTATTAATTTGTAATTACAAATTGGTACTATCCTTTTGATTTAATTATTTATAATTACACATTGGCACTGAGGTAATTAGGAGCTACATGGGAAAATCAAAGGCATTTGTTGCTTCTAATTTCACAAAATATAATAGAAAATCAAGGTTTTAAAGGTCAGGAACTTATTCCTGAAATAAAGCATGAAGAGAAAGAGTGCTAGCAAATAAAGAACTATAAAAGGCATGAGTACATCTGTCAAACCTAGGGCAAATACATCATCATGTTATTCATATTCGACTCCTCATCAACAGTGTCTTAACTTTCTAGCCTTTCCTTAATGTTTTAAGCTGTAAGGTTACTCTAGAATCAGGTATGCAATTAGTTTGAATGAGTAATTATTTTAACGAAGTGATTTGTGAGCCAGCCAAATTGCTTTAAGCCTTTGGTTGTTTTCATTCAAAGTAGCAAGGTTGAGTGTTGAATAATTATTTGGTTAGAATGTACTTTCAGAGGCAAGCACATTTGCTGACTTGGTCAACAATTAAGATGTTCAATTTGTTTTCCTTTTTCAAAAGTCAACTTTAAAATAGTTTATAAATGCCCTTGAGATGGAGTTTTAACATAGAATATGAAATTTTATAAAGTCTTTGTTCACATTGAGGAAAACTTACAAGAAAGGATCATTCCAGTAATCCAACCATATTTTAGTGGAAAATATTCCAATTAAATGTTTCAGGATACTGGACTGGCTATTGATGTAAAACTCACAGAAAACATCACATTGATGTAAAACTCACAGAAAACCTATTTTCTATAGCTCTCAAGCATTGGAACAAATCCAAGGAAATATTATTTTGAAACAGGTGACCTCAGAAAAGTGGCATTTCTTTCCTAAGAGAAGATGATATGGTACATTTGTGATTGTTTTTCATTTCTGATGCAGCAGTGTTTTCATTTGGGAATTACTGGATTACAGTTGTAAATCTTTTTTGAGGAAGGATACCAGTACATGTGAAGATCTCTTTTTAGGGAACAGCTTTGAACCTTAACTCTTCCACTAAAAGCTTTTTGCAGAAGTCACAAGGGGAAATTTCTCTCTTTGCCAACTGTCTGTACCTCTGCAGCTGTGACACAAACCTGGAAGTTTGTGTTGGAAAGCCAGCAAGAGGCACAGATGTTGGGAAAGTATAGCTAGAATTTTTCAGTAACCCACATACAAAAGTCTTCATCCATGTACATATGAACACATGAAAAAGCAACACAGAATACAAACAAGGGAACAGAGAAGCATAATGAAAAACATGAGAAATGGGCAGAAATTTTTGAATGGACCTCCAACATTTTGAAAGGAGGGATGTTTGTTCAAGGATTAAGTCTTAAAAAAAATTACTGGTGGATAGAGGATTAGAGAAGCACTTAACCAAGCTTTGCCAACATCCCTCCCAAACAACTTTAAAATAATGCCTCAAATAGAAATCTAGAATGTCAGAGGCAAAAGGTCAAAGTGAAAAATTTTTCTAGTCCAAGACAATGTGAGAGATTGGGAAAAGAAATCTGTGACATGGGGAGGAGGCTGGCCCAAGAGTTCATGTGGATGAAACGTTAGTGGTGGGAGTAGATAGTAGAGACAGAAGTAGGAGGAGCTTCAGGAGTTCCCAAGCCAGACATTGAAAGGGAACATGGAAACTGGTCAGAAAGACATTACAGGCTACTACTGCTGTGCTGGCACTACATGTAGGACCAGATGCTGTTTAAAATTTCCATTGCACACACCAACTTTTGGTTCAAAGTTTGAATAGAATTCCTGAGTGGCAAATACTTGACATGTTTGGCCATTGCTTAGATGCACTTGTAGCCACAATTTAGGAGCCCAGAAGAGCACTTTCCTTCAAAAGGGAACAGAAGCTCATAGAGACAGTATTGCCTCAAGGGATTAAGGATGATATTGTAGCAGATGATATTCTAGCAGAAAAGAAAAGAACTAGGGATTAACCCAAGAATAATGTACCCAGCAATACTGAGTGTAATCCTTAAAGAGAAAAAAGGTTATTTAATAAAACAGAAGACTTTCAAACATTCTTAATAAAAAGACCAGAGCGAAGAAAAACTTTAACTTTGAAAAAGAAGACTCAAGAAAAGCATGAAAAGTTAAAAATGAGGCAGAAATCATAAGGTTATCAATAAGGTTGTCTTAGTTACCTTTCTATGTGGAACATGACACAGATCTAAAAACTTTGTCATTATTAGAAGAATTCTACAAAGATATTTTACAAAGAAAGAGCATGTAGAAGTGAGCTGATTATGTTGGGATGAAACAAAATTTGTTGTAAAAATATGATGGTTGAGAAAGAGGGATGCCCTGGAAGAAGGGAAAAGGAGAGGAAGAATGGGGAAAACTGTCTCATGTAAAAAAGTTGTTCAAGGAAGAGTGTTTACAGTAAAGGGAAAAAATTGTGGGGAGTAATGAGAAATGCTTGAACCTCACTCACCTAAATTGGTTCAAAAAGTGGTGACATATCTATTTTATATATATATATATATATATATATATATATATATATATATATATATATATATATGTATAAATAAACATATAGATAGGTGGATAGATCTAGATATTTACATCTAGATCTATCAACCTATTCACACACTAACACACACACACATACACACCCACACAAAGATGCACATACTCAAATGTTAATAGAAATATATTCTTACCCAACAGGGAAATAGAAGGTAAAAGGGATAAAAGAAAGGGAAGATTATAAAAACAGGGGGCAGATAAAAGAAGGCAGTGGTCATATGCAAAGGACTTTAGAGGAGAGAGAACAAATCAAGAGAGAAAGATAAATAGAAGAAAATAGAAAGGAGGGAAATGCAAAATTAGTAAATGTAACTGTCAAGGTGAAGTGGATGAACTCACCCATAAAACAGACATGAGTAATGGAATGGATTGTAAAATAAAATCCAACAGCATGTTGTCTCTCTGTTTTAAATGAGAGAAATACACAGAGTTAAAATATGGGACTGGAGGGTCAGAACAATGATGGAAGAATAAAAACAGTGACTTTCTAGAGCTCTGTCCCCCAAACCCAGCCAAATACCTGTAAAAATGACTTTAAATAAATTCTGGAGCTGTAGAACCCAGAGAATGACAGAGTGAAGAAAATCTCCAACCCAAGATGGCCTGGAAGGTTCATGGGAAGTATCTATCATACTATTCTGGGAGCAGAACACAGTCCAACATAGCCATACTGGCACAGGTGGGACTTGAGCAGGCCTCAGTGGGACTGAATTTCTGGAACCTGAGGCAGTTTCCAGAATTCACACCCCCAAAATTCCAAGGACAAATTGGAAGGTCAGTAGAAAAAATCTGCTGGATCTGTCTGAGAAAGTAGAGTGGTCAGGCCTCAGGCTGAGGGCAGTAAAGGGGGTGAAGGAGCTGGCTGCAGTGACAGCAGCAGCAGGGGCAGTGGCAGCGGCTGTTTCTGAAGCTCTAGGCCCACAGATAATTCAGGGAATGAGCAGCTGACAGTACACCCTCTACCCCCATGGGAAGCAGAGAACTACCATGACAAAGAGCTCAAAAGTCAAGTAAATGGCTGGGGAAATGAACAAAAACTAGAAAAAAAGGGTGAGACTATAGCATCCTACTTTGGTGACAAGGGAGACCAAAATACACAAACAGAAGACAGAAAAATCACACCTGCTACATCCAAAGCCTCCAAGAAAAATATGAATTGGTATCAGATCATTGAAGAACTCAAAGGGGATTTTGAAAATGAAATAAGAAAACTAGTGGAAAAATTGGGAAGAAAAATGAGTGATGCAAGAAAATCACGAAAAATGAGACAATAGCTTCCTAAATAGTACCCAAAAAAATGCTGAAGTAAATAACACCTTAAAAATAGACTAAAGCAAATGACAAAAGAGATCCAAAAAGTCAATGAGAAGAAGAATGCCTTAAAAAGTGGAACTGGCCAGATGGAAAGGGAGGTCCAATACTCACTAAACAAAATAATTCCTTAAAGATTTCAGCGGAGCAAATGGAAGCTAATGACATTATGAAAAATCAAGAAATTTTAAAACAAAACCAAAAGAATTCTAAAAGAGCAGACAATGTGAAATATCTCATTGTAAAAACAAGTGACCTGGAAAATAGATACAGCAAAGACAATTTAAAAATTATTGGACTATCTCAAAGCTATGATAAAAATCAAAAGAGCCTAGATATCACGTTTCAAGAAATTGTCAATGAAAACTGCCCTGATGTAATGGAACCAAAGGGTAAAATAAATATCAAAAGAATCCACTGATCACCTCCTGAAAGAGATCCTGAAAAGAAAACTCTTAGGAATATTATAGTCAAATTCCTAAGTGTCCAGGTTAGGGAGAAACTACTTCAAGTAGCCAGATAGAAGTAATTTGAGTATTGTGGAAACACAACTAGGATAACACAAGATCTAGTAACTTCTACATTAAGGGATTGGGGCCTTGGAATATGATATTCCAGGGGTCAAAGGATCTAGGATTAAAATCAAGAATCACCTACCAAATACAACAAACTACAATATTTCAGGGGGAAAAATGATCACTCAGTGAAACAGAGGACTTTCAAGTATTCTTGATGAAAAGACTAGAACTGAATAGAAAATCTGACTTTCAAAAATGAAAATCAAGACAAGTGTGAAACAGTGAATAGCCAAGAGAAATCATAAAGGAGTTACTAAAGTTCAATTACTTGCATCACTACATGGAAAGAGAATATTTGTAATCCTTGAAACTTTTCTCAGTATTAGGGTAGTTGGAGGGATTGTATACATATAGACAGGGAGCACAGGGTGATTTGAATATGAAGGGATGATATCTAAAAATATAAAATTTAAGGGTGAGAGAGGAATATATTAGAAGGAGAAAGGAAGAAATTGAATGGGGTAAATTATCTCTCACATAAAAGAGGCTAGAGATAAAGTTTTTTCAATGGAGAGTAAGAGAGGGGAAGTGAGAGAGAAAGAGTGAACCTTACTCTCATCACATATGACTTAAGGAGGGAAAAACATGCACACTGAATTTGGTTTGAGAATCTATTTTATAGGACAGGAAAGTATGGGGTGAGGTGATGAGTGCCAAATGGGGAGATGATAGAAGGGAAAACAAATTGGAGGAGGTGATAATTAGAAGTAAATACTTTTGAAGTGGGAAAATTAAAAGAGAGTATAGCATAAACTGGCAGCAGGATAGGAAGGAGGGAAATATAGTTAGTTTTTCACATCCTGACCATTAAGGAAGTGTTTTCATGTCTACACATGCATAACCTATGTTGAATTGCTTGCCTTTTCAGTGGAGACCAAAGGAGAGGGAGGAAGGGAGAGAAGTTGGAACTGAAGGTTTTAAAAATGAATGCTAAAAATTGTTCTCAAGTGCAATTGGGAAATAAGATATACAGGCAATGGGGACTAGAAATCTACTTGACCTACAAAAAATAAAGGGAATGGGGATAATAGAAGGGAGGGAAGATTGAGGGATGAGGTAATCAGAATGCATATTGTCTTGGAGTGGACAGACAGGAAAGATGGGGAGAAAAATTGGAACACAAAATCTTCTGGAAGACAATGTTGAAAACTGCATACAAATAAATTAATAATAAAAAGTAACAAAATCAGTGGTCTCATCGGTAATTGTGTTCTGATAGTTAATAAACATTTATAAAGTCTTCAATAATTGCCTGGCCCTGTGCCAAGAGCTGAGGATACAAAGAAAGACAGAAGATAGTTCCTGCTCTCTAGAAACTTACAATCTAATCAGGGCGGGGTGGGGTGGGGAATGGCATGGAAACAACTATCAAGTTATAGACAGGATAGATTCAAGATAATCAATATATAATATATGGTCAATATAATCAGTAGAAAGAAGGCACTGGTATTCAAGGGGACCAAAAAAAGCTTCCTGTAGAAGGTGAAGTTTTAGCTGAGACTTGAAGGAATTGAGGGAAGATATGAGGAAGGAGAGAATTCCAGGAATGAGAGAAAGCTAGGGAAAATACCCAGGTTCTGGAGATGGAGTGTTTTTTTGAAGAACACCAAGAACATCAGTGTCACTGGGTCCAAAAATAAATGGGAATAAGTATAAGAAGACTGGAAAGGTGGAGGGAGGGGCAAGTTATGCTAAACCTATAGCAACTCTATGATGCTAAAAAGTGTTTTGTACTGAATAAAGTTTTCTCTATAAAAATAAAATAAGGAACTGAGGCAGAATCTGTTATGCCTCAACTGAAGAAAAGCAGAAGGGGGGCAGTGGTAGCAATCATTATCTGAACAAAGCAAAGGCAAAATACAGACCTAGTAAAAAGAGATAAGCCGGCAAACTTTATCTTGCTAAAAGAAAGCATGTTCAATGAAGAAATATCAATGCCAAAATTATAAGCGCTAAAGGGTATAGCATTGAAATTCTTTAAAGAAAATTATCAAATGAATTAATGAATTATAGGAGGAAACTGGTCATAAAACTACAATAGTGGAGGACCTTAACTTTCCCTTCTCATAACTATACCTAACCCTAAAATAAATAAGAAAGAATCAAATGGGTGAATTGAATCTTAGAAATGTTAGATATGATGACTCTCTAGAGAAAATGAAATAGGAATAGAAAGGAATACATACATACATATATGTGTATATATATATACATATATGTGTGTGAGAGATATTTTCTTACCAACATTGGTGATGAGGAAGATCAAAACAGACAGTCAGAAGAAGATGACAAAGCCAAAATTTCTGCAACAAAAGTCTCCAAGAAAAACATGAATTGGTCTCAGACAATGGAAAAGGAGGAGGGAGAAAAAAATAAATTTCATCACAAGAAGAGGCACAAAAATATATTACAGTAGAGGGAAAGAGGAGAGTGAGATGAGTATAGTTTGAGAGGTACTCTTATCTGATTGGATTTCAAAGAGACTACAACAAATTCAGTTAAACATAGAAACATAATTAGCTCTATGGGCAGTAGGAGGGGAAGGGAGAAAGAAAAGAGAGGAGAGGCTAAAAAGCAGGGAAGAAGTAGTAAGAGAAAAGGGGATTACAAAGACAGGGGGCTGAAAGAAGGGAGGGAAGACTGAGAGAGTCAGTGGTCAAAAGTTAATATGCTACTGTGGAGGGGAAGGGAGAAGGGAGAGCTACAACACAAACAAAGGGAATGGGGATGGAGAGAAAGAAACAAATAGCAATCAAAACTGTGAATGTGAATGGGATGGAATCTCCCATAAAATAGAGATGGAGAGCATAATGGATTAAAACCATAATCCAACAATATGCTGTTTACAAGAAACACATTTGAATCATGGGCATACACACAAGGTAAAGGTAAAAGGCTGGAGCGGTATATTTTGTGCTTCAGCTGATGTAGAAGAAGCAGGGGTAGCAATACTAATCTCAGACAAAGCAAAAGCAGAAACAGATCTAATCAAAAGAGATAAGGAAGGAAAGTATATTTTGCTAAAAAGCATCATAGACAAAGAAGTAATTTCTTTACTAAACATATATGGTCCAAGTGGTATAGCATCCAAATACTTAGAGGAGAGGTTAAGGGAATTATTGGAATAAATAGACAGCAAAACTATACTAGTGGGGGACCTCAATCTCCCACTCTCTGAACTTGATAAATCTAAACTCAAAATAAACAAGAAAGAAGTTAAGGAGGTGAAGAGAACTCTGGATAAAGTAGATATGATAGATCTCTAGAAAAAACTGAATGGGGATAGAAAAGAATATATCTTTTTCTCAGAGGTACATGGCACATGTACAAAAATTGACCATGTTCAAGGTCATAAAAACCTCATAATCCAGTGCTGAAAGGCAGAGAGAGTCAATGCATCTTTCTCAGACCATAAAGCAATAAAGCTTATTTGTAATCAAAAACCATGAAAATATAAACCAAAAGCTAATTGGAAACTAGACCATCTGTTCTGAAAGAATGAGTGGGTTAAACAACAAATCAAAGAAACAACCAACAACTTCATTCAAGAGAATCACAATATTGAGACAACCTACCAGATCATATGGGATATAGCAAAATCCTTTCTTAGGAGAATTTTTATATCTTTGAATGCCTACTTGAATAAAACAGAGAAAGAGGAGATCAATAAATTGGGCATGCAACTGAAAAAAAAACTAGGAAAAGAACAAACTGAAAATTCTCAAGTAAATACCAAATTAGAAATACTGAAAACTAAAGGAGAGAGTAATAAACTGAAATTAAGAGAACTATTGAACTAATAAGTAAAACTGAGTTGATTTTATGAAAAATCCAATAACATTGATAAACCTTTGGGCAATTTGATTAAAAAAAGAAAGAAGAAAACCAAATTACCAATATCAAAAATGAAAAGCATGAACTAACCTTCAGTGAGGAGGAAATTAAACAGTAACTAAAAATTACTTTGCACAACTGTATGCCCATAAATTTGACAATCTAAATGAGATGGATGATTATTTTAAAAAATATAAATTGCCTAGATTAAGAGAAGAAGTTAAGGAAATTGAATAAGTCTGAATGAACTCCTTAGGAAAATATCTCCAGGGTCAGATGGATTTACAAGTGAATTCTATCATATATTGAAAGAACAGTTAATTCCAATACTATTTAGGCTAGTTGGGATAATTGACAAAGAAGGAGTCCTAGAAAATTCCTTTTATGATACAAATATGGTTCTAATTCCTTAACCAAGAAGAACCAAAACAGAGAAAGAAAATTATAGACCAATTTCTCTAGTGAATATAGATGCAAAAATTATAAATCACATATTAGCAAAAAAAATACAGCAACTTAGCACAAGAATAATACATTACAATCAGGTAGTGTTTATACCAGGAATGGAAGGCTGGTTCAATGTTAGAAAAACTATTAGCATTATTGATCATATCAACAACAAAACTAATAAAAACTACATGATTATCTCAATATATGCAGAAAAAGCTTTGACAAAATACAACACCTATTTCTATTGAAAACACTTGAAAGCATAGGAATAAAAGTAACTTTCCACAAAATAATAAACAGCATCTACCTAAAACCATCAGCAAGGATTATATGCAATCGGGATAAGCTAGATGCAGATACATTTTCAATAAGATCAGGGGCAAAACAAGGATGTCCATCATCACCACTGTTATTCAACACGGTGTTAGAAATACTAGCTGTAGCAATAAGAGAAGAAAAAGAAATTGAAGGAACTAGAATAGGCAAAGAAGAAACTAAGTTATCACTCTTTGCAGATGATATGATGATATACTTAGAGAATCCCAGAGAATCAAGTAAAAATCTACTTGAAATAATAAACAACTTTGGCAAAGTTGCAGGTTACAAAATAAACCCGCACAAATCATCTGCATTTCTATGTATTACTAACAAAGCCCAACAACAAGAGATAGAATGAGAAATCCCATTTAAAGCTATGATAGACACTGCAAAATACCTGAGAGTCCACCTGCAAAAACAAACTCAGGGACTACATGAACACAATTACAAGACACCATTCACACAAATAAAGTCAGATCTAAGTAAGTAGAAAAACATCAGTTGCTCATGGGTAGGCAGAGCTAATACAATAAAAATGACAATTCTACATAAATTAATTACTTATTCAGTACCATACCAATTAAACTAGCAGATAAATATTTTCTACAACTAGAAAAAATAATATCAAAAGTCATCTGGAAGAACAAAAGGTCCAGAATATCAAGGGAACTAATGAATAGAAATGCTAGGGAAGGTGCCCTAGCCCTACCAAATCTCAAATTGCATTATAAAGCAGCAATCATCAAAACCACTTGGTAATGGCTAAGCAACAGAGGGATAGACAGTGGAATACTGTAGGTACTCAAGACATAGTAATTAATGAATATAGCATTCTACTCTTTGATAAACCCAAGGACTCCACCTTCTGGGATAAGAACTCACTGCCAAAAAATGTTGGGAAAACTGAATCACAGTGTGGCAGAAACTGGGCATAGATCGATACTTGATACCATACACAAGAATAAAGTCCAAATGGATACATGATCTAGGTATAAAAATTGATACTATAATCAGTTTAGGGGAGCAAGGAATAGTGTATTTGTCAGATTTATGGCGAGTGGAGAAATTAATAAGCCAACAGAGAGAGAATATGAAGTAGTGCAAAATGAATAATTTTGATTATGTTAAAGTGAAAAGTTTTTGCACAAACAAATCCAATGCAATCAAGATTAGGAGGGAAGCAGAAAACTGGGAAAGAATTTTTGCAGCCAGTGTCTGTGATAAAGGTCTCATTTCTAGCATATATAGAAAACTGAGTCAAATGTACAAGGATACAAGTGATTCCCCAATTGATAAATGGTCAAAGGATATAAACAGGGAATTTTCAGAGGAAGAAATTAAAACTATCAATAATCACATGAGAGAGATGCAAATCATAACACCTCTGAGGGTACCATATCACATCTATCAGATTGACTAACATGACAAACCGGGAAGATGATAAATGTTGGAGAAGACGTGGGAGAGTTGGAACAATAATTCATTGTAAGTGGAGCTGTGAGCTGATCCAACCATTCTGGAGAACAATTTGGAACTATGCCCAAAGGGCTACAAAAATGTGCATTCCCTTTGATCCAGCAACATCACTTCTGGGATTCTATCCCAAAGAGATCATAGAAATAAGAATGGGTCCCACATATACAAAAATATTTACAGTAGCTCTCTTTGTCATGGCCAAAAACTGGAAATCAAGGGGATGCCCATCAACTGGGCAATGTCCCAACAAGTTGTGGTATATGAATGTAATAGAATACTATTTTTGCTACGAGAAGGGATGAACTGGAAGACTTCAGAGAAACCTGGAAAGACTTATATGAACTCATGCTGAGCGAAAGTAGCAGAACCAGGAGAACTTTGTACACAGCAACAACCACAGTGTGTGGGGAATTTTTCTGGTAGATTTAGCAATTCTTTGATATGCATGGACTTAAAAAATTTCCAATGGACTCTTGAGGCAAAACATCTTCCACATCCAGATAAAGAACTATGGACTTGGATCTCAGACAAAAATAGACTATTTTCTTTTGTATTATGTTATATTTTGTTTTGTCTTATGGTTTCCCCCATTCGTTTTCATTTTTCTATCCAATATGTATTTAATAGAAATGTACATGTAGAACCTATATAAGATTGTATGTACTCTCAGGGAGGGAGTAGGGAGGAAGAAGGGAATAAGAGGGAGGGAGTGGAAAAAAATCTAAGATATATGGAAGTGATTGTCAAACACTGAAAACAAATAAAATAATTCAATTAAAGAAAAGAATTTAAATTTTCTTCTGATCCTAGGAAGATTGATCCAGATATGAAGTTCCCAGATTTCAGGACCTAATCAGCAGAATATTTCTCTGAATTTGGCAGACAATCTATAATAGTGTTGCTTACTCCAAGAAATAAGGAGAGACAGATATTATGATTACCATTTGTCAGGCAAGGAAACTAAGACATTGTTCTCTGTCTTCCAGGTTTGGGTGAAGGGGAAAGGGATTCATTCTTTGCTAAGCATGTAGTATGTAGAATTTTCTGATAGTCTTTTTCTTTTTCCGTCCTCACATCCAACCCAATTCCTGGAAGTTCTGTTCGCCCAACACGGACTTCAGGTAGCTTTAGGTAAGTCAGACATTGAGAAGGTAAAGTGTAGGTGACTGGCCTTAAGGCAGAATATAATCACAAACTGAGGCTGACAACCCTGTCAAGCTCTGGATCTCCCTCCCTTTGTGTCTCACTTCATCAAAAAAACAAAA
This sequence comes from Bettongia penicillata ogilbyi, assembly GCA_023548195.1. Lineage (NCBI taxonomy): Eukaryota > Metazoa > Chordata > Mammalia > Diprotodontia > Potoroidae > Bettongia > Bettongia penicillata. The sequence goes on along the minus strand of JAJHZJ010000237.1, from coordinate 7,445,708 downwards.
ACAAAAACAAAAATCATCAGAACCAGGAGCAATGGTTAAAATGGGAAATGGAAAGATAAACATGTAAGAAATATATCAGGGAAGAAAATGTGGATGAGTGAAATCAGCTGCCACTGAGTAAAATTCCACTTTGAATATGATCAAGCAAAAGTTGGATGATCATTTGTCAGGTATAAAGTAGGGGTAATTTTTGGGAATATGAGCAGGACTCTATGAATACTGAGATCTCTTCCACCTCTGAAGTTTTATACTATATTGGATGGCATCACCATTATATGTAGAATGGAATATTTTTTATTATTATCACTTAAAGAAAATGTGTAATTTTTAATGTAAAGAATATACATTTGTACTCCATGAATGGTAAACAATTAAGAAATCCATGGGATTTGGAAGAGAGTAGAGTCAAGATTGGGAATTGGAAGAGAGTAGAGTCAAGATGATGAAGACAGAGGAAGCAATTGAGCCTCGTACCTCACTGAGCCTTCTTGACAACAATGTAAAAAATGCACCAGCCTCTGAATGAACCCCAAGACCCCCCAAAAAAGTTGCAGTGAATCATTTTTCCATCACAGAGCAGAGAAGTATAAAAATATTAGAAATAGGATCTGATCAGGAACATGCAGGCAGAACATTTCAATGCCTGGGACAGAACGAGGGCCTATAAGGGTTAAATGGCACAGCCAGAATAAGTGTCTCAGCTGGAATTAGAACCTTTAGTTTTCTGACTACAACTTCATCAGATTTTATTTGTTGGTTTTTTTTATTCCATCATATTACACTAGAATAAGATCTGGAAAAAGACAGTAGAGGTTTTGGTGATGACCATGGAGGTCCCTTCTAACTAAAATTCTGAGTTTGGGGGTGGTGGACATCATATTTTTTAACTAGAAGGTGAAATATAGAAGAAATCTCTCAGTTTATAAATGGAAAACATTGCGTCTCAGAAAGTGGAATCAACTTGACCAGGGTCATACAACCAAATCCACAATGTGTCCTTTGTACTTGTAACCTGATGCTGAATTTACAGGTAAAGTTGAGTTCCTTTTGTCAGTGAGAAACTACCATGATGCCTGTATCAAGAAAGACAACTCAAAACTTGACCTCATCACATTAGAATGAATGTTTTACAACGTTGTTGCGCTTGTTCATTTGAATACAACTTTCTCCTCTAGCAGTGCTTCTCACATTCTTTATCTTCTTGTTTTCCTACTTGTTAGCCTCCCAAAACCTCTTCTCTGGCATGTTAACATGGTATCTTTCCTCTTTTTATGGATCTGTGATCTCATTCATGTAAAAAAGCTCTGAGTTGGAAATTCTCTCTAACACTGTAGATAAGCTGTGCTTCTCCAGTTATAGTCTTATATAAGTGAATAGAGTACAGCCATTCTGTGTCAGAGGCAGAGCTTGAACCCAGTTCTTTCTGATTCTGAAGGTCTTTCTCCTCTAGGCAGCACTGCTTCTCATACTCATTCTAGTATACTTTAAATTACTTTAATCAACTCACGTGCTCAGTGATGTACTTGTCAGTTAACCATCACCAGTCCTTTCCTTTGTCATAACCAGGTGAATGCTGGATTAATTTTATGTCCTTGAACAGAAAGCCCTTTGGAGTGAGACTGATGTTAACTTACTTTAACTAATACAAAGTGCTTCTGACAGTGCATCTGGTGATGCTGTCAATAGTAACAAGCAATTGGACTACCAACTTCTTATTGTAGTGTGTCAACATTCCCACTTCTGATGCTTGGTGAAAACCAAGGCATTCCAAGGAATGGAGCAATGAAAGAGATTTTTGTTCCATTTTCCCCCCAAGCATGAAAAGTGTGCCTGAGTGTAATAAAGCAAATATTGGAATAAAAGGGGGAAAGGGGGAAAGGACAGAAATGAAAACATCCCAATGGTTGTGGCACTCAAGCTGTCAGAGCTGAACACTAAGAGGATTTCATGTCTACCCAAAATGAAAAGGACTAATTTTCTAGAAGGGGAAAAATAACTCAGACATCATGGATACCACAGAGGAGAGTTCTAAAGCCAATTGCTACTAACTTGTAAGACCTCACTTATTATTTTGTTGATTTTCTTTGGTGGTAAAATATTAATGAAGGTTTAACTTAAAGGTATTCTCTGGAGGGAGTGTGGAGCCAAGACGGCAGAGTAGAAGGACAGACATGCCCTAGGTATTACTCTCAGAATCCATAAAATGCCTGTAAAAATGACTCTAAACAAATTCTAGAGCAGCAGAATCCACAAAATGACAGAATGAAACAGATTTCCAGCCCAAGAAATCCTGGAAAGCTGTCAGGAAAAGTTTATTTTACCAGGTTCAGAAGGCAGCTCAGCATGGACCACACAGCTCCCACAGGACTGGAGGAGGATTCAGGGAGTGGAATCATTGGCAGCTGCTTTGGTTCCCAGATTTCTCAACCCATACATGACAGCTTCAAAGGTCAGTAAGAAAGCTTTTACACCCGGGTAAGAGGGAAGCAAGGTCTGACCCCAATCCCAGTCCCAGGGCAGCAGCAGCCACTGAGGTAGCAGCATCCTCTTTTGGAGCCCTTGACCTGAAGACCCTGGGGGAATCGAGAAGCTGATCTGGGTCTCAGTCCTGAATGGTGGGCCTGGGGTGAGAAGGAGCCCTGGGGTCGTAGAGCTGGTAGTAGTGGTGGTACACAGGAAATTTTACTCTCATTTCTGGGGCAGAAAAGAGTTCTTTTGGTTACTCACAGACCAGAGCACAGACAAAGAGAGAAGTAAACTCCTCTCCCTTGATTGTGCCACCGTGGAGGAACTGAAGTCTTATAGATTCCTAGAGATATCTCAGAGAACAGCCACACAAAACCTCTGAAGTTTAGGGTAGTACACACTCCACTTGACAAAGGACTCAAAATTCAAGTAACTTACTGGGAAAATACCAAAAATGGGGGAAAATAAGATTATATAAGGTTATTTTCTTGGTGAAAAGGTATTTTCTTCCATCCTTTCAAATGAGGAAGAATAAAGCATACCATCAGAGGAAGACAACAAGGTCAAGTCTTCTACATCCAAAACCTCCAAAAATTATGCAATGGTCTCAGGCTATGGAAGAGCTCAGAAAGGTTTTTGAAAATCAAGTAAGAGAGGTGGAAGAAAAAATTGGGAAGAGAAATGAAAACAATTCATGAAATTCATGAGAAGAGAATCAACTAAAGAGAGTCAAAAAGAAAGTCTTGATAAAGGAGACACAAAAAATGCTGAAGAAAGTAACACTCAAAAATAGACTAACCGAAATACAAAAGAGGTCCAAAAAGCCAAAGAGAAGAATGCTTTAAAAAGCAGAATTGGCCAAATGAAAGAGGACATTCAAAAGCTCATTGAAGAAAATAGTTCCTTAAAAATTAGAATGGGACAGATAGAAGCTGATGACTTTATGAGAAACCAAGAAATTATAAAACAAAACCAAAAGAATGAAAAATAGCAGACAATGTGAAATATCTCATTGGAAAAACAACTGACCTGGAAAATAGATCCAGGAGAGACAATTTTAACATTATTGGTCTACCTGAGAACCATGATCAAAAAAAGGGCCTAGGCATCATATTCCAAGGAAAACTGCCCTGATATTCTAGAACCAAAGGGTAAAATAGAAATGGAAAGAATTCATTAATTGCTTCCTGAAAGAGATCCTAAAAGGAAAATGCCTAGGAATCTTGTAGCCAAATTCCAGAGTTTCACCCCGTGTACAAGACATAGTTGACAGAAAACCCATCTCAAAACCAGGAAGAAATGGATTTAAAATCCTGCCACTGGCACATACTACATGACCATAGAGAAGTCACTTTACCTCTCAATGCTCTAGGCAAAACTCTTAGACTTTAAGTCGCGGGAAACATTTCGACCTATGTTGGTAGAGAAAGTTTCATCCAGGAGTTCACTATATCAATAAAATAAAATAATAGGTCCAGTTACCTCTTTCTTAAACCCTATTATTATACTAGATAAAAGTTACAATTTTGTTTAATATATTTTAATTGCCCAGAATACAGAATGTAATTACAACACAAAATAAAAGACCCTAGCTAAGTACAGTAATGCACTGTATCAGCAAGGACCCCAGCATGCACAGCAGGGCCTGCTGTATATGTTTTTAGATCTTTTCTAGTAGGAAAGGAGCTTTTGTGTTTTCCCAATAAGCCCTGGGGTTAGCTTGTTAAGTGTGGAGAAGGAGTAGTCTGGTCACAGGAGATCTCCTCAGCTGAACTGAGGCAAAGGCAAGCCCAGGGAATGGTGACCCCAGCTTCCCTATTGTCTTTCTGATTCCCCTGGAGTGCTGAGGCATGCCTAGATGCTAACGGGTATTCCCACCTCTCCTGGCGCTGAGGCTTGCCTGGGTCCTAGTGTGAGTTTTCTCTGCCCTGGATCCTCTGTGCTTCTGGTTTGCCTCCACCACAGTAGGAGGAATCCCCCTTAGCTATTTTCCTAGCCTCAGGTGTTATGAGACTATTATTGTCCCCTTTGCTGTTCCCACTGACCCAGAATTTTTCTGGGAAAATATTTTATGGTTCTTTCATGGTCATCAAGTGGGGAGGAGAGAGCATTTACTGATTACTCTCCACCATCCTGGCTCCCGGAAGTTCAAGTAGGTGACATACCGAAGTTTAATCTTCAGGCTGAAGGTCACAGGAGCTGCTGCTCTGATATCTGGCGCTTGGTGGCTCTCACTGGCTCTGTTCTCCCACCCCTGGTGTCACTCTGCTGGTTCTACCTGCCACTCTCAGGTTTCTCAGGTCCCCTCTGCCTCACTGCACTGTGTGCTGGGGGCTCACCCCTGCGGAACAGAACCTTCCTGAGGACCTTCCAGTCCAACCTGGCCTCCGAATACGTCACAGTCTGTCTCCCACTGGATTCCACACCTCCAAAATTTGGTCAGATTCTCCTTTCAGAGGTATCCGAAGGAGTTTGTCCGAGAGCTTAGGTGAGTTGTTGCTCTCACTCTGCCATCTTGGCTCTGCAGGAAAGGAGCTTTTGAGGGGTCAACAGTCTACTTTAATCAAGCACATGCATCATATACTTATTTCAGGGGGAAAAGTCAGCAACCTGAATTTCAGAGAAAATACAAACAGAAAATCCAAGCAGAAATTACAAACAGAAAGATCAACAGACAGGGTTTCCAACTCTGTGATCATAGACAATTCATAAATTGTTACCAGAGAGAGAAGTGCCAACATCTGGGTTTTCAAAACTGGGAGACTCCTTAATGGCTAACCAGAGTCTCATCTGGCACATAAAACTGCTTCCAAAAATATAAACCCCAAAGTAAAACCTCACCTCAGAGTATAAATACACTTTTCAGAGCTGGAGGGCATCACCCTTTTGACGAAGAGCCACATTAGAAAGTAGCAAAATGTATTTGAGGCCTATTAATGGGCAGGGAAGATCTTTAGCTCTTCCCCCATCCACCTAAATTAATCTTATATTAACATTACATACACTAATCTCAAAATGTAACAGACCTTTGCTTATAGATAAATTAACAAAAATGATTGATGTTCTTGAAGAGAAATTGAACATTCATGAGTCACCCATCTCTCCCATAGGTTGCAAACTTAAAATTTCATTGTGCTGGAATTCATTAAAAAAAATAAAGAATAATGTACCATCTGTGTGTGTGTGTGTGTGTGTGTGTGTGTGTGTGAGAGAGAGAGAGAGAGAGAGAGAGAGAGAGAGAGAGAGAGAGAGAGAGAGAGAGAGAGAGAGAGAGAGAGAGAGGATTAAGGACCACTGAACTAGATGGATTAAGACAGATTTTCCTTAACTATATGATGTTTAAACAATCACTTCCTTTCACTCAAGAGGTGGTTATTTTCAGTAAAAACAGAGAAGACCTGAATAAATAGAGAGCAAGGTGCTTAGATGAGATCTTATGAGAAATCTTGTTTCATAATTAATTAATTCATTTATTTTCAGTTTTCAACATTCACTTCCACCAGATTTTGAGTTCTAAATTTTCTAATCGTCTCTCCCCTCCACCTATCATAAAACAGAGTGCATTCTGATTACTCCTTTCCCCAAACTGCCCATCCTTCTGTCACATCCCTGCTTTCTCGTATCCACCTCCCCTCTATTTTCTTGTAGGGCCAGTAGATTTCTATACCCCATGACCTGCATGTCTTATTTCTCATTTGCATGTAAAAACAATTTTTATCATTTGTTTTGAAAACTTTGAGGTCCAACTTCTCTCCCATGCTCCCACTCCACCCACCCCAATTGATAAGGCAAGCAATTCAATATAGATTTTACATGTGTAGTCATACAAAACACATACATAACATAATCATACATAACAGCCATGATGTGAAACATTAACTATGTTTCCCTCCACCCTATCCCACTTCCCATTTACTCTATTTACTCTTTTGATGCTGTTCCTCCTCAAAAGTGTTTACTTCTAATTACTCCTTCCTCCCATGTGCCCTCCCTTCTATTATTCCTCTACATCCCCCCACTTGTCCCTTTCCCCCATATGTCCCTTTCCCCCATATTTTACCATATTGTAATATAGATTTTCATACTAAATTGAGTGTATATGTTATTCCCTCTTTGTCAAATCTGATGAAAATAAAGTTTCCTCTTTCCCTCTCAACTCTCCCCTCTTGCCCTCCATTGAAAAAAAATTTTTGTCTCTTTTATGTGAGAGATAATTGACATCATTCTATTTCTCCCTTTCTCCTTCTTCCAATATATTCCTTTCTCACCCCTTAATTTTATGTTTTTAGATGTCATTCCTTCATATTTAACTCACCTTGTGCCTTCTGTCTTTAAATTATATATATATGCATGTATACATGTATATATTATATATACACACATGTGTATGCATGTATACATATACATACATTTATATGCATATAAATGTGTGTATATGTGATTATATATATAAATGTGTATATATGCTTATGTGTATGTCTATATGTATATAAATGTGCATGTATATACATGCATATGTTTACACACATGCAAATATACATATACACATACACATATAAACATATACATAGACACATGTATTTATATAAATTCCTTCTAACTACCCTAGTACTGAGAAAAGTCTCAAGAGTTACAAATATGATCTTTTCATATAATAATGTAAGCAGTCCAACTTTACTGAATACCTTATGATTTCTCTTTCCTGTTTACCTTATCATGCTTCTCTTGATTCTTGTATTTGAAAGTCAAGTTATCTAGTCAGCTGTGGTCTTTGTTTCAAGAATCCTTGAATGTCCTCTATTTCATTGAATAGCCATTTTTCTCCCTGATGTATTATACTCAGTTTTACTGGGTAGGTGATTTTTTGCTTTAATCCTATTTCCTTTGACCTTGGGAATATCATATTCCAAGCCCTGTGATACCTTAATTTAATATGATACCACTGAGAAAATTGTATTTTATTTATTTGTTATTTTAATACGGCACCACTGAGAAAAACGGTATATTCCTTTCTATCCCCAATTCAGTTTTCTCCAGAGGTCTATTGTATCTAACTTATGCAGAATTTTTTTCACCTCCTTAACTTTTCTCATTTATTTTGAGGTTAAATTGGTCAAGTTCAGAGAGGGAGAGGTTGAGATCCTCCGATAGTATAGTTTTGCTGTCTATTTATTCCTGTAAATCCCTTAACTTCTCCTCTAAGAAGTTGGATGCTATACCATACATGTTTGGTAATGAAATTTGTTTCATTGCCTATAGTGCCTTTTAGCAAGATATAGTTTCCTTCCTTATCTCCTTTGATCAAATTGATTTCTGCTTTTGCTTTGTCTGAAATTAGCATTGCTACCCCTGCATTTTTTACGTCAGCTGAAGAACAAAATAATCTGCTCCAACCTTTTATCTTTACCCTGTGTGTATGCCTCCATTTCTTGTGGACAACGTAGTATTGGATTATCCTTTTTAATCCATTTTGCTATCCATCTCCATTTTACAGGAGAGTTCATTCCATTCACATTCACAATTATGATTACTATCTGTGTTTTCCTCTCCATCCCCTTCCCCTTGTTTATGCTTTCAGTTCTTCCTTCTCCCTTCCCCTCCACAATAGAGTTTTAATTTTTGACGATTGCCTTCCTCAGTCTTCCAGCTCTTCTTTCAGACCCCTCCCTTTCAATCCCCTTTTCCCTTACTACTTCTTCCCTCCTTTTTTTCCCCTTCCCCTCCTACTGCCTATAGAGCTAGTGGTATTTCTATATTTAACTGTTTGTTGTCCCCTCCTTGAATCCAATCAGATGAGAGTGCCTCTCAAAGAATTTTCATCTCCCTTCCCACTTTCCCTCTACTGTGATATATTTTTGTGTCTCTTTCTGAGATAGGATTTATTTTTTTCTGCCTCCTTTTCATATCTCCCATTACAATTCCTTTGAACCCTTAAATCACACTTGTTATCATCAGACCATTTAATTTATACCCACTCCTTCTATCTATGTATATCCCTTTTAAATTTCATAATAAATATGTAATTCTCAAGATTACAAATATCATCTTCCCTTATAAGGATGTAAACAGTTTGCCCATATTGACTAACAAGTTTTTCCCCCCATTTACTTTTTGATGCCTCTCTTGAGATCTGTGTTTGAAGGTTAAATTTTCTATTGAGTTCTGACCTTTTCATCAGAAAGGTCTGGAAATCCGTTATTTCATTGAATGTCCATCTCCTGACATATTATTCTCAATTTTGGTTGTAGTCTCAGCTGCTTTGTTTTATGGAATATTGTATTCCAATTCCCTCAGTCTGTTAATGTAGAAGCTTCAAGGCCCAATGTGTTCCTGACTGTAGCTCCTCGGTATTTGAATTGTTTCTTTCTGGCTGCCTGCTGTATTTTCTCCTTTACTTGATAGTTCTGGAATTTGGCAACGACATTCCTTGGTGTTTTTAGTTTGGGGTCCCTCTCAGGAGGTGAATGGTGGATTCTTTCTATGACTATTTTGCCCTCTGGATCTAGGGTTTCTGGGCAATTTATCTTGATGATTTCTTGGATGATATTGTCCAGGCTCTTTTCTTCATCACAGTTTTCTGGTAGACCAATAATCACCATATTTTCTCTTCTGGATTTATTTTCCAGTTCAGTTGTTTTTCCAATTACATATTTTCTTCTATCTTTTCTTTCTTTAGATTGGTTTGATGAATTCTTGATGTCTCATAGATTCATTAGCTTCTATTTGTCTGATTCTAATTTTATCAATTTTCTTTCTTCAGTTAACTTTTGCATGTCCTTTTCCATCTGTGAAATTTTTCCTTTTAAGGAATTATTTTCTCCATTTAGGTTTTGTTTTTCCTTTTCCATTTGTCCAATTGTCCTTTTAAATTCTTCTGTGATTTTTTTTATATTTTTAAAGACATCTGTCAGTTTTTCTTCTATTTCTCTAATTTAACTTTTCAAATTATTCCTAAGCTCTTTCAAGAAGGTTATTTGTGCTTCAGACTAGTGCATATTTTCTTCTGAAGTTTCAGATGGGAGTATAGTCTCAATGCTTGACTTCTTTGGTATTTATGTTTTGGTCCTTGTCCCCATAGAAAGATTCTATGGTCTTTTCTGCTTTGCTTCTTAGTCATGATAATCACCCTTTTCCTGGCTTTTGAAGCAGATCTCTGTGGCTGGTGAACAGGGGGCTCTGTCCCATAGTTCCTGTACCTAAGATTTGAGGCTTTATGTGCTGTGGCCTCTGGTTCTTTTGGCTAGAAACTAAAATGCTGCAGCTTACCTGGTGCTGAGTTCACTGGTGTTGGAAAACAGAGGCCAGGTGAGGTCTTTTTGGGTTTCCCCATAGTTACCCTGAAGCTAGCTCATTAAATGTGGAGAAGGGGTGGTCTGTCACAGGAGGTCTTCTCTGCTGAATTACAGCATAGACAAGCTCAGCAGTTGTTGATCCTGTCTGTTCTAGTGTCTTCTTGAGTCCATGGTTGCTGAGGCACACCTGAGGTCCTGGTCTTGGCAGTTGCTGGTTTCATGTCCCCCGAATCTCAGGATCTCATCCCATTTTATTGAGGAGGGGCTATCTGAGACAGCTCTGATCCTGAACTGATCTTCTTCAGCCGTAGCAAGAGGGACTCTCCTTAGTGATCTTCCTAGCCTCACATGCTATGAATCTGTTTACCCCTTCAGCTGCTCCTACTGTTCCAGGATTTTTCCCAGAGAGATATTCTCTGGGTTCATCCAAATTTAGTATTTTTGAAATAAGAAATTCATGAGCAGCTCGAGAAATTCAAATGACATTTTATGATGGTGATATTCCCATCATTTTAGATTTTTGTATCACATTAATGGAGGTATGATTCTAGGGTTGCCTTGTTGTTATTCTTGTTGTTGGTGAAAGAAGAGGAAATATCTCCATTCTTCTCTTCCTTTATGAAAAAAAGCAAAATAAAAGAACTGAAATATAATAAGAAACTCCATTGCTTGTTTACAGTATCTTATGGTTAGAGAAATACCTATTTAATCTAGACATGCAGTACCAAATTTCATGGACATGCTCAGAAGTAATTTTGTAATTGCTTATAACTTTGTTAGTTTAAAATAGTTTCCCCCTAATCAGTCACAAGTCTTTTCGAGGCTAAAGACAAGACACATGGAAAGTTTCAGGTTTCAAAGTAATTCTATTTTAAAGTTATTTGTGGTTACCCAAATATCTTAATTGATCTTAAAGTGGAAAAAATATATATTTCCACACCCAACCCAAACTTTGAAATGTTAAATTTCCCCAGGTTTGTTTGTTTTAGGACAATCTTAGACTGAAAGCAAACATGAAAATTCAATCTTAATACAATGATTTTGTTCAAAAAATGAATTTTTAAAATAATTTTAAATACATAATTTTAGTTTAGCATACACTACATTATTTTCTCTTGCAGAGTTGAAAGCACTTAAATATATTGAACATACTGATAAGTAACCATTTCACTCTCCAGGTGTACATTATTCCTAGGTCCCTGAAATCTTTTCCACTATCACCCTACCAATTTTCTCTGGAACCTATATTTCTGACTTCATTGGACATTTCTCTCTCACCCATACTCTGCAATCCATCCAAACTGACTATCCCTCTTCCTCACTTATCCATCATCCATCTCCCTACTTTGCATTATTTCCGCTTCATTTCATTTTCCCATTTCCTCTTCATTTTCAGCTTGCAGAATACTCTCTTTTTTTAAGATGAAGCCTAAGCAACAATTTCGTAGTATGAAGATTTTCCTCATCCCTTGTGCTTCTAGTACCCTTTAAAAACGACTATATAAGGAACTATTTTACTTTTATCCTCTTTCTATTATTTCTGTATGTAATTATGCATGTACTTTTTACCCCTACTCAAATGAAAGCTCTTTCTGAATAAGTATCATTTTTCTCATGGCATTTGTACACACTCGTACAGTGCTTGGAACATACTAGAGACTAAATAAATACGTTAGAGCTATCTGCTGGCACAGCAGATAGAGTATTTATCCTGGAGTCAGAGAGACTGAGTACAAATATGGTCTCAGACATTCCCTAATTGTGTGCCCCTGGACAAGTCATTTACCCTCTACTTGACTAAGTTTCCTTTACTGTGAAATGAGTATCATAACATTATCTATTTCTCAGGGTAGTTGTAAGGAAGAAAGGAGGGAATATTTATAAAGTCCTTAGCAGTTCATGGCACACAATTGGTGTTTGGTCCCTTTCCTTCCTCTCTTGTTGATTGATCTCAGTGTAATGATGGTCAAATGAGTTAATGTACTTTGGGAAAGTCATGAGAAAATCCTGAAACATGTAAATTTGTGATTTTGTGAGGATGATGTGATTTTTTTAACAAAAAGAAATTCAGATCTGTAGATGATGAACTGGTATAGTGAATAGAGCACTGAATTTGGAGTCAGGAAAATCTGGGTGCAAATTCTACACCAGACACTTACTAGTTATACGACCCTTATCAAATTACTTAACTATCTGAGCCTCAGTTTTCTCATGTGTAAAATTTCTCTCATTCTAGAGGTATAATCCTATTTTGAAGAGAATATAAATTCAATTTAGTGGGATCAAATGAACATGCAATAGCATTATAGATATTTTGCTTTATGTAAACCTAATCCCCTAAAACTTTAAAATACTTCAAGAATGAGATAAAGAGACAATAATATAAGATATAAAAAAGTTAACTTGAATAATTCTTCTAAAAGAATTAGCATAATGCAAAGGCCACTGGGTTCATAGTAAGGAGCTGTTCAGTCATGTTCCACCCTTTGTTTGGTGTTTTCTTGACAAAGGCACTTGAATGTTTTGCAATTTCCTTCTCCATCTCATTTTACACTTAGAAAACTTAGGCAAACAGGGTTAAGGGACTTGACCAGCATCACACAGTTAGCAAATGTCTGAGGTTGGATTTGAACTCATGCAGTTTTGACTCCAAACTTGGCCTTCTATCTACTCTGCTACCCAAATGCCCCAGTCAATTAGTATAGTAAAAAGACATGGGTGCAAATCCTTTAGATGCATGAATTCAAATGCTCATTGTTTATTTTCCACCTAACCTCATTGGATTTTAGTTTAATCACCCATAAAATGAGGGGATTGTATTGTACCTTGTACAATACAATTGTACCTTAAATTCTTTGAAAATCTAAATCTATGATCCTACAAATGAAGGTCTCTTAATCCTCTTTCACAAAAATCAAAATATATGAAAAGTTAATAATTGTGCCCCAAATGTTTTTGAATGTTAAGACTAACATAGAGGAAGACATAAGAGATAAAGCAAAGAAGTGCAGAAGAAAGTATTTATTTCCTTTAGAAATATCTAGTTCAAAAAAATAGAATGTTGTTAGCATGGTGACAGCACGTATTCTGCTGTTAAGTTACAGTTATCATATATTATCAGAGTCAGTTTGGAATACATAGAGAGTTGGCATCATAGTTAGGATGACTGATTCAAGTTTGCTTCTTGTGTTGTCTGCGTGACCCTGGGCAAATCACTTAATCTCTCAGTGTTCTAGACAAATTTATAAATGCATAAATATAGATATGTATGTATGCATATATATGTGTATATGTATATGCACTTATAAGCAAATATACACACATATGTGTTTTATATATATAAATTCATGTATATATTTAGTTAAGTATTTTCCAATTACATTTTTAAAATTTGTAACTTTCATTTTTATATATAATTTTGAATTCCAGGTTCTTTCTCTCCTTCCCATCCATTAAGAAGGCAAATAATAATGATATCACATATTTCCATATTAGCCATGTTGCAAAAGGAAGCACACATAAACCAAAACACAAGAAAAATAAAGAAGGTGAAAAAGTATGCTTTGTTTTGCACTTTACACTTATCTGTTCTCTCTCCTGAATAGTATGTTTTCATCGTGGGTCCTTTGAAACTCTTTCATTGTCTTTATTAGAGTAGCCAAGTTTTTCATAATCGACCACGCTTACAATACTGCTGTTAGTGCACAGAATGTTCTCCTACTGCAAAGAATGCTTATTTCACTTTGCATCAGGTCATTAAGACTTTACAATTCTCTTTTTTCTGAAACCATCCTGTCATTTCTTATAGCACAATAATATTCCATAACAGATTTTTTAACCATTCCCCAATTGATAGAAATTTTCTCAATTTCCAATTATTTTCCACCACAAAAAGAGCTGCTATAAATATATTTGCACAAATAGATCATTGCCCCTTTTCTTTGATCTCTTTGGGATATAGACAGTGGTATTGCTAGGTCAAGGGGTGTGCATAGTTTTCTAGCCCTATGGTATTCTTTCAAGTTGTTCCCCAGAATGGTTGAACTAATTCACAATTCTCCCAATAGAGCATTAGTGTCCCAATTTTTCCACATTCCCTTTAGCATTTATCGTTTTTTTTTCTTTCATGTTAGCCAATTTGGAGGTCTGAACTAGTGCCTCAGAGTTGTTTTGATTTGCATTTCTCTAATCAATAGTGATTCAGAGAATTTTAATGTCTTTTGTCAGCATTGATTTCTTCTTCCAAAAACCATCTAGGCAAATTTCTAATATCATGAGTTGTAGATCAGTTGCAGGCCCAGATCCATATACATAGCTCCCTAAAACAATCAAATGACTGGTCCAGTTACCATATGTATCTAAAGGGACAACTTTTAATCATATCTCTGAATTTAAGTCAAATGGATACTTTCCTGCATTAAAAAAAGAAAAAAAAATCTTTTTTACTCATAGCTCTTTCACTAACAATGAATTAGGAAAATTAGTCCCAGATTTCATGATTCATCTCCAAAAGGAAATGCATACATTTACCTATTGACTGAGTAGTAGCAGGACTAATGAGGTGATATCTATAGACATTTTTAATTCCTCCAACAAAAGGGATTCTTTGAATGTTAATTGGGTGGTTGATACTTTCAGCTACTTGCTTTACAATCCCTTTAGAAAACATTCATTTGTATTATCTTTTCTGCAAAGATCTTGGCAAAATCATACCCCATATTAAAACAATTTCTAGTTTACAGTGAATTCTTTCGGGATTGCAAAAAATTCCTGGAAAAAATAGAGAAGGAAATTATTTGTTGTAGCTATTGCTTTCTCCCATATTATTTTGTGTTACACAATTGTTTGATTTGTTATTGGCATCAGTACTACCTCCAACAGACTTGCATGCATACACAAACACATACAAGTGCATGCATCTCTGAAAATGTTATTTATTCATGAAAAAAATGCAAAGAAATGGAATCGTTGTGTTTGTCCTTCGTTGCTGAAGACCATGCCATCAGAGAAATGATGATATTACACTTGATTTTGTTTTGAGTGAGAGAGGGCTGTGCAGGTCACCAGCCTCATTTCTCCTCCAGAGCCATCTGAATCCAGTGACCAGATATTCATCAGAATGAGTAGAGATGGCCCAGGGTGCACTGAGACACCTTGGCCCTTTAGGTCAAGGTCTATTCAGGTACTTACTTAGGGTGAGGTAGCAACAACAAATGACAGCAATTAACATTTTTATAATGCTTTAAATTTGCAAAGTCTTCCTCTAACTAAGATCAGAATGTTGTATCTATTGCTGTCCAGTTGTTTCAATCATGACCCCATTTGGAGTTTTCTTGGCAGAGATACTAGAGTGGTTTAACATTTCCTTCTCCAGCTCATTTTACAGATCAAGAAACTGAGGCAGACCACATTAAACGACTTGCCCAGGATCACACTGCTAGAAAATGTCTGAGAGATTTAAACTCAGCAAAACGAGTCTCTTCCTAATTATAAGCCCAGAGCTCTATCCACTGCATCACTTAGCTGTTCAGAACAGTGGATAACTGCTGGATTTGGAGTCATTTAAATCCCACGTCTTTCACTAAACTTGTGAAGATTGTCCAGTCATGTTCCTCATCTTGGATTTCAATTTTTTCCCCATAAAATAGGGATAAACACACCTTCTCTACTTATCTTATGTGGTTTTTGTGAAGTTCAAATGAGTTAATATATAATATAGGTAGATATATAATGTGTGTGTGTATACAAGTACTTGGTAATCTTAAAATCACAGTACTATTATAACTGATTTTCTCTCAGACAAAACATATTTTACAAACTCTGTCTCTAGACCATTGTCTAAATATTTAGACTACCTCAGGGTACCTACCTTTTTTTTCTCTACAAGATAACACCTACTTCTTTATATTTAGGGTTCTTAACTTTTTTTTCTATGTATCATGGACCCCTGTAACAGTGTCTGGTAAAGCCTATAAACACTCAGAAAAATGCTTTTTTTTAACTAATTGAAGGAGATATACAATTTAAACTAGATCTTGGTGAAAATAAAATTGTTCTTTTTTCCTTATTTTAGTTCACACATTTCCCACTAAATCCCCACTCTACCCCTAATAAGGCCTCAGATTTTAGGCTAAGAACACTTATTTTGCATTATTTATACTCAAGACTTCATAGGATCTAGGGATCATAGCTCAAAAACTGCAAAGGACTATAGTGCCTAAGTTCAACTTCCTCATTTTGTAGGTGAGGAAACTGAGGTCCAGTGAAGTTAAATGACTCATCCAGGGTCTCAGAGTTAAAAAGGGTATCAGATTAAGTTTACCCCAATTTTTCCTGGTTTTAAGTTTGAGAGAAGATCCCAGAGTAATTCTGGAATGGTTTATGTGATATGTAGAGATAGTGAAAGGAAGATTGTTACCAGTAATGTCCGTGCACAGGCTAGACATCCATTTATTGCAATATCCTAGATATACTTGAAAGAGCAATAAAACATTTTTCCATAATATGAAACTTCATGCTGTTGCATGACCTTGCCAATACCAAATAAGGTACCCCTGGTTCTTATAAGGAAGTTATCACACACACACACATACACACACACACAACCAATATGCTATGACATCTACCGTACATTACATCAGGTACTAATCACAGGCACATACTTTGCAGGTTCTGTTTTTTCTGTTTGAAAGCTCTGCTGCCAAGGAGCTCTACAATCACGGCTTCCAGGGACTGTTGACAAGAATTGCCAAGCACTTCATCTCATTTCTCACACAAGTGAGCAGCGTGGAGTTCCAAATGCTCTCCAAGAGACTGATGCTCTCCCCCCAATCCTCAGCTGGAGCACAGAAACACTCCTTCCCATCTCTGCTCCTTGGGCTGCCATACAGATTGCTTCAACATTCTGCTAATTCTTGAAAATCCATGCATAAAAGTAAAATGAAATGAACCCATGACTTTGACACTATTTCAAGCATACTCCATCTATTTCTTAATCAAATACATTTATTTTCAAAATTGAGAGTGTCTTGAATTTTTCCTCTCTATTTTTTCTAGTATCAATAGACTCAGGGAAAGCATGGAATTGTAGAAGAAAAAGGAAAGGGAAAAAAAATCAAAATTTCTATGTATTATCAAGAGGGACTGATTTTTGAATATTCTGATGTCTTTTCTTCTTACCAAATATTTAATGTGTGAATAGTATCATATACTAATTTGTAATGTACTAGGATCATATGCAAATTTAAGATAATGTCTTAATAATACAAAGCCAACTCAATTCCATGTCCCAACACCAAAAATTTGTATGTATTAAATAAACCTGGATTTCTGGTGCTCCATTTCTTCATGATCAAATAAGGGGATTGATCCCATTTGAACCCTGTTCACTCTAGACCTATAGATTAATGAATTGAGTGTTTCCTAACCATAAAAATGTGGCTTTAGTTCAGCCCCTCCAGTCGACATCCAAAGTAGTAACCCTTGTTGAGATATACACTGGCAAATGCCTCTAGCTACCACAGCTGCTGCTCACTCCATAACCATGGTCACTGAAGACCCAGAGGAGAAAGTTTTTGCCACCAAAGACTTTGGCATTGTCTAATGGTTTAATATCAGAAACACATGTGATTTAATCAATGGAAATAACATTAAAGAAGATGTTACCATCTGCTTTGCTGCTGCATCATGAAGATCATTGGACCTTTCCATCTGACTTGCAGATGAAACCTTTAATATGTATTGCCTCCTCATTAGGACTTACGTTTTTTTGAGAACAGACAATTTTGCCTTTCTATTTGTTTCACTAGCACTTAGCACAATGTTACAAATAGAGTGAACACTGAAATTTCTTTTCATTCATTCATTTAATCAGTCCTCTGGGTTTTCACTGAGAAAATGCTGATGCATAAGCATCATTAAAAGTTTCCTTCTGTAGCATTATCCTTTCTACAGATCAACTACTTAAAATTGTCATTCTCATTGCATTTTTGGTACTAATTTGTTTTGTAAATGAACTAAAACATGAAATAATTTTTCTGGTTTTATCCCATGAATCTTTTTCTAAATTTTCTATATTGAAGATTAGGGCATATCTTCCTAGTAGATATTTGCTTCTGAGATCCAGTTAAGTAGTGTGAGTGGTTTGTCAGCTCTTTTTGAGTATTTTAATTGAATGAATCAGCCAAAGCTAAAAAGTGGGCAAGATTCTTTTGGAGTAGTGAATAAGGGACATGGATATCTAAAAAACAACTAGTAAAATATGATCTAAAATCTGGGGTGGGACAGAAGTAGATAGGAGACCAACTTCTGCATTTAAAAGGGAATTAGGTAGGCATCAGAGTCAGGGAAAACTTGCTTTAGAGGACAGAGGGCAGATTGGAAGTCAGGCAGACTTAGGCTCAATTTTTATCTCCAACTCTTGCAAGTTATATGACCATGAGCAATTCTATTAACTTCCAAAACTCAATTTTCTCATCTGCAAATGAGAGTAATACCTGAGATAACTTCTGCATAAGGTTGCTATACATATCAAATAAGTTGAAGTGCTTTGTAAATTTTTAAATGTCTTATAAATCTGAGTCATTACAATTATTTATACTCACTGGGGAAACTTAATACTAAATCTTTCTTTTTCCACTTTAATCTTTGTGTGTTCAGTGCTCACCAGAGTGCCTCATACATAGTAGGCACTTAACAATTGATTATTCATTGATTTCTCAAACTTTCACTAATTGAAATGGTCACATAATGAAAAAGTCACACAAGAATGTGTATATGGTCATCATGATGGTGCATTTGGGAAAGAATAAATAGTTCTCACTCTCTTTATCTAATTTGTAAGGGGTAGTATATTTTAGAGAAAACTGTGCATGAAAGAAAAATGGTCTCATTTCTCCATTTACTGCTCCTCTGTTGGAATACAGTCACAGATGTGCATTCCCCTTATGTATACCAGATTCTCTTGAAGCAGCAGCTGGCATTTTCCAAAGGTACAAAATCAGTAATTGAGATGTGTTCTCTGAGCTTGGGGGTTTTCCCTTTTGTTTCACATGCAGTGCCTTGTGCTTAGTAGGCACCCAATAAATATTTGCTGAATTGAATTAGCTTTCTTTGGCTTTGAATAATTTATGTCTTCCAAAATTGGTAAATATCCTGACCCAGCCTTGGAGAATGTCCCTCCAGGCCCCAGCCCTCGTTGCCCATTTGGGGTTGGCTATCCAGACTTATGAGTTGGCCTAGAAACCACCCACATCCTGCTACATGTTGTACACGACTCAAGTCTCCATTATGAAACCGGAATCAAATCCACATCCTCTCCACCCCACATTGGCATTCTTGCTTTTTTTTATCCAGTGTTCATGTCAACTTCTCTAGTTTTCCTTTTTTTTTTTTTTTTTTTGTGAATCAAGCTGTCCCTTAGATGTTAGTCAAGTTTTACTGTTCTTCAAAAGCATTTATTTGAAAAACATGTGAATGGAAAATGAACATGTTAAACTAATTAGGATATGCAAATGTGGTTCAGTGGAACTGCTTTTTAAGTGAATCATGCTTATTTGAATATACAAATAAAAGAAAATTTGTTTCAGTAACAATCTGGAAGTTGCTTCATGTGGAACAAATAAGGGCTTAAATTATAAGGATTAACTTTCAGAACCTACTTTGCAGTTCACCTTTTTAATAGAAGGAAATGTAGACCTCAAGCAGGGGCCCCTGTTGTAGTTCATGTGGCCAGCCACAGAAATCTGCCCAAGATCTCCTCCTCCTTTTCTGAAGTGAATGACGAACCTGAACCAGAGATACAATTCCTATAGAGCTATAGTTTAGTTGTGCGTTTGCTTGTTAGATATTTTCACTTCTCACATTTGATGTTTGGGAAGCTTACCTCCCTAAGGTTAGTTCTAAATGTAGCAACATACCATACTGGCATATTCCATCTAATACCATTAACAGATTATATGATAAACATTTAGATAAAACATTAGAAGAGAAAATTATTTCCATTGATGTTTATGAATACATGAACGAATGCATGAATTAAAAATATTTATTAAATGCTTACTATGTGAAAATCATAGTACTAGGTTCTGGGAGCATGACTATAAAAGAAAGACTTAAAAATTAATGCAGTCTCTGCTTTCAAGGAACCCACTTTCTAGTAGATGTGCTAAGGGAATTGGGGAGAAAAATATTTTATACATATGTATGTGTATATATATATATGTGTGTGTGTACATATATAGATATACACATACACATATACACATACATACATGCATGTTCCATTATAATATTATATATTACTATAAATTATAATATATAAATTAAAATTATTATAATTTGGACATGTCATAAATTGTCAATCAGAATTTGGAATATAAATGATTAAATTAAACATTTCTTTTATTTTTATAAGAGTAACGATGGTAATAATGGCTTCCATCTGCCCTAACCTTTGTTCCTAGATACCTTGTAGATTTCCCCACACTTGGAGGGTGAAAGACTAAGGGAGAATCATATCATACATGCCATTCTATTTCTGTAGTGGTCCAGAGCTGCTGTGAAAACAGATTGGGCTTTTTGCTAATTCTGACTTACTCTCATTGCATCTTTAGTAGTTCTGAAAGTATGAGTTGGTGAGAGATGTGGGTGGGGAGGAGGGTAAAAAAAAAAGGATTGACTAACATGGAACCCAAATCTCCCAGCCACTACACAAATTCTGGAGGACAAAGCCAAGGTCTTATATAAATATTGCATTTTCTCAGAGGGAGAAAGAAGTATCTCTGTTGACTTACCAGCAGTAGTCAGGGTCTTTGGGAGCAAATGTTTTCTTACTGGACTGGTTAAAGATACTTTCATTGAGTTACTTTCTAATTTTTAACAGTTGGCCTGAAAGTAAAGGAGATTTGTGACTCAGAAGACCTTTTGCTATTATCATGAGGTGAATATGTCTGTATCTTTTTCAATCTAGGTGTACAGTGATAAGGCTGCAGTGTTACTCCCCTTGCTCCTCTCCATGAGTTTCAGTCCTAGCTAGAATTAGCATTTCCTATATGGGAAACACCTATATCCTAGTGGTAGAGTACAACAGTTTCAGAAGGATTAAAATAAGAAGTTAAGAGGTCAATGGAAAGATACCTGTCATAGAGGCTGGGACATGGTCGCAATGATAACATATGTAAAAAAAAAAAGATGTAAAGTACTTATTCAGAAAATATATAATGAAAAAAGAATGAGATATGATTTGTTCAGTCATTTGAATGATACATTAAAAATCCATATTCTACCTTTAAATACTAAAAAAAAAACAAGAGAAAGAAATCAAGTATATTATAAAAGAATTATGAGAACATGCAGAAAAAGAATAACAGACTGAATTCAAAGAAGAATTAGTGATACCATTAAAATTATGGATCCTTAAATATATCAAAGCATGAAGGTAGAACAGGAGTACTACATGTAAGATGTTCTTGTAATTCCATTTCTACATTTATAACATCACATCCATTAAATCATTCTTTAGTTTTACATGACTTGCAATCTTGCTGGTTTGGGTTGTGATGTTTTTCTAACAGAATCCCAGAACTAAAAGGTCCACTAACAGCCATCCAATCTAGCCCGCACATTAAATCCCCATTTTAAAGTACCCAACAAATGGTCATCCAGTCTTGTTTTGATGACCATCAAGGAAGTGGAGCCAACAACCTTCCTGGTCAACAGCTCCATATTTTGAAAGCTGTAGCTGTTAGTATGTTGCTCCTGAGATCTAGCTTGAATCTTCTTTTCAACTTCCATTCATTGCTTCTACTTTTGTTCTCTAGAGCCAGATGGAAAAACACTTCCACTTGGCAACCTTTGAAAATCTTGAAGACAGTTGTCTAAGTACCATATTCCACCCCCACCCCAAATAACACACACACACACACACACACACATAGAGTTCTCTTCTCTAGGCTAAACATACCCAGTGCTTCAAATTGTCCTCATATGGCATGGACTCAAGACATTTCACCATCGTTGATATTTTTCATATAGGTTAACTCCATGATGATGAAACATTCTTTAAAAATGTAGACTAACAAATGTTCTTTAACTTATGGTCTAAAGCATTTCCCTGGGGTACTGTGAGGTGATCTAACTTGCTCAATGTAATTCAACTAGTTTGGTTCCAAGTTTTTGAACTCTGATCACATTAATCATAAGGCATAATCACCTTTGCCACTCATCATATACATAAATTTAATAAAATAGCAATGACATTAACAGCACCCCCCATATAATAGGCACAATAGACCATGGTGCTCTCCCCTACTTCTAGCTTCAATAATATATATCATATGTGAAGTGTGTCATATAGAGACAAAATAAATTGAGACTTGTACAAGGTGTTGCATTGATAAATCAGTGAACAGGTCAGATTGGCAAAAAAATAAATAAATAAATTCCAGGGACTAACCCTCCCTAATGATTTTATTTTGCTATTTTGGAGGATTTTTCCATCCTTATTTTTAAAATATCCTGCCAAAGTTTATTTTCAACAAAATCATTGAAATATTTGAATAGCTCACTATGTTGCTATGAAGGAATATTATTGTCTATATTATTGCCATCACATTCCGGAATCAGTTATCTTACAACAGTTTGTTTCTGTGTACGTAGACCACAAAAATCATTCAATGAAGAAACATTCATCAAATACTTATTATGTGTGAAGTAGCACAGTTCCCATGAAGATAACAAATTTAAGAAAGAATTAGCAATATATGTTCAAAGAAAGGGAATCCCCATTCTTAGAAATTAGCATCCAGATATAGCCACTTTCAGACTCCACCCACTGCAAATCTCTGAGGATACACTTAGAATCAAAACCATATGACTAGCTATGATTAAGAGGGTGGGGACAAAGGGAAAGACATAAGTCAAGGATCTTAAAACACGGAGCCCAAAATGTATTGCTAAATGGCTATTTAGAGGTTCTTTTAAATATATATAAATAATACACATTATATAATCCAGAAAGAACCGCAGTAAATTTTTGCTGTGTTTCACGCCAATAGATGAGCTCAAGATGTCCACCAATGTGGTAAATTCATAGGATTTGCACAGCACCATAAAAGCTTTTTATGGTGCACTCCAATGCTGTCATCTAGAGTTAGCTAACAAATATGATAGGTTTTTAATGTAATCCACCCCATCCTTGCCAATGCTCCCTGCATGTTACGTCATCTTGCTGTGGGCCAAGAGTTTGTTTTCCCCAGATGGCCATCATGAAGTTGCTGACAGCCCCTTTTGACTGAGAAACTGTAGAACAGCAATCTTCCAATTCATTTAGTCCTACTGACAAAGGGAGAGCTGTTGATATCCTGATGCAAGAGCACTCTATCAGGCATTACATAGTGTCTGTGTTCTCAGCATGTTTGGGGCGTGATAAGTCATAGCACATGCTTTTTGACATCCTCCTGCATTTCACTGCCGTGTAGAGTTTCCTGGAGTTGAAATCAGGGTGACAGAAAGGAAAAAGCCAAGTGTGACATCATCAGCAACTGGTAGCAGTCAGAAGATCATAAATAATATTTTTCAGACTTGTTAGGAAAAGGTTTTAAAATGAATCAAAGTTACTTTACTTTAAACCTTTTATCCTTCCTGGAAACCACAAATGGTATGCATTCTAAAATTAATTTCACTTAGTTTTCTGAAGCTCATTTTAACCAGGTAGATGTTTAGAATGGAAGTGTCTGTCACACTTTCATTCCCTTCAGTGGATCATAGATTTAGAGCAGAGAGGAACCTTATAGGTTCTGAGTCACTAAATGACCAAACCATGATATGAATCCAACCCTTTGGACCCAAAATCCCATTTTGATTTGTTTCGTTTCTACCAGACATAGCACACTTTTGTTTCCCAAAAGACTTATAATAATAGTATCCAACCATTAACACAAAATAAACAATAAACAAAAAAAATCCCTAATAAGCATAAAAGGGTCCCTTAAAACCAGCAGGTACTTCTTAGCAAAAGTACTTATGATGCCTTAAAATGCTAAAATGAAAAACTAAGAGTCCCTGATTTTAATCCTTCAGATTACAAAAATGCTTTCTTTTAAAGACAGAAATACATCTCAGAGACTACAGGTCCCAGAAAGCAATGGGTGGCACTCCACTGGAGGTGGCTCTGATGCGGATGGAACGTTAAATGACTGTGATTATGCCTTAGTATTAATGAGGATCGCAGCTGTGGCAATCTGTTCAATTTTATGCAAATTTGCTCTGGCCCTCCAGCTTCTGGCAAGGAGCCAAGATGGCCTTTGGCTGGGCAAAGTTTGGATTGATGCTGGATTCTACTGCTGCAAAGATTGATTTAATTATCTGTGTTTATTTAAAGCAGAGCAGCACAAAGCAATTCCTGCATTTTGGTCAACTTTGAGAAAGCTGAATTGTGTAGCCTTTCTACCACCCACAAGTCTGTTTGAAATCATGAATATGTCACTGAAGAAAAGTAAGGTTTTCTACTTTACAATGCCCCATTTGGTGAGGGGGAGGCAAAAAGGAAGAAGGAGTTGGGAATGCAAGATAAGCTCTCTCTAATGTTCACTAGAAGGCTAATGATGTCATTAACTCACCACAAGGAACACAGGTTCTTTTACCTGATGTAGTAATATTTTTTAAAATAATTTTTAGATATTTCTTTCTTACATCATCTATACTCCCTATGTGTCTCTCCCTTCCCCACAGAAAGCCATGTCTTTTAACAAATAAAAAAGAGAAAAACAATAGTTCAGAAGACTAAAACATGCAAAAAAAATGTTTTTATATGTGATTTTCTATACTTGGAGTCCCCCAACTTTGAAAAAAAAAGTAGGAGGGGAGTCATAACTCTTCTTGCATCATCATTTCATAGATGTTTTGTTGTTTTTCTTTTCATTCATAGTGTGGCTGTTATTTTGAATATATCTATTTTTCTTATTTCACTTTGTATCCATTTGTATAAATCTTCCCATCTTTTTCCATATTTATAGCATTTATTTCTTTTAAACTTTTATTTTTTTCTTTTTACTATCAACTTGAATCATTATCAGACACAAACTTTCCAATACACAAAGTACAAAATAAAAAGAGAAATTTGTATAAGAAAATGCAAACTGCTATTATGTTGGAATCTTTTTTAAAGAAATGTGGGTATATGTACACTCACACAAATATTATATACATATACTTTTTTAAATTAACAAAGTTGTAGCAAAATTACTCAAG
Source organism: Bettongia penicillata ogilbyi (assembly GCA_023548195.1). Classification (NCBI taxonomy): domain Eukaryota; kingdom Metazoa; phylum Chordata; class Mammalia; order Diprotodontia; family Potoroidae; genus Bettongia; species Bettongia penicillata. The sequence goes on along the minus strand of JAJHZJ010000237.1, from coordinate 7,420,701 downwards.
GATAAAAAGAAAAGACTCATACATGTAGGAATATTTATAGTAGCATTTTTTTGTGGTCGGAAAGAACTGGAAACAAAGTAGGTGCTTCTTAGGAATGACTAAACAAGTTGTTTTATATAATCATAATGGAATAACGTGGTGTCAAGGAAACATAAACTTCATATAAGCTGATGGAAAGTGAAAGGAATTAAACTAGCAAAACAACATACTTGAAGACCACAAATTCAATATGAAGAAAAACATTTTTAATTCCAAGAAAAGTGAGCAGAGCAACAAAACATAATGACTTTAGAAGCGCAATAATGTATCATGCCTCTCACATATTGATGGAAAGGTAATGGACTTGAAGTACAGACAGAATATACATTCTAAGACATGATCAAAGAGTTGGTTCATTTTGCTGGTCTATACATATTTGTCACAAGGGATGAATTCTAAGGGGTGGAAGGAGTTTTAGGTGAGTGGATAGTAAAATAAATCCAGTTTTACAATTATTACAATGCAATAATATTCTATTACATTCATATATGACAAGCTTTTTTAGCCTTTCCCCAGTAAACAGACTTGTTCCAGTAATATTCCAATGATTAGTACCTACACCTCAACCAGAACCTTATTGTTGAAGACTCACTGTTGGAGGTATACCTGCATGTCTTCTAGATATTGTTCTGGATTATACATTACCTTCAACAGGCTGCTTGTAAACCTGCTTCCATACTCGTGCTATTTTGTACCATTGATGGAATCATAATAAAGATGCCCCACCTTCAATAGTCTAACTTCCTTACAGGCCCAACTGAACAGCAAGGTCACTGCACCTACCTGGCTACTCACACCACCCCCTCCACTGTCACACACACAAGTGCATATACACACACACTCAATGTCCTAACTTTTTTTATATATTCCTCACTACTCACTAGAAAAACATGTGTGCCCATGAACTCATATTTCTCCTAGCAACATACGGCTGTCCATGTGATGGGATCCCAGCCACTGCCTCTAGCTAGTCAGGGCTCCCATTTTCCAGGTCAGTTGTTTTTCCAATGAGATATTTCACATTCTCTTCCATTTTTTCATTCTTTTGGTTTTGTTTCGTGATTTCTTGGTTTCTCAGAAAGCATTAGACTCCATCTGTTCCATTCTAATTTTGAGAGGACTATTTTCTTCAGTGAGCTTTTGAACCTCTTTTTCCATTTGGCTAATTCTGCTTTTGAAAGCATTCTTCTCCTCATTGGCTTTTTGAACCTCTTTTGCCAATTGAGTGAGCCTATTTTTCAAGGTGTTATTTTCTTCAGCATTTTTTTGGGTCTCCTTTAGCAAGTTATTGACCTGTTTTTCACGCTTTTCTTACATCTAATTTCTCTTCCCAGTTTTTCCTCTACCTGTCTAACTTGATTTTCAAAATCCTTTTTGAGCTCTTCCATGGCCTGAGCCCATTGGATATCTATTTCAGATGTTTGGGATACAGAGGCCTTGACTTCTATGTCTTTCCCTGATGGTAAGCATTGCTCTTCCTCATCAGAAAGAAAAGGAGGAAACATCTGTTCACCAAGAAAGTAACCTTCTCTGGTCTTATTTTTTTTCCCTTTTCTGGGCATTTTCCCAGCCAGTTGCTTGATTTCTGAGATTTCTCTCCATCCCTGCCTCACCAGTGCTTGGGGTCTGAGATTCAAATGCTGCTCCCCAGCCTCAGGGCTTTCAGTGGGGGGAGGGGCTTCTATTCAGTGAGAGATTAAGTACTGCTGCTCAGGTGGGGGCAGGGCCACCTCCCAGGCTCTGTTCCCTCATGGGGTTTATGCAGAGACCTTCAGTAATGGCCTTGAGCTCCTGTCTGCTCTGGGAGCCCCTGTCCGCTGCCTCCCCTGCCACTTCCTCCCAAGGGGGCCCGAGCCACGGAGACATCCCATTCCTGTCTCGGCGAGTCCAGAAGTCTCTCTCACTAACCTGTAGCACTTGTGGGTGGAAGGACCTTCATGGCCACCAGAGATTCTGTCCCTGAAGGCTGCTCGGATCTGCTCCTCTGGGGCCACATGGCCAGGGCAGGGGCTCTCTGCATCCAGTGCATGATGGACCTTTTGGGTCGGTTTTTCAGAGCTCTCTGGAACGGAAATCTCCTCCACTGTGTTGCTGCATGGCTTCCACTGCTCCAGAACACGTTGGGAGTTCTTTCCACAGGTAATTTATGGGCTGTGGGTTCGGAGCTCGCATATGTGAGTCTTTCTACTCTGCCATCTTGGCTCCCCCCCTCAAGGAGAAAATATTGCAAGCAGCTAGAAAGAAACAATTCAAATATTGTGGAAATACAATCAGGATAACACAAGATCTAGCAGCTTCTATATTAAGGGTTTGAAATATGATATTCCAGAAGTCAAAGAAACCAGGACTAAAACCAAGAATCACCTACCCAACAAAACTGAGTATAATACTTCAGGGGGAAAATGGTCTTTCAATGAAATAGAGGACTTTCAAGCATTCTTGATGAAAAGACCAGAGCTGAAAAGAAAATTTGACTTTCAAACACAAGAATGAAGAGAAACATGAAAAGGTAAACAGCAATGAGAAGTCATAAGGGGCTTACTAAAGTTGAACTGTTTACATTCCTACATGGAAAGACAATATTTGTAACTCTTGAAACTTCTCAGTGTCTGGGTAGTTGGTTGGATTACACACACACACACACACACACACACACACACACACACACATTCATGCACACACAGAGACAGAGAACACAGAGTAAATTGAATAGGATGGGATCATATCTTAAAAAAAGAAGTTAAGCAGTGAGAGAGAAATGTATTGAGAGGAGAGAGAGAGAAATGGAACAGGACAAATTATCTCTCATAGAAGAGAGAGGTAGGAGACTGTTTAGTGGAGGGAAAAGGAAGGGAGCTGAGAGAAAAACATGAAATTTACTCTCATCTCATTTGACTAAAGAAAGGAATAAAATGCACACTCATTTTGGCATGAAAACCTATCTTACAATACAGTAAAGTGGGGGAGAAGGGGATAAGCAGGGTAGGGGGCATGATGGAAGGGAGAGCAATGGGAGGAGGGAGCAAATTGAAAGCAACACTCTTGGGGAGGATCAGGATTGAAAGAGAGAATAGAAACAATGGGGGGCAGGATAGGATGGAGGGAAATATAGTTAGTCTTACACAACACAACTATTATCGAAGTCATTTGCAAAACTACACAGATATGGCCTATATTGAATTACCTGTGTTCCCAAAGGGAATGGGTGGAGAGGGTGGGATGGGCAGAAGTTGGAACTCAAAGTTTTAGGAACAGCTGTTGAGTATTGTTCTTGCTACTAGGAAATAAGTAATACAGGTAATGGGGAATACAAAGTTATCTGGTCCTACAGGACAAAAGAGAAGATGGGGACAAGGGAAGGGAAGTATGAGAGAAGAGAGGGCAGATTGGTGATAGGGGAAATTAGAATGCTTGGTGTATTGGGGTGGGGGTGGGGACAAATTGGGAGAAAATCTGGAACCCAAAATTTTGTGAAAATGAATATAAAAAGTTAAATAAATAAATTTAGCTAACTAAATAAATAAATAAAAGAAAGAAAAAAAAGAAAAGGGGAGAGAAAGGGAAATCTCTGATATAATTAAAAGAATCACTGGTCAAATTTGTGATTTCATTGGTATTAGGAAATATTGGGTGGGAAAAGTCCATCTACCAGTGCAGGTGAGCACTTTCTCTGAAATTTCTAGTTTTTGAGAGTGGTTAGAGCAGAGCTTCTTAAACTTTTTCCATTCATGGTCCCTTCAGCACTTCTTAAACTGTGAAGTTTGTATTCAGTCAAAAGTATAAACTTGAGGACCTAGAGGGCTATGGGTAGCCTCAAGATTGCAGATTCTCCACCCCTAATCATACAAATCAATATAATTAAAAATATCTGATCTCAAGAAGCTTATAACCTCTGGGGGAGATAAATAAAAACACTAAATATATTATTTTACACAGGATAAATAAAAACAACAAATACAAAGTAGTTAAAACATGATTATTTGGGAGGGAAAATGAGATAAGATTTCAGCAAAGATGAAATATAAGAAGTTTTCTTGAAGGAAGAGTGGATTTTTCTAAGGAAAAGGAATACAAAGGTAAGGAAATAAATACGTGGTCGAGTTTTATGACAGAGGAAAAGGGAGATGGTCAGGTTAGCTTCACCATATAGCATGGGAAAAGGAATAAGATATGATGAAGGTAGGAAAGGCAGGCTGGGAACAAAATAAAAAGGTCTTTAAAAGCCACAAGAGTTTATAACTGATCCTATAGGCAATAAGAATCTGCTAGAATTTACTGAGTAGGCAAAAGACATGGTCAGACCAGCATTTCAGGAAAATCACTTTTTCAGCTGAAAGTGTGATTGGAGTAGAGGGAGAATTGAAGCAGAAATATCAATTTGGAATTGAAAAGCCACTGCCATGGTCTAGCCTGGTTCTATCATTTTTTTTTACCTTAGAATCCTTTAAGACTCTGAAGATTCCCCTGCCCCTAAAGAGCTTTTATTTATGTGGGTTATATCTATTTATATTTAGCATGTTAGAAATTAAAATTTCTTATTATGAAATAGCTCTTATCATATGGAGCCTCCCAAAAGTATCCCAGGGAACCCTAGGATTTCCAGACCTCACTTGATCTAGGCAAGAGGTGATAAGGACCTGAAAAAGAAATGATAGTTGTGTAAGTAGAGAGAAGAGATTGAATGTGAGAAATTCCATAAAATAAATGGTAAAAAAAAAATGGTAAGATATAGTAATTCGTGTAGGATGAGAATAAAGAGCAGTCAAACAGTGTGCAAATTGACTAAAAAATGTTGGTATTTAAAAAAAATTAAAATTGAGAAATTTGGAGGAGGGTAGGTTTTAATGTAAGACCAATGAGTTCTGAAATGTGTATCCCTCTAATTCTATCCTTTGGGATCAAACAGAAAATAAATTTAATCCCAGAGGAGCAATTCAAAATTAAAAGATTGGTATCATATCCACTTTCTTTTTAACATAGTCTGGAGTTAGCAGCACCTGAGTTCAAATCCAGCCAGCCAGTCTTAGACATTTACTAGCTACGTGACCATGGACAAGTCATTTAATCCTATTTGCCTCAGTTACTTTGCCTGTAAAAATGAACTGGAGAAGGAAGTGGCAAACTACTCTAGTATCTTTGCCAAGACAACCATAAATGGAGTCACGAAGCATTGGAAATGAATGTTTTCATCATAAATTCTTTTTTGACTAATCCTAGTATATCATGATCCTGCCCTGTCTTTGTCACTCTTCCCAGTACATGAACTAGCAACATATTTTAGTATGGACAAGGGAAAAGGAGGGACACCGCATGTTCACAGCTAAGTAATTACAAAATTGTTTTAGGAAACCAAAGGTGACAAATCAAAAATAACAACTTGGGGACTCAGAAAAGGTTTTATATAACAGGGGGCAGTTCTGTCAGGAGCTGAACATTGAGGAAAAGCTAAAGATCCTAGGAGAAAGAGGTTGAGAGACAGTGAGCTCCAATAATGGGGAATAAGCTGGACAAAGGCAAAAGAGAAATAAGATAGAATGTCAAATTCTGAAGCATTATCAGGTCAGTTTGGCTAGAACATAGAAAGGATAAAAGGGTGACATGAATTAAATCAAGAAAAGTAGATGGAAACCAGAATACAAAGTTTTAAATGTCTGGCTGAAGAATGTTATTTGTCTCCTAGAACCAATAGTGAGCTACTGAAGATTTTTCCGCAGACAAGTGACTAGATCAGCGCTGTGCGTTAGGAATATTAAATACGAATCATGGAGGATGGATTGAAGAGACAAGAAACTAGAAGTATTGGGAATAATTAGTAAGTTGCCATATTAAATTGCTTGCTCATAATGCACTTGTAGTCCATTAAATGCCCTAGGCATTTTTTCAGGTGGAGTATTTTCTAGTTACATTTTGCTAAATTTGTATTTTTTCTTATACGGATGGAGGCAGAAGGAAGCAAAGCTCCAAATTCTGATTTGACTCCATCAGCATATATCTTATTAGATTATATCCATGGTTGGAGCTTTGAGGATCTTTTGGGATCCCAGGTCTATCCTTTGATGTATTAGAACTCCCTCTCAATTTCGTGTTATCTAAAAAATTTGATTAGCATTCAATTTATATCTTCATCCAAGTTACTGTTAGAAAAATGCTAGAAAAAGATTCAGGGCATATCCCTGTGGGACTGCACTAGATTTCTCTTTCCAGTTAGATTTTAGTCCATTAATCAACACCCTTTGGATCCATTCCATGTATCGGTTTCAAGCCCTCCTGACTGTATTCTCATCCCATCCATCCCTTCCCATCTGCTCCACCAGGATATTGTGATGCATGTTTACCAGTGGTTTTGCTGAAAGGCCAGATATGCTCTATCTATAGAACTCCTCTAATCCACAAATCTAGAATTATCCAAAAAAGGGGAAGATTACTCTGGATTATGTGATTTTAATGAAACTGTATTTACATAGTCAACTTCTCCCTTCCTGAATATTCACATACAGTCCCTTCCATGATTAATTCTAAAATTATTCCACATATTAGCCTTGAGTTCACTGCCTTTTAATGTTGAAAACTCAACACCTCTTTCAGTCACAAGAATTCCTTGTTTATAATTTCTTTTTTCAAAAGAAGATGGCAGTCTAAATTAATGGCACTGCAATTGGTGTTCTTGGCCAAACCAAGGAATAAGGGTATAATGCCTCTGTAATTATGACCAACAATATTCAGAAGAGAATGAAAAGACTGACTGACAATTTCTGTCTTCTAGGATTTTGACTTCTCTTATGATTAATATGTACCTCCAGTCTCAACTACAACTTTTTCTTGCCCTAAATCATTTCACACAAATATCCTACATGAAGCATTCATTCAATTTAGCTGCTGTATATCACTTTATTTTTATTGCTATCTGGCTTCATCATCCCAAATTCTTTATATTCTTTCTGTTATCTCGATAAAAATTTGGTAAATTTTAGAATAACCATCTTGTATAAGGAAAGATGGAACACATAAAGGAACAAAATAAGTCAACTTTATTGGGATAACGTATGTAAAAAAAAAAAGGCTAATCAGAGAAGGTGGTGAAGACAGATCTGGTTTCTGAGATCCTCTCTGTGGATCTGGAAAGAATTAGGCAAACCTATTACATCTAGTGTTTTTTTTAAATAAAATTTTTTATCTGGGTTTAGCAGGACTAGGCACTAGGGGAAGGGAGGAAAGAACCTAGGGGAATAGTGCTACAATTTGTCGTAAAAGGAAAAGAGGCACTTGGAGAATTGTTAGCTAGTTGACTTTCAAAGTCTTCTCCAAGGCAGGGATGAAAAAAGGGTTTGGGGGCTGTTTCCACAAGTTATAGTCTGACAAGGTAACTTGAGGTTTTGAGTTTCCCAGAGCTTCTTCATTTAACAAAGTCAGAGTCTACCTGAATCATTATTTCTATCTGTTCTCTCCTCTCATCACTTACCTCCACCTCTTGGCTTCTCTAGTTTTCTTCAAGTCCCAGCTAAAATCCCATCTTCTATAGGAAGTCATTCCCCTTAATTCTAGCCCCTTCCCACTTCCTGTACATAGCTTACTTGTTCATATTTTTTGTCTGCCCCATTATAAACTGTGATCTCCTAGATAGTAGAAACCTTTTTTTTTTTTTTTTTGCCTTTTATTGTATGCTCAGTGATTAGCATAGTTTCAGGAATATAGTGCTGTATGTAATAAATGCTTATTGGCTGACCAACTATTCTATTGTACCCTTTGAAAATTTGGTTCCATTGACATTTTATTGTTTTGAGTATTTGAAGAAATTAAGTTATTTGGTTATATCCAAGTTTCAAGAATAGGAGTTAGAAAAGTAACACTGTGAATCAAGCATTGGACTCATTAAGGAAGGAATGAGAATGTCATAGGGGTCAATAAAAATGGCTTCTAGGATTTGTATTAGGTAATAATTTGAGCAGTATGAATATTAATGGAGGAGAGGTTGCTCAGTGATGGCACTAAGACAGTATGCAAGTACCAACAGAGAACAGGAAGTATTTTGAATTCCCCTATATGAAAGTCAAACGGTATTGGGAATAATGACCAGGTACAAAATGTCGTAAGCAAGAATCTTGGTCTCAGTGAGAGCCAAAAGTTGGAAGGAGTGAGAAAGGAAAAAGTTTTAGATGAAATTGAGTTTTTTTAAGATGAAAGCAAGTTTGTTAGTTATAAAGTAGACATTTTGGAGAGCACAATGGAAAGTGTGACTAGGTCTGGAATACAACATTTGAGGGTCAGGGTTGTGGGGGATAGGAGTGAGAGTACAAGCAGTTGGGAACAAGCAATAGGATTTCTATTTCAGAAGTTCAGAGTTCAGAGGCATTAAGAAAGGGAGAGTATTTGGGGTTGGCTAGATAAATGCTAACCATTGAGAAATGAGTTGAGGCACAGTATCTGTCTGGAGAGACATCCATTGAGGGAGGGAGATGAATAAACTGTTCAAGGATCTCCCTCAAAGTACAGATAATGATGTTATTTTTTTATGATGCCCAGTAAGTTGGCCTCACTGCAGGTAGGAATAGACAAAGATTTGGCTTGTGGGAGCCTGGAAGCAGGGACTGCCAGTGCCAGTTTTGTCTTACTTGGAGGCTTTTACCTCTAAAGCAGTGCAGAAGTTTCTGGAGCAAAGATGTCAGACAAGAGAGGCTTGTATTAATTCTGATGCAGGACTTCCTCCAAAAAAAAAAAGGAAGCCATTTTGTGTTTGCAATATAAATACAAAAATGTTTAAGATAATTTTAAAGAACTTTCAATAAATCCATGAAACTGAATAGAGACCTGGCCTTGGAGCCAGAAAGACATGAGTTCATGTCTTCCTCATGACAGATCTATGTGATCATGGGCAAAGCACTTAACCTCTTAGTACTCCAGCATTTCTTAAACTTACCTCATATGGAGATGTGTTCTGTGAAGCTTGGATTCAGTCAAAAGGTCATGCTTGACAACCTAGGGAATTGCATGCAGCCCCAAGTTCGCAGGTTCCCCATCCCTGTACCTAGCACAATATCTAGCACATAATGGACATTAAACTAATGCCATCTGATAGATTGATTGAGCTTAATATATTATAAAATTAATATAATAATAACAGCAATCAAAAATAGTAGAGCTACTTTAAAAAGTGGAATAGTAATAGTGAGTTCCCTGTCATTTAGAAGTATTGAAAGAGAGGTTAGATAACCAGTTGTTGGAGATATTGTCAGATAAATTCATGATTTGAGTAGAGGTCAGACCAGGTGACCCCATGTCATTTATTCCAGTTCTAAGATTAAGATTCTATTTATCACCACCAAAATAGTCATATAAGAATGATTATTATAAGTGATAGATTTTACAGCTTGAAGAAAGGACATGTAGAATTCCTTACTTTTAGGGTTTTTTTATTTGTTTTTTTTTTTTTATCTTAATGGAGAATAAGAACCTATCCAGGTGAATAAGGAGGTTTTGCATCTCTAAAAATACCATCAATAGTAATCACTGATTAATTAAAGTATGATGTTTTACATTTGGTGTGCAGCTATAAGAGAAGCTAAGTATTGTTTCCAAGAAATACAGTTACTAATAGCTGACCTGTATGTGGAGACTGAGGTGGATTTCAGCTGCTTCATATGGAAAATTACTAGAACTACTGCTCTTTTTTTCCCCTCTAATTGGATCAAGACCTTTAAGTATTATAGCTTGACATTAAATAGCCCATATGTTATTTAAATATGTTCCTTTTCACTCCAACTTGTTCTTTTTTTATACTGGTGGCTTAACTTCTGTAAATGAATTTGCATATTATGAGCATAAATTGAACATATGTGTAAAATGTACACAAAAATTGAATCCTTTTTTCTTCCATCCTTTTTCTTTTTGTTCCCTTTTTTTCTTATTTCCTCTTTCATTTCTGTCATTCTACCTCTTCTTTCCTTCCTTCTCTCCTTCCTCCTTTCCTTCCATCCTCTTTTGTTTCCGTCCTTCTTTCCTGTCTCTATTTCTATATTCCATTCCTCTTAGTCTATCTATCTCTGTCTCTGACCCTGTCTCTTATCGATGTGTGTCTCTGTGTGTCTCTACGTCTATCTGTCTCTGCGTCTATCTGTCTCTGCTTCTCTCTCTCTTTCTCTCTCTCTCTCTCTCTCTCTCTCTCTCTCTCTCTCCTTTCCATTCTCATCAAAATACATTTTATTCTAGTGTATAGAAGTCCTGAGTTCCACACTCAATAATTGTGTAACCCTGGCAAGTCACAACTGACTTTCTACTTCTTTAAGGGTTGTGCTCAATTGATTCTAAAGTTATTTCCTTCTGTAAATCTTATTGTTTTTCCTTCATTTTCAAAGAGGACTAATGACATCACAGGGTCATCCCACGAACTGGACTGAAGTGAGCTAGAGTTGCACAAAGTCATCAGCCTCACTCTTTCTTCTAGAGTCATCAAAGTACAATAGTAAGACAAAACTCAGGATGATTGGCAATGACTTGGACTGCGGTGAATGACCTTGGCATTTTCAATATCTAACCAAACATACACACTCACTTTATGGTGAGTACCACTAACTGTACAGTGAGCACATTCTACCTACTTCAGATGCCTTCAGGACCATTGGAAAAAAAATGATTGTCATCTGTCCATTCCTCCAGGAGAAGTTTTCACATGTTTGGGGGAGACATCCCCTTAACTCACCAACAGGTCCGAAACATCTTGGCTACCCTCAACATGCTACAACTTCTTGAACCCACAATGTGTGCTCATGCTTTGTTGCTGAAGAAGACCATGCCATCAGAGAAATAATGACATGACTTGCACTTGACTTTGTTTTGAGTGAGGGAGGGCTGTGCAAGTTACTAGCCTCACTTCTCCTTCAGACCCATCTGAATCCACTGGCCAGATATTCATCAGGATGACTGGAAATGACACAGGAGGAGGCAAAGGGGGTTAAGTGACTTGCACAAGGTCACATAGCTAGTACGTGTCAAGTGTCTCAGGTGAGATTTGAACTCAGGTCCTCCTGACTTGTGCTCTGTTGCTCCATCCACTGTATCACTTAGCTGCCCCATTTTGGTGTTTATGGATCTCTCAAATACTAAAGTTAAGCAATTCTAAAGCACATTTTGAAAAAGTAAGCTATAGATAACACAGATCACCATTATTTCTTTTTATTAATGAAAACTACAACTGTGACTTTAAATTGAGTCATTTAGCAGGTCTTTGAAATGAGTTTTGGAGGTGGTTTTGAATGTTTACCTATGTTGCATTACTCTACTTACAGAACTTAGGACACATTCCATTCTGTGACTGAAAAGTATTTTGCTGCTGTTCTGTACTGTAAACTTCCAACAATATGTTTTGTTTCCCTAGAATCCAATTAAAAGCATTTTCTTATAAAGTATAGCATTAACATAGACAATTGCTGTGGGAAAACAAAACTTTTAGAGAAATCTCAGTACCTCTTTTCTTTAGTGGAACTAGATCCTTTCCCCTTTCTAGAGAGGAGAAAGATAGGAGCATCATAGGTTAAAGGAAGGCAAAGCTTAGGCCTTTGGTTATGTAATCCTGTGTCTTTCACTATAGTGAACATTGGGCCATAGAAGTTGACACATTAAACATCGCTTTAACTATAAGGTTGTCAACTTGAGCTTTAAATTTGCAGTATAACATGTAGAATACTTTCTGCTTCAATGTATGGACTTTTAAAAATAAGTCTATTATTCTTGGGTGGCCACTCTGGAGATAGCTTCAAGCATACAAAATATAAAAAGTATGCATGAAATATGCCAGTATATTAAATTAACATCCTGTAAAAGCTCCCGCTCTAAACTCCAGATGCTTATATTGCTTTTGACAGACTCTAGGCGGTAAAGTTTTAACTTGAAAGAAGGAGCTTTCTGTTTCTGTTTTCAAGTTAAAAATAATGAAAGGAAAACACACTGAAATTCCCACATTATTAAATAAAACATTTAAGTGGCCAGGGGCCAATCATTGTCACGCCATGAACAAATGCCTTACGGTAATATGCTCCATAACTGTTTGCTAAAAACTACCAATTTTAACACATTTGCACATGATTAGACACCATAAAAAGTTGCTTATTGAAGCCAGTGTCCCGACACTCCCTATCCCTTCTGTCCAAGGGGAGGGAAGCTTCAACAACCTCACTGAGCAAGGTGGTATGAAATAAGTTCCATGTTGTACAAACACATTCTAAGTGCATCAGCCAGTGGTCAGGAGTTCAGAGCACTGGTCCAGTGCTGATCAAGCCATGCACAAGGAAGGCCAAGGAGTACAAACTGAAAAGGGGCATAGAGGTAGAAAAAAAGTACAAAATGTTCTTTTGAGACCATTGGAAGGATTTTTTAAATCTGTTTGAAAATAAGAAATAATTTATTTAGAAAGGATATGAGAGGATTTTTTTTTCCTTGTCAAGTTGTGTTATCTCCATAACAAAGGAAAAGTCCTCTTAAAAAGCATGTTACAAGGTCTGATAGCATGATGTTGCTAAACCAAAGATCAGACCAGAATTTGGCCTACCCCTTTATTTGAGGGTATAGAGGAGATGACAAAATAACAGGTTTTCTTCACTATACTAAAGTAACTATTTGTAAAGAGAAAACTTTAGTTTTATAATTAAAGAGGGGTTTTTCAATGTAATGCTAAGGGAAAAAAGGATGTTACTAACTTTTTTAAAAACTTTTTAAAAAAAATGTAAATAATATGGTGATTGTGTGTCATGAAGGGAAAAGTACTGTAGGACTTTGAATGATACTTTAAGAATCACAGAAGCAGAACTGTCAGAGCTGGAGGATGATGAAAGCTCAGAGAGATTATGGAGCTTCTTCAAAGTCACACAGCTAGTTAGTAACAAAGCATCCTGATTCCTAACACTTTAAGGTTTTGGAGAGAAAAAACTGAATATTTTTATCTCATTTTATCATCACAACAACTCTGTGAAGTAGGTTCTATTTATATCTTAATTTGACAGATGAGAAATTTAAGACTAAAAGAGAGTAAGTGAGCATCTTGGGGTCACACACCTAGTAAGTGAGGTGGGGAAAAATCTGGGATTTTCCTAACTCTAAGTCTGAGTTGAGTATCACTGAATCACCTTATATAGATAAAATATAAATGAGGTAAATTTGGGGTAGGAATGTATTATCAGGGAGGAGGGGGACTTCTGGAAATACTTCCAATTGAAGGTATTACTTTAGCAGCATTTTCAAAGAAAGAAAGAATTGAAAGATGTAGAGATTAGGAGAGAGTACATTTTGGTCTAATAGAAAGCAAGCAATAAGAAGGTATAGATGTGGAAAATGAAATTATATGTGTGAAGAGACAATTTGGTTGCAACATAGATTGCTGGAAGGGGAGTGATATATAGTAAGGTTGGAAAGATAGTTGAGGTTAGCCCATAAAGGGCTGTTAAGCAGGAATTTCCGTTGCACCCTAGAGGTGGGAGGCAATCATTAGAGATAATAAAATAGGGGAAAACATGTTCAACTAAGATCTAAAGCTAAATTTTATTGATTAGAAAAGTAATTTTTCCCCAACTCCCTTTTGTAAAGGAGAAAAGATCAAATCAAATCATTCAGAAATTTTCACTTTCCTTAAATGTGGATAAGCACCCTTATGAGGGGTTTTGGTTCAGTAGGGTTTTTTTTTTTTTTTAATGCTGAAAATGTAGTTAAAATTAACTTTTAAAATCTATATCACAAATATTCAAATAAACATTTCCTCCATTCATTCTAGTGTCCAAGAATAAATTTTGCTAGTCAGGGCTCTGTCCCCAGGTGTTGAGATATTGGGGAAATTGACAGCACTTGGTATCCCTAAGGGGAAAAAAAGGTAAAAATTGAAAACTCTCATTTTGCTTCTACCTCCCCCAAAATGAATACATCCAAGCTAAGTTCTTCCAGTTGTTTGATGTTCCAAGTCATTCTGTGTTTGTAATATGTTTATATCTCTTTCTCTTTCCCATAGGGTGGTGAGCTAGGTCTCCTTGATTGTTCAATTGATTTCTTTTCTGAAAACAACCACGGTTTTTGTTTCTAATTACTTATCCTGGGCTCAAAGATTACAATTTATGGCCCTTATGCAGATATATACCTGACTTGTCATTTCCATCAACTGTTCAATATTTGATGATTCTTTAGGTACTTGGAACATCAGGATTTCTAATATACACAGTATTTCCATAAGTCTTTGACCATGAAATTGACTTCATAAAGGTTTTGACTAAGCTGAAATATAGACATGCCAGGATGACATTCAACCTTCTAACATAAATAGACAAAGAAAAAGACCATTAGGGAACAGAGCCAGATTATAGAGTAACAGCACTGACTTGCTAGGCCTCTCCCCTCAAACCCAGCCAAATATCTGTAAAAAATGACTCTAGACAAATTTTGTAGCTGCAAAACCCACAGAATGACTGAATGAGGCAAATCTCCAATTCAAGACAGCCTGGAAGGTAACTGGAAAGTGTCTCTCAGGTCCCACTGGGAACAGAGCATAGTGTGGGTTACCCTGGCAGACAGAACTCAAACAGGCCTTGGGGGATGAAATTTCAGAAACCTGAGGCAGCTTCCAGAATTCATGACCCCAAAATGCCAAAGAAAAATTGGAAGGTCAGTGGAAAAAAATCTGTAGGACTTATGTAAGAGAGCAGAATAGTCCAACCCTAACCCCAGAGTGGCTAAGGAGGTGGGAGAGCATGCAGAGGACGAGCCTGAGGCAGTGTCAGCAGGGGCAGGGGCAGAGTCAGTAGATGTTTCTGGAGCTCTAGGCCTACAGATTGGGGGAGGGCCATCAAGTGGATGACAGTACACCTACTCCCACTGGAAGCAGAGAACTACCTTGAAAAAGAGCTCAAAAACCAAGTAAGTGTCTGGGAAAATGAGCAACAACTGGAAAAAAAAAATCAGACTATAGAATCTTACTTTGGGGACAAGGAAGACCAAACTATACAAATATAAGAAGACAACAAAGTCAAATTTCCTACAAGAAAAGCCACCAAGAAAAATTGATCTCAGGCCGTGGAAGAGTTCAAAAAGGATTTTGAAAATCAAATAGGAGAAGTAGAACAGAAAATGGAAAGTAAAATAAGAGTGATGCAAGAAAATAACAAAAAATGAGTCAACTGCTTGCTAAAAAAGTTGCAAAAAAATGCTGAAGAAAATAACACCTTGAAAGACAGACTGACCCAAATGGCAAAAGGGATCCAAAAAGCTAAAGAGGAGAGGAATGCCCTAAAAATCAGAATTGATCAGATGGGAAAGGACATCCAAAAACTCACTGAAGAAAATAATTCCTTAAAAATTAGAATGGAGCAGATGGAAGCTAATGATTTTGTGAAAAACCAAGAAATTATAACATAAAGCCAAAGGAATGAAAATATAGCAGACAATAGTGAAATATCCCATTGGAAAAACAACTGATTTGGAAAATAGATCCAGGGGAGGTAATTTAAAAATTCTTGGACTACCTGAAATACATGATCAAAAGAGCCTAGCCATAATCTTTCAAGAAATTATAAAGAAAAACATTCGTTATATTGTAGAACCAGAAGGTAAAGTAGATACTGAAAGACTCTACTGATCACCTTGTGAAAGGGATCCCAAAAGGAAAACTCCTAGAAATATTGTAGCCAAATTCCAGATCTCCAAGGTCAAGGAGAAAATATTGTAAGCAACCAGAAAGAAAAAATTCAAGTATTGTGGAAATACAATCAGGATAAAACAGGATCTGGCAGCTTCTACATTAAGGAATTGGAGGACTTGGAATATGAAATTCCAGAGGTTAAAGGAGCTAGGATTAAAACCAAGAATCACCTACCCAGCAAAACTGAGTATAATACCTCGGGGGAAAAAGTGGCCATTCAATGAAATAGAGGACTTTTAACCATTCTTAATGAAAATAGGAGACCTTAATAGAAAACTGGACTTTCAAACACAAGAAACAAGAGAAGCATGAAAAGGTAAACAGGAAAGAGAATTATAAGGGACTTACTAAAATTGAAATCTTTATATTCCTACATCAAAACTCCTGAGACTTTTCTCAGTATTAGGATAGTTAGAAGGATTATATACATATAGACAGAGGGCACAGGATGAGTTGAATAGGAAGTGATGATATCTGAAAAAATAAAGTTAAGGGGTGACAGAGGAATATATTGGGAGGAGAAAGGGAGAAATGGAATGGGGCAAATTTCCTCACATAAAAGAGGCAAGTAAAAGTTTTTTCAATGGAGGGGAAATTGAGGAAGTGAGAGGCAAAGAGTGAACCTTACTCTCTTCACATTTAGCTTAAGGAGGGAATAATAAGCACACTCAATTTGATATGAAAATCTATCTTACCCTACAAGAAAGTAAGGGGGAAGGGGATAACAAGGGGTGGGGAATGATGGAAGGTAAATGGGAAGAAAGGGTAATTAGAAGTAAACACTTTTGAGGAGGGCTAAGGTCAAAACAGAGAATTGAATAAATGGGAGAGACAGGATAGGATGGAGGGAAATATAGTTAGTCTTTCACAATATGACTGTTATGGAAGTGTTTTGCATGACTACCCATGTATAACCTATATTGATTTGCTTGTCTTCTCAGTTGCAGATGGGTGGGGAGGGAGTAAGGGAGAGTAGTTGGAACTTAAAGTTTTAAAAACAAATGTTAAAAATTGTTTTTACATGCAAGTGAGAAATAAGATATACAGGCAATGGGGTATAGAAAACTATCTTGCCCTACAAGAAAATAGATGAGATGGGGATAAAAGAAAGAAGGAGAGAGATAAAGAAGAGGGTATATTGGGGGACAGGATAATCAGAATGCATGCTGTCTTGGGATGGGCAGAGGGAAGAGATGTGGAGAAAATTTGGAATTCAAAATATTGTGGAAGTGAGTGTTGAAAATTAAAAATGAATAAATAAATGCAATTCTAGTAATGTGACACATAGAAAATTTATTTAAGTAAGGCTGTAGCATAGAGTAGTGTGAATATATATATATATATATATATATATATATATAATAGAACCTTGCTTATAATGAAACAAAATCTAATTCCAAGTTTTTTAATCTAACATAATCATTTTTTCTTTTGAATTAACCTCATTGAAATTTTTAAGATTATGCTACACAGACCAATGAAAAGGAGAATTTAGGTAAGAATATTAAGGGGTATTTTTTATAGAGAGATTGGTGAATAGGAAGGATCAAATTTAAATGAAACTATAATGTATTAATACATTTTATCAAGACTTGAATATACATTATGTAAAAACATCAATTTCCGTGGAGCAGGTTACACACACACACACACACAAACACACACGCACATGCACACACACACATATGTGCTGAAAGATCTTATTTTTTGAAATAAAAAAATTCAAAGAATTAAAAAAAAGAAAAGAAAAAGACCACTAATGCCATTGTTAATGGAAACATTTCTGATCTGCTGGATTTATGGCTGTGCCACCTGCAGCTCAAGTTCCAGGGAGACATGGTTTTACATTTCGGTCAGTTGAATCCAAGTTTGAAGCACAAGCCCCAGCATTCAGGAATTTTGTGCATTTCTGTCATTTGGAATATTGTTAGCAAATGATAATGTATAGACTAGAATTCAACACACAGAAAATATTTTCAACTTTGTCAGATTTCATCCTTGGATAATCTTTATAGCTGCTTAAGTTTTGTCAAAGAAGAAAAGCTGAGAATTTCAAGAGAAAAATATCACACCAATTGTAAATCAAAAGAAAATTGTATACTTCATGTAGTAGCTGGCAAGATTCTCAAAATTTCAATTTAGTAATACTCTGAAAATCTCCTAAGACCTAAAATGAGTCAAATATGTTGAGATTTTCCAGTTATTTTCTGAAACTCTATCTGAACTAAGCCACCAGGAAGAATTGGACATATAAAATGATTTAAAGCCTCCACTCATACATAAATCTAAACATTTTTTTGACAGAAATAATTGTCCTATAATTACCATGAACAACAAAATAAAATGACAAAATTGTTGAGCATCCTTTCCTCTATCTTCTCTCCAATCTAGGACTTAAATGCTGGAATTCTCACAGTGCTTAACACAATGTCTTGTAACTAGTAAGTGGTGAATAAATATTTGCTAAATATTATTTAAATGATAAGTGAACTGTTTATATTCCTACATGGAAAGACAATATTTGTAACTCTTAAAACTTTTCAATATCTGGGTAGTTGGTGGGATCACACACACACATGTACACACATGCATGCACACACACATACACACATGCACGCACATACAGAGACAGAGAGCACAGATTGAACTGAATAGGATGGGACCATATCTAAAAAGAAATTAAGGTAAATGGTGAGAGAGAAAGGTAGGGGGAGGAAATAGGGTGAAATGGAATGGGGTAAATTATATGTCATTTAAGAGGCAAGCAGGAGACCTTTTAGTGGAGGGAAAAAGAGGAGAGCTGAGAAAAAAAACAAGAAGTTTACCCTCATCACATTTGACTAAAGGAAGGAATAAAATGCACACTCATTTTGGTATGAAACCTGTCTTACAGTACAGGAAAGTGGGGGAGAAGGAGATAAGTAAGCGGGGGGATGATGGAAGGGAGGGTAATGGGAGGAGGGAGCAATTTGAAGTCAACACTCAGGGAGGGACAGGATCAAAAGACAGACTAGGAAATAAGACATACAGTTAATGAGGAATAGAAAGTCATCTGGCCCTACAGGAGAAAAGAGAAGATGGAGACAAGAGAAGGGAGGGATGATGGAAGAGAGGGCAGATTGGAGATAGGGAAAATTAGATTGCTTGGGGTATTGGGGTGGGGGGAGGGGATAAAAGGGGAGAAAATTTGGAACCCAAAATTTTGTGAAAATGAATGTAATAAGTTAAATAAAAATAAATAAATAAATAATTTTAGTTGCACATAAATGTTACTGAACAGTGCATGACACCACTCTACCACTTCTAGCCCTATGTTGAAAAAAATGAACAAAGATTTAAAAGTAAAATAAAACAAGAGAAAATTCTTATGTGCAAAGTATTTATAGTAGTACTTTTTTCAGTACCTTTTTTTTTTCAGTAGCAAAACAAAACAATCTAGAAAATATCCATATCCTTTCCGCATAATAAACAATGGAATAGAAATAGCTTAGCTTTAAAACACTACTAACTGGCAAATGTTGGCTCCCATACCCTTTCCCCATCCTCATTAATTTCAGAGCCTTCTAAGTTTATCTCATGTTTATTCTGTATTTATCTACTGTATACATAGTTGTCTGCATATTCTTTACCATATTATACTGTGAGCTTCTTGAGATCAAAGTTTACTTGTTTGCTTGCTTATTTGTCTTTTTTGTATCCCCAGGGCTTAGCACAGTGCATGGCACTTAGTAGATACTTAATACATCCTTTTTGACTTGACTTAACTGAAATAAAAACTCTAACAAGGTAAATCTTGAAGTCAAAAGTTCCAATGATAACAAAGATAAATCCAGATAGTAAAAGCTAAGAAGACAGGTATTCCTATCCTTGTTAAATGCTGGAGTAATACTCTTTCTTGTAGACAATTTATAATTTTTTTGAGGGAGGGGGACAAGGAAAAAAGAAGAGTATCCTTATGTGTCACAGTTAATATCCCTTGCCTCCTCCTTGGAAATCTAACTAAAGCTTTCATTTCCATGTCTCATGGAAGAACAGAATACAGTTTCATAGGTTTTCCATATCTGGCTGTTCTTCAGAGAAGTATGGACATCACCTTTCCCAATATGTCCTTTTTTTTCCTGAGTTTTTTTTTTTCTTATTTTTATTTATTTTATTTCTAGTGACATTACGTGATACAACTGCTCTCATGTCCTTCCTCAAACATTATCTCTATTTAGAATCTATGAGAAAAACATGCAAACAAATGTACTGAAAGAATTGAAATGAATTTTCTCCACACTTCACAGGAAAACTCAAGTTAACTTGAGAGTTTGAATACAAGATGAGGTCGGATATATGAAGAGGTGGGATGACAAATATTGAGTGCCTTTTAAATTCAAGGCACTATAAGGGGCTCCAGAGATTAACAAGAATTACAAAATGGAAGGCTCTTCACCTTCCTTCTGATGACTGTGTGTTCTGCCGCTTTAGTTCCAACATGAGTAAGACCAGTCATGACCTTCAACATGAAAGCTGAACTAAACAGAGGGATAAAGTAGGAGCAGCTGTTGAGGGAAAGGCTAAAATTTCTTATGAGCATTGACAATATGGAGGAAAGAAAGGTTGACAAAACACAAGGCTGTCATATTGGAGGTAAGTGAAAAAAATTATATGTTAGAGATGTCTATCATCTGGGAATATGTAAATGAAGATTGTCTTATTTCTCAACAAATACTTAAAGAAAGCTTCAGTCAAGAAAGTCGTTACTGTTTCTTCCCATTTCCATGACTTAGCTCATGATGTCTCTTTCAGTGAACCTTCTCCACTAATTTAAATGCTACTTCTTCTTGAAGTCACAGTTACTCTTATCCATTCCATCTCTCTCTTTGTAACTGCTCCAAATCTCGCCAATATTTATATTTCCTGAATTCCTACTACAGTCAGTTTGGCAGAGTAGAAATATACTTGATCTGGTCATAAGACTTGAGTTCAGGTATAGATTTTGTTCACTGTTTAAGATAAATCAATCACTTGAGCTCTTTGAGTTTTGTTTTTTCTCATCAATAAAATGGGAGTAATCACACCTCCTAGGATTATTCTTTGTAATTTTAGAGAATTGTAAATGCAGAATACTGCAAAGTTAAATGTTAAAATGTCATAATCCCTAAATAGACATGTAAAGCATGAAATTATAACATCAGCATCTCAGTTTTTTATGGAATAAATTCCTTTACTTGTCAAATCAGCCCATGTTATAAAGTGGTGGTGCTGGATCATAATGGGGCAACTCAGTGGCACCGTGGATAGAGCACTGAATCTGGAGTCAGGAAGACTTGTCTTCTAGAGTTCGAATCTGACATCAGACAAGTGCTCGATGTGGGACCTTGGAGACACTTAATGCTGTTTGCCTCAGTTCTTCACCTGTAAAATGAAGTAGAAAAGGAAGTGGCAAACCACTCTAGTCTAATTTTGGCTAAGAAAAATTCAGGTGGGATCATAAAAATATAGACACAACAAAGATAATTGAACAATACTACCACCAGAATACCTAAGGAAATCTGATACAGATCAAATATGAGAGTCAGGCAATTGTCATCTGTGCTCTTTCATTACCTTTGTCAGACACATTTGTAATACACTCATAATTCTAACATCAAGTTAAAAATCAAGGGTATGATCCAGCTTATGGCTGTTCAGTAGTCAGGGTTACACAGTTAGCACTTGTCTGATGTCAGTTTTCAACTCTGGAAGATGACTCCAGATCCAGTTTTCTCTTCACTGGGCCACCTAACTGACCTATTATGATGCAGCACTACCTCTTTATCTCCTGGGTTGATTTGACAAGTAAAGGGATTTGCTTTGCAAACAATTGATAAGCTAATGATAGGTATCTTTAGGGATTTTGACATTTTGACATCTGGATTTGCAGTATTCCATAAAAAGATTGGAAAGGATGGGGAAAGTATTCTCAAATATCTTTTTTTTGAGGGGGTCAAGATTGGTCATTATGATTTCAGAGTATTCAGCTCAGATGTTTTTGTTATTCTTCTTTCTACTTGTATTGTAATAATTGTCTGTATTAATTTTCTGGTTCTGCTTACCATACTTTGCATCAATTGATATTTCATTTGTTCCATCTCTGTAGTCATCATTCATCATTGTACCAAATGACTTGTTTATCTGTTTCCCAATTAATTGTATTAAGTTTGTTTCCAGATATTTTACTACTAAAAAGATACTGGTATAAATATTTTGGTATATGCCATGTTTTTATTTATTTATTTTTTATCATTGACCTCTTTGGGTTAAAATGTATGGCCATTTTAGTCAATCAATCAACATTTATTAAGCACTAGAAAACAAATGCAAATATGGATTTCATGTACCTATATATATAGATTTTGTTCACTGTTTAAGATAAATCAATCACTTGAGCTCTTTGAGTTTTGTTTTTTCTCATCAATAAAATGGGAGTAATCACACCTCCTAGGATTATTCTTTGTAATTTTAGAGAATTGTAAATGCAGAATACTGCAAAGTTAAATGTTAAAATGTCATAATCCCTAAATAGACATGTAAAGCATGAAATTATAACATCAGCATCTCTGTTTCCCAATTAATTGTATTAAGTTTGTTTCCAGATATTTTACTACTAAAAAGATACTGGTATAAATATTTTGGTATATGCCATGTTTTTATTTATTTATTTTTTATCATTGACCTCTTTGGGTTAAAATGTATGGCCATTTTAGTCAATCAATCAACATTTATTAAGCACTAGAAAACAAATGCAAATATGGATTTCATGTACCTATATACATGAAAAAATAAATGGATGGATAGCTATGTGATAGATAGATAGATAGATAGATAGATAGATAGACAGATAGATAGATAGATAGATAGACAGACAGATGGATGGAATAATCATTACTCTCAAGAAATTAAATGTAATATAAATTTTCTTTCTGAAGTTGCTAGACCAGTTCAATTCACAGATCCATGGAAAGTGCATTACTGAGACTTCCCTTCTAATGAGTCTTTCTTTCTATAACATCTCCAACATCGATGGTTCCCACCTTTTATCTTCTAAGCCAATCTGTCGTGTGTGAGGTAAAGCATTGGAATTGTTTTGGTTTACATATCTCTTACTAGTAATGCCTCAGAGCAATGTTTCATGTGGCTATTAATAATTTTAAATTGTTGGAAAAGGTCCTGTGTGTACCAAAATATAGCAGTTCTTTGTGTGATGGCAAAGAATTGGAAATTAACATGATGCCCACCAATTGGGGAATGGTTGAATGAGTTGTGGCATATGAATATAATGTGATACCGTTGTGCTACAAGAAATGATGAACTGGAGGACATCAGAAAACTTTGGATGGAAAGACTTATATAAACTGATGCTGAGTGATTTGAGTCAAACCAGGAGACCATTATACACAGTTACGGCCACATTATGCGATAACTTTGATAGACTTGCAATGCAAGGTTCAAAACAACTACAAAAAGCTCATAATGGAAAATGCTATCCACATCTGGAGAAAGTACTATGGAATCTGAATGCAGAATGCAGATCAAAGCATACTATTTGTGCTCTCTCTCTGTCTCTTTCTGTTTCTTTTTTGGTTTCTTCTTTCTTGTGATTCATTCCATTGGTTCTAATTCTTTACAATATGACCAATGTGAAAATGTATAATATGGATGTATTTGTAGAGTCTGTATCAGATTGCATACTGTCTTGGGGAGGATGAAAGGGAGGGAGGCAGAGAAAATTTAAAAGTCAAAATCTTGTGGAACTGAATGTCAAAAACTAAAAATAAATTTAAAAACTTTTTATATATGTATATATATACATATGTATACACAAATATATATAGGTATATATATATATATATTGGATTTTAGAAGTTTTCTACTTCTCCATTCTTGATTCTACTTTATTCTTTTACCTCTACCTGGAATTACCTCCCTGCTTCCTATGTCCTTCTTTATCAATCTTACCCTTTTGACTACATATACAACATAATTCCTCAAGCTTCTCCCCCAAGGTCTTTCATAATTGTCTGATTAGAAATTATGCTTACCTGAAACTATATTATCACTTTTGTATAACGTGATGCTATGGAATCTGCACTAAACTGGAGTTAGAGAATGAGTTCAAATCCCAATCTTGATGCTTAAAGCCTCATGAGTTTGCTAAGTGATTAATCAATTTGGCCTCAGTTTTTTCACATGTAAAGTAGTAATAGTGAGTCCATTGGTGTCCCTACCAACTAAAATCTATGAGTATATGAGCTTATGGGTCTTTATTGCATGTCTCTCAATTGAAATACTGTTCTAAGGCTACACCAAATCAAAGACTGACCTTTGGTTACTGAAGGCCATGTTTGTGGAATGCAATCTCTGTCATATCAAGTTAGAAAGGTTTTCATTGACTTATTGACAAGACCTTGCTTTGGATATATCCAAGGACTAGCCTGACCAGATATAAGTAAACTTATCAACAATCGGTCAACTACTGAGCGATTAATATTTTAACCATTCCAATCCAGGCTAATTATAACAATGCAAAATGCACAGCAGTCTTAAACTTTACTTCTAGTGATAATGGTGGAGCACTGGAAGAGTGAGGTGTTCTTTGTAGCAGTTGTTTTAGACTATAGACTTTAGTTTAAATATAGGTTTGCTTAATATGAAAATAGTTCTGTGACCCCCAAAATTAACACAATATTGGAAAAATTGAACCATTTTTTCACTATTATCAATATGCATAAGACCAGAACGCATATAAATGCTAGAGTTGAAAATGCTATAGTTAAATGGAAAGATGATTCACAGATTTTCCTTGACATCACAAATTAAGGAATTAGTGTATGTCATTTCATCTTGTATAGAAAAAATAAAATGGTATTTCATTGACCACTTGTTGCTAATATTTCAATTTTTCATGATGAAGATATTAGACCCCCTTAGAGATAAATCTCAATATATATCTGTTGCCTAGAACAAATAAATAAATAAATTTCCTGAAGCTTTTGACAAGATACTTCAAGTCAAATCAATATATGCCTTGACATGTAGTGTCACTTCAATATAGATATGTATAAAAGGGGAAAAATGAAAAAAAATATATTAGGATGTATGATGTAAGGTCAAGAAATTAAAGAATTCATACACATGGAATTGGGAGCAAAGTTGCATGTATTTGTCAATACTCTGCAAATATTCTATTAGATTGATGGAAAGTTGAATGACTTTATCTTTTGAATAATTCCTATTAAAAGAAGTTTACACTATTATGGATATGGTAAGTATTGAATATCACAAAATATTGAATTGTATTAAATTAAATTACAATGTGGATCATTTCTAAGTCAACTGTTTGTGTGCGGTTAAAACAGTAACTGGTTAAAGGTCAAAATAAATACTATATTTGAAAAAAATCATAAAGCATAGCAAAAGGCATTTTATACAATGATAACTCCAAGGAGATATATTCAAACAAAGCTATTAATGCTCAAAAAATGGGAAATGTATAAAAGTAATTTTGATTTTTCCTGAGTTTGATCATGAGACTGATTGGCATCACTTCTTTAAAAAACTTTAAGCAATGTAAAACAGTTACCATTACAAAGAGAATAAGAGTCCAGAAATTACCTCAGTGAGCAAATACTTGATCTGCTTCCCAGAGAAGCATTGCAACTGAGAGCAATACAAACTTAGGATACAAATTCAAGACCAAAAAATGATGAAGGAAAGATTATTTGAAGCAGAATTACTTCATAAAACATAGAATCAAACAAAAATGGTATAGAAGAGAACAGAAAAACAGATCCTCTAAAAGTATGGCCAAATATTGAATTAATTCAAATGTTCTAAAAAGCATTTATTAATAGAGAAGAAAGACTCCAAAATATGTGTAAAACGGAAGAGATCTGACAGTATTCCAATGGATTCTATTTTTATCAACATGGACAATGTAGCTATCACATTTGGACAAAAGTATCTAATTATTTGATATACTATATGAGACAGTAAAATGGTATTTTAAAAACATGACATGAGGAATAGTAGTCTGATACAGATGGAGGTAGTATACTTTTAAAGACACTTAGAACTTGGCGTTAAAAATATCAGAGGATTGACAATTCCAAAAGAATAGTGGAAAATCACATAGATAATATTATTTAAAACAAGACAACCAAGAAAATATTAACCACTAAATCAAAGTCTATTTTTTATCCCTTTAAAGGTCATAATGGAAGTGAGAAAGTCCTAGGTACAAGTCTGTTCTCTAGCCTGTGTAATGTAGTATGCCAGCCGACTCTCTAAGAATATAAGTTATAGAAGGATTTCCATCTATATTGGTGGAAAGAATTTCCATGCTGGGTGTGCTGCCCAAAATCACAGATTTGGGTGGAAGAATCTTCATAAGAATGTTTTACTTGTATGTTGTTCATAGTACAGAACTGATTGCTGCCTGTTACAGCTCCTCAAGGAAAGTACTCACCCTATCCATTGATGATCACTCTGGGGTTTTCTAAAGAAAGTAATTGTCTTTTACGAACTTCAACATAGAACCTTACAGGCAGTTCCTATCTAAGCATCTAGGTAATACCATGAGCTTGGAGTTGGAAAGACCCAAGTTCAAATGCAGACTCAGATCCTTCATAACTGTGTGACCCTTGGCAAGTCACATAACTGCTATTCATCTCAGTTTCCCCAACTGAAAATGGAGATAAGAATAGTACCTATCTATCGTGCAGATTTGTTAAGAAGTTAAAATGAAATAACCTTTGTAAAAAAGTTCTTATTGCAGTGAATGACACACAGTAATCACAATATAAATGTATATTCCCTTCTCTTCCTTTCCCTTACAGGCTACACATTTGCTATGTGCTATCTTGTTGGGCTGAGAAACACCTTCATTGACTTTCCTTGGGATGAGGAGGTGATCCTTTCCTCTTGCCTCTGGATGTCTGACTGACATTTTGTGCCATCTAGGGGGTGAAATGTACATCTTACTTTAACTTTCCTTTGCTTCATTATTCTGACAGGTGCAAATGTCAGGGTTTTACTCAAGAAGGTATATGTGAGCTAAGCAGCCTGACTCCTATCCATCTTGGTAAGAAGACTCAGATTTCATTTTATAGCTAGAAAACCAAAAGTGTTTTATGAAACCTCTATATAACTGTTAAAAAGTCAATAAATCTTACCAAACATTTATTATGTAAGTATACTTGAACTATAAATGTATGATTTAAATTTTCTTAGTAATGCTTAAAATCCAAGTTTGGTCTGATGACAAAATACATAATGGACTTTTCTGGTCCCAAGGGTTTGAAAAATGTATTAAAATACTTTACGAAGCATTAAAATGCTTGTTTTGTGGTCTCCTTCCATCCTGGGAAAAGGTCATTCTAAATTTCCATTCACTTAATGTTCAGTTTTTTAAAAATGTAATAGAAGTTTCAGAAGAAAGAAGTCCAGTACTTGCATGAAGGACTTCCTACTTTCTAATAATAGATGACTTTGATGCATTGCCCTCAGAGCTCAAAGAAAATTACCATTTGGATATAAAATAGCTATTCACACATTTCCGCACTTAGTATCCAAAAATCACATTAGCCTATGATTGCTCTCTTTGAGTTCACGTTTAGTGAATGAAAGAATGAATAGTTGAAATATATATACATTAAAGTTTTAGTTGAGATTTTGAAAATCCAGATTTCATTTTCACTTTATCTCTTAAGTGCACAGATCATTTAAACATTCTGATAGGAGAGTTGTCCTATACTTGCACATTTTCTAGAAGGTTAAAGTATTTTGTTGATAAATACTCACAAAACTACACTGTTTAAACCTGGATATAGGGACATATTTAATGCATTTATTGATAATATTCTCATTTCCTCTGATTCCAAATGAGAGCCTGTATAGAAACAAGGAAAGTGAAAATGTATCTTAGGTATTGTGTTTTTGACCCTTTCTAGTCATTCATGAAGGGCTACTTGAAGATAAGTGTTATTGCATCACACTAAAACTTCACATCCTGTGAACTATATTGACAAAAATGATTTTGGATTTGTAAAATTCATCTGTAGTGCCAATAACATTTTGTAGTAAATTTAAATATTTTCTATAGATTTTGGCAACATAGTCCAAAGGATGTCATATTTTACTGTAATACAACAATAGTTATCTTTAGGTAGCTCTTCATGAATGACTAGAAAGGGTCAAATGCACAATATCCAAGGACTTTCCTTGTTTTTGTACAAGCTATTCCATGACCCTCTTACTTGGTCTCAGAGGAAATGGGGATATCACAAAAATGCATATATATTTGTTGTATGCCTTTGTTTTGGGGAGAAATTTAAGGATGAATGAAATAACTTTGCCATTTTCTAAGGGCAATATGGCTATCTTTCTTTATCTTACAGTGAATTATGGCATGAGACTATCGTGATAATAATACAATAATGGAATTGATAGTGTTTATGTAGGATTTTTTAAAATTTGATAAGTTTATATGCTATTTCATTAGATAGCCTCAAATATACATGGTCAGATATAATCCAGTCATGAGTAAGGTTGTTCAACCCTCATATTCTAAGAAGTCCATCAACATCATGGTCTTGACTTGTTCATGAGTTGTATTTAAGTGAAGTATAGCTGTGAAAGGTTGTCAGCCTCATCCTTTCACCGTGAGTTATCAAATCCAGTGGTAGGACATATTTGTTGCCAGCTATCTGTGAAACACTCTTCTGCCATATTGTCTTCAAAGTCACTGACTTTTGCTCATCCTCAGTTTTCTTGTCTGGAAAATGAAGGGATTTCCGTAGTTCATCGAAAAGGCCCTTCCAGCTCCAACTGCTATGCCCCAGTGACTATTCTAGAGTCTGATGTCTCTAAGTGTAGTTACTTGAGGCAACTGAACAGTCTCCTGCAGGGCAAATGCTTCAAGATTAGAAGGAAGCATACCTTAAGGAAAGAAGTTAACTAGCTGCCTGTTTGATTTATGTATTACGTTGTTTTTGGCCATCTGACCAAAAAAAGGTTATGAATTCATGAAACTATGTATCAGTGAAGTCAGCTATAATAAGGCTTGTTATTTTAAATATGCTAATTGTCCACAAGCTAAAACCCTCATCTAACAGAAGGATGACACATAGAAAAAGTCTTATTTAACACGTGTAGACTGTTGAATAAATGCAGATCACATCTCTTAAACACAATATTACAAAGATATTCTGACCTAATTACCTAATTCTCTAACAGTTTAGTAACTTATAAACTCACACGATCTCACTCTCATGTTCTGGTCTCCATTTTCTCCTAATCATTTCAGGGCAGCTACTTTCAAGAGCCTATTTTGTAATACATCATGAAATGTGGTGTTCATTTCACATATGACACTTCTAGGCTATCACGTCATCAGAGACTTTTGAGAAATTCCTCTGAACACCCAGACAATGCACAAAAACGTCATTTGATTGCACCATATAGAGGAATAACTATCTTAATGTCAACCCATTTTCAGTTAAGTAAAAGTTCACAGAGCTGTTCATTTTATTTTCTATTTGAAACCCCTTAAAATCACTTAAGTGACCCAAATGGTGTTACATTATCTTGCTTTATTATTATTATTATTACCATTATTCTTATTTTCATTCACAAATTTGAAAGAGTTTATGAAATAAGATGACCTCATGAGGCTATAATTGTAAGTCTGAAACTGCCTTATGACCTGTTGGCAGTAGTTGTATTCAGATTATAAACAGTAACAAAAACAGCAAAGATCAACGGTCCTGAACTCTATTCATGTGTGGAAGAACACTGGGCAAACAGCAAGGTTGTTGTGAGAAGGGGCTTCCAATGTTTTATCCACAGGTGTTCATACAGAGTGGGCTAGGTGTATCCAAGTAAACCTGTACATCTGAAAAAAGAATTGGCATTTTTGTCTTGTTTTTAAATTTTCATTGTTTAAATGAAGTTTATTTATTAGAACAACTTATTTTTGCTAATATTTCTAGGTTTGTATTTTAAGGAAAAGTTGTGATGAATAACCGATCACTGCACCCAGATGGCTCTGGAGGAGAAAGTGAGGTTGATGGTCTTGCACAGCCCTCCTTCATTCAAATCAAAGTCAATTGCAGATCATGTCATCATCTCCCTGATGCTATAGTCCTCCTTGAGAATGAAGGACAAACACATAGTTGTTAACTTAAATGTAAATTAAATTGCTTTATGAATAAATAAAATAATTTTATTTATTAAATTTTATTTATTATTTTAAAATTATTGCTTTTATATTAAAGTCATGATTGCCTTAGGAAAATTTTCAAAATGAAAACTTCAAATGAACACATCTTAATGAGATGGTTGATACTTGCTTTGTAAGAACATTGAAATGCACTGTTACTTATCCAAGGTCACATAGACTGTATGCATCAGAGGTGGGTCTTAAAGCTAGATATTTTTGGCTTCAAAGTTGGCTCTCTCTACCCTCAGTCATGATGGTCTTTCTAAAATAAGGGTTTAAAGAGAAACAAGAGAAATTGTATAAAAATATGAAGGAGATAGAAGAAGAAGGTCAAAAGCGGTTGATATAAAGGACATGAAAATGTAAGATGACGAAATATTCATTTGTTAAGCCTCAAATCATACAAGTTCTCCCATGGGCTCTATGGCATCAGTTTGTCTTGTATATTTTGTCCCTGTGAGTACCTAACCATGACCAAGTTCATATGAATTGCCAGGGGGAAACTGATTTAATGCATAATCTAGAGAAACTCAGCGACACTAGACAGTGGGATATCTTTTGACCACTGGTAACATGAACAAGAGAAGTCAGAGTAATTTCTTGTACCGTCAACTTCCATCATTTCTCTTCAGTTAAATATTTTAATATCCAATACAGAAGGAGAGATTTTATACGACAATGAGCATATCTTTGATTTGACCATTATATTGACACAGGCTATGAAAAGGGACAGTATCCTAGATAGTTAGACTAGTTTTTGCCTAACAGTTCAAGGGATTATGATTCCGACTGTGCCTTCCAAATGCAGCTTTCTGGTCATCTAAGGGAATCAAAGATCTCCCCCACCCACCCATGGAGTCAGGGCCTTTCAGATTTAGCAGGTATCTCAACTCTATGTCCCATCCTGCTAATGAGACAAGTTTCCATATGGAAACATCTAACCAAACTAAGTGCCTACTTTATTAAGTATCCTTTTTTATACTATGACTAAGTGAAACTTAGTTGAAGTGTGTTAACTGTTAAATAACATTCATTTTTCTTGATCTCAGAATGTTGACATGACTCAGGCCCGCTTTGAACAGACTCAAGAGTTTAGCAAATAATATGAAAACAATTATGTCTTTTAATATATATCCTTAATTCCTGCTCCCTATCTCTTATCACTGCTTCCCAGGGGGAGAACACATCTATGAAGAAATAGCTATGTCAGTATTATTAAAAATTAAAAATCACCTTTCAGCTCATCTTAGCTCTTAGGAGTAAATATGGAGGTTTCTCTCATCAGGGAACTAACAGAGCTTAATTAATATGGTCTTATTTCTGAAGAGTCTTGGAATTCTTTTGTCTGAATCTTCACTGAAGGTTTGTCCTCTATTCTTGAAGAGGACTGTGGGACATGTTGAGATGACATGTTAGCATCAAGAAGATGATAACATGGCTTGCAATTGAATTGTAGTTGACTGAGGGATGACACGTCACCAGTCTCACTTTCTTCTCCAGAGCCATTTGGGTCCAGTGTCAAGGTATCGATCAGGATGACTGGAGATGGCTTAGGATGCAGTTGGATACTTTGGCCTTTTTAAGCTAAAATCTTCAAGCTCTCACTTTGAGTGAGGTGATGCATAGGTCTATAATAATTAAATTTTTAATTTACAAAATTAATTAATTTAAAAAAATTAAACTGGGAGAGGAAGACCCTGAGTTACTGACCAAAAGAGAAACAGTTGCTATTTATATTCACAGTGAGACAGAAGGGCTCAAAAAATAATGATTAAGTGGTGTTTTGTCAGAGACCTATTGTTTTCCAATCAAAGACATCCATAGTGTGTTGGATTTAAGTCGCATTCTTTGAGAAAGAAATCTATCCAGTAAACCCCAAGTTAACTAGGTAGTTTTCACAAAACTAAATTTACCTTCTTTTGGGCCCCAGACTGAAAAGAGAGATGAGAAGAGAGAAGCAGAGAGGAAGGGAGGGGAGGAGTAAGGAGGGAAGAGGAGAGGAGGAAAGGGGAAGAGCTGAGCTTTTCAACTGGAAAAAACCAGCTGGGTACTAATTCAGGCATCTTGGACTACTCACAGGTTGTAGTTTGTCCTTCATTCTTGAAGAAGACCATGACATCAGGGGAATGAATACATGACTTGCAATTGAATTGGTTTCAAGAAAAGAAGGACCGTGCAATCATCGACCTCACTTCCTCCTCTAGAGCCATTTAAATCCATAGATCAGAATGACTGGAGATGGCCTAGGATGCAGTGGGAGACCTTGGTCTCTTTTCAACTCTTCACTGAATTCTTTGATTACTTACAGCCTTCTCTTAGTCCTCTATTCAAGTTTCATCTAACTTATTTATTCAGAAATATATCTTAGTTATCAGCTTGTCTACTCCAGTCCCTGATTGGACCAACATCCTGAGGGCTATTCTTCCTTAAATGACAAATGGACTGAGTGATGCAACAGTGAGAAAACTGCATTATCCTCTGCCACCCATGTCCCTGACTTATACTGAAAGGAAGGAAAGAAGGGAAGGAGGGTGAGAGGGAGGGAGGGAGGAATTGCTTTGTACATTTTGGCTTGAATTTTGTCTCCCCTAATAGATTATAAATTCCTTGAGGGCAGGGACTTTCTTTTGCCTCTTTTTGCATCTCCAGCATTTGGCACAGTGTCTGACATATAGTAGATACTTAACAAGTGTTTGATTGATTGACTACCAAATCCAGACTTTGGAACAATGAATACTGGATACTGACTCTTCAAACTCCCAAGATAGGAGGCTCTCATCCCTTCACATAGGAAAAAAACAAAACCAAAGGACAAGTACTAAGGCTCACTTCATAGGGCAGCATGACTTCAGAGTAAAGACCCTACGGCCTCTCCCTTTAATAACATGGTCTCTCAGTAGAGTAATATGAGTGAAGAGTGCACTGGAACGGAAAACACTGTAAGTGACCATTTAGAATGAACTCCTAGTTCTGGTTACGTTGTCAATTATAAAAAGCTCCTCTTAACCAGAGGGTTGGCAGATTGGAACCAGCTACACATGTTTATGGTATTTCTAAAGTACTTCTCTCCCATATTCTCATGACCCTCCTAGAATCAGCTTCCTAAGTACCATCCCAGGTTTCTTCTACAGATACCAGACTCTCATGGAATGGGTCTATCTTTGAACTTCTCTCCAGATTTCAGTCAATTGAATCTCTGTCAACCAGAACAAACACTAGAAAGTACAATTAGTAAATACTATGTGCTAGGTGTTATGTTAAAAACAAACTCCTCTCAAGAAGTTTTTATTCTAATGGAGAAGACAATGTATAAAAGGGAAAGAGTTGGAGGAAGATTACCAGCTGTGGATTCATGCTAGTCTGCTATCTTTTAAGAACAAATGTCATAACCATTCTCAATAGTTCATTCTAATGTTTCACTTCTTTCATTAGCACAGAATTCTTTCCTGTACTCAACTAAAACCTCCCTCCCAGAAAACTTTAATGAAATCACCCATTAGCTTTCTCTTCTCCAGTTTTCCAGCTAAATTAATTCCAGTTACTAAAAGTTTCTATTTTTGTCCCCCATTCCTCCTCTTTCCTTTTAGTCTGTCAATCGATGCTTATTCAATCTCACTATCTCTCTCTCTATCTCTCTGTCTCTGCCTGTCTCTGTCTCTCTCTCTATATATACATGAGTGTATGTATGTGTATATATATATGATGTGTTTGTGTGTATATGTTTACATGTGTATATATGTATGAATTATGCATATCTGTATGCATATGAGGTTCTAGGGACTAGTAGGACAGAAAGCTACATACACTTTCAGACATAGTTTCTATACATATTTGTTTTCCTTTTTCTTTGTTACAAAGGAGAATTTAAACTAGGACTGGGGAAGTGAATGATATGCATCCAGAAACAACTGAGATATAAAAACAAGTCATCACTAAACTCTTTTGGTTTGTCTTTACAAAGCAGTGTTCTAATTCATGGCCCATTTGCTCCCACCTAACACCATATTGGCAAATTTAAGACAATTTTCAAAAAATGTAAGAATCAAACTCACTGAGCCAGTCCTAGATGAGAAGCCACTCTCAAATGAGTAAATCAGATGCTGCTGGAAAATCAACTAAGCCATAATAGGCCTATACAGAACTTTTATTTACCATTAGGTAGATAAGGAGTGTATTGGATAAAGTGATATGCCATGAGTGAGGAAGAACTGTGTTTAAATCCAGACTCAAACATGTAACAGCTGTGTGAACCTGGATAAGTCATTTAGCCTTTATCTGCTTCGATTTCTTAAGCTGTAAAATTGGGGTCATAATAGTGGCACTTACTCCCAGGATTGTTGTAAGGGTCACATGATATAATATTAGTAAATTACGTTGCACAGCACCCAGCACATAGTAGGCACTTGATAAGTTTATGTTCTTTTTTCCTTCTAACCCCCTATTCTAGTTTAGACTCATCACCTATTTCAAAAGCCTCCAATCTGCTCTTGCTAAATCCCTCCCATTTCTTCCTTCTCTAATCCATGTTCCACCAATGTTGTCCCTCAAAGATAAGACTGACCATCTTGATGTGTACAACTAGAAGATACCTCTTCATACAATTTTGAACTCTCATAACACTCTAGATATCTCTAGCATTCACTCTTACATTATAATTTATATCTGATGTACTTATGTCTTGTCCTTGATCAAAGGACTCTTTAAATACATGATGGACATTCAACACATATCTGTTAAGTTGAACTAAATTTTGCCTTATGGAAATATAGAAATCAAGCTGCTAATATAGTGAACATGAAAAACACTACTCCTTTTAATTATTTTTAGTAATACCTATATTTTATATATCTAATTATTTCAAAATTATAACTTGCTTTGTATATGGTTGTTTGGATGTTTTGTTCCCGGTGGCATTATAAGCTCCTTGAGGGGAGAAAACTGTCTTTGCCTCTTTTTGTATTGCTTAGCACAATGTCTGACACAGTAGGTGCTTAGTAATTATTGATTCATCGACTGACCTGAACTCAAATACTAGTTTCCTAAACTATTTGCTATGTGACCTTGGGGAAGTCAATTAACTCTGGTCTTTAGTTTGCTCAGCTGTAAAATAGGTATTTTATTGCTTTCCTCAAAGGGCAAGTGATACGCTGTATAAATAACACCTATCACTTCTCCAAAAGCTTTGTTTATCTTAGAATGATTTGCCATGGTTGATTCTGAAGTCAATTATTTTTCCAATACCAATAATTACAACCTGTCAGCTCAGAAATAAAGGCAACCTGTTGTTTTCGTGTTCAGAGAAATCACAAAAATGATGAGTAATTTGACTGCCAGACCAAACTTGCTACATTCCTAATATGAAATGAGGCTGCACCCTCTAACATGGTTTAGATTTCCATTTGGCACAATTCTACTAGATGACTGTTCAAATGATGAACACTTGTCTCTGCAAGAGGAAAAGCAAGTCCATGAAGACTGAACATTTGATATGCAAATAGGTTTTGTTTAATTAACAAGAAAATAAAAAAAGCAAATTATGGCTCTTTCTCACAATTGGGAAGCTTAAGCAAGGCATACACCTGGGTAAACTGATGAACTGCATGTCAGAATGACTTAAATGAATGTTCCACATTTCATGTGACTAGTATATTGCTAGTTTCCAGAAGAGTGATTACAATTCAAAGCAGAAAACATAACTCAACTTCAGGGAGTTTATATTCTAACTAAAATCTAAAGGCTGCTTTGGGCTTTATTGATAACTTATTTTTTTCCCCAAAATGTGGTCCTTTTGAAATTCTTTGGAACTACTAATTCATGAAAGCAATTTTAAGTAATTATAAGAGCTGTTTTTTTTCCCCACACGTAACTTTTTTTGGTAAACTTATTTATTAAAAGAGTAATAGATATAGTTTAAATGGAAAAAAAAATCGAGTCAAATATTTATTAAATTCTTACTATTAAATGCTTACTACTAACCAGCTCTGTGTTAAGTACTTGGAACTAAAATTAAAACAAAACAAAGCAAATAAACAAAAAAAACCTTAAATCCTTGCCCTCACGGAGCTAACAATCTAAAGAAAAAAACAGTAAATGAAAATGAGCTGAATGTCCACGGTAGAGGAGAAAGTACTTAAGCAAATGCCTGGTGAAGTCTGGTGAGTCAAGAGCAGAACTTCTGGAAAGAGGTAAAGGAGTTAATATAACTATCTTGGGAACTTCCTCAAAGTGGAGATTGCAGTAGGAACTTTGCATCAGAAAAGGGAGACACAAAAGGGCAGATGGACAGAGGTATCTTTCAGGGATTATAAAGATTTTTTTTAGGCATTACTTTTTTTTGTATGCTAAGTATGTGAACACTGACATTAAACTTTTTGCACACTGTTAAAACTAAACTTAAAAAAAAAACTATTTATGAGTGTGAATATGAAGGAAATTGGTAGTAAGAATAATATACCTGAAGGCAAGCAATGATCCCTTACAGTTTCAGAAACCTTCTAAATAAACCCACAGCTGGTCACCAATCTACTTTGATGGAAATCCATTTTGCCACTAATATTTCTGTGACCACGGGAAAATCATTTAACCTCTCCTAGTCTCAGTTTTCTTATCTATAAAATAAAGAGATTTGACTGGGTGTCCTTAAAGGTTCCATCTGGCCCTAAATCTATGATCCTATGAGCCTTTACAACGTTCCCAATGAGTTGCCATAAGGTATTCAATTAAAGATCTGCACTGGTATTCAGCACCCTTAATATAATCCGTTTCATTTTTGGACATCAGTAATTACCAGAAAGTTGATTTTTTATTGGACCAAAATCTGTGTCTCTCTAGCTCCTGCGAGCTGCTGCTTGTTCCTCTTCCATCCTAGGGCCATCCCCAACTGGCACCAAGCAAAATGCATTCGCTCTTTGGAAATTCTAAATTTGGAGTCCCTCATTTATCCAGCCTTTTCTTGAATGCATTACTCTTCATTTCCTTCATCCTGTTTGCCATTTATGAACCCACTCCAATTGAACATTGGTATTCCTCAAATGTAGTGCCCAAAATTGATCACAAAACTCTAGATGAGGTCAGAACAAGTGGAGAAAAGCAGGCTTACCACCCCCTCTGCTTCTATTAATGTCACATAAGACTGAGCTGGGTAGTGAGGTGGGGCAGTGAATAAAGCCATGGGTGTGGAATTAGGAAGATAGGAAACCTAGAGGGATGAAACCACAGCTCAGGTGACTCAGCATCCAGTCAGCCCCACTTTAAGTTCTCTTTCAAAATTATGAATTGTGACTAATTCCCACACTATGATTTATCCCTGCTGACTTTTAAGTTTTGGAAAGTCCTTTATAAATATCATTTATTTAGATCCTCGCCACAAGCCTGAGAGATAAGGGTTATAATTATTCCCATTTCACAGATAAAGAAACTAAGGTACTTGCCCAGGGTCACACAGTTAAACGACTAAGTCAAGATTGAAAGTCAGATCTTCTTGATTACAAGTCCAAAACTTTATTTACTATGCCACCCAGCTGCCTGCATATTTGTAATATTTCTCAAGCAGAATATAAGCTCCTAAAAGGTTCCACTCATCACATTACTATCTTGAGTACTACTGTTTATTGAATTGCACGGAACTGACTTCAGTGAGCTTCATAGACTTACAGAAAGCAGTTGTATATTCCCCCAAAATAACTCAATTACTGGTAAGCTTAGGCCTACACAATCAGAAATTTCTAGAAACTTACCTTGGAAAATGCAATGCCTAAGCCAAATAATATTCAATGGAGAGTTAGGAGAGGAGAGGTAAAGACATCCTGGGGCCCTAGGAAGAAGGAAATAGGCTAGAGAAGGAACTTCCTATTATAAAATTGGGTGTTAAATAGGATCTAAGTTCAATTGTTACTAAACTAGCAAAGAATTTCCAGGGCTATCAATACCTTACAAATTTCTATACCCAATTATAGCAAATACCAATTTACTTTTTCCTTCTTGTGGCACATTCAATAAATGTGACCACCTCTGAAGAATTTTTGAAATTATTAATTCCATTCCCCTTAATATCTCTAAGTAATTTTGTCTAGAACTTTAAGTGGGATAATAACATACATTGACCAAAAATAAAAGGAAAAGAGATAGGTAGAACCCTAATAATAGTTGTTTCTACAAGATGACACCAAAACACCCTTAGTCAGCCCTTTGAGGTTTGCAATGTGCTTTGTATGTGGTATCTCATTTGATTCTCAAAACAATCCTATAAAGGTTCTATTAACATCCTCATTTTATAGAAAAGGGCACTGAGTCTGAGATATTATGTGATAAACCCTATATCATACAGCTAATAAGTGTCTGAGCGAGTGTTTGAATTCAGATCACTCCTATTCCATCTGTCTGCCTGATAGCAGTTCACCATCATAAAAGTTTTCTAGTGTTTTAACAATAATTATTATCAAACTTGTGATAGTCTAAGAATTTACAAAGAAATATTCGAAATTTTGGTGCATTTTATACTATGAAGTAGCAGAGAACAGACAATCTTGAATGGTTTGAATAATTGTATTAGTACTTGGATTTGAGAACATTGCAAATCATTGTCCAATTGTACACACACACACACCATGTCACTTAAAAATCAGGTAATAATATTTTCCCAAATTCTGTTATACACAAGAAATAATCTTACAAATTGTTTTGATATTTAAAATATATATATATATATATGTATATATATATATATATATATATATATATATATATATATAAACAGCCTTCATTCCCCCCAAATGGGCAACTTTTTGTACTATTATACAGCGATGGGGAATGGAGAAAAAAATTGGAAGCTGGCCCTACTTAAGAAAAGTAGGTGAAGTATTTATTGGCAGACAGTGACTTTAAATTGCACATTAAACTAATCCAGGCCTATACCTTAATAAAGGCCAGTTCTGGGAATTCTTATGGATTTTTGAGCTCATTGCTGGGACAACATCGAAAGGCAATAAATGTTCTATTACTTACACAAGCGGCTAGTTTTCAGAAAATTAGTCACCAGTGACCTTTTACCCTTTGTCTCTCTGTCCTCCTCAGTCACTGTGCCTGATCTGAATCAAATTGAACAGGCCATGGTGAAGTTTCTTTACTCATGGGCTAGAACTGGAAATCATTGTACAAGGTGTAGAATTATATTTTCAGGGATGAGAACAGGGACTTCTATGTATACATAACTATAGTACTTAATTTTCTTTTTACATTTATTTGACACTAGCAGCTTGCCTCATTAAGTAAAAAAAAAATTCCTAACCAAAGTTTAATGTTTTTGAAGATATGCTGTCCAAATAAAGGTAGAGAAATAAGGATTATTTTTCCTACATATGAATCAAAAAATGCCTGAAGTGTATATGGGTTTCTTTGTTGTTTAACACTGGTCCTGATCCTTCAAAATATTAGAGAAATTCATTAGACTGAGACTTAGAGGTTTGACAGTGGAAGGGGACTTGAGAGGGGGAGGAGAAGAGGCTCAGGGGGAGAGCAGTGATGTTATTTGGAGGCCAGTGCTTTGGTAGAATTATATTGATTAGTTTTCCAGTTAGCAGTGAGACCTCCTTCTGACCCTATTTTCAGGGTCACTAGATCATAATATGATTGCACTAAGAGACTGGTGTACCTCCTGGTATACCATATTGCTTTCTGAGGAAAGTGTGGACCTGAAAATCACCCATTTAGAGATCTCCCCCAGCCTCAAACCCCTTGGCTGGACTCTACCTAACAAATGCATGTATAAATTGCATATACAATGTAATAACACATGTGGCTATGGAGAAGAGATAAAATAGAAAAATGGTTCCAACCTTTGCAACAAGTCTGCCTTAGAAATTGGATCTCAGCTAACACTATTCCATCAGAATCAGAAAAATAAAATTAAATTGTCTGCTAGACAAGTGGAGCTAGACTGAGAGCTGCTGGTGATGGGGAGAATAGGAAGCCTTTTCTTTTTAGTTAAACTTTAGTTATGTCACATTGTACAAAGGAAACGTTAAGAATATCCAAAGATGCACTAATAAATTAAATAGACCTGACCTAAGAAATGTATCTCCAAGTCAAGATAACCATACATACTAAGTAGCAATCAGGTGTCTAGACTTGATTTCTCCTAGAAAGAATAAATAAATATTAATGCCTACAAATACCTAGGGGATGTTTTTAGCTAGATGTCAGCTTATTATAATTGACAACTTTTTTTAATCTGAGTAAGGCTGTAGCTACTTAACACCCAGTTAGTCAGAAAATTCTGTAAATGGGAAAATCAGTTAATTCAATGAAAATCTTCCTTCTCTCTGATTGTTTGTCATCAGGGAGACGAAATAACAGGACAAATGACTGTATTTTTTTTTTTTTTACTTTTCAAACATCCTGGTATCATGTCTATGGTAACTGGAAAGTACTTTGATCTGCTGTGCTTACGTTGCTCCTGTCCATTGATACAGGTGACTAAAGAAGAATATTACCAAAGGGATATGAGGGAGGTAGAGGCTCCAGCTGTGTAATGTCTGTTGAAAGATGTTTTTCTCTCTTTACTTATAAATCTACATGCTTCTGGATGGCATGAGAATGATAACATGCATTTATACACAGCATTTGTTGTGATTTAACTGTTTCTATCACTTCCAACTTTTCATGACCACATTGCAGGGTTTTGTTGGTAAAGACACTGGAGTAGTTTACTATTTCCTTCTCCAACTCATTTTTCTAACGAGAAAAGTGAGACAAACAGGGTTAAGTGACTTACCCAGAATCACATAGCTACTAAGTGTCTGAGCCCGGATTTGACCTCATGAAGGTAAATCTTCCTGATTCCAAACCCTATGCTCTATCTACTGCACAATCATGTTGCCCCATATACAGCATTAGGGTTTGCAAAACACTTTATGAATATTATCTTTTTTATCTTCCCAACAAGATTGCTTCACCCTAGCAGAAACACCAAATGGGAGGGAGTCTAATTTTCCCTTTTTTTAACAACTACCTGAATATTCTTCTGACTGAATCCTTAACTTCATTCAGAAGAACCAGTTTCTTCCAGAAAGTCATTTCTATTTGTAAAATGGTCCCAACCTCCCTGTTATCCCTTTAAAAATAAACCTTTTCCTTTACTATACAGTAGCTACTTTTGAATAGTGTTTTCCTGCCATCTACTCCCTTTACATAGCATGTTCAGCAGATCTGTGATATCATCCTTGATGGAAGGTAGAGGGAAAATCATTTCTTTCTTTCCTTCTTGTTTTAAGTGTCCCACAGAAGAGGTGATGATGCTAGCCAAGAAATTACATAAGAAGTCTGTGAAAAGTCCACATCTGGTAATTATTGTAAAAGGTAGACTACCAGAATATGAGTACTGGACTTAGAGTCGGAATTCCAGTCCAAGTCTACCACATACTATTTTGGCAAATCTCTTGAAAGTCAGGTTTTTCATCCACAAAAATAGAATAATAGTTTTAACATAATTGATAAGGTTGTTTGTTTTTCTTGGCTTGGCTAATTTATATTTCTGTGACTGCATCATAGAAAATTACAGTTTCCAAATAATGAAAAATAAGTAATAATCAGAGGGCAAAAAGGAGGCCTATGGTGAATGTGTACAGGAGGTGATATATAACAAATAAGGAAATCCAAAGAATGAAAGTAAAGAATGATATCAAAGATATATGTGGTTGAAAAAGAAAATTGGCTTGGTCATATAAAGATAATGAGGCGGTAATGAAGGACAGTCTGTGTGCTCCATTGACTTTGTGGCTAGTTCATGAGAAAATGAGGAAGGTCTCCAAAGCATGTCAGGCCTTGTGGACAACTTAAAGTAGGGCATGCATAAGAGGCAAACAGGAGAGTCAGACAGGAGTGATCAAGATCTGTATTTCTGGAGGGAACACCCACATACATGAATCACAATTTGAGTGATTGTTTTTGGAAAAAAAGTTTCGTTTTGTTTTTTATCAGATGAAATAATGCACACAAAGATGTTATTCTACAATTTAAAAAAATGCATATGCTCCTATGCCTTCTATGTGTCCATCTCTCAGAGAACACCAGGTGACTCAACTGTACATTGTACCTCTTGGTTAACTGGTCTGTCATTGAGTTTTACTGCTACATGTGCTGCCAACACACCTTTTTATTTGATTTGTGAAGGTCTGAGTCTGATGACAGCCCAGAGTTTCATGCCTTCACAGATCCTTAAGATGGGTAATGCTATCTCTTATGTTTTCTTTTACAGGGGTTCACAGAATGCAGTCATCATCTTTCAGAAACTCCTGGATGGCTGTCTTATGAACTGTTTATCATTTGTCCATGTACCCAACGCCCTCACTCATTCAGTCTCTTTCTCATATCCTTATTCAATATTGTAAAAACTAGATTGGCATACAAAAAACCAGAACCTGTTTAGCAGCCTCACTCCAGTTGAAATCAGATAGTATTGAATGTTACCAAATCTGACTCATTGTGACATAGAATTACCTTAGAAGTATGATATACTTCTCCTGACAGCTGCATTCTCCTGCCACAAAATTAACCAGAGAGGATAGATATTTTCATCCCTCTCTTTAACTTGCTTTATTCTGCATCATTGTTTGGTTGCAATGACAACCAGATTTTAATGTAAATGACTCTGCATGTTGGCTTACACAACAGAACCTCAAATAGAGGGATTACTTAGTGAATTTTGTGCATGGAGGATGCCAATTTGGATAATTGAGTCCAGAAGATTTTACAGCTTAGATTCATTATCATAAAATTCCTGTGTAACACAAATATAGCCAAATCACAGCAAATAACCTGCTTTCACCCCTTCTTTGGACCAGACTTGGGATTTCCTTGTTGGGTAAGCTATTTCTTTGCCAGTTGAGATCAGCACCCATTCTGCAACTTAGTGAGTCTTAGAGAGTTGCCTGGGGAAGTTAAGAGTTTTAAGTGGCTTACCCATTATACCATAGCAAGCAAACCTACTTATTACAATTTTGAATGCATCAACAAAAGTCTTCATTTTTTCCTTTAAAAAATTCCATACATTTTTCTAGAAGCATCAGGTGGCAAGGCAAAATTCCATTTCTATGTGACAAGTGAGCCTCTGAATATGAGCTATTTCCCATAGGTACTTAAAGTATACCAGAAAACACACAATCATACCTGGTTCACAAGGGCCCAGTCAATGTCTTAGAGGCAGCTTGTTTCAGGGGAAAGTCATTGACCTCCAGGGTCAAGGACATAGTTACTTCACCTAAGAACTAAGGGTTAAATATGACTGCCCACTTAATACTGAAGTGGAGGCCTATTCTAAAATTTATTTTCTCATGTCAGGATAGGGAAAATACTCTGCTGCTCCTCTTTGCTACCACAAGAAGAGCATATAGCCAGCATGTAGCAAAGTAAGGATTTGAACCTATGTCTACTTGACTCTAAGACTTGGTAGTGCCTCTCCTTATTAATTTTTCTCTTGAACACTGAGCATCTTAGTCAATTTCTTAAAAGGTTGAAAAATGTAATAACCCCTTTCACATCATCCAATATGACAGAATTTCGGTCTGACTCTGCCTTAAATTGGATATGTAATTTTTTAAATATTGCTTAATTTCTCTGTGTCCTCATTTCTCTACATGTAACATGAGGCATGTGTTATCTTTGACTCCACATACAAGAGAAATTTATCAAACAAAAGAATAGACCTCAATATTCTTGATTTCATCAGTCTGGCCATTACCTCAAGTGATTGTAATCATAGCTCCTT
This sequence comes from Bettongia penicillata ogilbyi, assembly GCA_023548195.1. NCBI lineage: Eukaryota > Metazoa > Chordata > Mammalia > Diprotodontia > Potoroidae > Bettongia > Bettongia penicillata. The sequence goes on along the minus strand of JAJHZJ010000237.1, from coordinate 7,376,991 downwards.
CACAGCTTAGTAGACATTCTGAGTCTCACAAAAAGGATACATACCTAGATCAACCCTCTGAATTCACTGATGAGGAAACCAAGATCCAGAAAGTTGAATTACTTGCCTCAAGTGAAATAGATAGTAAGCCAGGATTTTATCTCAGGTAGGGTTTGTGACTAAGTTTATCATACTTTCTACTGTGTTACTTCATGCTTCCTCATGAATTATAGTGGAAAAAATGTCCCTTACTGGTCCCATATTTCAAAAAAGGTATTATCAGAAGACAATTAACTGGTATCCAGATGACAGATATGTTCATCTATTGCTAGATCTATTCGTGAGCTTTTTTTCAGTTATGTAGGACCATTTAGGGCTTGTGGTCACTGTAAAACCTTTAATAAATCCAAGGGTGAAATCCACACCATTGGGAAATATCAGAATTGGGAATTTGGTGCAAGGATATCTTTTGAAATCTTCTCAAATTAAAAAAAAAGCAGATGGAATGAAAGTCATGAAAATCCCCCAAACTCTTCTGTTACTTACTCTGAAATCTTTTTACACATAGTAGAAGAAATTTATTTCCTTGTGATTATATTAGGAAATCATTGCAACTTCTGCCTTTGTATATGTAGATACATATTCTACATATGTACATGTAGCATCAAAATGTCATTATGTACTTCAAAGGGAGGTAAAATCATGACCAACAGACCAACCAACAGGTTATTGCAAGAATGCAGGAAGGAGGTGACAAGGACCTGTTGCAGGTTAGTCACAGTGGCAGAGAAGGGAACATCTGATTCTATATTTTTTTATGCTATCCTGTGCAGTGCAATATAATTAGGGCATCTACTGCTAATAATAACTTCTCAAGTCAACAAGCATTATTAAGCACTTACTATTTGCCAGTGACTATGCAAAGTACTGATAAAGAAAAGAAATGCATTCACTGACCGCACAGAACTTTCAACTTAATTTAAAAAAAATCAAACAATAATATGTATTCCTCTGATCTCTCAATAATTCTCCCTGGGGATAGTTAGATTTAAGTTTAAGATCGTTTGGGGTAGAAATAAAGGAGGTAGTTCCCTCTATCCCAGTCCATCATGGGGAAAGACCTAACTCCATTGCCAAAGAAAGTTTCTCCAACATTAAGGGATAGTAACCTGAAATTTCAGGCACAAGAATCTTGGAGAAATTAAAGTTTATGTCTTAAAGCTTATTCTTAAAGTTTAAAGAATATGTCTTTCAATTGAACTCTATTGCAGTGATATTACTGTCAAAGGAACTATGAATCCTAATATAGTTACTTTTTTGGCATTATTAAAAATGCAACATAGTAATAGAGTCTTAATAAAAATGCACTAGGACTGATAATTTCCATGAACTATCCAAAGTTCATAAGTGCTGAACAAAATTTACCACGGTATTGGATAATACATATTTTTGCTTCAAAAAGGTAAAAAAAAAAATCCACATGTTTAAAAAATAATTCTTATACTGGCTGTTAACTATAAGATCATGTCTTTATTATCACTACAGATTTTTGAAAGTCAGAGAAGTTAAAAAAATTACATGTCTATTTTATTAATAGAGAATATATAACAAAAATGCCCTCCAGGATTGTGCTAATTCTTCAATCACCCCAGTGACCCAAGCCCTTTGCTGTATTCTGACCTGATATTATTTTTCATAAGTCAGGAAACATTTTCCATATGTTGGGGAGAATTATCCAAAGGGAGTCTGCAGCTGCAGCACTCATACTTTATCATGTTTTCACTGCCTGGAACAGAGATCCCTCTTAGTGACGGTACCCTTCAGAAAGATCATAACAAAGCTTGTTCGGCACACCATTGTCCTCTTTTTGTGTGTTAGGCTGTCCCCAAGGAACAAATTGTTTCACAGTTTTTATTAAAATTTACTCTAAGTGGACAGCTGAAAAAATAAACGGAGAAGTCTGTGTATAACTTATTTACTGTCACCCTAGAAAAAGTATCTGTCCTGGAACAGTCTAACATAACCTAACAGCCAAGACTAACTTACAGAAATAAGCAGAGACATTATAAAGGTTGAAGGCCACTGAAGTTCATTACTTTCAAGAAGCTTAAAAGGCAATAAGAAAGGAGGAAAGAAAGGCAGGGGCAGTGTCAAAATGAGAAAGTTATTAAGAGATTGGATGAGGAGAAAGCCTGTGTAAAGAAAATGAAGATACAAAAAGCATCAGGAATGTCAAAAGTTCAAAAAATAAAATGAGATATGACAGCTGGGATAGAAATATTTGGCATGGAAACCACCATTCCATAGCTCCCAGCTTGGCTTTCTTCTATTTGTTCGAATGAAGGGATTTCTTTAAAGCCATTAGCAGAAACTACTGTTATTCAAATGAATCAGTTTGATTTGAATACTTGGCTACTCTTGACACTGAAAGATCCCAGATTTACTCCTTCCATTGTGGTATAAACATAGACAATAAGAAGACAAACAATAAAAAGGGGTTGACTTGGATTTAGGAGATCTGGATTCAGATCCTGAATCTGTCACTTCTACTTTGGTGACGTTAGGCAAATATTTAACATTTGGGGCTTCAGTTTCCTCTTGGGAAAAAAAAAAAAGATGGTTGTATTCCTTCGAATTAGACTTTGATTTTTCATTCAAAGTATAGCAAAGTGGTTGTACACTTTAAATGTCAAATTCTCACTTGTGTTAATTGTTATTTTGAAGTTAAGTTTGAGACTATGCCTCATTTACTGGATCTTTTGTTTTAGAAAATAGTCACAGATTATTCACAATCACTGTCACAAAAGTACTGAGTTCACAGAAATTGCAATAAATGCATTGGTCAGAGGTTAAAGTTGAGAATAGGGGGTGTTTTTTCATGCATTGGAAGTTTAATTTTTCTTTGTTCATAAATGAATTTTATACTAAGTAACATCAATACTAAGCACTAGTTCATAATATAATACTGTCTCATTAAAAACTCTTATTATTTTGAAGAATTCTTTCTACTGGACAGAAGTAACTATTGCAGTAACTATTTCATTTTTAGACATGGTTTTGTTTGAGTTTGTATAGTACTGACTTTTGAACTTCATATTACTAACAGTATTGTTATTTTACATTGCATTTTATAGAGTACTAAACATTTTGAACTTTAGTTAGAACTTGTCATGCTAAATAGTTAAAAGATTCAGGATCCATTAATATAGTAAAATCTCTCCCCTCCACATACACACGTGCACGTACACACATGCACACATGCACACACACACACACTTTCAACATAAGGAAACCTTCACAAAAATCTAAGTTGCATTTGGTGTTTTACAATTTTACTCACTCTTTGCAATTTTTCATCCAATAAAAGTCTTGTGAATTGAAAAAAAAAAAAGACGAGGTTATACTATATGACCACTAAGGTTTCCTCCAGTCTTAAATCTAGGACTCTATTGTTTTATATAATTTTGATGACTTTGTACAATAAATTCTCCTAGAAAAATTACCTAAATTTGAAAGATTGCCTCTTACAATTTTAGTAGTTCTAGGGAACCAATATGTCATTTAATCTGACAATATTTTTCTTTATTATCCTGATGAAATGAGCCACCTTCTTTACCTGATTGTATATATCCTTAGTACTATCTGCTTTGCCAATTCTTGGGAACAAGTGTCAGTAATGACATGCAGCAATCGATTTACATAATTATTTTCATTGTCCATTTGCTTATTTGTAACTGTATTAATTCTGAGATTAAGATTTCCCATGATTCACAGTCACCTGTCATCACAAGGAGCCTATTGGTGTTAAAGAGATGAACTTTTATCAAGCTGAGCAGTTGGGATTTATTAAAAATACAACATAATTTCTTAAATGCATCAGGAACAAATTCCTCTTCTTACTAAATTCCAGGCTTTAATCTCTTCCCCATCAGCTACTTTTGTTCAAGGCACACATATTCATAAACTAATTCACAGGGCTATCTATTCAGCTGTTTGCCAAAATCTGGGCAATGTGATTTTTTTTGACCTAATTTACTTTTCCAAAGTGGATACTTAGAATGATCATTTTTGCTTTGCTATGGATTCCATTGAGGAAACTTCATAGTGTTTTGTGACTCTGAGACTTAATGAAATTAGTGAGATATCACCTTGGAATAAGAGCATTTAGAAAATTTCATAATCAATAAGAAATACATATTTTCTTTAGGCATTATACAAGACATTTTCTGTGACAGTGATATTACATGGCAAATAGACGTTTTCTTTTGGAACACTTTGGTTCATATCAAACACGTAATATTAAAGTTTCGTTTGATTTCTCACAATGTTATGATCTCAAAGGTTATGCTAATGGAAAACAAACTACGGTCATTTAGAAGTTCATATGTTTTGAGATATGAATCCTTTGGAATCATCTAGTACAATCATATCATTTTACAGGCAAGGAAACCGAGACTAGAGCTGTAAAGTGACTTTCTCCAAGGTGACAGGAGTATGGCAGAATTGTGATTAGAAACCATACCTTCTGATTTCAAATCCAACATTGCACTGAACTACACTAGTTTCCCTCCAAATCTCAAAAGGCTTTCAGCACAGACCCATTGAAAACCTGTTGGCCTATCATTTGAAAATCAGCTACAAAAAGTTTGAATAAGTGTGTCACTCAGCTTACTTCCAAGTGATTAATATTTTTAGCTACACCAACCCAAGAAGAAAATCTGGTAAGTCACAGAGGAATCACAATGCTCTATTAGAAGGCACAGTGCTCTTTTTGGGAAAAAAAAAATGCACCATCCTAGGAGTAATTTGGTATTGCTGTCCATATACGCCAGATAAAATAATAAAGTAGTCCCTACATATAGCAGTGGTTCTTAATCTAGGGTCCACGTACAACCAAGAGTTCTTCGGATAGATTTCAGGGGGTTCATGAACTTGGAAGGGAAAAAATTCAACTTTATCAAAACTAACAGATATTTAGCATTGCCTTCAATTTTAAAACAAGTAACAAAGCATCATTCTAAGAATGGGTCTACAGGTTTCACCAGATTTCTGAGAGGTCCATAACATAAAAAATGTTAATAACATCGGCTCTTTAATCACATCTATCATAAATTCTTACATATGACTCTTGCAAATTTCCTTAAAATAAAGAGGAAAATAATAGTTTTTTTAGATAAAATGACATATTCTTTTAAAAAATTAATTTTAATTTAATTCATTTAATTTAAAAAATTATATATGCATGGATATCTGCTTACATATTATTGGTACATTGATTAATATATGTCTTATTTCATGAAATATATATACATATATGTGTATATGTAGTATATTTATATTGTATGTATGTATGTAACCCTACCCCCCAGATATCCTATCCCTACAAATGGGAGGACAATCAGCTAGGTCATATAGGAAAGGATCAGGTCATTGAGGTTTCTGGTAGCTTGAAATGACTCTTTGCAAGAGAAGCCATTCAGACAAGATGGAGAAGCAGGAAAACAACCTAATATATCAGGGAAAGAAATTAGGAAGATGCCTCATGCAAAAGAAAGCAAGGGTATGAGGTTATTATATTGGGAATAAGAAGCTAAGTGTTTATCTAAAAGAAGAAAGCTGATTATGTTTGCTAGTAAGTAGATGGGAGAAGACAACATATTGTGGAGCCATTTTTTCCTAATTGTTCATCTGACTGGTGGTGAGGAGCATGCATATAAATGTCTTTCCCTATTTTGGGAGAGTTGAAACCCTTTCCTTGTACATCTTTTTTTTTTTAAATATAAATTTATTTATTTGACTTTTTACATTCATTTTCACAAAATTTTGGGTTCCAAATTTTCTCCCCTTTTATCCCCTCCCCCCACCCCAATACACCAAGCATTCTAATTTTCCCTATCACCAATCTGCTCTCTCTTCTATCATCCCTACCTTCTCTTGTCCTCATCTGCTCTTTTGTCCTGTAGGGCCAGATGACTTTCTATTCCCCATTACCTGTATTTCTTATTTCCTAGTAGCAAGAACAATACTCAACAGTTGTTCCTAAAACTTTGAGTTCCAAATTCTCCCCATCCCTCCCTCCCCACCCATTCCCTTTGGGAAGGCAGGCAATTCAATATAGGCCATATCTGTGTAGTTTTGCAAATGATTTCAATAATAGTCATGATGTGTAAGACTAACTGTATTTCCCTCCATCCTATCCTGCCCCCCATTGTTTCTCTTCTGTCTTTTGATCCTGTCCCTCCCCGAATGTTGACTTCAAATTGCTCCCTCCTCCCATTGCCCTCCCCACCATCATCCCCCCCCACCCTGCTTATCTCCTTCTCCCCCACTTTCCTGTATTGTAAGATAGGTTTTCACACCAAAATGAGTGTGCATTTTATTCCTTCCTTTAGTCGAATGTGATGAGGGTAAACTTCATGTTTTTTTTCTCAGCTCTCCTCTTTTTCCCTCCACTAAAAAGTCTCCTGTTTGCCTCTTGAATATGAGATAATTTACCCCATTCCATTTCACCCTCTCTCCTGCCACTACATTTCTCTCACCGTTTACCTTAATTTCTTTTAAAATATGGTCCCATCCTATTCAATTCACTCTGTGCTCTCTGTCTCTGTATGTGGGTGCATGTGTGTATGTGTGTGCATGTGCACGCATGTACATGTGTGTGTGCATGTGTGTGTGTGGTCCTACCAACTACCCAGTTACTGAAAAGTTTCGAGAACTACAAATATGATCTTTCCATGTAGGAATGTAAACAGTTCACCTTTGCTAAGTCCCTTCTGACTTCTCTTTGCTGTTTACTTTTTCATGCTTCTTCTCATTCTTGTTTGAAAGTCAAATTTTCTTTTCAGCTCTGGTCTTTTCATCAAGAATGCTTGAAAGTCCTCTGTTGAAAGACCATATTTTCCCCTGAAGTATTACACTCAGTTTTGCTGGGTAGGTGATTCTTGGTTTGAGTCCTAGTTCCTTTGACTTCTGGAATAACGTATTCCATACCCTTTGATCCCTTAATGTAGAAGCTGCTAGATCTTGAGTTATCCTGATTTTATTTCCACAGTACTGGAATTGTTTCTTTCTAGCTGCTTGCAAGATTTTCTCCTTGAGCTGGGAGTTCTGGAATTTGGCCACAATGTTCCTAGGAGTTTCTCTTTTTGGATCTCTTTCAGGTGGTGATCGATGGATTCTTTCAATACTTATTTTGCCCTCTGGTTCTAGAATACCAGGGCAGTTTTCCTTGATAATTTCATGAAAGATGATGTCTAGGCTCTTTTTTGGATCATGGCTTTCAGGTAGTCCCATAATTTTTAAATTGTCTCTCCTGGATCTATTTTCCAGGTCAGTTGTTTTTCCAATGAGATATTTCATATTCTCTTCCATTTTTTCATTCTTTTGGTTTTTGGTGATTTCTTGGTTTCTCAGAAAGTCATTAGACTCCATCTGTTCCATTCTAATTTTGAGAGAACTATTTTCTTCAGGGAGCTGTTGAACCTCTTTTTCCATTTGGCTAATTTTGCTTTTGTAAGCATTATTCTCCTCATTGGCTTTTTGAACCTCTTTTGCCAATTGAGTGAGCCTATTTTTCAAGGTGTTATTTTCTTCAGCATTTTTTTGGGTCTCCTTTAGCAGGGTATTGACCCATTTTTCATGCTTTTCCTGCATTGCTCTCATTTCTCTTCCCAGTTTTTCCTCCCCTTGCCAACTTGAATTTCAAAATCCTTTTTGAGCTCTTCCATGGCCTGAGCCCATTGGATATCTATTTCAGATGTTTGGGATACAGAGGCCTTGACTTCCATGTCTTTCCCTGATGGCAAGCATTGTTCCTCCTCATTAGAAATGAAAAGTGGAAACATCTGTTCCCCAAGAAAGTAGCCTTCTATGGTCTTATTTTTCTTCCCTTTTCTGGGCATTTTCCCAGCCAGTTTCTTGACTTCTGAGATTCCTCTCCACCCCCACCTAGATCCACCCAGCTAGTTCTTGGGGTCTGAGATTCAAATGCTGCTCCCCAGCCTCAGGGCTTTCAGCAGCGGGTGGGGCTGCTATTCAATGTGAGCTTAAGTTCTGGTGCTCAGTTGGGGGCAGGGCTGCCTCCCAGGCTCAGTTCCCTCAGGGGGTTAATGCAGAGACCTTCAGTAATGGAGCACAGCTCCCACCTGCTCTGGGAGCCCTTGGCCACCACTGCCTCTGCTGCTGCCTCCCGAAGGGGCCCGAGCCACGGAGACACCCCACTCCCCTCTCGGCCAGCCCAGAAGTCTCTCTCACTGACCTGTAGCACTTGTGGGTGGAGGGACCTTCATAGCCACTGGAGAGTCCGTCCCTGAAGCCTGCTTGGATCTACTCCTCTCGGGGCCAAGTGGCCAGGTCAGGGCAGGGGTAGGATCCACTGTCTGTTGCACGATGCACCTTTGGTGCCGGTTTTTGGGGGCTCTCTGGAATGGAAATCTCCTCCACTGTGTTGCTGCATTGCTTGCACTGCTCCAAAATTTGTGGAGAGTTCTTTTCACAGAAAATTTATGGGCTGTGGGTTTGGAGCTAGCATACATGAGTCTTTCTACTCCACCATCTTGGCTCCTCCCCTCCTTGTACATTTTGGTTCAGCTTTATATACCATGAATTTAAAATACTAAAATTTAATGAATTTAATGAATTAAAATTTAATGAATTTAAAATACTAAACTATAAGACCATTTACCATTGTTTAGTTGAAGCCCATGAGTTCATCATTTGAGTTCAAAAGAGGGAAAGTTAACCCAAAACAGAGATGAGATTTTTCCTAGCTGAGCTTGATGGAAAATTTATTAGAGGATGATGATGATTGTGATGGTAATGATGGTGATAACAGGAAAAGAGAGACCCTAGAAGTTGTGCACGTCTGACTTCTGTTTCAAACCAGAGAAATTTGAGAAAGAATGGAAAGAATTTTAGCAAAATGTGGAAGTCCACATTTGGTTCAGATATTCACACTCTACATACAGTGTCTAGCCAAGTCCACCAACAATGTATTTGTGTGTATAGGAACATAGAGATATAGGAATATATAGAAATATGCATATAGGGATGTGTGTATGTATGAGTGTTCACATATATATATATATATATGTATATGTGTGTATATGCGTATGTGTCTGTGTCTGTGTGTCGAATATATTGACATTTCATCCATATGCAAGTGTTTGTATATGTACAAATTTGCACATATGAACACATGTATATATAAATGAAGTATACAGAGAAACTTTCAAATATAAGATTATAAAAATCAGGAAATAATAGCTAAAATACCTTTAGAATGAATGGAATCTCAAATAAATGAAAATAAAGATATAGTGTTCTACATATTTGAATTTCCCCATATAGATTATTCTGGATACTGATTTTAATTTCATTTACTATTAAGTGAGACCTCCAGTAACAACTAGTATCTTCTATTGTATATCAAACTAGCATTTCTTTATCTTCTCTCTTCTTTGGTTGTTATTTGCTTCTTAACATGATGCATGCAGGTGATAGAAGATGTGGTTCTTGCCCAGGGATTACATAACATAGTAAAATCTTCTATTAAAAATTGGTCCCAGGACTCCTCTGGGTTAAAGTATAAATTGGATTTGTAAAATATCCTGTGAAACTATTGTAAACCATGTTAAAAATGCTAACCTCAGGTATTTTATTGAGGTTTGAATACTGGTTGAAGCTTACAGAGTATAAATTATAGGTGGAAAGTGTTGAATATCACATCTAATGGACAAAAAGCTAATTAATTCAAGATTTTAAATTTAAACATCATTATAATTTGTCCTCAAATCAAAAAATCTCTTCTTATTGACAAGGACAGAATCTGATTCATACATAGAAAATGAGTCTGGTGAGAAGAGACTCCTAAGTAGGACAACATATTACTGTACCTAGAAGGTATTTTCCAGTGAATAGGAGAAAGCTCATGAGGCTTTGAAAATTTTGTTTTAAAGACAGAAGATATAACCATCTTTTAAATTGAACAACTGTTCATTCTCCTATGTACATTTCTCTAAATTGGTTTTCTCTTCTACTAGTTCTGTCTTTTTACATGGTAGGGACTGCTCAAGTTCTTCAATGATATTTTACATAAGCTTCAGCTATTGTAGTCTCTTTTGGAAAATTTGTTAACTCAGCAAGGAATTAAATCACATTTGACCATGTCCATAGCAAAAGTTGAATCAAGAGACCTGGGGCAGGTATTAAGAAACTGTTGACTAGAGTGTGTGATTGAGGTTCTTTTGCCTTCACATAAATGTCTCTGACCCAAGAGTTAAGGGGAATCATAGTTATGAGAACTAATAAAGAAAAAAAGAAAGAGACACAGTAGACCAGGATAAACAAGATGTAGCTGTGCAGAGCTACTGGTGATAGATGCTAGGGGTTTCAGTACAGAAATGCTACAATGGGTATTTAGGGAGGATGATGAGGTTGATCCTAATGTATCATGCCAATCAAACACTAAGAGACAGTGATTAATTCTATTGCCACCTCATTCCCCTCTCTGGGAGAAAAAAAGACCAATGTCTCTGAAATTTATTCAATCATGTTAGACTCTGTTTCTCTCTGTGTTTGGGAAACATCAATCTTTCTTCTGAATATATAGTTTTCTTTGTAAGTTTTTGATATATGATAAAAATGTTGGCCAATATAAACTTCAGCTCTACATCATATTTTACTTATTGCTCATGTGCATCAATCAGAGGAAGAGAGAAATACAACATTCTTTTTTTTTCAGATATTTTATCCACATCTGGATGTTTGGGCTTGGTTCTTGAGCCATTAGGACAAAGCAGAAAGATGAGCATTAGGCTTTTAGAAGTCATTCAAGGAAATTCAAAACACAGATATTACTAGAAAAACTATAGGCTTATAATGCCTCAGGCTGGTAATTTGGATGCAGGATTCATTCCTCTCCCACTCTAAGAGACCAAGACAGTTGGATTTAAAATAGCAGCCATGCCTAAGAATGGTGCTTAGTTGCAAGGGAATTAACTCCTTGAAGGGAGGAAATGTTCTCCAGGCTGTTCCACACACACAAAAAAGAGTAAGGGATGTGTTCCCTGGACAGATTCATTAAGATCCATTGACTGAGCATATAATAGATAGAACAAGCTTCCTTCCTTGCCAATGTTCCTAGTGATTAAAAGGACATTCAGTAAGTATTTGCCAGCTCAGCTTGTTTCTAATATATGTATATTATATGTATATGATACATGTGCTCTGGTCTCATTTCCTTGAATCACATTCCTCAAAGTATGGCAAAGTGAGGATAGCCCTGGACTCAAATCAGAAGAGAAAAGGCAGAGAACCTGGTTTCAAATCACCTCAGAGGGTTACAACCTGCTTGACTTGGAACAAATCATTTCTCCTCCCAGGGTCCATGTTTCCTCATCCCTGAAATGAGGAAACTGAGCTAGATGGCCTCTGAAGCTCTCCCTAGGTTTAGTTCTATGATCCTATGGATCTCAGTACTTACTGATATTTACTAGCTCTGTGATCATGGACACTTCTGGTCTCTAGCCCTAAGCTTCCTTAATTGTAAAGGTAATAAATGCTTACTCAACTGACCTCACAATATGGCCATGAGAAACTGATTATGTCAACTTTAAAGAACTGCTTAGTTAAGGGATATGCATGCTATGTTAAAAACTGGAGATCATTTGTCCTGCCCATTTCCTACAATCTTTTCTCTTTTGGCCTTTTAACTAAAAATGTACAAAGGATAGTGTAAGCTTATTGGGGATTCATCGTTTCAACAATATTTGCATAAATATTTGTAATAGAAATCTATAAAAATAGCCTCCAGACCAATAAAACTAAAAATATTTTCTATAATTAAAATCATTTACAGACTAGTAGAAATGAATTTTTCAATGTACAATGGAATTGTTCTCTCCAAAGGAACTAAAATGAATAAATAATATAATTTTGGAGACTTTTTAAAGAACAGGACTAAAATATCTTTTGTTTGGGCACATCCACACATTAATTGTTGGAGCCAAGCTTCAGTGTAGCAAAGATTTACCTGCTTTTAAAATACATTCACGTGTGTGTGTGTGTCTGCATAATTTTAAAACTATATTTTTTTACTTGAGTACAAGTGATAATTTACTGGAAAAAAAGATTGGGGAAAAAATTAAGTACGTGTAAAAGACATTTAACATATTTTGTGGAATATACACTTATGTATATTATAATATGTATGCATGCATACATGCATTTCTGAGAATTTGTTCATGGGATCTTGTTTTAAAAGTTTCTTTTTTTTTATCCTTTGACCCAGCAATACCACCTCTAGATCTTTATTCCAAAGAGATCATAGAAACATGAAAAGGACTTACACGTACAAAAATATTTATAGCAGCTTTTTTATGATAGCCAAGAATTGGAAAATGGGAGGATGTCCATCAATTGGGGAATGATTGAAAAAGTTATGGTATACAAATGTAATGGAATACTATTGCACCTTAAGATTGATAAGCAGGCATACTTCAACAAAACCTGAAAAGACTTACATATACTGATGCTGAGTAAAGTGAGCAGAAGCAAAGGAATGGTTTACACTGGTAATAGCAACATTGTGGGATGATTAACTTAGACTTATTTCTCCTTAACAGTGTAAGAATCTAGGACAATTCCAAATGACTCAGGACAGAAAAAGCGATCCACATCCAGAAAAAGAACTGTGGAGCCTAAATGCAGATTGAAACATACTATTTTCTCTCTCTCTTTTTTTAATTTCTTCTTTCTCATGGTTTCTCTCATTGGTTCCAATTCTTCTTTACAACATGACTTATGTGAAAATAAGTTTAATATAAATATATATGTAGAGTTCATACCAGATTGCATGTTGTCTTGGGGTGGGAAGAGGGGAGGAATGGGGAGAAATATTGGAACTTAAAGTCTTATTGAAGAGAATAGTGAAAACTAAACATTAATTAAGAAATAAAAGTATAAGACAATGTACTTCCTTGAAAAAAATATCCACTGAAGTACTATAGAAATAAATGGCATTAATTTTTCATAACTTTCAGATTGTACCATAATTTCAGGAATTAGACTCTCACATTTACCCCTTTATTTCTCTACATCCACCATTCTCATTCAGATGTACTTTTCAATTCAATGAACTATAGCAGTAGCCTATCAACCTTTCTCATGCCAACACCTGAGTTCTTGCACCACTTGAATGTAGCCCAACAAGCCAGGAGAGGCAGGATAATTAGGATGGACGTAGAATGTCAATACCTATTGTCCAGATTATGATAATTATTTGAATTGAAAATTCACAGGGATTGTCCCTTATTATATGTATCTGTATCTATGATAGACACTTTCATCTGACACTTATGTTGGAATTAGCAGCTCTGCAGCTGTATGGGGGATGAATTGGAGAGATGCAAGGATAGAGACAAGTGAGTGCAAATATGATTGAATTCAATGATATGGACGGATGATGCTGGGAGCCAGAATTGGAATTTTCTCCCTGCAAATGCATATGAAGAGACTGATATGAGAAATGTTGTTGAGATAGAATCAACAGAATATGATAAATAATTATATGAGTTGTGAAAGAGACAAAGAGTTGAGGTTGATAGATATTGCAAGCTGGAGTGACTCAAAAGAGGTAATGACATCTAGAGATACCGGGAATTAGGAAAAGGAAGTAGGGTCGAATTTTAGAAGTGAAGGTAGCAATGAGTTCTGTTGTATATATGGAATATCTAGATGGATGTTTTTAATAAGTAGTTGGTTACACAAATCTGAAACTAAGGTCGGAGATAAGGGTTGGAAATGTAGATTATTTGGATATCTTCTGCATGTAGAAAATTGTTTAACTCATAGATGCTAAAGAAGGCAAAAAGGGACAATACAGGAAAGAAGAGACAGAAAGAACCCTGTGGATACAGTCATGTAAATGGATATGCATGGTTATCCACTATGAAAAAAAAAGAGACTTGATGGTGAGATATGTAAGAAAACCTGGAAAATTTAGTGTCATAAACCCATGGGAGGAAAGACTATCTGTTAATAAGAGGAAATTTGCAATTCCTGCACAAATTTTAGTGCAGTAAAAATCTACGTCTTTAAATTTTATCTTTCAGATTAAAAGCCTCTAGCTTGCTACTACTCTCAGAGTAACCATAAGCCCTATTCATAAACACACCACATAAGAACACATATTTCTGCCTGAGTGAAATTTCATCTCTTGTCACATAGATGTGAAATAAACTTTGTAATTTTTTTTTCAAAGTTTGCAATGATTTGTTTTCCTTACTCATCACATGATCCTACTCTAAACTGTATCCTCTTTATAACTGTTGTTCTTACTGGTTGTGTTTGTCCTTCATCCTCAGAGAGGACCATGACATCAAGATGGTGACATGACTCGCACTTGACTTGAGTGAGGAAGGGCTGTGCAAGGTCACCAGTCTCACTTTCTCCTCCAGAACCATCTGGGTTCAATGGCCTGATATTCATCAGGATGACTAGAGATGGCCCAGGATGCCATATGAGACCCTTGTCTCTTTATAATGAAGGTTCCCTGAAGGCAGAGTCTGATTCATGTTTGCCTTTGCATCTCCAATGTCAAGCACAGTGACTGATTCAGAAGGGGAAGTTAAATGCTTGTTATTCTTTTCATTAGACACTACCTCCAACTCTACAATTTATTTTCCCCATATTGAACCAGTTTCTTTCTGGATCTTGCTTGAAGTTTCCATTCTGGACCAAATTTTTCTTTATGTGAAAAACTAAGTGACATTAAATAGTCCAACCAGGTCTATGTTTTTAATCCTTGGTCCCAAGTCATTTTTATGTCAGATATTCTGCTCTTGTTAAAAAGGCATCCCTTGTTTACCTATTTTTTTTCTTGCTGTCCTCTAAGTCTGGGGTGTTTGAGTCATCCCTGTCCTATCCCTATGGAAATTTCTAATACTAGACTTTGCAATAAACAATAATATTTGTGACAAATGATGTGGGCATAGCCTCTTTCTTTAGTGCCCTGACCTCTCCCACCACTACTTAATTTTTTTAATTAGCTTATTTTAAATTTTAAAACTAAAATTTAAATACACAAGAAAAGAAAAAAACATTATATACTTAAATATTTAGACTTGAACATAAAATAAGAAAAGAAAAAAACATTTCCATGTGCACAGAAGAATATAAGAGAGGGTTAAAACATACAGCGATAAATTTCCATTTCAAGAAGGCCTACATAACAAACACTATTCATTTTGTTCAGAGCTATCTGTCTTTTCTTTTCTTTCTCACAAATTTTCTTTTGTTCTCTGCTGTGTACTTTTTATTTTGTTCTTTTTCCCATTCCACAAGAAGGCTACAATTAAATGTGTGCATTATATTGTTATGTTATGTTAGTTATGTTGTGTTATGTTATGCTATGTTATGTTATGCTATGTTATGTTATATTATATTATATTGTATTGTATCATATCACTTCATATCATATTGTATTACATTATGTGTGTATACATATGGATATATATACTTGTGTGCATATACACACATAAATAAATACACACACACACATATATATGTACACACTAAGGTATATAAAACATATATATATATGCACATATGCATACCTTTCTATCTATAATCATACTCATATATAAACATATACATTCATATGCATCCATGTAAGATTGTACTATACTTACTTGTCCTCTGTTTCTCTAAGGGTAATAGACTCATAAGTTTGAGTCTTTCCATATTTTTCTAAGTCCACAATATATCATTTCATATACTATAGCAATATTCCCACCTTATGCTGTCTAGGTGCTTTAAATAATCTAAAACATCATTAATTAATATACATGATGTATGGTATAGTTTCCTTATTTTTGATTAAATCAATTTTAGTTTTAACTTTGTGTTATTCTTTATGAATATAAAACTTGTTTCTCTTTTTTTACCTAAAATTTTCATGTTTGTTTTCGTTTTCAAATGTAACTTGAAAATATGAAATACTTTATTTCAAAAGTATGGTCTAATTATCTGAAAATGGCATTAGATGCTATAAAGTCCTGAGTTTCAATACTTTTTGTGATGTTCGTTCTCTCAGTGGCCTAAGGCAAAAAATTGTCAAGGATTCAGACATGAGAAAGTATAAGTGAACAGAAAGAGAGAAAAAGAAAATAAAAGATAAAGAAGGGAGAAAAAGTCCTTTATCTGAATTAAGAATACTGATTCATTCATTTCAAGTTCTTATTTCGAATAAAATTAATAAAAAATTTATTTTTTTTATAAAAATGAGCAAACTCTTCCATTTCAATTGAAATAAATGTGAAAGAGACAGTGCAGAGTGCAGACCAGCTTGGAAAAGCAGAAACAGGACCTAGAAAAGGATTCAGGGCACCACTGACAGCAGTTCCCAGATTCCTCAACCCACAAATGCCACAGACAGCTTCAAAGGTCAGTTGGAGGGCTCCCACAGCTGCCATTTTCCAAACCCTCCACCTGGGGGAATTGAAAGGCTGATCTAATCTCAGTCCTGAGTGTCAACCCTGGGAAAACTCTGTCTAAGCCCCTAGGGAATTGAGTCACTGATCTGATTCTCAGTCCAGAGTTCTACCCAGGGGTGAGGAGGTACTCTGGCAGTATAGGTGGTGGAGACTCTGGAGAGGGATTTCAGTGGCCAATTCTGGACAGAAAAGTTTTTGGTTGCTTCCAGACCAGTACACAGGTCAGAAGAGGAGTGAATAACTCTCCCTTGATTGTGCCACCTTGGAGGAACTGAGAACTTACAGGGCCTGAGAATATACCCTCCTCTCGACAAAGGTCTCAACAGTCAAGTAGCTGGCTGGGAAAATGTCCAAAAAAGGAAGAAAAAAATAAGACTATGGAAGGTTACTTTCTTGGTGAACAGACATTTTCTTCCATTCTTTCGGGTGAGGAAAAACAAAGTATAAAGTCAGAGGAAGTCAAGGCTTCTTCATCTAAAAGCTCCAAAATAAATATGAAATGGTCTTGAGTGATGGAAGAGCTCAAAAAAGAATTTTGAAAATCAAGTAAGAGAGGTAAAGGAAATATTGGGAAGAGAAATGAGAGCAATGCAAGAAAATCATGAAAAGCAAATCAGCAACTTGCTAAAGGAGACCCCAAAAACGCTGAAGAAAATAACACCTTTAAAAATATACTAACTCAAGTGGCGAAAGTCAAAGAAGAGAAGAATACTTTAAAAGTATTTTACTTTAAAAAGTAGAATTAGTCAAATGGAAAAAGAGGTTCAAAAGTTCACTGAAGAAAATAGTTCTTCAAAAATTAGAATGGAGTAGATGGAAGCTAATGACTTTATGAGAAACCAAGAAATTATAAAACAAAATCAAAAGAATGAAAAAATAGAAGACTCTGTGAAACATCTCATTGGAAAAACAGCTGACATGGGAAATAAATTTAGGAGAAACAATTTAAAATTTATAGGTCCACCTGAAAGCTATGATCAAAAAAAGACCCTACACATCACTTTTTGTGAAATTATAAAGGACAACTGCCATAATATTCTAGAACTGGAGGGCAAAACAAATATTGAAAGAATCCACCAATCACTTCCTGAAAGAGATTCGAAAAGAGAAACTTCTACAAACACTGTAGCCATATTTCAGAGTTTCCAGGTCAAGGAGAAAATATTACAAGCATCCAGAAAGAAACAGTTTGAGTATTGTAGAAATACAATCAGGCTAACACAGGATCTGGCAGCTTCTACATTAAGTGATCACAGAGCTTGGAATATAATATTCCAGGAGTCAAAAGAACTAGGATTAAAACAACAGTCACCTACCCAGAAAAACTGAGTATAATGCTTCAGGGGGAAAAATGATTATTCAGTGATATAGAGGACTTCTAAGCATTTGTGATGAAAAGACCAGAATTGAATAGAAAATTTGACTTTCAAACCCAAGAATCAAGAGAAGCATGAAAAGGTAAACAGGAAAGAGAAAACATAAAGAATTTTCTAAAGTTGAACTATTTATATTCTTACATGGGAAGATAATATTTGTAACTCTTGAGACTCTTCAATATTTGGGTAATTGGAGGGATTATACACACACACACACACACACACACACACAACACAGGGCCAGTTGAAGAAGAAGGGATGATAACTAAAAAAATAAAATAAGATTGAGGAGTGAGAGGGTAATATATTGGGAGGAGAAAGGGAGAAATGGAGGGGGATAAATCATCATGCTTCAAGGAAGCAAGAAAAAGCTTCTTCAGTGGAGGAGAAAAGGGAGGATGTGAGAGGGAAAAGGGGAAGCTTACTCTCTTCACATTTGGTTTGAGGGAATGACATGCTCACTTAGTTTGGTATGAAAGTATATCCTGCACTACAGGAGGGTAAGGGAGAAGGAGACAAGTGGGTTGAGAGGGATGATAGAAGGGAGGGTAAATGGGAACAATCAGAAGTAAACACTTTTGGGGAAGGACAAGGTCAAAAGAGAGAATGGAAGAAATGAAGGGCAGGATAGGATGGAGGGAAACATAGTTAGTCTTACACAACATGATTATTATGGAAGTCTTTTGCAAAACTACACTTATATAGCACATATTGAATTGCCTGCTTTCTCAATGGGGACGGGTGGGGAGGGAAGAAGGGAGAGAGGTTGGAATTAAAGTATTAGGAATGAATGTTGAGAATCGTTTTTGCATACAACTGGGAAATAAGAAATACAGGTAATGGGGTATAGAAACCTATCTTGCCCTACAAAAAAAGAGAAAAAGGGGATAAGGGAAGGGAGGAATATGATAGAAAGGAGGCAATATTGAGGGAAGAAGTAATCAAATGCAAGGCGTTATGGCATGGGGGAAGGGGAGAGATGGGGAGAAAATTTGAAACCCAAAATTTAGTGGAAATGAATGTTGAAACCAAAAGTTAAATAAATACACAAAAATTAGAAAAAAGAAATAAATGTGAAAATCCTTTTACAGTCAATATTTTTAATATGATAATTTTGCAAAACAGTTTTTCACTTTACATCTCTTAAAGAGATACCATTTTGGGAGTAAGGACTCTATTTGGTGGTAACTATAAATTTAGACTAATAGAATACATTCTCTATGTTTCACGAAAATGTTCTGATCTTTTTTGGAGAATTTTCCTCAAAATTTGGAGTAAGAAGTATTTCTACTTGACTGAGAGCAAATTCATTGAAGCAAAATATCCATTCCATGAATAATCTAATTCTTTTTTTAAAAAATTGCAATTTTATTGACATTAGAGAGAACTTCCCTCTCAAAAAAACCACACTGAAATCAATCTAAAAATTCTCCTACAAATATTAACAACAAAGAAAGGGTTATGACTTTAATTTAATTGCATGTTAATTTTGTTGGCCACTAGAATTTTTTGTTGGCCACTAACTAGAATTTTTTTGCTTGTCAATGTTGACTCTATTTACATTGTTTTGGTCATTATGTTCATTGCTCTTTTGCTTCTGTCTTCACTCTCCTCCCTTTTATGAAAGGCTTTCTGTATTGTTAATTCTTCACATTCATGATTACTTGCGGCCCAGTAATACTTCCTTAGGTTTGTGTAATACAATCGGTTGAGTTATTCTCCTATTGTAAGACAAATTAAGTGGCTATGAATATTTTTATACCTATGACTTTTTAATAATTAAAACAAAGTTCAGGTTGACATGTGAACTTCAAAGCTAACTAGATTGAGCTAATCTCCTTTATTTCCTCTTAACTAATTATGATAACTAAATGCACTTAGGAATAAATTCTGAAGCATGAGAATCAAAATAATACTGGAATCTGTGTAAAAGTGTGTGTATGTGTATCCATGTATGTTTTCTCTCTATATATGTGTTACCTAAACTCAGTTTGCATGCGGCATTATGCTTTTTTTCTTTAATCACTGTGCCTGAAAGTGGGATACGTCTTAGCTTATTCTTACCAGTTTGACCAGCAAATGCAAGTTACACGCCCCCAAAAAATCACACACACAACAAAGCAAAACAAACCATTACAAATAGTGAATAAATTGATTTATGAAGCAAGTAGTAAAAGAGAAATTGGAGATGTAATGCATATTAGAAAACACAGAATAATCAAGTTCCCTTCCTACTTTAGGTCAAGAAAGAAGCCCCACCCCCACCCCCCCAGCCCTGCACACCTTGCTTCAATCTTAATCAAAGGGAAATTCCTCAGAGCCTCCAGAAAGGCAAGATGGAGGGAGATCAGACATATGCTAAACATGTGGATTCCCATATATGTCTGCACCTTCTCTCTCTGTCTCTGTCTCTCTCTGTCTTTGTCTCTGTCTCTCTCTGTCTTTGTCTCTGTCTCTGTCTCTGTCTCTCTCTCTCTCTCTCACACACACACACAGACACACACACACACACACGTAGAATAATTTCCTAAGAATATCTAGAACTGTGTCTATTCTCTCAAAATCCACAACAAGAATGTTTGTCCTCTCTAAATTTTTCAAAGTAACTCCTCTCTCAAATAGTCATATAGCACTGTGTTATCATTCTCTCCAAGGAAGATACCTTTTTGCAAAATAGCCCAGGCCTGGCTAAATACAAGATCACAATAATTTTAGGTTCAAGAAGGAGTGTAGAACATGGCTAAAATCTAAGAGACTAAGGCAGTCTTGGCTCTGCATACTGGTTATCAGAAATAGTTTAGCCGATTAACTTGGAACCTCAGATTGATCCAAATTTTCCAGAAACCCAGGACCTCCTTGAATATATGAATCTTGATTATGGCATATTTTGTTGGTGGTTTCTGTATATAAACTTGTCTGCTCTGTCAAAACAAATTCTATTTTTAAAAAAAGAGTAGCAAAAGACATCGTAGCAAACTAGTTCATTAGAAAACCATTTTGATTTTTTAGAATGATGTTAAAAGTAAATTGGAGAAATAAAAACTATTATTATTCAGAGATTCATTAACATTTATTAATATGAATATGGTTATGAATAATATGGCCTCCAGATTAGTATATGAAGTATACTAGAAATCAAAATCCTGTTTGGTCTCTCTTCTTCCCATGGATTACTTTTAAAACTGAAAAGAATCAGTAGATCTCAGTGCTTTTGTTTACTTGGCAATATATATAGATATATACCATCTCCCCTGAGTTCCCTTTTTCCCACTTTGCTTTGTTTTCTACAATTTTTAGGGAGGAAAAGTGGGGAATTCTAAAAAAAAAAGACAAATTTACCCTATAAAAGAGGAAACTAGAAATATGTTGACTCTAATTCAAAGATCCTATTCTTTTTTATAAATAAGAAAATTTGAGGCATAGGAAGGTTAAGTGACTTGCCTAATGACTAAACTCAGATCTTCCTCATTCTATCACTGTATCCACTATACCATGCCATGTCTAATTTAGGCAGTAATATTCAGTGTAAAGCTTGGGGAGAATAAGTCTATGATCCTTCCAGCACTCTATATTACACATCACTTTCATCACTGTTATATTTCATCTGGCTCTTCTTACAATGACATAGTCAATTAAATGTCAATGTTTGCTGTAAGAGTACATCCACAAAGTTTTATTGCATTTAGTTAAATGGAAGACACTGTTGGTGATGACAAAATTATGAGATGGAAAAGTTTTCAGCTGTAATTGACCATTGCTGCTTCTGTTTCCAACTCCATTCCTCCCAAGGGCTTGTTGCTATGTCTAGTGTTCTGTATCTACTTTTGCATCAAGGTCACCCAGAGTTATAAGCTTGTCCTCTTTCAGCACACTGAACATGAGGGTCTCCAAATCTTAATAAAATTTTTATTTAACCTTATTGGGTTCCTCCTGGTGGGAGCATGCTCAGTGATGATGGTGGCATGACATTTTCCTGTAAATGGCAATTGCATCATCATGAGCCTGTAATTCATTCCTTTGCTAGGCATACAAACTTGTTGAGTAGGGCTTTTCTCCCAAGCTTGGTGCCAGTTTCTTCTGCTTCAGTTGCATCCCTGAAACAAGATGGTGAAGATTGAAGTCAACGGATTTGGGCACCTGATGACTAGGGCTGCATTAACCTCAGGTAGAGTAGACATCATGGCCATCAGTGATCCATCCCTTCATTGACCTCAACTGCATGGTTTATATGTTTCAATATGATAAGTCCAATTCTCTCTGGAGTTATAGATTAGACAATAGGGCCCTGCCCACCTAGCATAGAGTGAATGTGAATACTAAATGGTAACTGCTTCTCTTTTATCCAAGAATCCTCAGGGTCTTCCCATTCCAGTTTGATTTTCTTTTTTATTAAAGGGACCATCCATTGAATAGACATAAGAAGTCTATTCATTGAATAGGTGTACCTCACTCAAAGTATCTGATAAGACTTTAGCCTAAAACGACCAAGGCCCCCATTGCATCCTGGACCATCTCCAATCATCCTGATGAAAATCACACCACCAGACCTAGATGTCTCTGGAAGAGAAAGTGAGGCTGGTGAACTTACACAGCCCTCCCTCACTCAAATCAAAGTCAACTACAAGTTATGTCATCATCTTGATGTCGTGGTCCTCTTCAAACACAACAACAACCCATGGCAAGTTCAAGGGCATTGTTAAGGCTGATAATGGGAAACTGGTGATCAATGGAAAAGCCATTACCATTTTCAGGAGCATGATCCCACCAATATCAAGTGGGGAGATCCTGGAAGTGAGTATGTTATAGAGTCTGCTGGAGTCTTCACCACCATGGAAAAGACTGGGGCTCACTTGAAGGATGGAACCAAACAGGTCATCATCTCTGACGCTCCTGCTGATATCCCAATGTTTATGATGGGAGTGAATGATGAAAAATGTGATAATTCCCTTAAGATTATGAGTAATGCTTCCTGAACTGCCAACTGCTTTCCCCCCTTGGCCAAGGTCATTCATGACAACTTTGGCATTGTGGAAAGACTCGTGACTACAGTCCATGCCAATACTGCTACCCAGAAAACAGTTGTAAGCTGTTATGTGATGAATATGGTTCTGCCTAAAACATCATCCATGCTTCCACTGGTACTCTAAGGATATAGGCAGATAAACCAGAGCTCTATGGGAAGCTCACAGGCATAGTATTCTGTGTTCCTTCTCCTAATGTATCTATTGTGAATCTGACCTGCCATCTGGAGAAACTGGCCAAATATGATGATATCAAGAAAGTGATGAAGCAGGACCGGAAGGACCCTTGAGGGACATCTTGGGCCACAGAAAAGACCAGGCTGTATCCTGTGAATTTAATAGAACATCCACTCTTCTACCTTTGATGCTGTGGCTGGTATTATCCTCAATTACCATTTTGTTAAGCTCATTTCCTGGTAGGACAATGAGTATGGTTATAGCAACTGCGTCATACATGGTCTACATGGTCCCCAAGGAGTAAAGTGGAAAGCCATGGACCTTCATCCACCACTGGGGAGTCCACATTCCTAACCTCCATTCCTATACTGGGGATCTAGTATCTCATTCACATGCTTCTCCCAAAGCACCCCTGTAATACAGGGGAGATGTCTACAGGCCTGTATTGTGTACCATCAATAAAGTTTCCACATGCAGTGCAAAAAAACCCCAAAACTTGTTGATTGTACTAATTTTGCTTGTAAAACCTACTCCAGCTTTACAGAACTCTGCTTTACTGTGACCACTCAAAAATGTATCCAGCTCTAAGTTCAGTCTTCAGTAAGCAGGGCTGCATTAGCCAACCTTATTTCACTCAGGGCTACTATTTTAAGATGATACCTCTTGAATTATCTACAATAAGAAGTGTCTATCTTTCAGGTCTACTGGATTTTTTGCTCTCTATAAGCGTACATACATTCCACATACCAATGAAGAGTGGAATCGTCTTTGTAAAAGAGTTCATATATATTTTTTTGCATGTGTTTTGACTGCAGAGTGGGGTCTCTGCTTGCCATGGTAAGCAGGCCAGATTTGGGTGAAGCCAACAATTCTCCGAGCACCTTTTCTAGGCCCTTCTTCACACCAGGAGGTAAGCAGTGTAGACAACTCAGATACTCAGAAGACTTCCCAATCACCCTGCTGCTTCAGTCCAGTGAGAAGACCACCCTACTGCATGGGCCACCTGTGTGCAGGGTTCTGACTACAATTCCTAGTGTGTCTGTGTCTGCTGCTTCATCACTTCCTATCACTACAGGACTTTTGTGGTATGTAAAAATGGTAAAATGGTATGAATATTGTCTTTTGATTAGCACATAATTGGAATTTAAATGAGATACAGTTGAAATAAGTGATGACCCATTCTATTTTCCACAATTAAAGTTTAGCGGCAAGACAAAAGTCAAGATGACTGATGATGACTTGGGATACAGTGGATGACATTGGTATGTTTGATGTCTGATCAAGCCCTAAGAAGTCCACAGTGCCTGCTTCAGCCGTTTCCATGGCCATTGGAACAAATAGTTCTTGATATGCCTACTCCAGAAGTGGGGAATCTGCAGCCTTGAGGCCACATGTGGCTTTGTGTAATGACAAGCAAAGTAAGATCTTTTGCTGTTTTTGTTTTAGCAGAATCAAGTGCCTCTGACTGAATCTTGCCTTTTTTAACAAAGAGATTTTACTAGAAGTAGAGTAAGGAAACAAGAGTTTCTTTTTTTTTCTGAGAATACATTTTCTTTTTTTTTCTTAATTCATTATTCATTTATTTTTATTATATTTATTTATTTTCAGTGCTCCACAATCACTACCATAAAACATAGATTTTGTCTTTCCCTCCCTCCCTATTCCTCCCCCTCAACTCTCCCCTCCCTCCTCGAGATGGCATATAATTTTATATAGGTTATACACACACATTCCTATTAAATACATTTTCATCCTAGTCATGTTGTATAGAATAATTTAAGTGAATGGGAGAAATCATATAACAAACCAAAACATAACACAAAAGAAAATAGTCTGCTACAATCTGCGATTGAATTCAACAATTCTTTATCTGTATATGGAAGGCATTTTGCCTTAAAAAACCATTAGGAATATTTTAAGTCCTTGCATTGCAATAAAGTTCTAAATCTACCAGTAAAAGTCCTCGCACACGGTGGGTCTTGCTGTGTACAAAGTTCTCTTGGTTCTCCTCCTTTCACTCAGCATCAGATCATATAAGTCTTTCCAGGCCTCTCTGAAGTCTTCCTGTTCATCATTTCTTATAGCACAATAATATTGCATTACATTCATAAATCATAATTAATTCACCCATTCCCCAATTGATGGGCATCTCCTTGATTTCCAGTTTTTGACCAAAAGATTGCTGCTATAAATATTTTTGTATATGTGGGACACATTCCCATTTTTTATGATCTCTTGGGGACTGTCCTAGAAGTGGTATTGCTGGGCATAGTTACAAACTGCTCTCCAAACTGGTTGATTCAGTTCAGAACTCCACCAACAATGAATTAGTGTTCCAACTCTCCCACATCTCCAACATTTACCATTGTCCTGTTCTGACATTTTAGTCAATCTAATAGGTGTGATATGGTATCTCAGAAATGTTTTGATTTGCATCTCTCTAATCAATAGTTATTTAGAGCATTTTTTTCATATGCCTATAGATATCTTTAATTTCTTCCTCCAAAAATACCTGTTAATATCCTTTGACCATTTATCAATTGGAGAATGACTTGTATTCTTGTACATTTGACTCAGTTCTCTATATATTGTAGAAACGAGGACCTTATCACAGACACTAGTTGTAAAAATTCTTTCCAAGTTTTCTGCTTCCCTCCTAATCTTGGCTGCATTGGATTTGGTTGTGCAAAAACTTTTCCGTTTAATATAATCAAAATTATCCATTTTGCAGTTCATAATGCTTTCTATCTCTTGTTTAGTCAAAAATGCTTCCTTTTTTCATAAATCTGATAAATGCACTATTCCTTGCTCCACTAATTTGTTTATAGTATCAGTATTTATACCTAGATCATGTACCCATTTGCACTTTTTTCTTATGTACAGTATCAAGAATTGTTCTATGCCTAGTTTCTGCCATACTTTTATCCAATTTTCAAAGCATTTTTTGTCAAACAATGAGTTCTTATCCAAGAAGTTGGGGTCCTTGGGTTTATCAAGCAACAGTTTGCTATATTCATTGCCTACTGTGCCTTGAGTACCTAGGTCTAACTTTCTGTTTCCTAGCCAGTATCAAGTGGTTTTGATAATTGCTGCTTTATAATACAATTTGAGATCTGGTACAGCAAGGCCACCTTCCCTAGCTTTTCTTTTCATCCGTTGCCTTGCTGTTCTGGGCTTTTGTTCTTTCAGATGAATTTTGATATTATTTTTTTCCAGCTCTAGAAAATAATTATCAGATAGTTTGATTGGTAAAGCACTAAATAAGTAAATTAATTTAGGTAGAATTGTCATTTTTATTATATTTCTCAGTCTACCCACAAACAAATGATGTTTCTCACTTACTTAGATCTGACTTTATTTGTGCGAAAAGTGTCTTACGATTGTGTTCTTTTGTTTTGGGTTTGTTTTGACAAGTAGATTCCCAAGTATTTAATAGTGTATACCCTAACTTTAAATGGGATTTCTCTTTCTATCTCTTTCTGTTGGGCTTTGTTAGTAATATATAGAAATGCGGAAGATTTGTGTGAGTTTATTTTGTAACCTGCAACTTTGCCAAAGATGTTCATTATTTCAAGTACTTTTTTAGTTGAATCTTTGAGATTCTCTAAGTATGTCATCATATCATCTGTGAAGAGAGATATCTTAGTTTCTTCTTTGCTAATTCTAATTCCTTCAATTTCTTTATTTTCTCTTATTGCTACAGTTAACATTTCTACTACCATATTGAGTAATAGTAATGATAATGGACATCCTTGTTTCATCCCCAGTCTTATTGGAAATGCATCTAGCTTATCTCCATTGCGCATGATGCTTGCTGAAAGTTTTAGGTAGATATTGCTTATTATTTGATAGAAAGTTTCATTTATTCCTATGCTCTCCATTATTTTCAATAAGAATGGATGTTGTATTTTGTCAAAAGTTTTTTCTGCATCTTTTGAGATAATCATGTGGTTTCTGTTAGGTTTGTTGTTGAGATGATGAGTAATGCTAATAGTTTTCCTACTACTGAACCAGGCCTGCATTTCTGGTATGAATCCTACCTGATCATAATGTATTATTCTCATGATAAATAGCTGTATTCTTTTTGCTAAAATCTCATTTAAAATTTTTGCATCCATATTCATTAGAGAAATTGGTCTGTAATTTTGTTTCTCTGTTTTGTCTCTCCCTGGTTTAGGCATCAAAACAATATTTGTACCATAAAAAGAATTTGGAAGGACTCCTTCTATCCCCATTTTTCCCAGATAATCTGTATAGTATTGGAATTAACTGTTTTTTAAATGATTGATAGAATTCACTTCTTAATTCATCTGGCCCTGGAGATTTTTTCCCAGGATGTTCATTGATGGATTTTTTAATTTCTTTTTCTGAGATGGGGTTGTTGAAGTATTCAAATTCCTCTTCGGCTAATCTAAGAAATTTATATTTTTTAAAATAATCATCCTTCTCATTTAGACTGTTGAATTTATGGTCATACTGTTGGGCAAATAATTTCTAATTATTGTTTTAATTTCCTCCTCATTGGAGGTTAGTTCATCCCTTTCATTTTTAATACTGGTAATTTGGTTTTCTTCTTTCTTATTTTTAATCAAAGTGACCAAAGGTTTATCAATTTTATTGATTTTTTTCAGAAAACCAAATCTTTGTTTTATTTATTAGGTCAATAGTTTTCTTCATTTCAATTTTATTATTCTTTCCTTTTATTTTCAGTATTTCTAATTTGTTATTTACTTGGGAATTTTTAATTTTTTTCTTTTTTGAGCTTTTCCAGCTGCATGCCCAATTCATTGATTTCCTCTTTCTCTATTTTATCCATGTAGACATTCAAAGACATAAAGCTTCCCCTAAGAACTGCTTTTGCAGTGTCCCATAAGATGTGGTAGGTTGTCTCATTATTGTCATTCTGTTGAGTGAAGTTGATTGTTTCTGTGATCTGTTGTTTGACCCACTCCTTCTTTAGGATTAGATTATTTAGTTTCCAATTAATTTTTGTTCTATCTTTCCATGGTCTTTTATTACACATGCTTTTTATTGCATTATGATCTGAGAAAGATGTATTGATTCTCTCTTCCTTTCTTCATTGGATTCTGAGGTTTTTATGGCCTAGTACATGGTCAATTTTCGTATATATGCTATATACCACTGAGAAAAAGGGATATTCCTTTCTATTGCCATTCAGTTTTCTCCAGAGACCTATCATATTCACCTTATCCAGAGTTTTATGGACCTCCTTAACTTCTTTAATTTATTTTAAGTTTAGATTTATCAAGTTCAGAGAGGAGAGGCTGAGGTCCTCCACTAGTATATTTTTGCTGTCTACTTCTTCCTGTAACTCTCTTAACTTCTCCTCTAAGAATATGGATGCGATACCACTTAGTAATGATATTGCTTCATTTTCTATGGTGCCTTTTAGCAGGATATAGTTTCCTTCCTTAGATTGGATATATTTATGCTTTTGCTTTTTCTGAGATTAGGATTGCTAGCCCTGCTTTTCTTACATCGGTGGAAGCACGATATATTCTGCTCCAACCTTTTACTTTACACTGTGTGTATCCCCCCATTTCAAATGTGTTTCTTGTAAACAATATTATTGGATTATGGGTTTTAATCCATTCTGCTATCCTTCTCCGTTTTATGGGAGAATTCATCCTATTACATTCACAGTTATGGTTATTATCTGTAGCTTTCTCTCAATCCTCTTTCCCACCATTTATGCTTTTAGTTCTCCCTTCTGCTCTACAATAGAGTTTTAATTATTGACCACCACCTCCTGCAGGCTTCCTTTCCTTCTTTCAGTCCCATTCTCTTTTATTGCCCTTTACCCTTGCTACTTCTTCCCTCCGTTTTAGCCTCACCTCCCCTTTCTTTCCCCCTTCTCCTCATACTACTTATAGAGCTGGTTAGATTTATATATTTAATTAAGTTTGTTCTTCCCTCCTTGAACCAAATGAGATGAGAGTACCTCTCAATCAATGCTCATCTCCCTCCCTTTATTCCCTCTGCTATAATATAATTTTGTACTTCTTCCTGTGATGTAATTTACCATTTTCTGCTTCATCCATTTCACATTTCCTCTTACAATCCCTTAACATATTTAAACCTCCCTTTTATCATTACTTAATTTACTTTATACCCATTCCCTCTAGCTCTGTATATCCTTTGTATATTTAATTAGATAGATGGATAGATAGATAGATAGATAGATATCAAGATTAACAAAAATCATCTTCCCTTATAGGTAGGTAAACAGTTTGCCCAAATTGAGCAACAAATTTTCTTTTTCCCCTGTTTACCTTTTTATGCCTCTCTTGAGATCTGCATTTGAAGATCGAATTTTCTATTGAGTTCTGGCTTTTTTATCAGAAAGGTCTGGAAATCCCTTATTTCATTGAATATCCATCTCCTTGCCTGAAATGTTATGCTGAATTTCATTGGGTAATTGATCCTTGTTTGTAGTACCAGCTCCATTGCCTTGCAGAATATCATATTCCAATTCCTTTGATCTTTTAATATAGAAGCTGTAAGGTCCTGTGTGATCCTGATTGTAGCTCCTTAATATTTGAATGGTTTCCTTCTAACTGCCTGTAGTATTCTCTTCTTCACTTTATAGTTCTGGAATTTGGCAACAATATTTCTTGGTGTTTTCAGTTTGGGATCCCTTTTGGGAAGTGAATGGTGGATTCTTTCAATGACTATTTTGCCCTCTGGATCTAGCACTTCTGGGTAGTTTTCCTTGATGATTTCTTGGAAGATATTATCCAGACTTTTTTTTTTCATCATGGCTTTCTGGTAGGCCAATAATTCTTAAATTTTCTCTCCTGGATCTATTTTACAGGTCAGTTGTTTTTCTAATAAGATATTTTACGTTTTCTTCTAACTTTTCATTCTTTATATTTTGTTTGACTGATTCTTGATGTCTCGTAGAGTCATTAACTTCTACTTTTTCAATTCTAATTTTCTTCAAATTGTTTTCTTCAGTTAACTTTTGCATCTCCTTTTTCATCTGTCCAATTATTCCTTTTAAGCAATTATTTTCTCCAGTTAGTTTGTGTACTTCCTTTTCCATTTGTTCAATTTTCCTTTTTAAAGAGCTGTTCCCTTCAGGGAACTCTTTTTTTCATACTTTTAAAATCATTGGCCATTTTGTCTTCTATTTCCTTCTTCAGCTGTTCCAGGAGTGTTCTCTGTGCATGTGAGCAGTTCATAGTTCCTTCTAAAGTTTCATATGTATAGTCTCAATACTGACCTCTTTGGTCTTTGTGTTTTGATTCTTGTGCCCATAGAAAGATTCTATAATCTTTTCCTTCTCCCTTTGCTTCTTGCTTATGATGGTGAGGTTTTGTGTGTTGTGGCCTCTGGTTCTTTCAGGTAGATGCTAAAGAACATGGAGCTGAGCTGGCTGATATAAGAAAGCAAAGACTTGGTGAATTCTTTTTGTGTTTCCCTGGATTACCCCTGGAATTACCTTGTTAAGTGTGGGGGAGGGGTATTCTGGTCATGGGAGATCTCCTCAGCTGAGCTAGAGCAAAGGCAAGCTCAGTGCTTGGTGATACCTGCTGCCATAGTGTCTTCCTGTTTTCCCTGGAGTGCTGAGGCATCTGGGTCCTTGTGTTGGTTACCTGCACTCCCCTGGGGCTCTGGTCCTCCACCACAGTAACAAGAATATTCCTTAGTGATTTTCCTAGCCTCAGGTGCTATGACACTGTTTGCCCTTCTGCTGATCCTACTGAGCTAGGATTTTTCTGGGGAAATATGTTTTGATTTTTCAAGGTCAACAAGGGGAGAGGGAGAGATTATTTACCAATCACTCTGCCATTTTGGCTCCCAGAAGATCAAGTTAGTGACTTACAACCATTTAATCCACAGGCTGAAAATCTCAGGTGCAGCTGCTGCAGATACCTGGGCCTCCTTCTGCAGCTCTCACTCTCTATGCCCTGCTTGACTCTCACCCTGAGCTGCTTTTCTGCTGTGCTGTCACTTCCTCAGACAGCTTTGGGGCTTTCCTGCTCAACCCTGCCATGGCAGGGACACTGTGCTATGTGCTGTATGGTCCTCTATCCCCCTGGAACAGATTCTTCCTGTCGACCTTCCAGTCTGTCCTGGACTGTGAATTTGCCACACTCTGTATCTTATTGGATTCTACACCTCAAAAATTTGGTCAGATTCTCTTTTTAGATGTATCTGTGGAAGTTTGTTTAAGAGCTTAGGTGTGAAGTTGCTCTCATTCTGCCATCTTGGCTCTGACCCCCAACAAGAGTTTCTTTAACTAGAAACAGTATATGTATTTGTATTGTCAATTATTTTAATGTGATTAAAGATCTTCCACATCCATTAATGGGCGTGCCCATTAAGGGAAGTTGATTAGGGAAGATTTGTAGGAAGGCCCACACCTTTTGTTAATGAGACACTGATTCTCAAAGGTTGTGATGTCCTCTGGCTCTAAAAATGTATAAAACCTCTGAGAGTGAGGTTTAACTTTGGGGCTTACTGACTGAAAGTGTTTTGCTTAGCCAGATGAAACTCTGGGAAGTTGCTAAGGAGCCCATTGGCTTTGAATACTCAGATACTGGTACTTCCCTCTCTAGTAACTATTTATGCATGGTCAAGCAGTTGCATCTGTCTTGATTTGTGATGTATGTGTTGTGACTGCCAGACAGTTTGGAAGTTTTGTCTGCTGATTTAGATTTATCTTTATTTCCTCTGAAGTTCAGGGTGCTAGCTATTTCCACTGAAGTAAATGAATGATGCATGTGCTTGATTAAAGAGATTGTTCACCCTTCAAAAATTGCCTTTTCTCTTATAAATGCAGATCTAAGAACTTGTGATGACCATTCCCCTATGTATATAGGCGTGCTGACTGTTGCACCCTCTAGGCCCTTAAGTGCAGCCCTTTGAAGGAATCCACACTTAAAGTGAAGTATGCACAGTTTTATAGCCCTTTGGACAAATTACTCTCCAAAGTGGTTGGATCAGTATTCAACTCGGCCAACAATGCATTAGGGTTCCAATTTTTCCCCCATTTTCTGCAGCATTTATCATTTTCCTTTTGTGTCTTATTAGTGGATCAAATAGGTGTGAGGTGGTACCTCAGAGTTGTTTTTATTTGCTTTTCTCTAATCAATAGTGATATAGAACTTTTTTTTAAATCACTATAGATAGCTTTAATTTCTTCCTCTGATAACTGCCTGTTTATATCCTTTAATCTTTTATCCATTGGGAAATAACTTGTATTTTCAAAAATTTGATTCAATTCTCTCTGTATTTTAGAAATGAGGTGTTTATCAGAGACACTAGCTGTAAAGATTCTTCTCTTTCTCTTTTTCTTCTAATCTTTTCTGCATTGACTTTGCTTGTGCAAACCTTTTATAATTTAATGTAGTCAAAACTATCAATTTTGCATTTCATAATGTTCTCCAGACCGTTTTCAAAATGATTACATAATACTTTCTTGGTATGATTTTTCCATCTCTTCTTAGATATGCACAAACTGTTCTTGTGCTATATTGACAACTCTAAAAGAATTGAGTTCAACATTGTTACTACTCAAAACTTTGAGCATATTTGCTCATTCCCTAGAAATAGTTCATTTAAAAATGATATTACTGTTTTCCACAGTATTCCTTCTTTTATATATTTATTATTATCATGATTCACAAGATTCATAACAAAATGGGAAAATAACAAAAATGTGCATGTGTGCTTAAATACCCTATAATGTCATAACATTCTTTTCATTCTTAAAAAAAAAACCTTTTAAGTTGATAATTGTGACCAATAATGCACATATAAGGTGCCTCTATTTGCCAAGGAATACTTCATATGGCAATCATAATTTACATCTCGATGAATATTCCAGGGAAAGAAAAGAAGAAAAGAGAAGAGAGAAGGGAAAATTGAATCTACTTTTTTACCTTGTCATTTTCACAAATCTCAAGTCTATTCATAATCAACATTATGAAATACAAAATGATAAAATATCTTTTTCTCTCAAGTTTAAGGAAAACAAAGCAGCATTGTAAATATTTTGATTTATTATATTTGTATGGATGACAGCACCTTATCCCAGTTTGAGGAATCGTTGTGATGAAAGCTCTAGCCTACCCTGAGTAAAGTTTGGGCATAGAAGCATTGTTAATATCATACTATAAACAGATAATGCTGAATCCCTTCCTGGCTTCTAAAGGACAGTTTTATGAGACTATATGGAATATTTGGAAATTTATCTTAAAGATGTATTTGTGTTTATTTCTCTTGTGAATATATTTATGAATCCTGGTAAAATTAAGAAATATTTTTTGGAATAATTTTGTGTACATATCTTTGCTCTCTAAAGACTGAGTGTTGGTATGTGAAAATTTTTGCATATTGGTTTTAAGGTGCTAGATTATAAAAGAAAATCACTTCTTTCTTTTAGTGTTTGGGTTAGATTAATTCATTTTAAAGATCACTAAATATGCATTGATTTACCAGTACCTTGTATGTTATGTATTGAATTATGTCATATTTTGCTCATGTAAACATTTTATTAATGTCATTTGATAAAAATGGTCAGGATTCCATACCTTATTCTTGGAAAACAGTCTTTAAAATGTCCTTTATAAAGCAAAAGACTGAGCAAGTTAGTGGACACAAAAAGAAAGCCTGGTTTCATTGAAGTTAGAGCTTTGGACTGCATTTCAGAAAGCTATGCCTGCCTTATTTGAATCTTGACCCATTCGTTGATTTGGAATGAAACTGGCAAGATATCTGACATGTACCTTTTTTTCAGGAAGCATTATCTTTTAGAGAACAGGGAGCTAGATTTGGAGTCAGGAAGACTGAGGTTCAGATCCCACTTTGATCCTTATAAGCTATGTCACCCTTGTAATGTCATTTGAGCTCTCTCTGCCTCAACTTGCTCATCAGGTGGGGGAAGGACTTGGTGGGCCCTGGCTTCCTTTTCTAATCTACATCTCTTATCTTATGTTCCTATGAGCATCTGTAAAAGGTAGCCATTGATAAGATTAAACAGAACGGGTAAAGAAGAGTCTCATTATTTTTTGTTTACAAAGTTAGATGCCATTGATTGTAGACACATCTTTCTTGTTCTTTTATGAAGTATTTTGGAAGTCCATTCAGTCTGAAGAATAAAATCAGTTAGCCCCAGGAATATTCATATAGTGGAAACAAACGTACTAAGATAAATGTATTGTAACATAATGCTCCTTTGGTAAGAAAATCGTCTTGGAGATAAAGAAATGACTAAAAATCACAAATCTTATATTTATTGGAAGTGGTCTCTTTTTTAAAATAGAAATGTATTGATTCAAAGGTCTCAATTTCTTTATAAAAATAAATTAAACTTTATTCAAATTGACAAAAAAATAATTTCTCCATTCCTCCTATCCCTTCTCTATCATAGGAAAGAAGGAAAGGAAAAGAAAGGAAAGGAAAGGAAAGGAAAGGAAAGGAAAGGAAAGGAAAGGAAAGGAAAGGAAAGGAAAGGAAAGGAAAGGAAAGGAAGGGAAGGGAAGGGAAGGGAAGGAAAGGGAAAGGAAGGGAATGGGAAAAGGAAGGGAATGGGAAAAGGAAAGGAATGGAAAATGAAAGGAATGGGAAAATGAAAGGAAAGCAAAGAAAGAAGGGAAGGAAAGAGGGAAGGGAACAGAGAAATATAAGAAAGGACAAGAAAACAAAAGATAAATCTTTGGAAAAATATGCATAATCCAAGAAAAGATTTCTGCATTAAATTGGTCTCAATTTCTAAATATTGAAGATATACAGTTTTCATAAATATGGTCTGAAAAAGCACATAAGTTGTATTGGTTAAATACTACATTTATTTAGTGGATATGGATTTAATCTTGGAATAAAGAAGATCTAGGCATGCATATCACTTCTAACATCTACTGATTATGTGACCGTGGACAATCACTTAATCTCTCAGCTCCGCTTTGTACCTCTATGTTGTTATGAATCACCTGACTAGAAACTGAAAGTTTCCACCAACTTATCAGTAATAACTTATTGAAATGCCATTGAAATCATAGACCAGTCCAAGTAAAAGAAAAAAAAAACTGTATCACCTGGTAACTCTGCAATAATCTATGCTATATTTAGGGTAGTACTGGAGCTGGAGCCAATTATTAAATTTATAGCGTGAGCATTTAAGCCTCAGGAATCTATAATCGCTGCCAATCAGGGTTTGAATTTATTATTTTATTAATTGTCTAAGGTTATGAAACTATTAATAATGTAGATGAAACTTAAAAGGGTTTCTATATTTTTCCCCTCAGAGAACCTGGTTGTTCAACAGCACAACTCTATATTCCTCTATAAACATAGAGTTCTGAAAGTTACCAAACTGTATTTGTGGCTAAGCAACAGGTGTGTGCACTTGACTCCTTCGGAGTTTCAATAAACTGTTCCTGACTTGAGGGTCTGTTAGTAAGCTGGAAAGCTGTTGGTTTAGAATAATAAAACAGTAACCTTCCATTGGAGCTATTGTCCTAATTATTTCTTTGCAAGCTACAAACTGGGAGAGAAGTTGAGATGACAATTGTCCCTCTCCTGGGATCTGAGCCACATAGCTAGTGTTGAGTTCTCAGCTTCTTTCTGACTAAATACCTAGCCTTATATCTGATACTGCTTCTGACTCAAGAAAACCACCTTCCGGGCATCTCAGTCTGCCCTCAATATATGCCCTTGAGGTGGGTTGTATATAACTCTTCATATTTGTTCCTACACCTTGCGAATTATTGATGACTTTATTGAGGTTAGGTATCTCATTTTATCTGGTACATAGATTTAATTCTCTTCTAGTTTCTAAGACCTGGAACGATCTCCATGGCATGTTCCCAGCCAGAACATGACCCAGTGTATACAGACTGCTCTGTCTATCTCTGCTGCTCTGCGTTGAATGAGTAGTTCTCTTATTTTTTCTTGGGTTTGGTCTGGTGATTTTTTTTTTTGAAACTTTATTTATTTTTAGTTTTCAGCCTTCATTTCTGCAAGATTTTGAGTTCTAAATTTTCTCCCCATCTCTCCCCACCCCACACCCCAAGATGCCATACATTCTGATTACTCCTTTACCCAATGTGCCCTCCCTTCTATCACACCCTTCCCTTCACTTATCCCCATCTTATCTTTTCTTGTAAGGCAAGATAGATTTTTATACCCGATTAGTTGTATTTATTTCCCAGTTGCATGCAAAAACAATTCGCAACACTCATTCCTAAAACTTTGAGTTCCAACTTCACTCCTTTCCTCCCTCCCATCCCCACTGAGAAGGCAAGCAATTCAATATAGGCCATACATGTGTAGTCATGTAAGACTTCCATAATAGTCATGTTGTGAAAGATTCACTATGTTTCCATCCATCCTATCCTTTTCCCCATTTATTCTATTCTTTCTTTTGACTTTGTCCCTCTCCAAAAATGTTTATATCTAATTATGCTCTCCTTACATTTGCCCTCCCTTCATCATTCCTCCCCACACCTCACTTATCCCCTTCTCACCCATTTTCCTGTACTGTAAGATAGATTTTCATACCAACTGAGTGTGCATCTTATTGCCTCCTTAAGGGAAATGTGATGAAAATAAGCTTCACTTTTCCCTCTCACCTCCCCCTCTTTTTCCCTCCATTGAAAAAGTTTTTCATGTCTCTTCTATGAGAGATAATTTGCCCCATTCCATTTATCCCTTTCTCTTCCCAATATATTCCTCTTTCATCCCTTAATTTTATTGTTTAGATATAATCCCTTCCTATTCAACTTACCCTCTTCCTTCTGTCTATACATATATGTAATCTCTCCAACTATCCAAATATGGAGAAAAGTTTCATGACTTACAAATATTATCTTTCCACGTAGGAATGTAAGCAGTTAAACTTTAGCAAGTTCCTTATGATTTCTCTTTTTCTGTTTACCTTTAATGATTCTCTTGATTCTTGTGTTTGGAAGTCAAATTTTCTGTTCAGCTCTGGCCTTTTAATCAATAATGCTAGAAAGTCCTCTATTTCATTGAATGACCATTTTTCTCCTGAAATATTATACACAATTTTGCTGGGCAGGTGATTCTTGATTTTAACCCTAGTTCCTTTGACTTCCAAGACCCTCAGTTCCTTAATGTAGAAGCTGCTAGAACTTGTGTTATCCTTATTGTATTTCCATAATACTCAAATTGATTTTTCTGGCAGCTTGCAATATTTTCTCTTTGACCTAGGAACTCTGGAATTTGGCTACAATATTCCTAGGAGTTTTCCTTTTGGGTGTGTCTCAGGAAGTTATCAG
The DNA here is from genome assembly GCA_023548195.1 of Bettongia penicillata ogilbyi. NCBI lineage: Eukaryota > Metazoa > Chordata > Mammalia > Diprotodontia > Potoroidae > Bettongia > Bettongia penicillata. Next base: position 7,339,675 of record JAJHZJ010000237.1, on the reverse strand, counting down.
TGGATACTTTCAATATTTACTTTACCCCCTGGTTCTAGAATATCAGGGCAGTTTTCCTTGGTAAATTCACAAAAGATGATGTATAGGTTCTTTTTTTGATCATGGCTGTCAAGTAGCCCCATAATTTTTAAACTGTCTCCCCTGGATCTATTTTCCAGGTCAGTTGTTTTTCCAATGAGACATTTCACAGTCTTCAGTTTTTCATTCTTTTGGTTTTGTCTTGGTTTCTCATAAAGTCATTAGCTTTCATCTGCTCCATTTTAATTTTTAAAGAGCTATTTTCTTCAGTGAGCTTTTGAACCTCCTTTTCCATTTGGCTAATTCGGCCATTTAAAGCATTATTTTCCTTATTGACTTTTTGGACCTCTTTTACCATTTGAGTCATTCTATTTTTAATGGCGTTATTTTCTTCAGCATTTTTGGGGTATTTTTTACCAGACTGTTGACTCGTGTTTTCATGATTTTCTTGCATTGCTCTCACTTTTCTTCCCAACTTTTCTTCCACCTCTCTTACTTTATTTTCAAAATCCTTTTTGAGCTTTTCCATAGGCTGAGACTATTGCATATTTAATTTGGAGGTTTTGGATGTGGAATCTTTGACTTTCATATCTTCCTCTAATGGTTCAAATTGTTCTTCCTCATCTGAAAGGATGGAAGAAAATACCTGTTCACCAAGAAAGTGAACTACTATTTTTTCCCCTTTTGGGGCAGGAGTGCAGTTGGCGATATTAGGATAGACCTTCAGGGAAACTGTTCTTTGAGACTGTGCTCATTATCATCCAGAATGGCTCTTCATGCCCCCCAGATGTTGTTGTCTCTGTGAGCCAAACAAGAGAATTACAGAAAACAAGGGATAGGTAAAATAGATGTTCCTAGACTTAAGACTGATTTAATCATCCTGATTGATTTAATCACTGGGACAGGAGATGAGCAGAATATCACAAAGACTTTGTAGATTCTGTCTATATAAACCCTAACCCTCAGATCAATAAATGGAATTGGTCTATCTTTTTCCACCTCCTGTGACTCTTTTCTTTCAACCACATCACCAAGCCATGTAGGGACGTGGGCCGTCTGCTACACTTTTTGGGCATTTTCCCAGCCAGTTACTTGACTTTTCAATCTTTTGTCCCCTGTGGAGGGTATACTCTGGAGACCTATAAAGTCTCAGTTCCTCTAGGGTAGCACAATTAAGGGAGAGGAGTGTACTCCTTTCTTGGTATGTGTTCTGGTCTGGGAGCAACCAAAAGCACTCTTCTGCTGAGCATCTGCAAGTAGGACTCCTTCTCCAGAGCTTCCACCAGCTCCACCAGCCAGAGCACCTCCTCATCCCAGGACTGCCACTCAGGGCTGAGATTCAAATCAGTGGCTCAATTCCTCCACAGTCTTTAGGCTGAGGGCTCCAAAAATGGATGCTATTGCCTGGAGCCAGGGCTAGGGCAGGACTCTGCCCCCTTTTCACTCAGGTGAAAGAGCTTTCTCGCTGATCTTTGAAGCTGTCTTTGGCACTTGTGTGTTGAAAAATCTTGGAACCTCAGCTGCTGCACCTCAGCGATTCTGCTACATGAAGCCTCCTCCCATCCTGTCAGTGCTGAGCTTTGACAAGGCTGGACAGCACTCCATACACTGTGCTCTGCTCCAAGCCCAGTGGATAGACCTTTCCTGTCACCTTCCAGGCTGCCTTGGGCTAGAAATCTCTTTCACTCTGTCATTTTGTGACTTCTGTTGCTCTAGAATTTGTTTAGAGTCATTTGTACAGGTATTTTATGAGCTATGGGAGGAGAGCTACAGCAGTTCCATCTTTCTACTCCACCATCTTGGCCTTGCTCCCCACCTCCACCTTGTCTGGAGATTTTTTTGATCTATTTAAGGGATTTTTTTTTGAGGAAATTTTTGCTATACATCTTTTTACTCCATAATCCTGTCTCTGCCTCTTTCCATGATCTTTCAGTTATCGGGAGACAAATTTTAGGATAGACATTGATATATTGGAGCATGTCTAGAGAATGAGAACAAAGATAATAAGTGGATTAGAGACTGTTTCATATGAAAATTAGATGGAAGAACATAGAATTTATAGACTGGAGAATGGAAGTATAGATGGAACATAATGGAATTCAACACAGCACAGATGAACATATAATGGACTGGGAGACAGGATTCTAGAGTTTCAGCTTGCCTTTGCCACTAATGAAATTTCGTAGTCTTTGGCTGCCTTATTTCTAAAATGAAGGGACTAGAATCTTTTAGAACTATAATGTTCTGTGATAGCTGACTTCAAATATTTGAAACATTTTCATGTGGAAGTTGGTTTGGTATCCCTACCTAAAGTATCTCCTCACTTCAGTCCATCCTCCAATCACCCATGAAATTCATCTTCCTACAATGCTGGTCTGAACATGTTAGTCCCCTATTCAACTAAGTGTAATGGTGAGTCATCATCGGTCATCCTGATCTATACATTGCCACTGGACTCAGAGTCTCTGGAGGATAAAATGAGACTGGTGACTTCGTACAACTCTCCATCACTTAAATCCAATTGACTTGCATGCCATGGCATCACCTGATGTCATGGTCCTCTTCAATAAAGAAGGACAAATAACAATCTGTGAGTAGTAAAAGCTATCTTCCCTTCCTTTCCCTTTCCCTTATTTCTAAAATATATAGAGAACTGTGTCAAATTTATAAGAATACAATTCATTCCCCAGTTGATAAATAGTCAAAAGATATGAAAAGGCAGCTTTAAGAGGAAGAAATTAAAGCCATTTATAGTCATATAAAAAGATTCATGTTTCAGCTTTGTGATAATCACAACTGTAAAGAGGAGTAAAATGGGTTGTACAGGAGTTAATGGAGACTTTCTTAGTGCATATCTTCAAATGTTATGTACAGGTTAAGCTGTACAGCCTTGAGTTCCTTAAATTTATTTTTATTTTAAATATCCTTTTGCCTGATATTAATGTATACATTTTTCAAATATATAAATAGTTTCAATATATAAATACCACATAACATATACCTTCTCCAATTGGTTGTCTCAGCAGTTGTCATGGATTCACGAATTCAATCAGCATATGTAGTGTAACCATTATTGTAACTTTTGTTCAGTCTTTCTTCAGTCATGAAGTTTCTGGAAGTTTCATGACTGAAGAATCTGAGAGTAATCCATCTAAGAGTATAAAACTTGTAAACAAATATTTCAAGAATGAAACTCACAGTTTTTAAAAATGGTAAATATCCTGTAGGGCTAATGTCACTAAAAATTCTTCTTAGTATGGTTGGAAAACTCATTTACCTTTTAGAAAAAAATAAAGACATTGACACAAAGTAACAGCAAGCACCCTGATATTCATAAGACTGCCTGCTATCAGGTTCTTAGATCTGCTTTTCTAAGGAAAGTAACCTTAAAAGATGTAAACAATCTTATTTTAATCAGGCACATATATCATATACTTAGTTCAGGTGAAAAAATCAGGACCATGAACTTCAGAGAAAATACAAACAGAAATTAAAAGCAGAAATTACAAACAGAAAGAACAACAGACAGGGCTTCCAACTACCTCACTATAGATAATACATACGTTGTTTTCAGAGAAAGAAGCACCAACATCAGAATTTTCAAAGCTAGGATCTCCTTATGGGCTACCCAGAGTCTCATCTGGTACACCAACCATCTTCCAGAAACTAAGCCCCAAAAGCCAAATCTCAACTCAGAGTATATATACATCTCTCAGAGCCAGAGGGCATGATCCAGTGTCTTCCTTCATGCGAAATAATCCTCCCCTAATCAAGCTTCCCTCAATAGCCTGACCTGAGCTTTAATAATGGGTGGGGAAGATTATTAACTCCCATCACACAGTACAAAAATATGGCAAAATTTAAGCACCAACATTTAAAAACCTTTCTGATAAAATGCATTTTTTTCTAATTTTCTAATGTAATATTCTTACTTTTATGTGTATTTAAATTGTGTGTGTGTATTCATTGTGTTTGTGAGATATAGATATTTCTCTGCTTGCCTTATAAAATCTTTCAAGTTAGGTAGGTTTTTCCCTATCTTATTTCATTTGATGCACACAACAGGACTATGAGTACATAATGCAAATTTCATTTAATTTTTAATAATTTATTTGTTTTCAGTTTTCAGCAATTACTTCGATAAGTTTTAAATTTATCTCCTTATCTGTTCCCGCCCCTTCCTGTGATGGCATGCAATCTTATATGGGCTCTATGCTTACATTGTTATTAAACATATTTTCACATTTGTCATGTTGCATAGAAGAATTAAAATGAATGGGAGAAATCATGAGAAAAAACAAAACAAAGCAGAAAATAATCTGTTTTATTCTGAGTTCTAACTCTAATTCTTTCTCTGGATGTGGATGACATTTTGCATCAAGGGTCCTTTGGAAATGTTTAAGGTCTTCACATTGCTGTGAAGGGCTAATTCTATCAGAAACATTCCTTGCACACTGTGGCTGTTACTGTGTGTACTGTTCCCCTGGTTCTGCTCATTTCACTCAACATTAGTTCACATAAGTCTTTCCAGGTTTTTCTGAAGTCCACCTGTTCATCGTTTTCATTACATTCATATACTACAATTTGTTCAGTCATTGCCGAATTATGGGCATCCCCTCAATTTTCAGTACTTGAGTACCACAAAAAGAGCTTCTATAAATATTTTTGTAAGTTTGGGTCCTTTTCCCATTTTTATGATCTCTCTGTGATACAGAACTACAAAAGGCATTGGGGATCAAAGAGTATGCATATTTTTATAGCCCTTTGGGCATATGTCCAAATTGCCCTCCAGAATAATTGGGTAGGCTCACAGCTCCACCAATAATGAATTACTGTTCCAACTCTCCCACAAATTCTCCAACTTTTATCATGTTAGATACGTGTGAGGTGGTACCTCAGAGTTGTTTTGACTTGCATCTCTCTAATCAGTAGTGATTTAGAGCATTTATTTCATATGACTATTGATAGTTTTAATTTCTTCCTATGAAAACACCTGTTCATATCCTTTGACCATTTATTAATTATGGAATGGCTTGTATTCTTGCAAATTTCACTCAATTCTTTATATATTTTAGAAATGAGGCCTTTATCACAGACACTAGTTGCGAAAATTCTTTCCCAGTTTTCTGCTTCCTTTCTAACCTTGGTTGTGTTGGCTTTGTTTGTACAAGACCTTTTCCACTTAATGTAATTAAAATTATCCACTTTGTATTTCATAATGAATTCTATCTCATTTGGTCATAAATTTCTCCATTCTCCATAAATCTGACAAATAAACTATTGCTTGCTTCCATAATTTATTTATAGTATCAGCCTTTATACCCAAATCCTGTACCCATTTGGACATTATTCTGATATTGATGGCAGACATTGGTCTATGTTTCTACCACATTATTTTCCAATTTTCCCAATAGTTTCTGCCAAACACTGAATTCTTATCCCAGAACCTGGAGTCCTGGGGTTTATCAAACAGTAAGCTGTTATAATTATCAAATACTGTGTCTTGTGAATCTAACCTATTTTGCTGATCTATCCAACTATCTTTTAGCCAGTACCAAGTGGTTTTGATGATTGCTGCTTTATAATACAATTTGAGGTCTGTTATAGCTAATCTGTCTTCCCTGGCACTTCTTTTCATTAATTTCCTTGATATTCTGGACCATTTGTTCTTCCAGATGAATTTTGATAATATTTTTTTTTAGCTCTAGAAAATAACTCTTTTGGTAGTTTCATTGGTAAGGCACTGAGTAGGTAAATTATTTTAGGTAAAATTGTCATTTTTATTTTATTACCTAGATCTACCCACAAGCAACTAATGTTTTTTTTTCATTTATTTACATCTGTCTTTATTTGTGTGAAGTGTTTTTGTAATTGTGTTCAAATATTCCCTGGGTTTGTTTTGGCAGGCATACTTCCAAATATTTTAGCATCTACTGTAACTTTAAGTGGAATTTCCCTTTCTATCTCTTGCTGTTGGGCTTTGTTAGTAATACATAGAATTGCAGATGATTTTTGTGGGTTTATTTTGTATCCTGCACCTTTGTCAAAGTTCTTTATTATTTCAAATAGTTTTTTACTTGATTCTCTACGATTCTGTAAGTATATAGTTATATCATTTGCAAAGAGTGATAAATTAGTTTCTTCTTTGTCTATTCTAACTCCTTCAATTTCTTTTTCATCTCTTATTGCCAAAACTACCATTTCTAGTACCATATTGAATAACAGTGGTGATAATGGATATCCTTGTTTCACCCCTGATCTTACTGAAAATGCATCTAACTTCTCCCCATTGCATAAAATGTTTACTTATGGTTTTAGGTAGATGTTACTCATTATTTTGAGGAAGGCTCCATTTATTCCTAAACTCTCCATTTTTAAAAAATAGAAATGGGTATTGTATTTTGTAAAAGCTTTGTCTGCCTCTAGTAAGATAACCATATTTTTTCTGTTAGTTTTATTGTTGGTATGGTCAATAATGCTGAGAGTTTTTCTGGTATTGAACCAGCCTGCATTCCTGATATAAATCCTACATGATCAAAGTGTATTATTCTCTTGATAAGCTGCTGTAATCTTTTTGCTAATATCTTATTTAAAATTTCTGCATCTATATTCATTAGGAAAATTGGCTTATAATTTTCTTTCTCTATTTTGTCTCTTCCCAGTTTAGGTATCAGCATCCTATTTGTGTCATAAAAAGAATTTAGTAGGACTTCTTCACCAATTTTCCCAAATAGTCTGTATAGTATTGGAATTCATATTCTTTAAATGTTTCATAGAATTCATTTGTTAATTCATCTGGCCTTGGGGATTTTTTTTTTTAGAGAGTTCATTTATGTCATGTTCAATTTCTTTTTCTGAGATGAGGTCAAGTTCTTTACTTCCTCTTCTGTTAATCTGGGCAGTTAATATTTTTGCAAATATTCATCCATTTCCCTAAGATTGCCAAATTTGTGGTCATACAGTTGAGCAAAATAATTTCTAATTATTGTTTTAATTTCTGCTTCATTGGAAATGAGTTCACCCCTTTTTAATTTTCTATACCGGTAATTTGGTTTTCTTCTTCAAAATCAAATTGATAAAAGGTTTATTGATTTTGTTGCTTTTTTCATAAAGTCAGCTCTTACTTTTATTTACTCATTCAGTAGTTTTCTTAATTTCAGTTTTATTACTCTCTCCTAAAGTTTTTAGTATTTCTAATTCGGTATTTAATGAGGGATTTTCACTTTGTTCTTTGTTAGCTGTTTCAGTTGCATGCCCAATTCATTTATCTCCTCTTTCTCTATTTTATTCATGTAAGCATTCAGAGACATACAACTTCCCCTAAGAACTACTTTCTCTGCATCCTGTAAGTTTTGGTCAGTTCTCTTGTTAGTGTCATTCTCTTGAATGAAATTATTGATTGTTTCTTTGATTTGTTGTTCGACTCTTTCTTTAGGATTACATTATTAACTTTCCAATTAATTTTAGTCTATCTTTCCATGTCCCTTTATTACACATAATTTTATTATATCATGATTTGAAAAGGATTCATTGACTATCTCTGCCTTTCTGCATTGGATTGTGAGTTTTTGTGCCCTAATACATGGCCAATTTTTTTGTGTGTGCCATGTACCACTAAGAAAATGGTATATTCCTTTCTATCCCTGAACGTTTCCCTAGAGGTCTATCATATCTACCTTTTCTAGAATTCTATTCACCTCCTTAACTTCTTATTTATTTTGAGATTAGATTTATCAAGTTCAGAGAGGAGGAGGTTGAGGTACTCTACTAGTATAATTTTGCTGTCTATTTCTTCCTGTAACTCCCTTAACTTTTTCTAAGAATTTGGATGCTACACCACTTGGTGCATTTATATTTAGTAATGACATTATTTCATTTTCAATGATGCCTTTTTTTGCAGGATGCAGTTTCCTTCCTTATAACTCTTTTGACTAGATCTGTTTTTGCTTTTGCTTTATCTGAGATTGGGATGGCTATCCTTGCTTTTGTTATTCATCAGCTGAAGGATAATATACTCTACTCTAGTCTTACCTTTACCCCATGCATATCTCCCTGTTACAAATGTGTTTCTTGTTGTAATAGCAATTTAAATGGAAATATCTTTCTCATTTATTAATAGGCTTATGTGACCTGCTTGAATCACCTGGAGGCCTAAGGCACATGTAGTGGGAGGAGCTTACTGAGCAGGCAGAACAAGAAGGGAGGAGCAAAATCTGGAGAGAATGAGTGAGCATGGTCAATGAAGAGGAGAGAGGACACAGGCAGGCAGGCAAGGAAAGGTTCAGACTTGTGAGGGTTTTCATGTGAGAAGACCCTTGGCAAAGCCTTTAGCAGGGAGACTTGGGAATGGCTTTGCCCCCTAAAGTGATCATGTTTATTAAATTCTTGGTCACTGTGACAGATTTTGCTTTCTGGTTCTGGAATTTGGCTTTCTGGTGTCTAAATGAATGTTTTTCTTCTGCCTTCTTTATGCAGTCTTTTATTATTTGTGATTGCGAAATATAATAGCATATTCATAGTCACCACCAGTGCTGTGAATATTGCCTTGACTATACACTTTTAAACAACATATTGTAGGATTATGATTTTTAATCCGTTTTACTAACTACATCCATTTTATGGAAGAGCTCTTCCCTATGACATTCAAAGTTATGATTACTATCCATGTCTTTCTCTCCATCCAACCCCCCCCCTTTATGCTTTAATTTCTCTCTTCCCCCACTTTCATCCACCCCCTCTCTCAGTCTTCTCTCCCTTCTTTCAGCCCCCCTTTTTTTTCCCTTGCTACTACTTCCCTCCCTTCTAACCACACCTCCCTTTTCTTTCCCCTTTCCCCACTTATTGCCTGTAGGGCAAGTTAGATTTTACTTAACTGAATATGTCGTTCTCTCCTTGAACTTAATACAATGGGAGAAAAGTTCAACAATGCTAATCTCCCTCCCTTCTTTCTCTCTGCTATATGTTTTTGTGCCTCTTCATGTCATATAATTTACCCTTTTCTACCTCCTCCTTTCCTCTTCTTCCATTACAATCCCTTCATACTTTTTAATTACTTTTTAAAATCTTCATATCAGTTAATATATACCCACTCCCTCTATCTATCTGTCTATCTATCTATATGTCTATCCATCTATCCATCCATCTATCTATCTATCTATCTATCTATCTATCTATCTATCTATCTATCATCTATGTATCTATCTATTTATCCATCTATATCCCTTTTAAATGTGATAATAAATATACAGTTCTCAAGGTTAACAACTATCATCTTCCCTTATAGGAATGTAAACCCAAACATATTGGATAACATTTTTTCCCTGTTTATCTTTTTATGACTCTTGAATCTTGTATTTGAGGAAATTTTCTATTAAGCTCTGGTGTTTTCATCAGGAAGGTCTGGAAATCCCTTATTTCATTGAAGATCCATCTCCTTGCCTGAAAGATTATGCTCAATTTTGCTGGGAATTGATCCCTGGTTTAAGTCCAAGATCCTTTGCCTTACAGAATATCATATTCCAGTTTCTCTGATCTTTTAATGTTGTAGCTGCCGTGTCCTGTGTGAACCTGACTATAATTTCTCGATATTTGAATTGTTTCTTTCTGGCTGCTTACAATATTTTCTCCTTAAGCTGATAATTCTGGAATTTGCCAACAGTATTTCTTGGCATTTTCAATTTGGGACCCCTTTCAGGAGGTGTTTGGTGGATTCTTTTAATGACTATTTTGCCTTCTGGATGTAGGACTTCAGGACAGTTTTTCTGATGATTTCTTGGAAGATATTGTCCAGGCTCTTCTTTTCATCATGGCTTTCCAGTAGACCAATAATTCTTAGATTTTTTCTCCTGGATCTGTTTTCCAGGACACTTGTTTTTCTAATTCGATATTTTACATTTTCTTCTATCTTTTCATTCTTTCCATTTTATTTGACTGATTCTTGATGCCTCATAGAGTCATTACCTTCTACTTACCCAATTCTAACTTTTAACAAATTGTTTTATTCATTTAGCTTGTGTACTTTTTTTTCCATTCATCCAATTTTTCCATGTAACTATTTTTTTGCATTTTTCTAATTTTTATTTTTTATTTATTTTCAGTGCTCTAACATCACTTCCATATATCTTAGATGTTTTCCCTTCCCTCTTCCTCCTTCCCTGCTACCTTCCTACTCTCTCTCTGAGATGGCATACAATTTTATATTGGTTCTACACATACATTCCTATTAAATACATTTTCACCTTGTCATGTTGCATAGAATAATTAAATTGAACGGGAGAAATCATAAAACAAACCAAAACAGAATGCAAAAGAAAATGATTCTGTTTCATACTTCAATCAAAATCCATAGTTATTTTTCTGAATGTGGAAGGCATTTTGACTTGAGACCATTGAGAATTTTTTAACTTCTTGCATTCCATTGAAGTACTAGGTCTACCAGAAAAAATCCTCACACAATGTGGTTGTTGCTGGGTACAAAGTTCTCCTGGTTCTGCTCCTTTCACTCAGCATTAGTTCATATAAGTCCTTCCAGGCCTCTCTTGAAGTCTTCCTGCTCATAATTTCTTATAGCACAATAGTGTTCCATTACATTCATATACCACAGTTTATTCAGCCATTCCTTAATTGATGAACATCCTCTTTATTTTCAGTTTTTGGCCACCACAAAGAGAGCTACTGTGAATATTTTTGTACATGTGGGGCCCTTTCCCATTGCTGGGTCAAAGGATATGCATATTTTGTGGCCCTTTGGCCATAGCTCCAAATTGCTCTCCTGAATAGTTCGATGAGTTCACATCTCCGTCAACAATGAATTAGTGTTTCAACTTTCCCACATCTTCTCCAACATTTATCGTCTACCTGTTTTTGTCATGTTAGCCAATGTGATGGATGTGATGTGTCTCAGAGTTGTTTGGATTTGCACCTCTCTAATCAATAGTGAGTTAGAGCATTTTTTCATATGGCTATAGATATCTTTAATTTCTTCCTCTGAAAATTGTCTGTTTATATCCTTTGGCCATTTATCAATTGGGGAATGACGTGTATTCTTGTACATTTGACTCAGTTCTCCATATATTTTAGAAATGAGACGTTTGTCACAGACACTAGTGGCAAAAACTCTTTCCCAGTTTTCTGCTTCCCTCTTAATCTTGGTTGCGTTGGGTTTGGTTGTGCAAAAACTTTTCTGCTTAATGTAATCAAAATTATTCATTTTGCACTTCATAGTGTTTTCTATCTCTTGTTTAGTCAAAAATTCTTCCCTTCCCCATAAATCTGATAAATACATTATTCCTTGCTCCACTGATTTGTTTATAGTATCAGTCTTTATGCCTTGATCATGTATATATTTGAACTTTATTCTTGTGTACAGTGTTAGGCATTGATCCATATCTAGTTTCTGCCACACTGCTATCCAGTTTTCTCAGCAATTTCTGTCAAACAATGAGTTCTTATCCCAGAAGCTGCGATTCCAGTTAAATTTTGTACCTTCTTATTCCTTTGACCAATTTCACTTTTTAAGGAACTGTTCTGTTCAATGAATTTTTTTTTTCATTTTGTCAGTTGTATTTTTAAAATGCGTAAATAATTCTTTTTTTCTGTCTCTCTAATTTAGCTTTTAAAATGCTTCTTGAGCTCTTCCAACAATGCTCTTTGGACTTGAGACCAGTACATATTTCCTTTTCAGTTTTTAGATGTGAGTACAATATCAATGCTTTCCTCTTCTGAGTTCATATTTTGCTCTTCCCTGGCCCACATCATAAGATTTTATGATCTTTCCTTTTTCTGATTTGCTTCTTGTTCATGGTGATAGTCTTTTTTCTGACTTTTAAAGTAAATTTCTACTTCTGGGACACAGGGAACTCTATTTCACATTTCTTATGCTTGGAGTTTGGGACCTGATTTCTGTGTTTGTGTGTGGTTTCTTTCTTTCAGCTAGAAGCTGTATAATGCTATAGCTTACCTGTTGCTGAGCTGGCTGGTGTGTGCCAAGCCCCAGGCCAGGTGAAGTCTTTGTAAATTTTCCCAAGGTAACACTAAAGGTGTGAGGAGTAGGGGTAGGATGGTGTGGCTTTGAGAGGTTTCCAACTTCCCCTAAGTCTGTGCTACAGCATAGACATGCTCAGCAGCTAGTAAACCCCATCTGCACTGGTATCTAACCAATTCCTCTGGCTGTGCTAAAGCATGCCTGGTACCTGCTGTTTTTGCTCACCAGCTCCACCCCATTGGGGTTCAGGCTTTTCTACTGGTCCATGTTGGTGGTTCTCGCTGGGATGCTTCCTCTCCTGCACTGTTTCCCTTCAGCCACAGGAAAAGAGACTTCCTGGTGATGTCTCTAGTCTGGTGAGCTGAAAGACTGTTTAGCCCTTCTGTTTGGTCCACTATTTCAAGATTTTTCCTGAGAGAATATTCTCTGGGGTTTCTTTTAGGTCAACAAGGAGAGCATGAGAGCATTTACAGTTTACTTCACCATCTTGGCTCTCAGAAGTTCAAGTAGATGACTTGCGAACATTTAGTTTGTAGTCTGATAGCCCCAGAACTAGCTGCTGCTGCTACCAGGGGCCTGTGTTTCACTCTCATTCGGTTCTGCTGGACTCCCACCCTGTGCTGAGAGGCTTGTGAATCTGCAATGCTGCTTCCGATTCAGTCTGTGCACTGCGTTCCTGCTCCACTATGGCTGTGGCCAGGTCTGTGTTGGTGCAGCCTGCATACTCTGTGCTCCCCCAACCCAGTACGATGGATTCTTCCTGTCAACCTTCCAGCGTATTCTGGGCTAGAAATGTCACACTGTAGCCTAGTGGATTCTGTCACTCTAAAATTTGTTGAGGTTCACTTTTTAGAGGTATCTGAAGGATTTTGTGGAAGAGGCCAGGTGAGTTCACACTTGCACTCTACCATCTTGGCTCTGCCCCTTATTCCTCTTTTTCAAATGAGTAAATTGATTATAAAAACCTTGCCCAATAGAGCTGGCATTCAAAGCCAGGTCTTTTTATCTCAAGCGATAGTCAATGCTATTTCTACTATATTAGCCTGTCTCATCAAAACATCTCATCTCTTTAACAATCTCTGTGACCTTGAGAAAGTCATTTAATGCTTTGGGTTTCATTTTCCTCATTTGAAAACTGAGGAGAAAATGGGTGGCAATCATTTAAAATGGTCTTCAAACGCTAAAGCTTACCATGTGCGGTCAAAGAAAGCATAGTATAGTGAAGGGTATGTTGAATTTAATATCAGGAAGACCTGTGCTCAAATGTTGCCACTGATAATGGTTAGCTCAGCAAAATTGGCAAATCCATTAACCTTGTTTCTTCATTTGAAAAAATAGAATTATTAATACTCATAATACCTACATGAGAGGCTTTGGTAGATCTCTGATGAGATAGCTTACATAAATTTCCTTGCATCCTTAATTTATATAAATGTCAGTTGGTATTATTAGTATCTTTTCTCTCCAAATGTTTCATGAATGTAGTCTAGTTACTTTTCAAAACTACTGAGATACTCATTCACAATCTCTATAGCTACTAAATTATATACTCTTTAACTTTGGCTTTCATATTTTTGTTGTCATTTCTATCTTATTCTTCGTGACTCCATCTGGGATTTTCTTCCAAAGATATCAGAGTAGTTTGTTATTTCCTTCTCTTGCATGTTTTACAGATGAGAAAACTGAGACAAGCAGGGTTCAGTGACTTGCCCCAAGGCACATAGCTAATAAGTGTCTGAGGCCATATTTGAACTAAGGAAGATGAGTCTTCCTGACTCATTTTGACTCTCTATCCATTTCTCTACCTAGTTGCCCGGTTTCCATATGGTTATTTCTATTAGATTTGACTACAAAGAAATGTCCAAGAAATTGAAATTTTAAAAAAACCTGTCTAAACAGGCTAAGAAGAAAGCAGGGATATCATGGACATTCCAAAATATATGTTTTACACTTATCTTTAAGTAACAAGGGTGACATTTTCTGGAAGACCAAACACATTTTGTTAAATGTTTTATTTTATTAGGGATACTTTTTTCTGTTTATATAATGATACTTTTTTATCTTACTGTCATTGTTAAAAAATATTAGTAACCCATATAAATATAGCTCCAGTTGTTAATCTATGTTAATGCCATTTTGTTAAGGGTCCTGTAACAGCTGTTAGATTTTCATCCCCTGTAGGTCAAAGAGAGAAGATGAGAAAAGCCTTAATAAAATGTTGTTAGAAGCTACAGGTGGGAAATAAAGATGCTCTTGTGGCCTGTAATCTTATTCCCTCATAAAGTCAGCCAGAGAGCAGAGCAGCTTGTGTGGTTGAAATTAGACAACACACAAGTGGCTTTTCCATTTCAACTTTTGCAGTTCAGTGTTATTCTCAGAAAGGAAAAAATGAAGGACTCAGAAATACAGACCAAGATGGTCTTTTCTAGCTTTAATCAGCATGTTCAGATTTACTTTATCTTTACTGTATGTCATTCCTATTTATAAATTGTGAAGGAGATTGCCTTCCTACACACAATGAGAGAATGAAACTGTAAAGCTGTATTTGTATTTATGGTTTATTTGAGATTATTCTAATCAGGTACCCTCCTCCAATCCAACTTTCTATGTGTTTTCCATATACAATAATTTAGCCTTCACCTCTGTAGCTTGGAATGAGGAGTTCCCCACATCTGCAATGTTCTCTCTCATCACTCCCCAAATGAAATCTATAGCTTCTTTCAAAGAAAAATTAATGACTTTGAAGACCTTTTCAGAACTCACACACCCATGTTGCTGTACTCTTTCCCTCTTGAAAGGACTTTAGATTACTTTGTGTGTGTGTATACATATATACATACATACACACATACACATGCATACACATAGATACATATATGCATATATAAAATAGTTATATATATATATATTCATTTATAAATAGATGTACTTATTTCTGCATCTATTGTATTTTCCTCACCCCCACAATAGTATATAAGTACCTGAAGGGCAGGGACTATTTTTTTTATCTACAGGGGCTGGAATGGGAACTCAGTTTGTTCAATTAAATTCAGGATGAATTCATGTAGCTTCTGATAAAAGTGAAGATATCACCTAAAACATTCAAAATGCCCTACTGCCATCCCTGATTACATGAATATGATGGAGAAGTGTCATTCCTCTCCATGCACAAAATACTAGTGCCATGAACTATCTGTAAATATACAGTGAACCCTGGGAAGTATAGTGTGAAAAAATATGAGTACATGTGAAGGAAGCAAAAATTGTTTCAGAGAATTAACTGTGTCAATTATAACACATAATCATACTCAGTTTTTACCATATACTATAACATTTTGTAGATTTTGGTTTTTCCTTATTGTAACAGTATATAATGAAACTATGAGGATATCCTTGATCATCCAATAGTAAACTCAATACAATGATACTGAAACATGAGGGACAGAAGAAGCTGTTACTCTTTTCCCATTCAGAAAAAGATATATGTATATGTATATATGTGTGCATGTATATATTTCTATATATACATGTATATGTATACACATATATGTCTGTGTATATGTGCATAACATTCTTTGGATGACTGAGAAAATAATGTCATCTAAAAATTCTTCAACGTTGCATATTTGAATTCTTCCATAAAACCGTATGTTCATGTTAGCAGATGCGAATACAAAAAAATATACAGCTAAACATGGAGATAGGAAGGATAAAAGGAAGCTATGTGACAAAGGAAATATTTGGGAAATTGTAGAAAGTAACTCTGTGCTTTTTGTCTCCGTAGAAACAATATTTTTAAAAGGCATGATGCATATTCTACATGCTTGTTACTTTGTAAGCCCATAAACATCCAGTGGTTCCAAAATCAGGTCAGTGACAAAAAAAAAAAATTTCCCTTGTCTATAGGTTATACTTTAGCCAATACATAGCATTTGCTCTTTTTGAGCTTGATCTGTTTTTCTCATGGTTCAGAAGCAATAGAAAATATGTAATAAAAATGTTATCTTTTCTGAGTCTAATACTTGAAAATGCCCAAGTTTGTGAAATCTGTTCACTTTTAGTGGCTTACCTTGCTTTAAAACTGGATTGGAGAAGCTTAATATTGAAACATTAGCTACTCTATGTAAGTAATCAACAAACCTTTGTTAAGCTCCTACTATGTGCCAAGCACTATACTAAGCTGAGTGGATACAATGAAAAGGCAACAAAAAAGCCTGCATTCAGAGAGTTCACACAGTTTAATAGGGGAGACCATCATGTATAAAGAAGATAAAGGCAGGATAAATTGGGCTTAGTGTCATGTAAAAGGAATTGTTTTAAAATAATTGGCCACGTGAGTAGATTCTTCGAATTTTTTTGTCAATGATTTGCTTGTTGAGAGCCCAATAATTTGTTGAATATAATTATATTTGTTTTATGTTGTCCCCCTTCCAAACAATGAATAAATAAACACATGAGTGAACCCAGGCCTGAGGAAGTAGAATATGCCATCTTTAATTGACCACTGAAACAACAAGTTGTCATTTCTGAAAATTTAATGTCATCGAAGCTCCTTTTCCAATAGCACAAGGGGCGGTATTGCTAATAGACTTCAGAGCTCGAAATAAATAAATCTTTGGAATCCTGTTGCATCTCTTGGGGTGTGACATTTGACAGTCTTTTATAGCGCAGAACGAAACAAGTTTGTGAGCTGGAATTCAATTGTGGGGTATTGATTCCTTGCATCAGTCATTATTCCCTGCTGATTGACAGCTGAAAATTGGTTACGTTAAGTATTTCATATGTTATATTGGCTGACATTTGCTTGCCTGCTCCTGTGTCAATATTGTTGTAAAGATCTCCAGCTTTATGAGATAGCAATATACACTGACTGTGGCTTTTGTGTGATGTTCCAGTGTTTTTCCTGACATAATTTAAGACATATTAAAAACCAGAAGCATCTTCCCTCTTGAGAAGCTTAATGCCAATATTATTGTCTTCCAGGGGAAGATCATGTATGCTCATAATCGGGTGCTAATTTCCACCCGCCCGCTCATGTTTAGGCATTAGGCACTATAACTGTAAAATTGAGCCCCCTTGATTGATTCATGTCAAGCCTCATCTCAGCTCCTGCTGAGGAAGTCATCCAGCTGACCCTTTTTACACTAAAAGAAGAGATTTGTGTTCTTTTCTTTCACCTGGAACCATCAAATTGACTGAATAATCTGTAATACATTAGTGCTGACATTTGTTAGGTAAGAATTAAACAAGACACAGTAATCATTCCCTGGAATAAAAATTGTGTTTGATTTCCAGCGGAGTTCTATTAAGGGGATGACACAGCCTGTCTCTGCCAAGGTGGAAAATGGCGAATATTGTCTGGCCTAATGAATTAACACTTAAATCACCCAGGAAGCAGAGTGTCCATTGTGAGAGTTACCTCTCTAGCATGGGAAGGTGCTGATTTGCAGAGGAGGACCAGAGAGTGAGAGGAAAGTTACAACTGAGAGCTACATGGCTATGAAATTCAGGCTCCCACTGTCTTCTCTGTTTGACTTGGTGTGTAATTTCAATCCTTATTGTGATAGTAAAAAGGAAGTTCTGCATCTTCTCCACCCCAAAAGGGAAGAAAAATAAATCCATTCCACCTAAAATCTTGTTATAGAAATATAACAAAAGGACAAGGGGGCAGAATAGGTCAGATGGGATTATGTTTGATGATTATTTAAATTTGGATTGTCCATTTTAACATGTCCTTGCAATAAGGCATATGATTCCCATCCATCTCACTTTCCTTTCCCCCAAATATGTTGAACCTTTCTTTCCTTGACATATCAGAACAAGGTGCATTTCACATGCATTGGGTTTTACAATCCCTGTCCATCAATCAGCACTGCCAATATATACTCAGAGCAAGTTCCTCCCATCTCAATACCCCTGTCTGTTCACATATGTGCTCTCAGGAATAACTAAGTATACTGTATCTGATTGAAAGAAGAACCCATTTTTGGCATTTTCTTTCAGGAGTAATGGCACCAGTCTATTTTGCATGATGAGCCTACACTTGTCAGAAGTGCCACTTTAAAATGGACCTTCCCATGTAACTTGTTGAAACGATTGTGAAATTTGCTAATTGGGTTCATACCAAAAGGCTAACATGTTTGTGCTCTAGTCAGAGCGTGGTAGGTGTCATATGAATTAATTTTGGAAGGTGAACTAAAGGAAAATCTTTTCAAGGAAATAAATGAATGAAGTTGCTTTACATTTCCTTCCTTGATGCAATTTTTGATCTCGGCTATCTTAAAAGAATTGGAACTAGTATAATTTAATAAAACATAAACATTGCCTGTGCTGATGAATGCTATCCCAATTTATTTAGAAGGAAAGCAAAATCTTGTCATGTGAATTATATGTACACATATACCTATATGTACATGCATTCATGTCTATATACATACACATATGTGTGTATCACTTACTCTCATCACTTTATACCTTCATTATTTGGGAGGGTTAAAGTATTGTTTCTAGGTGATAAGCCTATTTATGTGTTTGATGAATTAGCAATATATGTCATTTATTGTGTAATTCTTTAAATAAAAACATATAGATCCCCCTTTTGGTATCAATATTTTGGCAGAGAAAAATAATAAACCAGAAGTAAGATAAGAGAAGTAAGAAGAGAAATAACACATTGAATCATAATATAAAAAAGATGTAATTCCTTGACTTAATCAAATCTGAATCAAATGTTTAATTCATCATTTTTCTCCATTGCCACTTCATGACCAGGTTTGTCCATAGTTCCTCTTTCAGCTGTGAATTCAAGGTACACATTTCCAGCTTTCCTTTCTTCCAGGAATGCACCTCTATGAGAGATAGGACTGGAGAGGAACAGGAGTATGAAAACATTGGCTGGCATCTACCTGATAGGTGGACATGTAGAGATTTGGATGTATTCAAGATTAGACAATAAAATTAACTCTTTTAAGGCAACGTTAAAAATCAGTAATAACAATTGCATAATTTATTGATTTAAGACTCTAATTTTCAAATCAAATCACACTGAGTAATTATAATGAATATTAATAATTATGGAAATGGACTTCAGCAATCATATAAGCCCAACTCTATTTTTCTTTAAATTAATTTATTTATTTTCAGTTTTCAACAATCACTTCCATAAGTCTTAAATTTTCTCCCTCTCCTTCCCCTCCTCCCTCTCTGAGATGGCATGCAATCTTATATGGGTTCTACACATACATTCTTATTAAATACATTTCCACATTAGTCATGTTGCATAGAAGAATTAAAACAAATGGGAGAAACCATGAGAAAAACCAAAACAAAACAAAACATAGCAAAAGAGAAAATAGTCTGTTTCATAATTCCATAGTTCTTTCTCTGTATGTGGATGGCATGTTGCCTCAAGAGTCTATTGGGAATATTCTAGGTCCTTGCATTGCTGTGAAGGGCTAAGTCTATCAGAAACAGTCCTCACACACTTAGATGTTACTATATATAACATTCTCCTGGTTCTGCTCATTTCACTCAGCATCAGTTCATGTAAGTCTTTCCAGGCTTTTCTGAAGTCTACCTGCTCATCATTTCTTATAGCACAATATTATTCCATTACATTCATATACCACAATTTGCTCAGCCATTCCCCAATTGATGGACATTCCATCAATTTCCAGTTCTTTACCACCACAAAGAGAGCTGCTATAAATATTTTTGCACAAGTAGGACTTTTTCCCTTTTTATGATATCTTTGGAATATGGTCCTAGAAGTGATATTTCTAGGTCAAAGGTATGGACATCTTTGTAGGCCTCTGGGTATAGTTCAAAATTGCTCTCCAGAATTGTTGGATCAACTCACAGCTCCACCAACAATGAATTAGTATTCCAACTCTCCTACATCTTCTCCAACATTTTTCATCTTCCTGTTTTGTCATGTTAGTCAATCTGATAGGTGTGAGGGTCTAACTCTAATTTGAAAGAGGAGAAAATTGAGATCCTATTTATTTAAATTAGTATTTGTCAAATTTGTGAATCTGCTTATTGTAGGTAAACTAATTTGGGCTTCTGAGGGAAGAGAGAAACAGGTATATGGGAAAGAGACACAAATGGGAGTACGTGAACATGTTGCAATTTGTACTCCCAGATGAAATAATAGATCTAAAATTCTTTTGTTTATGTCTGGATAATGAGTATTCACATGGAATTTATTTTTCTGTAGGGGTGTGAGGTATTATTGCAAACTTATTTTGTGGTAAACTGATCTCTAGTTTTCCCATAAATGGGGTATAGAAGAGTGCCCTATGTGTCACACTTCTTTTACTCTGATATTTATGCAGCTAATGCTAGGTGTCTATAAGTTGTTGGTGCTTGCAAAGTGGTATGAACTTGGGAGAGGTATAGTCACTGTGGTCTGTGCTCTGGTCCTTACACAAGGAGTGCCCCTACTTCCTTGCAATACCATATGCTAGCATTTCTCTCTCTGACTCAGAACTATGATGTAGAGCTTGGTAACCCACAATGTATTTGCCAAGAAATGCCTGGTTCTACATCCGCTGCCCAGACAGGGGTCACCAGTAATCTCCTTCTGACCAATTGTCCAATTCCTTTACTGTTTCTTGGCAATGATAGATCTCAGAACTGTTGCTGCTTATGTTGACTGCATACATCCCTCCTGACTACAACATCTAAGACCCGCAGGTGGAGTTGCCACCATATGTCCTCCAGGTCAGCTCTCAGCTAGTATCAAAGACTTCCTCTGACCTCTCAAGCTGCCTTAAGCTAGAATAATGCATCACCTCAACCTTTCATTGGGCATTCCACTCCAGAATTCAATTTGATACATTATTTTAAATTGTGTTTTTTAGGAGAATATTGAGAGAATGCATGATCTTTCTAATCTGTAGTCTTGTAGATACATATTTGATCATTTTAAGAAATATGCCTTCTATTCTTATGCTTGTTTTATTTTTTATTTAAATTTTTTCCCCACTTATAAATGCTATGTTTTCATAGTTTTACTGCATCAATTTATATAATCACTTTATTACACTGTTATTTATTATTCAAATAATCTCTAAGGTTGAACCATTCATACATCCATGTTATATATCTAATGAACATAATAAATAATTTTTGGATATATTGCTGCAAACTTAAAAAAAAATGCATCAAAATTCTTGGTGAGAATGGCTTACCATTTTTTATTCCATTGCTTTATCTTCCCCTAGATTTCAAATGAAAATCATATCTGTCTCATACCAATGATTTGATAGAATAATGGCTTTCTCTATTATGAATAAAGGCAGGGGCTCACCTGAGCTCTCCCCTAAAGCACTCCAAATACCTTTAAATAATGACTTTAAAAAAATCTAGAGCAACAGAACCCACAAAAAACAGAGTGAATCAGTTTTCCAGCCCAAGACAATCTGAATCAGTGACAGCTGTTACAGTTTTCAGACCTCTCAGCCCGCAGACATTAAGGTGATTGGACAATAGATCAGAAGATTAACAAGAGTCTCTTTGCCAGTACTAGTGGCAAGGCTCTTTTGCATTGCTTATATTTGGATATGGGTTGCAGTCCTGGGTCTTACTGGCAATATGAGGAATACTAGCACAGAAGACTTTGTAACCTGCAGGGCAGCAAGGATCATGGTCATGGTTAAAAGACTGGAAAGAGGGCTTCTGGTTGCACACCAACCAGTGCATAGTACAGGAAAGAAGTAAACACACCTTTTCCTAGATCATACCATCTTAGAAGAGCCAAAAAGTTATGGATCCCTAGAATTATCTCTCAAAGAAGTTGCACAAAAATATCTGAGAGTTGGGACAATGCAACCTCCACTTGTGAAGCACAGCCTCACTTTGGCATGGAGTTAAAAGTCAAGAAATAGGCTGAAAATGAGAAAAAAATGAGTTTTCCTTGATAATTTCTTAAAAGATGATGTCTAGGCTACCTTTTTAAACATGGCTTTCAGGTAGTCCAACAATCCTCAGATTATCTCTCTGGTATCTATTTTCCATGGCAGTTTTCTTTTTTTTTTTTCCAATGAAATATTTCACATTGTCTCCTATTGTTTTTTATCCTTTTGATTCTCTTTGATTGCTACTTGATGCCTCATGAAGTCATTACTTCCCCTTGCCCAATTCTAACTTTTATTGAGTTGTTTTCTTCAGTGACCTTTTGTACCTCCTTTTCCATTTGATCAATTGTACTTTTTAAAGAGTTCTTAACTTCAGTGAATTTTTCTGTATCATTTTTCCATTTGGCCAATTCTGCTTTTCAAGGCATTATCCTCTTCATTGGATTTTTGTGAGTCTTTTACCATTTTCTTGCTTTAATCTTATTTCTCATCCCAATTTTTCCTCTATCTCTCTTACTTGACTTTTTGAGCTAGCCTATTTTTCAAGGTGTTATTTTCTTCAGCATTTGTTTGGGTCTCCTTTAGCAAGGTGTTGAGCCACTTTTCATGCTTTAATTGCATCTCTCCAATTTCTCTTCCCAATTTTTCCTCCACTTCTCTTCTTGATTTTCAAAATCCTTTTTGAGCTCTTCTGTGGCCTGAGACCACTGAATATTTATTTTGGACATTTGGGCTACAGATGCCTTGACTTTTATGTCTTTCCCTGATGGTAAGCATTGTTCTTCCTCATCTGAAAGGATGGGAGAACATACCTGTTCACCAAGAAAGTAACCTTCTATAGTCTTATTTTTTTACCCTTTTTTGGGCATTTTCTCAACAAGTTGCTTGACTTTTGGGTCCTTTGTCAAGAGTAGGGGATATTCTGGGATAAGATCTCAGTTCCTCCAAGGTGGCACAATCAAGTGTGGACACTGGTCTGGGAGAAGTTAGAGATTTTTGTGCCCAGAATCTTAGCAATTTCCTCCCCACAGCTACCAAGCCAACAACAGGGGGCTGAGATTCAGTTAAGCTGTGAGGGCGGGGCTGCCATTCAGTGTGAGACAAATACAGCTCCCTCAGGGACTCTACACAGAGCTGAGGTAAGAATGGGCTACTCAGTGCCCCCAGGGGTTTTACAATCCAACCACGGATGTGGGCTGCTGTAGGGGCTGCGGTGGAACTGCAGCCGCCTGCCTGATGTGGTCTCTATGGCTGCTGCCTGAGGCTGGAGTTATGGGAAGGCCCTCGTCCTTTCCCGGCGAACTGAAAAAACCCCATCACTGACCTTTGGCACTTGTGAGTTGAGGGATCTGTGAGGGATCCAGTAGCTACTGCTACTGGAGGTTCCACCCCTGAGGGTTGTTCACTAACCACACTGCACGGCCAAAGCTGGGCTGGGCTCTGCTCTGCGTCTGGTGCAACAGACACTTCCCATGGGCCTTTCACATCACCCTGGGCTGGAAATCTCCACTCTGTTGTTGTCCACTTCTGCTGCTCCAAAATTTGTTGAGAGTCCCTGTCTATAGGTATTTTACGGGCTGTGTGGGGAGAGGCTGCATATGTGTGTCTTTCTACTCTGCCATCTTGGCTCCACCCCCCCCCCATTACTTGATTTTTAAAACCAATTTTGAGCTATTCTGGGGCCTGGGGCCCATTCATAATTTTCTTAGAAGCTTTAGATGCAGGAATTTTGACTTTCTTTTCTTCTTTTGAGCATGTGTTTTGCTAGTCCATGTCACCATAGTAACTTTCTACACTCAGACTGATGCAAGAAATCATGAAAAAAAGAATAAAAATTACTGAAGAAAATAACACGTTAAAAACAGAATAGACCAAATGGTAAAACCTGAGTACAATTCTTCAAGGGGATAAATGGATATTCAATGAAACAGACACCTTTCAAGCATACTTGGTGAAATGACCAGAGTTGAATAGGAAATTTGACCTTCAAATATGAGACACAAAAGAAACATAAAAAGGTAAACAGAAAGGAAAAATCATAGGGAATTTGATAAATTCAAACAGTTTATGATCTTATATGGTATTTATGACTCCTAAATATTTTCTCACTTTTATGGCAGTTAGAGAATAAACAGAAAGCAGAGGTGCGAGTTGAATGTGATGGTACAATTATCTAAAAAAAATAGAATTAAGGGATAAGAAAGAATACACTGGGAGAATGGGAAAGGGAAAAGTAGAATGGGATAAATTATCTGACAAAGAAGAGGCCAGGGAGAGATTTTAAAATGGAAGGGAAAATGAGGGAAGAGGGGAGGGGAGCAAAAAAAATCTTACTTTCATCAAAATTAGTTCAAAGAGGGAATACTACATACTCAATTGGGTGTAGAAATATATCTTACCATACAGAAAAGTAGGAAGAGAAGAGGATAAGAGAAGAAGGAGAGGCTCATTGGAGAGGTTGGTCTGATAGAGGTAAGATACTTTGGAGAATGGACAGGGTAAAGAGAGAGAAGGGGAGAGAGAGAGACAGAGACAGAGAGGGACAGAGAGATAAAGCAGGATAAACGGGGGAAATAGGATGGAAAGTAATGTATAGTTAGCAATCATTACTGTGAAAAAATTATAATGTGTTTCTCTGATAAAGATTTCATTTCTCACACATAGAAAACTAAATCAATTTATAGAAATAAGAGTCAGTCCTCAACTGATAAATGGACAAAGACAGATAAGAATATTCAGTTTTCAGACAAAGTAATCAAAGTTATCTATAGTCATATAAAAATGTTCTAAATCACTATTAATGAGAGAAATCCAAATTAAAACAACTCAGCTCCAACCTCACACTTATCAGATTGGATAACATGAGAAAAAAGAAAAATGAAAAATGTAGAAAGGTATATGGAGAAATTTAAATACTAATTTACTGTTTGGTGAAGTTTTATACCAATTCATCCATTCTGGACAGCAATTTGGAACCATTCCCAAAGGACCATAAAACCAAGCATACCCTTTGACCAAGCAATACCACTACTAGGTCTATATCCCAAAGAGAGAAAAAAGCAGAAGGACCTATGTATACAAAAGTATTTATAACAGCTCTTTCGGTGATGGCAAAAATTGGAAATGGAGGGGATGTCCATGAGTTGAGGAATGGCTGAACAAGTTGTTGTATATGATTGTGATTGAATACTATTGTGCTTTAAGAAATGATGAGTAGGATGGTTTCAGGAAAAAAAAATGTGGAAAGACTTACATTAACTAATCCAAAGTGAAATGAAAAGAACCAATAGAACACTGTACAGAGTAATAGCAATGTTGCATGATGATCTCCTATGAATAACTTAGGTATTTTTTAGCCATAAAATGATCCAAGACAATTCTGAAGAATTTATGATGAAATGTGTTGTCATTCTCCAATGGGGGAAAATAACTGGTAGAGTATGAATACAGGTAAATGATGCTTTTTCTTTACTTTCTTACTTTATTTTTCTTATGGAGTTTTTTGTCTCCTCTTTTACAAAATGCTTTCATAGAAATGTGTTTTTTATTTCTGTGTATATGGATGATGTCAGATTACTTACCTTTCCAATGAGGGGGAAGAAGGAGAGAGGGAAAGAATTTGGAACTCAAGGTTTAAAAAAGAAGAATGTTGAAATTGTTTTATGTGTAATTGGGGGGAGGGAATAAAATATTAAATAAAATTTTAAAAATCATTTAATTCCAGGAGCTTTTCCTTGAAATTTCATTTTTAGTTTGCTCACTGTTTCTATTTTGAATTTTTTTAGATACCTTTTTTCTATGTGGCAATCCCTCCAGGGATATTTCAAACCCTAAATATTCACTTTAACATGCTGAAAGGGTTAAAGATCTACTTCTACCCGTAAGGTCTCATCATGAGGGAAAAAGCCAATAAAGGAGGATAGAGGAGTATCAGTAATGAAGGCAGTGTCTGTACAGGTAAATGCGGAAAGTGACAGATGGGTAGAGGGGTTGAGCACATAATTCAACTATAAGATAGAAAGAATAGCTGAGTCAGGGAAGGCAGAGGAAGTGAATATAAATAAATAGATGTTTAGCAAAGGCATGGAAACATTCCAGGGAAGCCAATGGAAACTCTTAGAAACAGATATAAGAGAAAAGATTTAGCTCTTTGGCCTTTTTTTCTTTTGCTTAGCTGTATTGAAGTGAAAGAGTCAGTGTTAGAGGGAAAGATCTTAGGCCCTCCCATCTAAGGACTGCATATGGCCCATGAAAACAGTTCTCTTTTAATTGTTTCTTTGTGCTTTCTCTTGCTGCCTGTTACTAGGGGAAGAAGATTGGAAGTGGCAGATATTTTATGAGAATCAAAAGATCAAAATGGTGAGCCATCAGTGTCTGGAATTTAGAGTCTATGACAAGATTTTCTTGCAATGTCACAAGTATTTTTGCTTGACCTAGCCCACCAGTAGTAGAAATGTAGAATAATCCATCTACTGTCCATGTTGCATTTGGAAGTGAACTTTGTCAAGCAAATGCTATATGGAAACTGTATAAAGTCAGAGATCACTCTTCCCAGAAATCAACATGGTATAGAAAAGAGTGTGGCACTATGATTTAGGGAGACATTTTTGTAGCTTCTCTGTTTACTATATCTTTGAAGCAACTATCCTTTTGTAAAAGCTTTTTAAATGAAATAGTTATCAGCAAGCTAAGCAAGGGGGTCATAAGTCATAGTAAATTTCAGTCTTAAGGTATGTGAAGCTATATTCTAAGCCTGGTCTTCCAGAACAGTAGTAGGGAAAGAACCAGTCTCTATAGATCACTACACAGGGAAAGGGGACCTAGCAACACATTCTCCTGAATGTTGAGAAACAGAGTTAACAGGACTAGGAACCCAAAGCAAGAGTCATGTACAGTAGATTTGACACCAGTGTTATCTCTTGTTCGAGGCCATTGCATTGATTGTAAACAACTCCTCAACTTATGATTAAAGATTGAGCAAACAGAAGAAAGTTCAATCTAGTCAGAACAAGGCCAGAACATTCAGTGGATCATCAGGAACATCTTGTCTGGATTTGAAGCAGCCTCAGAAATGGCAGGGTTATTCAAACTGTAATGGAGTAAGGACCAAAGAAAGCCTAGCCAAATCATTCAAGAAATCCAAGTGCTCTGATGTGGACAAAAAGCAAACACAAAGAGCTAAGACTAAAAATATGAGCAAACAATGGAAAACATCAAGAATAAACACAAACAATGACAGAAAGATAAGCAAAGTTAAAGGCTTAAGTCAATTAATCCTTTTGACTTCAGTTCCCACATCCTCAAAATGAGCTGGAAGAAAGTAATGGCAAACCATTCCACTGTGGGGATATAAAGAATTGGACACAACTAAAAATTACTGAACAACAACAGAAACTATCAAAAGTTTATCCACCACCAGTGCTTATCCACCACAAATAGGAGTCAAGAGAATTCCGAAGCAGTTCTTAACGATATGAAAAGAATTATTCTGAGTGTAGAAGTTCACTGAAATATGTTCATTGATAAAGAAGGTATCATATCATATCTTCAGACAACTTCTTAAAAACATTTACATTTTCCCAATCATCCCTAGTATCAGAGACCACCATGGCTCAGTTTCACATCTATGACATTAGATTATTCAAGGGAGTAGGAAATGACCCTATAGAACAGGGAAGACCTTAGACAAGGGCAAAGCAGCAGGAGAGCCAAATGATGCAAGTCATCACTGTTTTATCACTTGATATACTATGTACCAAAGCCCCCAAGCAACATAATGAAATAATCTTTCCTTAGGGACATATACAACACAAGTACACATGTACAGAGAGTATTTCATCTCACCAGAGTTTTCATGTATGATTTTAGATATATTATGATCTATTACTCCATTCACTCTACAATCCTGCCAAAATGAACTTCTTGCTATTCTTTACAGATACAACTCCATCTCCTGTCTTCATACCTTTGCACTGACTGTGACCCATACCTGGAATACACTCACTCTCCATTTCTTCACCTTAAAATTCCTAGATTCCTTAAAAGATCAGCTCCAGTATCAGAGAATTTTCTTAATCCACCTAGTTGCTAATATTTTACTCCTCTAAAAGAAAATATACAACTTACATGTATTTTGAAAATGTTATATATGTGTGTGTATATATATATATATATATACATACATACATATATACACATGTGTGTATATATATCTTCTAACAATAGAATATAAGTCCCTTGAGGGAAAGGAATGCTTCATTTTGTCTTTGCATTCCTAGCATCTATCAAAATACCTGGCACTTATGCAATCAATCTATCAATCAGTACACACTGACCTATTATA
Source organism: Bettongia penicillata ogilbyi (assembly GCA_023548195.1). Classification (NCBI taxonomy): domain Eukaryota; kingdom Metazoa; phylum Chordata; class Mammalia; order Diprotodontia; family Potoroidae; genus Bettongia; species Bettongia penicillata. The sequence continues at coordinate 7,311,471 of JAJHZJ010000237.1, read as the reverse complement.
TGTCAGGCTAAACATTTAATAGGTACTCAATAAACTCTTATTGATTGAGTGTGATATATGTGTTGTTTAGATGAAGTGGAAGCATGGTATAATAAAAATAACCTTGAACTTATAAGTAGAGGACTGACTATTTCAGAGGAACATATTCATCATATAGGAGCTCTAATTATTCACTACTTGCTATGTTACTTGCACAACTGAGTAAAGTGAATAATTTCCCGATATGTCAGTGTCTTCATCTACATAATGAAGGGATGTAGCTAGATGAACTTGCATTTCCTTTACAGGTCTAAACCTTATAATCCTGATAGAAACAATGCCATTAAAATTGTAGGTCAGTTTGGATGGAGTATTAAATATGTGTAAAAAACTATGTCAAGGGGAGAAAAAGATCAAACACTTATCACATGCTTTTCATGTTAAGACTGAGATGGATCACCATTGGTATTAAGAATAGCCATAGACATTATATATATCTATATATAGTATATACATACATATGTATATACATATGTACGCATATGTATACATATATATGTATGTATGTGTATATGCATACATATATATGCACAGAGATATGTGTATATATATATATATATACATATATATATATATATTCATGTTTTAAATTTTCACCTAAGTGTAAGGAATAGGTATGTCATACAAGAAGGTCAAGCCATAAAAATGATTCTTTTCAAAAAAGGATTGTGAATAACCTTTGTGGAGAAGAAAGACATAGCTATGCAAACTTCCTAGAGCAGAATAGACACAATTAGGTCAGCTTCAAGGAACAAGGAAAAAAAAGTGTTCTGGTGTCTAGAGGAAGCTTTCTCAGAGAATTGTCAACACAGTTTGCAGGGCCAGCTATCAGTTAGGAGGATGTAGAGTTCTATAGGGAAGCCAAAGAGAAGGAGTGAAAAGGAACACATAGAAGCCAGAAATCCCCAGCTTAGGAAAGGAAAAGTAAATGCAGGGTGGGAGAATAAGGACCAAGTTCCTCACCGAGTCAGGTGATCTAAGAAATCAGATAGAACTTCAATCGGCAAGCCAGCTTGTTATTAGAGAAGAACGGTAAGACAAGTACTCAATTGAAGCTAAAAGCAAAAGCTGGAAACTGTGAGAAGAGAAACTGATGCTCTTTAAAATTGTCTACTTTATAATCAGAGGCCTCCCATGAATATGAGAGGTTTGTGCTAGCCATAAAGAGTTCATGCTTCACATATTTACTAGAGTATGTAAACTCTTTTTACCCTTGACATTATACTGAACAGACCAGTAGTGGAAAGTAAGACATGTATCTGAATATAGATATCTGAGAGAGGAAAGAATATGGCTTATTGTAATGAGAAAGGAACAGGAAAAAAATATTAAACATTTTTTTCCTTTAACAAGTTATTTGATAAAACACATATAAATGTCTTAATTGATTTAGGTAAGGATATTAATAAACATACATATTTCACTTCAACCCAATACATCAGTATGGACAGTTCCTAATGTCTCCTTACTGTCAGTGATATTACGGAGAGACAGATTTTTCAAGTTTTTATTTCTTTTTGTTTTTCATTTTATTTTAGCTTATACAATTTAACAGTCATAGTCAACGTGTGGCATTGAATGCTGGTGTCAGGTTGTCTTGCCTGCACAAACACATTCGATTTGTTAAAGCTGTATTTTATTGTCAACCAGGTGACCAAAATATGAAGAGTTTATTTGCCTTGTTTTGAATGGAGAAAAGAAAATTTACAATCATAACAACTATAGTAATGGGAGTTAGTGCCAGTCAGAATGAATGGAAGGCACTGAAGGACATGAAAAAGTATCAAATGGGCTTTTCCCCTAAAAGTAATTGTGTATAGTCTTTATGTTACTACTCCCAAAGGAATGAAAGTGTAGGTACATTTGTATTTCAGTAGAAATCCATTTGAAATCCTAGAATTCCTGTGTGTATGTGTGTGTATGCGCACACACACGTGTTTATACTCAAGAGGGGAGGGATAAAAAAAGCAGGTGGAAGAGGTTGTCTATTCATTGTCAACTAATAAGCCTGGTCCAAAGTATTTTCTTCATCAGTCAAAAAGGACTTTGGCTCTCCATTCTGACTCCTAAGGAAAGCTCCAGATAATTGACACAACTATAGGGGGTTGATCACACTTTGTTCTTACAAGAAGAGAATTTGCTTTTTGTTTTTACATTTTCTGAATTGTCTTTGGAGTAAAACTGCCCCCAGCTACAAATGGGTTTAGTCCTGTGCGTCCATCTTGTGGGTGTCACCTGCTAAGGTGAGGATTCTGAAAAAGCCCTGACACATTATGTATGGGTGGCCTTTTGTTTATGGCAGACAAAGCCAAAATCCTCAGGATTACTTGAAGATATCATATAACACACAAGATGGAGTTACCATTATTCTCTTCTAAGACATATAGTGTTTCCCCTGGGCAGAGAAAAGAAAGTACAGCCAATCCGGGGAGAGGAGAACCTATTAAAGATTTATGCAAGCCTGAATTATTTGGCTTTAAACTCTTTTTCTTTTTTTCTTTCTTTTTTTTTTAATAAGAAGGACATTTTCTTCCTGCATTGCAAGCTAAAGTAGATAGTATCACTAGTAATCCTTGGCTTAAGCACAGAGCTTCTAAATGGCTTGAATTAGGCTGGAAGATGGGACTGTTTGATTTTCCTGGCTTTTTTGTTTCTGCTTTTAAGGCTTTGCCACCAAATGTCCCACGAAACCAGCATTTATGTGGGTTTGGGGCCTCTGTGTGTAAGTTTCCTTTAAAGCATAGTCAATGAAACAGCTTTGAAGCTGTTGAACTGTGTAAATGTTATATTAACATTTTCCCTTGCAATTATAGACATTTACATGGTCTTGTTGAAATAGCCCTTTCAAGGATGGGGGGGGCAGGGAGCACGTGGGTAGAGGATAGGCTGGAAAAACCCAGAAGTAAAGGTACACAATGAAATGAAAAAGCAGCAGTGGTCTCTATTTATTTAGTTTCTGAAATAAATCATTTCAACTTTTAATTTACACTTCTCTAAGGTGGTGGTTAAGAATCGACAAACAAAGGATATGGCAAGAAATAATTTCATTTTGTTCCTTTGTTACATTAGATGATTTAATTTCCTTTGGTTTGCATATGGAGATTTGTCCAATGCACCCTGTACTTTAAATTTGCTAACTAATGATGGGGATTCAGGAAGCTCATTCCAAAGACCTCCTACTCACTGGGTTATGATTCAAAAATTATGAGAACACAAGTAGTTGTCCAGTTATAAGAAGAAAGGCAAATATGGTAAATTGGGCCTTAATCCAATGCCTTCCCAAATATCCATTTCCCTATTTAACTGGAGCTGTGAAGTGCTTTTCAAATTGGTGAGTGATTTGAATCATTTCCATACTTACTAGAGTATGTAAACTCTTTTTACCCTTGACATTATACTGAACAGACCAGTAGTGGAAAGTAAGATATGTCTGGCTAACTTCATAAAGTCCTATATATCATCAGTCCCTTTCAATTTCAAGATAATAGTTCATTGATAATATGTGATTTTTATTATTTATCTGTAGGGGCTATGCTTTTCTGAAATGATAATTACTTCCTTTGTCTGGCTTTTTTTTTTTTAATGAGCCATATGTCCATGAATTTTGCTGAATCTAATCCACAGACTATGACATTGGCACCTAAGTACTCACTGTATTGTAATAAAAACATTTTCTGAATATTTTCTTGTATTCAGCAATATCTATTTAAAAGTGTATTGGGGAAAATCCCCCCATCACCACTTGTCTTTAAGTCAGAGCTAGCAGTACATTTGTTACTGTTGCTCAGCAACTGTGATCTCTTCACGAGGACTGACAGTTGCTTTTTTTCCCTTGCCTTTTAGGAGAGCAGAGATGCAAGAAGGACAGATGCATTGATCCTCAACATCTTATCAGTTCTTGTCACACACCCTTTCAGAAGCTGATAGGATCAAATAATGTTACTCAAGACTTATTTTACACATCATTGAACTTTTACAGTTAAAGTCGGACAATTATATTGTGATTCAAGGAGTTTGTATTGTGTAAATTATTACACTAAATTTCAGATTTGTTTTTTTAAAGAATGATTTTAAACGTTTTGGATTGATTTGTATTAAGATGGTATCCCTGGATCTCAAGGTGATAGTTTTTCCTTTAAAGGCCACAGATACAGTTGTTTTCACAGTATTATTTCAAAATAACCCATCTGATTAACCCATGGGGAAAATCACATCTGATTATAGTTAGGTTCATGAGTTTCTGATAACAAAGAGTTAAGAGGACAGAGAAGTGTGATGAAAAATGAAGTGATATCATGGTTAATATTTTTTTATGAAATATTAGAATCAAATAATTTTTACCTGGAAGTGGTCTTACAGATTATCTGATCCAGCATTGCTATTTTTCAGATTACAAAAAAATTAAAGTAAGTGTTGGGGACAAAAAGATAAAATGAAGAATAACCCTTTCCCTCAAAGAACTTACATTCAATTAGTTCACCTTGCATTAATGTCAAACATAAGTAATATTCACAATACAAGGTGCATTCTAAATTTATTGGGTTTTTGATGCCATCTTCCACAATGATAGAATTTACCAGATATTGGACAAATAGGTTCAAAATGAAACTTTAAAACAAATAATGTGTAGATTTTTAATGGGTTATAAGTTGTCTTCCTAATGGATACTTTGACCTTCTTTTCCAGAACTAGAGTTACTTCATTTATCTTTCCAGCACTTACAAACTGAAAAGGGTGAGAGTTGGGGAAAGGATTTCAATTTTTATGTCCATTGAATTATATTAAAGAGACCGAGAAAGATTTTTGATGAAATGTATTGTTATTGTCCTTGAAGGGAAATCTGGGGGAGCTTAATGACATCATTATTGTACAAATGCATCTTAATTACTATTTATAATTGTATAAAGTCTTTCCTATGATTATATAGTGAAAGAAAAGTTGAATTGGTGGATCTGCAAAACTGATTTGATACCTTCACTTTGTATTCTCATAGAAGGACAATGTGACATTGGTAGCAAAGAAGAGGAGGAGGAAAAGAAGAAGGAGAAGAAGGACAAGAAGGAGAAGAAGAAGAAGAAGAAGAAGAAGAAGAAGAAGAAGAAGAAGAAGAAGAAGAAGAAGAAGAAGAAGAAGGACAAGAAGAAGAAGAAGGAGAGGAGGAGAAGGAGGAAGGAGAAGGACATGAAGAAGAGAAAGAAGAAGGAAAAGGAGAATAACAATAAGTAAGATATGTATCCGACTAAGGAAAAATAAAAATAGATTGGAGAAGCCAACATAATCATGTTTTCTTACAAAATATATGCAAATGAATGTCTCAAACCTCTTTGATAGTAATAGCATTCAAGTAATAAAATAAGGTATGGATTTTTTCAAGATCAGTATAAAGTAAAAAAATCCCATATAGAGTCATGGTCCTTTAAAAACATTGAGGATCCATATCTAAAAACTAGTTCCTTTAAATTTTTTTAATATTTATTAAACATAGTTAAAATTTTTTTTTAAAAAAAGGGTACTAAACTCTTCTTCTGATGCCTCATCATGGTACAGAGATAACTATGGTTTCTTCACTGAGTGCAGGTTCTAAAAGATCTTTCCAGGATGACAGTATGACTGGATGATGGACTATGAATTTTTGATCTGAGGAAGTAATTAGATAAGATTGGAGAGGTTCCACACCAGGTTAGTGTGGTGGTGAAATTATTATCCATAGCAGCTCTTAAAAATATCTATTAAACTGGGGTAGAGCAAAGATGGTAGAGTAGAAAGATGGACGTATAGAAGCTCCCCTCCCCCATAGCCCATAAAGGATCTGTAAAATGACTCTAAACAGATTCTAGAGCAGTAGAAGCCCAAAATAATAGAGTAAAAGAGATTTTCAGCCCAAGACATCCTGGAAGGCTAACAGGAAGGTCTATCGTACCGGGTACACAGCAGGGACAGGACCCAGAACAGGCTTCAGGGCACCACTGTGAGCGTCAGTTCCCAGATTGCTCAACCCACAAACCCCAAAGACAACTTCAAATGTCAGTGAAAAAGTTATTTCACTTGGGTGAGAAGGGAACACATATGAACCTACCAGCAACAGCCACTGTAATGGCAGTGTCCATTTTTGGAGCCCTCTGCCTAAAGACACTGGGGAAAATGAGTCATTGATGTGGAGCTCATTCCTGAGTGACTCTCCTGGATTGAGGAAGAGTGCTGGTTGGTGGTGGAGCTGGTGGAGGCTCTGGAGAAGGAATCCTACAGGCAGATCCTGGGAAGAACAGAGTGCCTGTGATTGCTCCCAGACCATAGTGCAAGTCAGGAGAAGAGTAAACTCTTCTCTCTTGATTGTGCCACCTTGGAGGAACTGAGAACTTACAGGCTCCCAGAGTATACCATCATCTTGACAAAGGACTCAAAAGTCAAGTAACTGGCTGGGAAAATATGCAAAATAGGGAAAATAAGACTATAGAAGGTTATCTCTTGGTGAACAAGTATTTTCTTCCATCCTTTCAGATGAGGAAGAACAATGCATACCATCAGAGGAAGAACTAAAAGTCAAGGGTTCTGCATCCAAAACCTCCAATATAAATATGCAATAGTCTCAGGCCAGGGAAGAGCTCAAAAAGGATTTTGAAAATCAAGCAAGAGAGGTGGAGGAAAAATTGGAAAGAGAAATGAGAATGGTGCAAGAAAATCATGAAAAGCAAGTCAACAGCTTGGTAAAGGGGATCCAAAAAAGTGCTGAAGAAAATAAAACCTTGAAAAATAGGCTAACTCAGTTGGTAAAAGAGGTCCAAAAAGCCAACGAGGAGAAGAATGCTTTAAAAAGCAGAATTAACCAAATAGAAAAGGAGGTTCAAAAGCTCACTGAGGAAATTTTGTCTTTTAAAATTAGAATGGAGCAGATAGAAGATAATGATTTTATGAAAAACCAAGAAATTATAAAACAAAACCAAAAGAATGAAAAAAATGAAGACAATGTGAAATATCTCATTAGAAAAACAACTGACCTGGAAAACAGATCCAGAAGACACAGTTTAAAAATTATGGGGATACCTGAAAGTCATAAAAAAAGAGGCTTGAAATCATCTTACATGAAATTCTCAAGAAAAACTGCCCTGATAATATAGAACCAGAGGGCAAAATAAATATTGAAAGAATCCAGTGATCACCTTCTAAAAGAGATCCGAAAAGAGAAACTCCTAGGAATACTGTAGCCAAATTTGAGAGTTCCCAGGTAAAGGAGAAAATATTGCAAGTAGTTAGAAAGAAACAATTCGAGTATTGTGGAAATACGATCAGGATAACACAAGATCTAGCAGTTTCTTCATTAAGGAATCAAAGGGCTTGGAATATGATATTCCAGAAGTCAAAGGAACTAAGATTAAAAGCAATAATCACCTACCCAGCAAAACTGAGTATTATTGAGGGGAAAAAATGGTCATTCAATGACTTCAGTGAGGACTTTCAAACATTCTTGATGAAAAGATGAGAGGTGAACAGGAAATTTGACTTTTAAACACAAGAATGAAGAGAAATATAAAAAGATAGACAGGAAAGAGAAATCATAAGGGACTTTCTGAAACTGAACTGTTTACATTCCTACATAGAAAGATAATATTTGTAACTCTTGAAACTTTTCTCAGTATTTGGGTAGTTGGAGGGATTATGCACACGCACACATACACACATGCACACACACATGCACACACAGACAGAGAACACAGGGTGAGTTGGATAGGAAAAAATGATATCTCAAAAAATAAAATTAAGGGGTGAGAGAGGAATATATCAGAAGGAGAAAGCGAGAAATGGAATGGGGCAAATTATATCTCATAAAAGAAGCAAGAAAAAGCTTTTTTAATAGAGGAGAAAAGGGGGGAAGTGAGAGAGAAAAAATGAAGCTAACTCTCATCACATTTTGCTTAAGGACGGAATAACATGCTCACTCAATTTGCTATGAAAATCTGTCTTTCACTACAGGAAAGTAGGGGAGAAGGGGATAAGTAGGGTGAGGGAGATGATAGAAGGGAGGGCAAATGTGAGGAGGGAGTAATTAGAAGTAAACATTTTTGGGGAGGGACAATGTCAAAAGAAAAAATAGAATAAATGGGGGGACAGGATAGGATGGAGGGAAATATAAGTAGTCTTACACAACACTATTATGGAAGTCTTTTGCAAAACTACATATATATATATATATATATATATATATATACACACACAATACATATATATATATATATGTTTATATATCCCATATTGAACTGCTTGCCTTCTCAGTGGGGATGCATGGGGAGGGAGGAAGGAACTCAAAGTTTTAGGAACAAATGTTGAGAATTGTTTATGCATACAACTGGGAAATAAGAAATTCAGGTAACGGGATATAGAAATCTATCTTGCCCAACAAGAAAAGAGAGAAGATGGGGATAAGGGAAGGGAGAGCAGATTGAGGGTGGGGTAATCAGAATCCATTGCATTTTGGGGTAGGAGAAGGGGAGATATGGGGAGAAAATTTGGAACTCAAAATTTTGTGGAAATTAATGTTGGAAACTAAAATAAATAAACATAGAAAAAAATAAAAATATATCTATTAAAATTATCTACTAAGTTTTATAGTTGCTGTGATCTTCATTATTAGAAATTAATGAAACATATCCTTGAACTACTACAATTAAAAATATGGTGTTGGCCTTCTGAATATCAATTCATGAGACCTAATCTCTCTCATTACACATGTATCTCTGGTCCCTAAAACATCTGCGTTAAAGGAACATAAAGATGAATAGATGGAAGGTTACTTACTTTTTCTGGATCCCTGTACCTTTGTAACCCTCTACAAAGGGGGGAGGTAGTAAAAAATGTAGAGTAACTGTGTATTCACATGACAATGAGGAGAGAAACACAACAAGACAACATATTTATGAATTAGAAGTAAAGAACTCCAAGCCTTAAAACACACAGAACTCAACAGCCTTGGTCCCATGAGGGACCAAGTTAACTCACAGGTGTGTAACTGGAGCCTATCAAGGGATCCTTTTGCTGCAAAGATTTTGCTGGCACAGGTCCTTCCTCTTATTTCACCCTATAATGAACAAACATTCCGTACCCCTTGAGGAGGAAGGGAGAGCTGTTTGAAAAATATGATGTCTTAGGATTGGAATATATGTCTAGGGTAAGGACCTTCAAGGTTGTTGCAACTATTCCTAAAGGACAAGTCTCTCTCCCCCTTTTCCCCCCTCCATTATGAAACAAAGAGATATTGATTCCCTCTATGCACAAGAAAGAAAGTAAAATATACAAGGGTGGAAATGAGGCAAGGAATTATGAATGTGTGACTGACCCTGGGGACCAAAAATAGTTACAACTTATTCTATCCCTACATAGGGTACATAGGATATGGACTCAGTGTGGTGGACACCATATCCTCTAGTAAGAAGAAATGTAGGCATTATAGACTTTCTCTTCTCTCTCTACATTTTATCCTGATATTTCAGTTATCACCTCTATTTATGTACCTCCCAAATCTATCTATCAACAACTTCCACCTAAAGCTACAGTTACATATTTGCTATAGCCTGCTAGATAACTCCATCTGAATTTTTAACAGCACCTCAGATTCAATCTGGAAACTTAGACTATTAGAGTTTGAAGTGACTTTGGAGATCATTGAGTCAAGACTCTCCTTTTACAGACAAGAAAACTAAAGTTGAGAAAGGTTAATGACTTTCACCAAGAACATAGACCTAGTAGGTTGAAGATACAAAACATGAACTTGATTCTTATTTCAAATCCAGTGCTTTTTCTACTGCACCAGGTTCTTTTCCAGGGTATAAAATTGAAATCTTTATCTTCCCCATAAAACTGTGTCCTCCCCATCCTTTTATTTTCTTAATTTAAGAATACTATCTGGTTTTTTTGTCATACAAATTTCTAGGTTCAGTGTCATCTTGGACTGTTTCCTTTCACATGCTACAATCAGTTGTCATTTCTTTTCCATTTGAACTTCAAAATACCTTTTACATCTGTCCCCTCCTTTCACTATCAGAAAAAAATGCTAGTTCACATTGTTTTTCTCATCTAACCAAATGCCCTCATCCACGTTTCACAGTGATTCCCAAATCATTTTCCTAAGCACAAACCTGATCATGTCCCTCTTTTTCTGAAAACAATAATATTCGGTGACCCCTCTCTGTGATCAGTGTCTGAAAAATAAAGTACAAAATTCTTGTGCAACTTTTCATAAACTGACGCCAAACTAGCTTTCTGATATTGTCACATAGCATTCTCCTTTGTATACTCAAAACAGTTAGGTGAAATAGTAGAGTGCCAGGCCTGAATTTTGACCTCAGATACTTACTAGCTACGTGATCCTGGGTAAGTCACTTAACCCTGTTTGCCTCCGTTTCCTCATACATAAATGACTTGGAGAAGGAAATGTCAAATCACTTCAGTATCTTTACCAAAAAAACCCAAAATGTGGTCACAGAGAGTAGGATGCAACTGAAATAACTGAACTGAAATACTCAACAACCCAAATATCCTGTATTCAAACTGCAACTGCATCTCTGTTCTCAGCAAGCTACAGAATATTATAGAGCTTACTCAAAGGAACCCATTATCATTCAAAAGTGTTCAGTCTGGCAATCTACAAAAGCAAAACCAAAAGCAAAAACAAAAGCACAAAGGGGTGATTATATCATAACTAAGTAAAATAATGTAGTGTTTGTAATGATGACCCAGGTCCACTAAGAAAAATCTGAATTATATTCAATATGTTCTCTCTTAAGAAAATGAAAATAATATGTTTAGAAAATTTAGTTCCAGAATGGTTTAACCTTTTTCTCCTTGAAAAGGTTATTTGAAATCCTTATTAAAATAAATTGAAATATATTAAAAATCCTTATTTATCTAGAAAACTCATTTATGTACAAAAATTCATTTGCCAAGAATTCCTGGTAGTCAAGACTTCATTTTATATTCCTGCCAGTTGATCACTTTCTTCTCTCTGTGTCTAAATGTTTACCATGTAAAACACGGGTGTTACATGATCAGCATGATGGAAAACTAGATGTTTTTTCCATTCCCTACAAATTCTCAAAAAGAAACCCAAAGAGGGGGAATTATGTGCCAGAGGTAGGGTAATTGAAGTAGTTTGTAAAGCATAACACAACAATAATCCTTGCAAGGCAAACAGCCTTACAAATTAAGAAGGGAGGGCATTAATTTTTAGAATTCACTCATCATTCTCCCCTCACTAACCTCCAAAAATCAACACACAAATCAGCATGCTGGCTTGCACTGTGTGCAACACAGGAGTTTGCTTTCCTTCTACAATCTCAGCTGGCACACACTGCTCCTACCCTTATTCTACTATCCTATTGCAACAAACAACATATTACAACAGATCGACATAGCAATAGGTGAAAGGAATGGTACAGAAGAAAGAATTACACCAACATCCCAAGGAGACAGAAGCTTTTTTATTTAAATCCACCTTGACCCCTTTCAAGCATTTAAAAAGATGGAAACATAGCAAAGTCAGATAAATAATGAGCAAAGAAAATAAGGTCGGATACTCTCTGTAGGTGCTATATTAATAATCAAGGAAAGGGGACTACAATCCAACCTGACATTTCTCCATAGAAGCTGGATGCTTGAAGGATAAAGCTATAAAGGCAAAGACCTCACCAAGGGGGAAGGAGTCAGAAAGTCAGTGATAGAGAACTACAAGAAAAGAAAAGGATAAAAGCTCTAAAGATTTTTAACTGAAGAAAATTGAGATAAAACCTGAGCATAAGAAAATAAATCAACAGGGAAGGTACTAAAATTAAAGGAGAAAATCATTACCAAGACACTTTAAGTCTCTAAATAAAAATTGCGTAAAAGGGGGCATTAATCCAATATTTGATGAAAGATAAAACTCTGGGGATTATGAGGAGGGCATCAGAACATATCGATATGTTTCAGAATCCACACTAACCAGCCTCAAAATAGGTAAAAGGGAGAACTAATTAAGGATACAAATATATTGAAGAAAATGTCAATCTGGAAGCAGAGAAGCAAAAAGAAAAGAAAAGAAAAGAAAAGAAAAGAAAAGAAAAGAAAAGAAAAGAAAAGAAAAGAAAAGAAAAGAAAAGAAAAGAAAAGAAAAGAAAAGAAAAGAAAAGAAAAGAAAAGAAAAGAAAAGAAAAAGACAACCCAATAACATTAAAAGAACATATGATACAACAGCCCACAATGATCTTAAAACTAGAATGAGCAGAGATAATTTAAAGATCTTAGTCCAAAGGTAATAACATCACAAGGGGGGAAAGAGGGAAAAAAAAATTGATCACCATAATGAAGGAAATAGTCAAGAAAACTGCCTAGAATTTCTGAATCAAAATAAAGAACAATTGAAAGAATTCATTGATCTAGTGATTGGATTGGAAATTATGTTTCAAATTCCAAAACACATAGAGATTAAATCTTCCACTTACAATAAGAAATAACAAACTCTATAACTAAATGAGAAAAAAAATCCTTCAAATATAAAGTAAATTTAAATAACACAAGACTAATTTGCATATACTAGAAAACAGAAGAGAAGGGAATAATACATTCTATAAAGCAAAAAAATCTCAAGATGCAACACAAAATAGAAAAAAAAAAACCTGAGCATAGTCATGAATAAAAAAGATACTTTAAGCATTCCTAAATGCATATATGGATGCATATTATTTAAATGCAAATCCCCTCTCCCCCACACACATACTTTTTAAAATTACTTTTCACCAGTCTGTCCCCTTTTATCTCTTGACTTCTCATTCTGCAACATTCTTGTCCAGGTAAGTATTTCACAGCATCTCCACACAGTGGTTTTGGGTCTTTTTCTTATTTTTTTATATTGATCAGATATCTGGAGAGCATAAGGGCTGTATAATGGTTATGAAATGCACTTGGCAAATGACAAGACCATCTTTCTTAAGTTATATTATAACTCCAGTTTTAAGCAACTTAAGCTCTGGGAGGGAAATTCTACATTTTATATTATATTATATATTTCATTTATTTATGTTTTTTATTTATATTATGTATATATATAATAAAATATATTATAAATTTATATTGTTGTAGTTCGTTGTTCAGTTGTTTCAGTCATGTCTGACTCTTTGTGACCCATTTTGGAGTTTTTCTGGCAAAGATACCATGACTGGTTTGTCATTTCCTTCTTCAGCTCATTTTACAGATGAGGAACTGAGGCAAAGGTTAGGTGACTTAAATCACAGAGCTAGTAAATGTCTGAGGTCAGATTTTAATTCAGGAAGATTAGTCTTCCTGACTCCTATCCTATACCTAGGTGGTACAGTGGATCTATCCACTGTACTGCCTAGCTTTCCCCTTATATTATCTTAGAAATAATTGCAATATTATACATTACGAATTCCCTAATAACACTCGATAAGGGAAATCCACAACTATTGCCTATTAATGGGACAGAAAATTATGTTATTAATTCTATTTTGCAAATTATAGCACAATGAGGGGGAATCATTTCTCTGTTCCCACAGCATTTAATGAAATAACCATGAGTAGAAAGATTATGCAGTAATGTTGTTCCCCATTTTTCTATACATCTTTATTTTAGATACAAGCTTTTTAATACAAGCTATTTTAGTACAAGCTTCCCCTCATGGTTTTCGGTGACAATTATATTTGGGTGTCATGAGGGGAAAATAATAACACAATATGAAGTTATACAAAAATGAAGATCACAACTGGAGAATAATGGCTGTTCATTATTCAATCATGTTAAGGAAATGTGGATTAATTTCTAATTCACTCCCAAAGTGTTTGTTTAGATGAGATACAATTAAAATGAACAATAAAACCAACCTGAAAGAAGTTAGTATAAAGAATTGTCAGTATGCAGGTGAAAAATCTGCTCTTCTTGGTTGCTTGTAGCTACATAAGTCTCAGATTTTCATTAGTGCATTTGGTAGCATCCATGTCTATCTAATGTTTGACGCATCCTAGAATCACTTCCCAATAACAGTATATAAGATCCTTCAAAATCTTGAAGAACTGAGCAGCATATAATATATATATATATATATATATATATATATATATATAAAACAAATAAAAAGTACATCATTAAGGCTTTTTTCAGATTTCTCCAATTATGAGTTACCCCATCAATCTATTTGCATTTATTAAGTGCCAGGCATTATGTTAAGCAATGGAGCAACAAAGAAAGGCAAAAGACAGTGTCTTTGTGCACGGAGTTCGTAATCTAATGGGGGAGAAAACATGCAAGTAAATATGTTCAAACAAGCTATCTACAAGAAAAATAGAAAATAATCAACAGACATGTCACCAATAATAAGGATAGGAAAAGGCTTCTTCAGATGATCAGATTTTAGTCAGGACCTGAAGGAAGTCAGTGAACCTAGTGGGCAAAGTTGTTTTGGGAGAGTATTTCAGACAGGGAGGAGAGACAGAGAAATTATTCCAAATGCTCTCCTGTCCTGAAATGATCTAATATTTATTTGTGTGTTTATTAATTACTTATCTCTATGTAAGAATGGAGAGTGGAAAGTCCCTACTTGATGGTAGGACTTTTGTTGTTGTTGTTTTTGTCTTTGTAGACACTGTATCTAGTGTGAGGTAGATACTTTAAAGAACTTATTAAAATGAACTGAAAGAATTATTTCTTAAAATAAATGGCATGTCCCAAATCCAAACATTATTAAATAAAGGCTAACTCAATTGGAAAAAGAGGTCCAAAAAGTCAATGAGGAGAATGAGGCATTAAAAAGCAGAATTAGCCAAATGGAGAAAAAGGTTCAAAAGCTCACTGAACAAAATAGTTCCCTGAAAGAGAGAGTTGAGTTCAGGGAAATGAATGATCATGAGATAAAACAAAAATTTGAAAATATAGAAGATAATGTGAAACATCTCACTGGAAAAACAACTGACCTAGAAAATAGATCCAGAAGAGACAATTTAAAAATTATGTAACTACCTGAAAGTCATGATCAAAAAAGAACCTAGACATTATCTTCCATGAAATTATCAAGGAAAACTGTCCTGATGTTCTAGAACCAGAGGGCAAAATAAATATTGAAAGAATCCACCAATCACCCCTGAAAGAGACCCAAAAAGAGAAACTCCTAGGAATACTGTGGCCAAATTTCAGAGTTCCAAGGTCAAGGAGAAAATATTGCAAGCAACTACAAACAAGCAATTCAAGTATTGTGGAAATACAATCAGGATAACACAGGATCTGGCAGCTTCAACATTAATGGATCAAAAGGCTTGAAATAGGATATTCCAGAAGTCAAAGGAACTGGGATAAAACTAAGAATCACCTAACCAGCAAAACTGAGTATAATACTTCAAGGAAATAAATGGTCAATCAATGATATAGAGGACTTTCAAGCATTTATGTTGAGAAGATCAGAACTGTATAGAAAATTTGACTTCCAAACACAAGAATCAAGAGAAGCTTGAAAAGGTAAACAGGAAAGAAAAATCGTAAAAGACTTTCTAAAGCTGAACTGTTTACATTTCTACATGTAAAGAAAATATTTATAACTCTTGAGACATTTCTCAGTGTTTGGGTAGGTGGAGGGATTGTACGTACACATACCCACAAACACACATACACGCATACATAGGCAGAGAATACAGGCTGTGTTGAATCAGAAGAGATGATATCCACAAAAAAAGAGATAAAATAAAAATTAAGGAGTGAGGGAGAAAAATACTGGGGGGAGAAAGGGAGAAATGAAATGGGGCAGGCTATAACTCATAAAAGATATAAAGAAAAATCTTGTTTAATAGAAGAGAAAAGGGAGAAGGGTAGAGGGGGATAGTGAAGCTTACCCTCTCCATATATGGTTTAAGGAGGGAATAACATGCTCACTAAATTTGGTATGAAAATCTATCTTATACTATAGGAAAGTAGGGGAGGAGGTGACAAGTGGGGTGAAGGGAATGATAGAAGGGAGGGCAAATGGGGAAAAGGAGTAACTAGAAATAAACACTTTCAGGAAGGGACAAGGTCAAATGGGGGAATAAAAATATAAAGGGGTATAGAGTAGTATAGAAGGCAATATAGTTAGTGTTACACAACACGATTATTATGGAAGTCTTTTGCCAAACAACACATATATAGTCTGTATTGAATTGTTTGCCTTCTCAGTGAGGATGGGGAGGGAGTGAAAGAAGGTAGAATTCAAAGTATTAGAAAAGAATGTTGAGAATTATTATTGCATATAACCAGAAAATAAGAAACACCGGTAATGGGGTATAGAAATTTATCTTGCCCTACAAGAAAAGTGAGAAGATGGGATAAGGGAAGGATGGGGTGTGATAGAAAGGAGGGCTCATTGAGGGAAGGGGTAACCAGAATGCAAGGTATTAAGGGGTGGGGGGAGGGGAGAGATGGGAAAAAATTGGACATGTTACAAAGTGATGTAAAAGCAATTAATATTAAAACAATTGACTGAATTAATTACTGTGTCAAAATCAGAGTCATCTTTAGTTTGGGGAAATGAATTTTAGTCCAAGCCTCCTAGAGGCAGGTAACTTCGGGCAAAATTTGGAATTGATAGAAAAGTTAAGGTTTCAATGGTAAATTGATTTTATTATTGCTATTTAAGCAGGAACTAGAACAGGTAGAGAAAGGCAACTAAGTCACTTAAGACGTGCCTCAAAAGATGTTCCTTAGCCAATATGAAATTATAGTCATATCTGAAACCTGGTTATTGGAATTTGCTATTTTAAGATTCTATGGGGCTACTGACTATTCTTCTGAGTCTAACTCCAGGTATGGATAGCAACAAAGGCAGTCTGAGCCTCCAATCCATGATGCCTCTAAGTCTATGAGATGCTTGTATGAACTGAAAAAAAGGTCATCTCATGGGAAGGGTGGGAGAGCTGCTGTTCAGCCTGAGCTGAGGTGGGATTCTCCTGACTCAGTTTCTCCACTGACACTTGGAAGACTCTAAGCCTGACTAAATGCAAGTTGACAGTCTACCCCTGCCTGCAACTGACAAGAAGTTGGGGAGATATTGTTTCCCTGCAATGTCCCTACTCTTGGTGGCAATTTCCTATAATCAAAAGGTTTGTAACCTTAATACCAGGTCTATTAAATTATAGATTGTTGGTAGGGGGACATACGAGGTTAAGTCTAAAATTAAGCTCTTGGGCTTAGGACTTTAGACCAGCAACTATAAGTTAAGGTCCTTTAATTCTTAGTAATAGTGTGGAGACAATTAGGTCAAGGACTTATGAAGTTAGCATGCATAGTTATTATTTGTGTCTCAGTTGGTTAATGTCAAAAAAAAACCATTTGTGGTCTATATTGCAAATGCTTTAAAAGAAAATATCACCTGACCAAAAGTTGGAATTGTATTATGTGATATGAGCTGTGTTAAAGATGAAAAATAAAAGAAAATAAAAAAATATAAGTGCAAAGAGCAGAGATGAGAGTAGGGCTTCCAGTGCATTATGGAGATCCTCTATGAGGGGCTTGGGAGATGACTCAAAAAAGATTGTACAGAATGAGAAAGCATGGATGGTTTGAGATCAGTACATGGGTAGAGAATGGGTGCACATCGGTAAAATCACAAATATACTGAAGTATAATTCTTCATCTGGGTGTGAAGCCTTATGGATTTCAAAGTATTTTCCTATCCATTATCTCATTTGTATCTCACAATGGCCTTGTCAGACAAGCAATAAAAGAATTATTTAATGACAAAAAAATAAAATAAATAAATTGTTTTTATTGAATTTCCTCTTTGTATAATGGGAGAATTCTTTGTAGGTTGTTTCTGTCATTGAAAGAATTATGCTGCAGACTACATTGCATAGCATATTATACGTATATCTCTTTTTTCTTGGTGATATTCAGTTTCTGTTACAAATGTGGCATTAGCTTCTCCCTAATAATTTACATGTATCTTCTTACTTTCCAATAAAAAAAAAAACACTTCCTTTCAGCAATCCTAGCAGATTAACTGAGGTTATAGTAGAGGACATCTCATTAAATTCCTACCTGGGTTGAACAGAAAATGGGAAAAGGAGAAGACATTCAGGGACAGTTAACATCTCTGACATGGATTGGTGCCACTCCTTTTCACAAGTTAAGCAAGGTGAATCGTGGCATGGTCTAATCTAGCCTAGTCTAGGAGACCTCCAAGGAAAACACAGGTAATGCGAAAGAGTTTCAGAAACTCAATAGACGTCCCTCTTTCCTGTGAGTCCGAGTTGAACAGATGCCAAAGCACAGAGCTACAGCAGAACTCACTGAGTGGCAAGAGGGCTTTCTTTTCCATAAATATAGACTAAAGTCTCGTTCTAGGACACTTTTTAAAAGAATGTCTAGATATAGATAATACTATAGTCAATAATAAAATTCAATTATGCCTACCATGTGTTCATTCAAAATAGTGTCCTTAGTTTTTGTGGAAGAACACTTGCGTCGTAGAATTTCACTCATTTGGATTAACTGGCTTGAGAAAAAGAATTAATGATTTAAAAGTCTGAATTATAGTATCTTTCATAAAGAGATGTCATGCCATTTTGAACAAGGGCCCATAGCTCTTAAAAGATATAATAAAGCCTTACCTCATAAGAAGAGCCCAAGGGACTAACTTTAATAAGCGAACGGAATTATTCATATTTATAATATCCATTTTGCACGTGTATTTGAGTGTATTGAAAACACTTTAATGCTCTTTTCGAAAGTTTGTTCTCTTAGCTTTTAAGCAAACCTTCTGGGGTGTTACTCAGGCTATGATTCTGTTTAGCCAGTCCTATAGTCATGATTAGTACAAAGGCCAAATTCAGTCTAGCTCCTGTCTCCAATCTTTGGTTGATTCACCATGAATTAATTCAGTTTTTGCTCGTTACATTTGAGGCATAAGGACATGAATTTATAGTGTTGAGAAGTCTACAGTGATCGTTATGTACCTTATATTTCTGAAGCTGCCTGGGGTACTATGGATTTAAGTGACTTTCCTAGAATCAAAAGGCCAATATATTTTATTTAGGTGATACCCAAACCTAGGAAGTGCTGATTCCCTCCGCATGGGGATCTCTACATGTCTTGGAACATTTCCTCTGGATAAGGAATTTTGCTGTCGGAGGTTTTTTTGTTTTGTTTTGTTTTTTCTTTTTTTTTTTTTAATTTTTACTGTACTCACTAGTTACACTCTATCTTCCAATCCACGTAGATTAGCACCTTCTCTGCAACATAGCGTCTTGCCAAGGGTAGCGGTTCTCAAACTCTTTGGTCTGAAGAGCCCTTTAATCTCCTAAAAACTATTAATGAACCCCCAAGAGCTTTTACTTATGTGGGATTTGTATATACAAACATATGTGTGTATATATATATGTATAGATATGTATATACACACATATATATGTATATATGTGTGTATATACATATATATGTGTGTATATGTATATGTATACTCATATGTATTTATATATGTGTGTATACCATATAAGAAATTAAATTTTATAGAAATATCCTTGTTCTCATTGACTCCCTGAAAGTGTCTTAGGGATCTCCACAGGTTTCTAGTCACATCTTAAGGCCTTCTGACTTAGAGAATCAAGAAATTAAACAACTTACCTGTATTGAGAAGCCTCTATGTGTCAGAGATGAGGCTTGAACACAAGTCTTCCTGACTTGGGGACCAGGTCTTTTTTTTTTTTTATTTTATTACTGAAGAGTGTCCATCAGGAAGTTTTACTCTGCTTTGATGCCCAGAGAAAACCAAGGATCCATAAACATCATTTTAAATCAATTATTCTTTAAGCCATTTCAATGACAACATAACATAGGCATTCTGAGATGTTTTGCTTATGTCACGACCCCTTTAGCATTCTGGTAAAGCCTGTGGATCCCTGCTTAAAATAATGTTTAAAATATATAAAATACATAGAGTTACAAAGAAGTGATTTGACTAAAATATCAAAATACTTTTACCAAAATATTTGTAAGTTCACAGACCCCAAATTAAGAAGCCCTGCGACAACAAAAGAAAAATCCAACAACATTAATACTATCTCTTATAGTGCTGAGCTCTCTTAAAAAGGGGATGCCTCTCTGAGTCTTGGAAGAGCAATGGTTCTAAGGAGAATTTTCCCAGTAACAGTTCACAGGTGCCGGACTATCTCTGCTCTGAGGAGTCACGCGCAGAAACAAATCACTTTGAGTCCTCCAGGTTTGCAGGGAGTTCCTTGAATGTAAGTTCTCCCTGCCCAGCTGTTTGTTGTGGGACTGGCCCTGACACCAGATCAGCCAAAAATAACATCTTCCACCAGGCCCATGCTCCTCAGCTGTGCCGCTTCCAGATGATGTTTGCTACTCATTAAAAATCTGCAAAGCCAACTGAGAGCCAGTCCACCACTCTGCAGACAGCCCAAGCTGAGCCCAGAGGAGGGAGGAAATCTGAGCCCAGCTACTCACATCCCTAAGAACCCAGCCTGCTGCATTCCACACAAACTGTGAATGAGGGAGAAACTGCTTTGCAAGCTGTATTAGGAGGGAGTAAGAGCAATCAAACCTTGTACTCACAAGGACATATGTTGTTCGTGCAAGGTCCTTGCAAAGTAAATAAGACACAAAATAAATCTAGTCGCTACGTGTGGAAAACATGAAACTGAAAAAGGAATATGCCACCTAGCTAGTGTGAACTGGTTGGGTGGCGCTGGTTTATCTCCAAAAAATATGAAAGGCTTCTGAAAATCAGCAACTGGCATTCTCAGAAGAGAGAATCAAAACTAAACTGATAAGATCTACTAGAGTGTTGACCTTATGTGCCCTTCATGTATTCACAGAAGGTTTGTCCTTGTGCAAAATGGACTTCTTCCCTCTAGTTTAGTTCTTTTACTTGAAAAGTACCACTGTAACATACAAAGGAATGAATAAAAAAAGAACTTGTTAAAGCCAACCGTTTTGAGTTAGCTACCACATTGTTCAAAAAACCCAAAAGACCTGACTTTCTAAGGTTTTTATTTTAAATATACATGCTGAAAGGAGTCTGTGGGCCTAATGTTTAGGCAAAATGTTCATATGAACAATATATTCAACACTCAAAATGTTGTCTTAAAAATAATGTAAGGATGCATGCTTGATTAAATTTTATACTTATGGTCTCCTGCTCCTGTATCTGTTTGAGTGAATCGATGAAAAGATGGATAGATGAAAACCCATTTATTAAGTACACAATAATTTTATTTTTAAAAAATCAACTTTGGGGAACATGTGTAAGTCAATTTGATCCCACTTTGAAATGCAAAAGTTTATTATTTTGGTTATAGATCTAGAACTGAAAGGGAAGAAAATAAACACATCAGTTTGTTCATTTTACATTTGAAGTATTGAGTCACAGGTAGGTGAAATGACTTTTCCAATATCACACAGGAAGCATCAGAGGTGAAATTAAATCAAGTTCTTTTAACATTCTCTCTAGTACATGTTTTTACTGCTAATAAGAAAGTTCTAATTGATGTAGGGAAAGGATAGAAGAGAGATAGATAGATGATAGATTAGATAGATGGTAGAATGATATATATATATATATACATATATAGCTCTATATATCTATATAGATATAATTATATAGATATATATTAGATGCTTAGAGACTGTGCATAGCTGGAAGTGGAGTTGGGTAAAAATTTGGAAAGCCAAAAAACACCCAGTGAATTTGGCTTCTGAATCAAAAATCCAAATGATACACATGGTTCCTATTTAAATAGTTCCTTATGGTTTACAAAGTGAATCCCAGACTGTAGTTCATTTGGTCCTCACTGGCTCTATGAGGCAGGCAGATGGATTTTAGTGATGAGGAAAATGAGGTTCAGTTTATACAACTAGTCTCTACTAGTAAAGTCCTAGCAAGTAAAATTCACATAAGGCCTAGACATTTTCTACCATCAAGTTCAATGTTCCTTAAATTATACCGTGATCTTTGTCTTTAATAAATATACTCAAGGATACAAGTATTTTTGAGAATGTTTTCTGGAACATTGAGGGAATATTTTGGTTTACCCTAAGTAAAATCTAATGACACTTTAGTCATCATTGAAGAGTTCTCACCTGTAATGCCTGCCAGACTATTTTGTGTGTTTAGTCCAAAAGGGAACAGGACAAAGTTCCAGTGAATCACCCATCAGCCCCAGATATGCCAGAACTACTCATCAGTGTCAGAGCAGTTGGGCTCACTATCTGATTCATCCATACAAAATAGATTTATTTTTAACCTGAGAACTGTCTTACTTACAGCTCTTAGTTAGGAGGAAGGGTTTGGGGAGGAAGGCAACTCCAGTCGTACCTTTCAGAAAATCTCCTTTTTAAAGAAGGCACTGTGCTTTTCAAGATGTGCTTTTCAAAAGTTTCATAAAATTATTTTTTCATTTGTTTTAAACTTCATTTATGTTCGGTACCATAAGAGTGTAGATTTAAAGGTAGAGGGAATTTCAGCGGTATTTTTAATCTGAACCCCTCATTTTGAGGATTGTGAATTCCTCATTTACACAAGGAAACAAATTCAGAGAAATTAAGTCATAGAGACAGTAACTATAGAGAGCTACACATAGGGGGAATGTCATGAGAACTTGACAAAAGGAAAAAAAATTTCAAGGTCAAGGTTCTGTTTGGTTCCTTTTAGTCATATGTGTTTCACATACCTTGCTTTAAACTCACAGCCTATTTTCCCTACCCCCTTCATTAGGGACCATGTGTACCCAGAGAGAGAATGAGGGAAATATTTTGTGCCAATTGTTCTCACTACACAATCTTACCAAAAGCAAATTAAGACTGCTCTGTGATTATTAATGGGAAGTTCACTGTTGGGGGTCCCAAGCAATAGGGCTAGAAAGCCATCCCCATAGACTATCTAACAGAATCCTAAAAATGAGTACTAGCTGCCTAATGAGAAAAAAAACACTCAAGAATAAAAGTACAGTTGGGAAAATGACACAAGAGAAGGTACTGCAATTCACTTTCATTCAATAAACATTGATTAAGCATTTACTTTGTGCCAGGCACTGGCTGCTCCACTTGGGACCCAACTGAGAAGTTCCAGTTGGGCAGCACAGCTCTTCCCTCCCAACCTTTTTCCTTTCTTCTTTCCTTCCTTCCTTGGTCGTTGTTGGGCTATGCCATCTCAGAGTGAGTGTAAATAGCAATTTTTTTTCTGTTTTGTCCAGAAACTCTGAGTGTGTTCGCCTCCCAGATTGATAACCGTTTTTTGACTAGGTAAAAATGTCCATTCTTTGTCTCATTTCTTACTGAGCCTTAAAACAATCATCCTTATGGACTTGGGCTGGGACTTTTTCTTGACTAATCAATGAAAACCAGAGTGATTTGGATTTAAGGCATGGTGCTTAAGAAAGAAACCAAACCTGTAAACCTAAAGATATCTTTTAAGGTTTCAGGGGTCAAAGTTTACATTCCATTGAGCAGAGCACCCTCAGGAAAGGGTATGATACCCTATGTGGATGAAGGAAGAGGAAGGAGGAGGGAAAAGAAGGGAAGGTATAGGAAGGGAAGAAAAAGAGAAGGGAATAACTGACCAGTTGGGTCCCCAGTGGGCAGCTCATGCTACTAACAAGTTGTTGTTTGTCCTTTGTTTTCAAGGAGGGCCAAGGCATGGTGATGGCATGACTTGTAAGTGAATTAGATTTAAGTGAGGGAAGGCTGTGAAAAGCCACCAGCCTCACTTTTTCCTCCAGAGTCATTTGGATCCAGTAGCAAGATGTAGATTAGGATGACAGGAGATGGCCCCCAGAGTGAATTTAAATAGTAATTGTTTCTGTTTTGGTCAGAAAACCTAAGGATCTTGCCCTCCTAGATTGATTTTTTTAACTAGGTAAGAGAGGCCATTCATTGCCTCATTTATTACTTAGCCTTAATCATTGAATGGGTATTGCCTCAGTTCAATTGAGACATGGGAGACACCTTAACTTAAAAAAAGATCACTCACTGCATCTGGGGCCAGAAAGAGAATGCCCAGAGATGAGCAATGGAGTGTCTTATTCATGGAATAGTAGGAGGTCAATGTGACTGTATCAAAGAGTACATGTTGATGAGGAAGGTATAAGAAGACCGGAAAAGTAGGAGAGGGCTAGGTTATAAAGGACTTTGAATGCCAAACAGAATATTTTTGTGTTTATTCCTGGAGGGAATAGGAAGCCACTACGATTTATTGAGTGGAGAATGGGGGATGGTTTGTGACATTGTCAGACTTGGGTATTAGAAAAATCATTTTAGCTGAAAATGTACTGGAGTGGGGAGAGACTTAAGGCAGGCAGACCCACCAACAGGCTACTGAAGTAATTGAGGAAAAAGTCAGGAAATTATTTACTAATGCTGATTCTGGGACATAAAAAAGCCACATTGTAGAACAGTGAGAAAACTGATAAATTGAAAAAGTTTCAGAAGTCATGTAAGAAGAATGAATGAAATAACTGTTCCATGAAATATTCTAAAAAAAAAACAGTGGGGGGATATCATTACTTATGCCAAATGGTGTAATGTAATTTTTTCTCTAATATTCTGAAATTATTATTAAGGGAGAGTAACCTCACTTATACTAGTGAATGAAGAATTTGTTGTAAATTCTAGATTCATTCAAGTGTGACGTAACTAGATAAACTGAAATAATGAGAATTCATAAATTATCTTAGAGGTTATTCAATACAAACTCCCTCTTTTATCACTCCTCTTCCACCTAAAATATTATTTCTTTAAGTCATAGCAAAGTGGAAATAGAAGTCTTTAGGATTAAGGATTCCACCATTTTGCTAATTCTTTTTCAAGAGAGGATATTTGGAATCAGGCAAATGTTTATGAAACTAACAAGTTATGAAAAGAAAAAGCTGTATGTGCGATAGGCCTTACATTTTCATGCACAGTGCCACTACTAGACCACAGATTATAATTACTCTTCTTTTTCCTTTATAGCTTGATATTACATTCCTAATACAACATAGGATTGATCTTAGTGGAATTTTTTGCATGTTCTAAGTATTTAATATGACTATCAAATAATGCCAAGTGAAAAACTAAGTACGTAAAACTTAATTTCAATGATTAAATGTATATGTTAGTATAGTTTTTTCAAAAGTACAACCTATTTATAATATTTTGGAAAATAGATTTCTAGAAAATAGTTTGGGCTGAATTATTTATGACAAGTTTTTTTTAAATGTAATTATTATGGGTGACTCTTTTTAAATATAACCACTCCCCTGAAAAGGGAGTTACTATAATCCATCTCCCCAAACCCTTAGTTTTCCTTAAAATGATCTCCCAAAAATGAATGTGTAACATAAAATAATCAGATAACCAAATAAATTAATCAGATTGTGAATCATACTCAAATTTGATGAATATCTTCCCAAACTTAAAATGAATTTGACTTAAGAGCAATTGGATACATAATAAAGCCTATATTTATTGGGGTTTGAAAGATGAATGAACCACCAGTGAAAATATTATGTGATCTTAAAATAAGTGAGAAGGATGACTCAGTTTTTTTAATGCACTGTCATTATTATCTTATTGTGAAAATAAAGATTTATGTTTTAAGTCAACAGCAAGCCCTGGTACAATTTTCTTTTCAGTAGAACAGTACTCCAAATATCTTACGAACCAGGGAGAAAAAGAGAGGGAAAATGGGAGTCCCTTGCATCCCTCAAAAGAAAATTAATTATGTTTACATAGATAACAGAGTGTGGTGGATATGTTGTAGGAAAGATATCTCTGACTTTTCTCAGCTGGCCAGATCTGTGTCCCTTCTGTCTTCAGCTGTAGCTACAAAGCACCTTACAAATCATAATCAGACCACATACCATTTGTGATTCATAATTATGAATCTCACTCTTCCAACATTTTTAATGCTCTGTTTGTCTGATGTCATCTGTGCTTGGGCTTTTATTTCTTTAACATAGACAAATCTATTTTATTTCAGATTTTGAATGTGTGACCAACAGGTTTTGTGAGCTTATTCTTTTCAGGAGAGCAAAAATCTCATAGCAGATGAATGTGTAATTCTTCATGAATAATAGGAATAAGGTTTTCACCAGCTATTTGAATTACACACACATATACACACACATATGTATACACACACACAGAAATAGAAGAGAGTTAGAGAGAGAGAAAGAGAGAGAGAGAGAGAGAGAGAGAGAGAGAGAGAGAGAGAGAGAGAGAGAGAGAGAGAGAGAGAGAGAGAGAGAGAGGTCTGCTTGATCTCTTAAGAAAAAAGAAGTAAAATTAGTTCAAACTGGATCCTACCATCTGCAACTCACTAGTGAGGAACAGAGCATTTTCATCAGTCATTATGGGTCAGATCTCAATGATTAAAAACCCCAGAGTTTCTCAAGGGTATAATTTCCTGGTTCTCCACCTGCACACTTCCCCATGGATCTCATCACCCTTGACTCTAACTAAACCTGGAAAAACCACCTAACTAGGACAGAGATGTCCCATTATAATATATGTGAAACAAATCTAGCTCTGTTGACCATCAAGTAAATTAGCAAAGTGCTTTGCCAAAGCTATCAGGAAAATAATCTTCACAATTTTGCCTTTGGCAGGTGCAGGTAGCTAGAGATTAGCAGATCGCTCTGTCCTGTAGTATACTGTACCAACTCAAACTGATTTTCAAATGTTTGGAACTCAGTAAAATACCAAATGTCCTTGATCTATCCACATTTCTCTTTCATATTTCAAAGAACCTGTAATTCATACTTTTCTGACTAATTTACAATTAACTCATCAAAATGATGTTATGAAGGAACTATTTCCTGTCCAAGAAAGACTTCATTTTAGAAAAGATGAAAGTCTTATTTATTAGAAATAGAATATTACTTTACCATTTTATATCCATCATCATCACTACATTCTTCGCCTCTATCCAAATGCCACTTTAACCCAAGTTTCAAGTTCGGTAAGAATCTTGGGGTTCTCTGTGTTCCAATGCATTCTGAGTTTTCATGGAAACATTCTCTTCTTTCCAGTAATAGTCAGACCATATACCTTCCCTCTCTTGGTGTTTGTAATTCCACAGAGATGTCTCCATAATTACAAACAGTGCACTCTAGTTGTCCTGAGACAAAACAGGCCTTTATGATGAAGGAATTGTAAAGCAATAAGTAGAAATGTTCTTCATAGACTTTTGGTTTCCTCCTCAATGAATGGCGGTAACATTAGGAATGTAGGGA
This sequence comes from Bettongia penicillata ogilbyi, assembly GCA_023548195.1. Lineage (NCBI taxonomy): Eukaryota > Metazoa > Chordata > Mammalia > Diprotodontia > Potoroidae > Bettongia > Bettongia penicillata. The sequence continues at coordinate 7,284,204 of JAJHZJ010000237.1, read as the reverse complement.
AAAGAATGTGGTGTTATGTTAGCATTCCTACCCCACAAAGAAAAGTTGAAAAACATAAGGCTAAAGTGCCTAGAGAAGAGAATGAAACGTCACAAGAAAATGGGGATATTCTTTCCACTTTTTTGTGTCTTTATGAATTCCATTGTGTGACCCCAAATCAGTCAGGCAATTGTCAAAAATATTCATCAGTGCTGATGTACCATATGTCAGACACTGTGAATTCAAAAGAAAAACAAAATACAGACTAAAATATTTCTGCTCTCAAGGAGGTCACTCATTTGGGTAGATGAAATGCCGCTGTGTATAAACAAGAGACATAAGGGAAGGTGCTAGCATTAAGAGGAATCCAGAAAAATCTTCTTGCACAAGTTAAGGTTTTATCAGGACTTAAAAGAGGTTAGGCAAGTGGTAAAATGAAAATGAGAAAGAAAAAAATATCTTAGTTATTTTTCTAGCATAAATCCCTAGATACATCAAAGAAATAAGTTTCCAGTTCCCCAGTAGTCAGTATTTAAAATTTAGGATGAACTGTCATTGCAATATAGAATTTTTTTTCTTAAGTGTTTTATAATTTAAAAATCTAGTTATAAAAACACAATCAATTAAAATATTTTTGGTACATAGTGTGCAAAACCAAGGGTGGAAGACACTTTAAAGAGTATTATTTTAAATAGTTTAGTTTGAGTTTACTCCAGTATTTTACTTTACACTAATTGACTCAGACATCCATTGAAACGTGTGTATTTTTCCATTATAACCATGATCTTAGCCATGGAAAGACATCTTAAAACATGAAAAGGATATCAAATTAATTAGGACAGAAAATTGCATTCTCTACTCCACACCTAAATAAAATTTTAATTTATTTCTGAATTTAACATTTGAAAAATAGTTTTTCTTGTCCCCAACAGTAAAAATAGCCAGTCTAAAAAATTAAGTCAGTTAAGCAAATAGATGAAATGCTTTTCTATAAAATTGACACCAATTTATCAGTTATCTTCACTTGCAATAATTACCAGGTTGTTTCAATGTCACATAGATGTAATCTGAGTATTTTATTTTTTGTCCATTTGTTATGTGTTATAGTGTATTTTTCTAGGAGAATAAAAATGTTCCCCTACCCCAAACAGTGTTATCACAGAATATCTAGAAATTTCTTATGAATCAATTGATCACTCAGAAACGTTAACTGTGTGTGAAAAAGCCCTTATTAATTTAGATAGAATCAAATGAAGCACCATGAGGAAGGTACTAAAACTTGTTGAAAGAATCAGATACACTTCAGGGCCTTTGTATATTACAGTCAATTAATTCAAAATAAACTGTAGCAAAAGTATTCCAGCAGAATTATTCCATTCTAGGAGAAGTTAAAATTTACTTGGGGAGGGGGAAGAAATTAAGATTTCAATTCCACCACCACCCACCACAAAAACCATTAAGTCTGACTAATAATCCCTGGTAAATATACTGAATGGAAGCCTAAATGACATTCCATTGCAGGGCAGGGGGGCTGAGAATCTTTAGGCTTAGCCATAAAATAACGCAAAGTAGTCATGTACTCTCTGAGTAATCAGTCTACTAGTATATTAGGAGCACAGGGAATGACACCAAAAGAAATGCTAGTTTTAGAAAAAAAAAACAGTAAACTGAAAGTCACAAACTCTTCCCCTTTGTACTTTGGATACTAATTTTTTTTTTCCTGTTGATTGACATGGATACCTTAGCAAAAGTGCCACTATTAAATGAATGTACAAAGAAGATTGTCACTTTCCTTTATTGGAAATCACAGGATCCTGTGCTGTGGTCCAGGCTACATTTAGATTCTTAGATTTCAAAACAACCTAAATTTTTGAGAGTGGGAAATGGCCAATTATTTTGTCTTTATATTTTGAGTTCTTAAAATTGTAGTTGGCACAAAGTAGGTGCATAATAGATGCTTGTCAATTGATTTAGGTTATTGAGAGACACAGCAAGAAAGAAACGTGAGTATACACCATAAGTATATATTACAGCAGTATATTAAATTTAATTTATTATATTATTATATTTCATATGTTTAATAATTACAGTAAATACACCATGATTATTTCCTTATCCCCTGGTTGGATCATAATTTTGAAAATTCTATTTTTGTAGATAAAATAAATTATACTCGTATCACAAGCCACTGGAGAATTCATTCTTTTCTGTATTACAAGATAAAAGCACAGAGACAAATTTTCCTAACTATCTCTAAACCTGGACAGGATATAATCCAGGAATTTTAATATCACTTAGTTTGGCACTCTTCTTAGTATATCCTCAGAATTTCAGGCAACCTGGATTTGGTGCAATCTTTCTCACTTTCCAGGGGTCTTAAGTCCTTTTGTCTGGTCCTCATCTCAATCCTAATTCCCTGAGTCATTGTTCATGGGATATAGAAAAATTCAATGATGTAATCCTTCATCAAAGTGTTTTCACTTGGAGGAGTATTTGTGGAAAGAGATGAGCTGGAATGGCGCTTCTTATACTATGAGTCGCAACCCTGTCAGGACTTGGTTTAAAAAGTGCTGAAGGGGTCATCAGTGGAGAAGGTTTAAGAAGCTCTGATACCTACTATACTGTCTTCGCACATATTTGTTATATGATTTTCTTTTTTTTTAATGGAAGGAGTTGGGAGAGTGAAAATAAGCATTTGTTCATTTAAAAAAGGGAACGTATTTTTTAAAAAGTATCTATGTGCAAGATATTAGTGTAGGTGCTGAAGTTGCAAATTACAAAACAAACATCTAAACAAAAAAATGGAATAATCTGTAACTTCAAATAATTTACATTATATTAGGAATGAATATTAATTTTCTATAAGATTTAAGTCTAGGTGTTTTTCATATTTTATCATTATTCATCTACTACATTTGTTAATTGTCACATAACTAGACATAATAGTTTCACTTTTCTAGCATTTACTCTTTATCTCCAATGACTTCTCCTTTGTTGTTTTTGATCTTGGTGGTTGATTTTCCTCTCTCTTTTTAACCAGATAATCTATTGGGTTGTTTATTTTTTTTAGTCTTCTAAAAATTCCTATTGTTATTAATTCTATTTTGCATACTTAATTTTGATCTTTTGTTTTTTTTTAAATTTCTACTTCATATTTCGGTTTTTTACTTCTTACCCCAACATAAGCACCCCAACATACACTGTGGGGGAGGCTGCTGTGACAGGTTCTTATATCTGTATTCATAACACAAAAGCAACTTTCAAGAGGTTAATAATCACTTTAATCAAGCACATGTATCATTCCTTTAACCAAGTACATGTATCATTCATTTAGGTCAGGGAGTCACCACCCTGAATTTCAAAGAAGATAAAGAGAAATTAAAAGATCAACAGCCATGGCTTCCTCTACCTGAATTCAACTGACAATTGGATTCCAACTGCCTGACCATAGTTACTGGAAAGGGAAGCATGACATCTGGGTTCTCAAAGCCAGGGGCCCCCTTTAGTGACTTCTTGGAATCCTCATCTGGCCAAACAAACACTTCCAATCAATAAGCCCCAAAGCAATGTACAGACATGGCTTCCTTTGCCTGACTATAATTCAACAGACAGGTACAGCTGTCCGGCCAGTTACCAGAGGGGGAAGAACCAACATTCGAGTTTTCAAAAATTGGGGCAAGGGGGGTTAGGGGGAAGCTGCCTAGCATCTTCCCAGAGTACTCACCTGGCACTCAAACCTTCTTATCAAAAAGTAAGCCCCAAAATAAAACCTCATGCCCAGAGTTTTTATACTATTTTTAGAGCCAGAGGGCATCCCAACCTTTTAGAGCCAGTGCCTCATTAACAAAAGCTGTGCATGTTCCTATAAATCTTCCCTAATCAAACCCACCTTAATGGGCAGACTCATTAATGGGTGGGGAAGATCTTTGATCACATTAATAATACAAACACATATACTATTTCTAGTTAAAGAAATTTTTGTTTCTCTATTGTACTCGTAGTAAAGACTCTTGGTTGATAAATGCAACATTCAGTCCGACGCACTAAATTAAACCAAAGCAAAAACAGTCAAAGATTCTATTTTGATTGCCATCACAATTCTCAATCTCATTAATTCCAATTAAATAATTTCAATTACTCATTAATTGCTTCCTTCTCTCTTTTGTTGTTCTGTGGTTAGAGAAATAATTTACTTTTTCCACTTAATGAATGCTTTTGTCAGTGTCTTACAAGTTCTAATACACCTCCCCCTTGTTATAATTTTCTTTGACAAAATATTCTGTTGGTTTTATAGGATATGTTCTTTTATCCATATATGTTTTGGAATTATATTATTTGGTCTCTACCGGAATCATTTTTTTTCAAATTAGACATATTATTTATACTTTTATGGCATTATGATGAGCAAAAGTTTTTCTGCATTTTTATGTTGTTATATCTTAGCACAAAGTCAATTTTCTAAAGATCTCATATAAAAAACTTCAAGATTTCTTTTCACTAGTAACCAGAGGTCTAGCATATTTGAGTTTTCTTATATTTAGTTCAGACCTTCACATTCTTTCTTGTAACAAACATGTCTTTTCGTTGGATTTATCTAAGTCTGAAAAGGTCATGTAGATAGTCCTTAACAATTATTGTTTCACTATTTCTACTTTAAATTTACTAATCTTTCTTCATTTAATCCATTCACTGTCAAAATTCAACAAGTCAAATGATTATATTTTTCCTCAAGGTTCCACTCTTTAATTGTTTTGGAGACATTTCCTGCTTCTGCAGTTGTGTGTTAATTCTTTTAACTCATAACATCACTTCGTTGTAGCAAAGATTTTCCTCTGTTTCAAATCTAAAGTTTCAATTTCTTGGATTAGAACTTTGTGTCAAGGCCAAGATCTAATCCTGCCTACATTCTTGGATGGGGTAGCTAGGATCATTTCCTCTCTCTTTCTTCAGCATTGGAGTGTGATGATATGTTGTATTAAGGCTAGGTTCTGATCCTCTTACAATTTGGAAGCATTGCCCTATAACCCTGGGGTGGCAGGTTGCCTGGGGTCAATCCCTGACTTATTCCATGCCTCTGAGCTAAAAGTGGAATCTTGGTCTACTATATGAATGGATAGAACATCTGACACATTGCCAAAATCTATGCTTGTTTCTTTGTGTAATCATGTACCTGACATATGTGACTTCATACTATACTACCTGAAATTTCCTGATGCAGATCAGGTTGACTTTTGTGGCATCTTTTCATTCTGTCTTTAGACAAGGATCATCCTGCCCTCAGAGAGTTTTCTTGTTCATTCAGCAATGCATAAATCTATATATCAATGCTATATACCATAAATCAATGCTTCAAGCTATAGGTTTTAGAGAGTCCCAATAGAGATGGCATTGACTTCTTAGTATATCCATAAAATTCCAAGCACCCTGGCCTTAGCACAATTTCTTTTACTTTCCAGGTAGTAGTCAAATCTTTTTTCCTGGTCCTTCCTTCAGGACAATGTCTTTATGGGAAAGAGGAGCTAAACGATATTTTCTTGGATTTTAATAATTATTATAACAACCAACACTTATATAGCACTTACTATGCACCAATCATTTTACAATCGTTACATCATTTGATCCTCACAGCAATCTGAGAAGTTAGTTAATATTATTATCTGCATTTTACAGAGGGAGAAACTAAGGCAAGTAGAGGTCAGGTGACTTGCCTAGGATCACACAGCTATCAAGGTTCACCCTCTGCCTTTAAAAAGGATTAAGAATATCATGAAAGTTATATACTGACTTGCATAGAAACTAGATATGCTGCTAATAAGGATCTGAAATTGGTTTTGAACTCAGGTCTTCCCAACTCCAGTGCTCTAACCATTCTGTTAACATGTGGAGCTGTTTAGTTTTTTTCTACGTTTTCTACAGAGCTCTTCTTCATACCTGTTCTTCAGAGATGTTGCGTTTGGCTAGGATCTCTCATATAGCCTTCTCAGAGAGAAATCTGGACTAGGTCTTCAGGAGAAATGCCAAGGGTTTTAGAACCAAGCCTTCAAGGGACAAAAGAGTAATACCTTGAACCAATCATGAAGAGCAGGTGACAAAACTTCTGAGTGTGAGAGACACATGGAAATAGAACCAACTGTGGAACAAGGAAAGAGTCTGAATTTCACCTACTAGAAAAAAGAAAACAAGCTCCTCTTATGAAACAATATTATACTGATACCTAAACCAGGAAAAGAAAAAACAGAGAAAGTAAATTATATTATTTATAAATATGACCCAAGTAAACAAAAGTTTTTTGGGTCCTCAATAATTTTTAAGAGTATGAAGAGGTCGGGAGATGAAAATTTTCACAGAGCCATTCTATGATTTATCACCTTTGGAGAGGAACAAAGAATGGAGCTGATGCTATAGGATGATGTTGGCTTTATGGTAACAACAGTTTGTTTCCTTTCCAGAGGAATTTCAAATTTTAGGGTAATACTACAAAGCTTGGGTCTTATGAAGCTAATGAATCTGAAGGGTTAACAATCTAGAAACTTCTCATCTATTACTTTTCGAAGGTGATAAAGCTCAGAACGACTTTGTAAAGGACCCACATTGACTTGTGTTTGCTTGGGTCATATTCATCAATATTTAAATATAAAATTAAAACTGAAAAAATTTAAAACTTTAACTGTGAATCCATGTTAATAAATTTATAACATCTATTGTATGTTAACATATTTCAGGAAAAAGTATGTTTTCCAAAAAACATGGTAAAAGAAAAAAGAATAAAATGACATATCATTTCACCTATTTTTGAAAGTGCCTTTAATGATTGGCTTAATAGGAAACAGCTGAATTCTCCTACTTCAACATTGTTACATATCTCAAGGTATGTTGCAAGTTACATTGTAACATATTTCATGCTTGAAATAAAGAAATAAATTCTAGAATCATGAGATCAGAGGATTTTAGAGCTACAACTGGAAGCAACCTTAAATGCTAGGTAATCTCACCACCTTATTGTACAGATGAGAAAATAACAGGTTCACAGAGGCCCAATATCATATAGTCATTAAATGGCAGTTGCAGATAATGAGACACAAGCAATATTCTGAGACTCCCAAACAAAATCCAGGAGGAAGACAAATAATCCAAATTCTGAGACTTCTAGGAAAACCTAGAAAGAGGAAAATGAGGTAGAGATGTACTTTGGAGAAGGGAAAAAATCCCAAGACTGAACCCAGTCCTTGTGGTCTCTCAAAGAAGAACATCAGAGATGTATCAAGTCAAACATCTCCATTAGATGCCAGCATTGGGATATCTTAAGATTCCTTCTTTGTGTGTGTGTGTGGGGGGGGAGGCCAAGATGGTGAAGTAGAAAGATGCACCTACTCTGGCTCTCCCTCCATAGCCCATAAAATACATGAAAAATGACCCTAAATAAATTCTAGAGCAGCAGAAGTCACAAAATGGCAGAGTAAAAGAGATTACAGTCCTAGATAACCTGGAAGGCCAACAAGAAAGGCCTATCACACAAGACTCAGACTGGAGCACAGCTCAGTTTGGCTGCACAGCACAACTGGGAGAGGACCAGAGCAGGCCTCACTCAGTGAATGAAATCCCAGGCAGCATCTGTGGTTCCCAGATTGCTCAACCCCTAAACAGCAAAGACAACTTCAAAAGTCAGTGACAAAGATCTTTCACCTAGATGAGAAGGGACTGTGGTCTGACCCCAGCTGCCTCAGGGCAGCAGCAATGGCTGCAGCACAGCATCCATTTTAGGAGCTCTAAGCCTAAAGTCCCTGGGGGAATCACATGCATGATTTGGATCTCAGCCCTGAGTGGTGGTCCTGGGGTGAGGAGGAGGGCTGGCAGTGGGGGTGGAGGTGGTGGAGTCCCTGGAGAGAGAATTCTCATCACAGATCATGGGCTGAAAATCTTGTGGTTGCTCCCAGACCACAATGCAGGCCAGGAGAAGAGTAAAGTCCTCTCCCTTGATTGTGCCACCTTGGAGGAACTGACAACTTACAGGTCCCCAGAGTATATCATCCTCTTGACAAAGAACTCAAAAGTCAACTAACTGGTTAGGAAAATGCCCAAAAAGGGGAAAAAATAAGATTATAGAAGGTTGCTTTCTTGGTGAACAGGTATTTTCTTCCATCTTTTCAGATGAGGAAGAAAAATGCATAGCATCAGAGGAAGATTTGAAAGTCAAGGATTCTGCATCCAATTCCTCCAATATAAATATTCAATGGTCTCAATTCATGGAAGAGCTCAAAAACAATTATGAAAATCAAGGAAAAGAGGTGGAGGAAAAATTGGGAAGAGAAATGAGAGAGATGCAAGAAAATCATGAAAAACGAGTCAACAGTTTGGTAAAGGAGACCCCAAAAATGCTGAAGAAAATAACACCTTTAAAAATAGACTAATCCAAGTGGCAAAAGAGGTCCAAAAAACCAAAGAGGAGAAGAATACTTTAGAAAGCAGAATTAACCAAATGGAAAAGGAGATTCAAAAACTCACTGAGTAAAATAGTTCTTTAAAAGTTAGAATGGAGCAGATGAAATTTAATGACTTTATAAGAAACCAAGAAATTACAAAACAAAACCAAAAGAAAGAAAAGAAAATGAAGGCAATATGAAATATCTCATTGAAAAAACAACTGCCTTGGAAAATAGATCCAGCAGAGAAAATGTAAAAATTATGGGGCTACCTGAAAGTCATGACCAAAATAAGAGACCAGAAATCATCTTTCATGAAATTATCAAGGAAAACTACCCTGATATTCTAGAATGAGAGGATAATATTTAAAGAATCCACCAACTACCTCCTGAAAGAGACCTGAAAAGGGAAACTCCTAGGAATATTGTAGCCAAATTCCAGAGTTCCCAGGTTAAGGAGAAAATATTGCAAGCACTGAAAAAGCAACAATTGGAGTATTGTGGAAATACAATCAGGATAACACAAGATCTAGTAGCTTTTACATTAAGAGAATAAAGAGCTTGGAAACTGATATTCCAGAAGTCAAAAGAAGTAGGATTAAAACCAAGAATCACCTACCAAGAAAGACTGAGTATAATATTTCAGGTCAAGAAATGGTAATTCAATGAAATAGAACTTTCAAGTATTCTTGATGAAAAAGACCAGAGCTGAATAGAAAATATGACTTTTAAACAAAAGAATCAAGAGAAGCATGAAAAGGTAAACAGGAAAGAGAAATCATAAGGGACTTACTAAAGGGACTGAACTGTTTACATTCCTACATGGAAAGATAATATCTGTAACTCTTGAAACTTTTTTTCAGTATTTGAGTAGTTGGAGAGATTACACACACACACACACACACATACACACACACAAGTATCATATGTATATATATATATATATATATATATATATATATATATATATATATATAAAGAGGGAACAGAGTGAGTTGAATATGAAGTGATCATATCTAAAAAAATAAAATTAAGGGATGAGGGAGGAATATACTGGGAGGAGAAAGGGAAAAATGAAATGGGACAAATTATCTTTCATAAAAGAGGCAAGAAAAACTTTTACAATGGGGGTAAAAAGGGGGAGGTGAGAGGGGAAAAGTGCTTACTCTCATCACATTTGGCTTAAGGAGGGGATAACAGCCACACTCAATTTGATATGAAAATCTATCTCACACCACAGGAAAGCAGGGGAGAAGGGTACAAGTGGGGTGGATGATGATAGAAGGGAGGGCAAACGAGAGGAGGGAGTAATTAGAAGCAAACACTTTTGGAGAGAAACAAGGTCAAAAGAGAAAATAGAATAAATGGGGAGCAGGATAGGAGGGAGGAAAACATAGTTAAGTCCCAAACAACATGAGTATTATGGAAATTTTTTGCAGAACTACACATGTATAGCCTATATTGAATTGCCTGCCTTCCCAATGGGGATGGGTGGGAGGAATGAAGGGAGAGAATTTGGAACTCAAGTTTTAGGAACGAGTGTTGAGAATTGTTTTTGCATGCAATTGAATAATAAGAAATACAGGTAATAGTGTATAGAACTCTATCATGCCCTACAAGAAAAGAGAGAAGATGGAGATAAGGGAAGGGAGGGGTGTGATAGAAGAGAGGGCACATTGGGGGAAGGAGAAAACAGAATTCACAGTGTTTGGGGTTGGGGAGGGGAGAGATGGGGAGAAAATTTTGAACTCAAAATTTTGTGGAAATCAATGTTGAAAACAAAAATAAATAAATAAATGAAATTCCCACTTTATCTCAAAAACCTCATAGGTAGATAGATAGATAGATAGATAGATAGATAGATAGATAGATAGATAAATAGATAGATAGAAAGATAGAGAGATATAGATGGATAGAGAGATGGATAGATAGAGATATAGATAGATACATAAAGATAAATATAGATCTATATTAATATACAAGCATATATACATACATATATAAATATATACATATATATTTTATATATGCAGTTAACATACCCTTAAATTTATTGAACATTGTTTCGTGAGTTTCAGTGTACTTGTTATATTACTCACTATAGTGAGTATTCTCACTGTGCCAAGAGGTAATAGGAAATTGAAGTTTCAGATCTGTTTACACCATTCTGGATATGATGTCTACAATAATGTTTGTCTGTTTTTCGGAGATTTTATATGTGTGTAGCTCTAGTTTCATTTTTCTTTTGTTATTGTTGTTTTTAATTTGTTTTTGAAGTTTCAATAGTATTTTATTTTTTCTAATTGAATTTAAAGACAATCATCAACATTAATTTTTATAAGATTTCATGTCTTAAACTTTTCTCCCTCCTTCCCATGGTAAACATATTTATACATTTGTAAACATGCAAAACATATTAGTACTACTGTGGAAGAAAAAACAGAACAAAAGGAAAGAAAACAAAAGAAAGAAAGATAGCAAAAATAGTAAGCTTCAATCTGCATTCAGATTCCATCAGTTCTTTCTCTGAATGTGCATAGATAGCATTTTCTATCATGAGTCCTTTGGAATTTTCTTGGATCATTGTATTGCTGAGAAAAACAAAGCCAATTACAGTTTATCATTGCATAGTATTGTACTTATGTTGTACAATGTTCTCCTGCTTCCTCTTCCTTCACTCAACATCAGTCCATGTAAGTTCATTTTTTTCTAAAATATGCCTGCTCATTATTTCTTATAGTACAATAGTGTTACCTCACATTTATATACAACAACTTGTCCAGTCATTCCCCATTTGATGAATGTCTCCTCAATTTCCGATGCTTTGTCATCACAAAAGAAGAGTTGCTATCAATATTTTTGTACATGTTGGTCCCTTTTCTTTTTTATGATCTCTTTGAGATACACAATTAATAATGGTACTGCTGGATCCAATGGTCTACAGTTTTATTGACCTTTGGGCATAGTTTCAAATTACCCTCCATAATCATTGCATTAGTTCACATCAAATTTCATTTTCAAAAGGAAATTTTGTTGTTTTCTTAATTACGAAATATTGGGAAGCATTTATTTCTTCAGCTTGAATCTACTGTCATACCTAAACATAGTTTTGAAGATAAAATTAAGCCAATATTTCTGGATACAAAATGACACAGACACCCCAAAGAAATAGGAATAGGACAAGGATAAAAAAAATGTGTGTAGCAGTTCTACTTATGGCAAAGAATTGGAAACTGAGATGGGGTGCTCGGTAATTATAAAGGGATGAACCAGCATATGGATGGGATGGAATACTAGAGTCCCATAAGATATTAAAGCGATGATTTCAGAGAAACCTGAAAAGACTCGTATGAACTAATGTAGGGAGATGAGCACAGAAAAAATGAAAATAATTACATAATAATTACAATATTTAAAAGACAACTTTGAAAGATTTAGGAACCTTTATTAACAGAATGACCAACCACAACTCCAGAGGACTCTTGATGAAACACTGTACCCACCTAATGTAAAAGAACTCAGAGAGCAGCTAGAGACATTGGTGTGGGGGGGGGGGGGGATGAGGAGATACCTAACATTTTTTCTCTGTTTTGTTTTTTCATTTTATTTTAATAATTCTTGTTGCATTTTGAATGTATTGATTTCTATTTGTCTCATTCCACCTTTCATGGATTTGGTTGTTTGGGTAAGGTTTTGAACCCTCATGTCCCAAGCTGTTAATTCTCTTTCCAATTTTTCTTCTATAACTCTAATTTCTTTAACATTTTCCTTTAATCGCTACAATTTTATTTGTTTAAAAAAAGAACTCTTAAAAATTCTTGCTTCTTATCTTCCAGGAATTCTAGTCAATCTTTCCCCCAGACTGTGTTTTCATTTGAGCTTTAGTATTTTTTTTAGTTATTCTCTTCTGAATTTGTATCATGAGCTTCACTGACACCATAATGCTTCTTAGGATAGAACGTTTTTTGACTCACTCTTGCAGCCTACTCCCTGACTTGGGACTTGATGTTAGGGTGGGGCTCTGTGACTCTGCTTGAGGGAAGGTCTGAGCTGATTTTGTGGCTGTTTTCTTGCAGATATTGAGTGCTGTGTGATTCCAGGATCTGAGGGACAGACTAGAGAACTGCAAGCTTTCAATGTTCCCAGAGTGGTCTGATCCAGGGCAAAGTCTGACTGCTATCCCCATGGTTTGAGCTCTACAAGTTTCTGGTGTGGGTTTGGGTCTGAGAAAGAGAAGGCTGCGGCTGGGTGCAGCCTCTATCATTTGGAAAATTTGATGATCATTTAAAAGGGAAGATCTTTCATATTCATTAATAGGCCTGGGCCACCTGTTTGGTTCACATGGAAGCCTGAGTTAAATGAATTTGAGTCACATGGAGCCTGTGGTGGGAAGACTATACTGAATGGGTGGAACAGGAAGAGGCAGAGGTAAAGCAAAACTCAGAGAAAGATAGTCTTGAGAGCAATCAGAGCTAGGAATGATGCAGGCAGCTAGCTAGTGTGAGTGAAAGAGCTTGCTTGTGATTTTGTTTAAGGGATCCTGCTGGCGATTTGTTTAATGGAGCTGGTTTGTGGGAAGCTTAGCAGGAGAAAGGAAGGCTTGGAAATGGTGTTGCCCTCTGCATTGTTATTTTTCCTTTCCTTTCCTTTCCCAAAACCTTAAACCTCCTGCACTCTGACACTCAGACACCCCTGCCAAAGGGCTCGTCTTGACTCTCCTGGCTTCAGAGTGATTATCAATAGTAACTGTTGCTGTCTGTTTCTCTCCCAGTCTGATGTCTTACTTTTTATTTGCCTCATTAAAGGGGCCATGCACTGGGTACTTCTTACACAGCCCTATTCAACAAATGGGCGTTACCTCACCCTAAATGAGTACCTACATAGACAGTGGCCTAAAGGAGCCAAGGTCTCCCAGTACATCCTGGGTCATCTCCAGTCATCCTGATCAATATCTGGTCACTGGATTCAGATGGCTCTGGAGGAGAGGTGAGGCTGGTGACCTTGCACAGCCCTCCCTGCCTAAAAACAAAGTCAAGTGCAAGTCATGTTATCATTTCTTTGATGGCATGGTCTTCTTCAGCAACAAAGGATGAACACAATTGTGTATCGATTTTTGTTGCTGTGATGGATTTGACTTTCTGGTGTCTGAATAAATGGTTTGGTTCTGTCTTCCATGTGGAGAGTCTGTTGTATTTCATGATTCAGAATTGCACCAGGATGTTCATGGTCCTGGTAGGTGCTGTGAATACACATCAGCACGACGCTGAGTGACAGAATGGCAGGTTCTTTTTGCTTTGGTAATCCTATCTGGTATTCCTTTTCAGACTGGGTCACATGCTGAGAATGGAACTAGACCTTTTTCTGCTCCTGGCATCTGATCCACACTGGTGCTGCTGCTCCTGGGTTTTGAATGCCCTCTTTTCTTAGTAAATTGCCCAAGGCTTCCCTACGTAGGAACACCCTGTGCTATGAGTCCCTTTCTCATTTTGCCTTGCATCTGTGAACCAGAACTGGGTAATGGATGAGAAAAGTTGCCAGTCTGTGCCTGTCCTTGGAATGTCCTGTGTGCGTCTGATGGTGCCTTATTTGGGTCTGGGATCTCCTATTACCCTGGTGCACAGTCTCTCCTAGGAAGCTGACATACCATATTGTATGCTTCTTCCATGACTCATTGCTTAGTATCCACAAACTTCTCTGTCTAACAGTGCAGAACTGAGCTAAACAAATCACTCTTCATGATGCTGTTCTCCTTTTTCTTTCTAGATTTACCCATCAGGATTCGACCTGGTCCATTTTCTAGAGCTGTTTGAAGCAGTTTTTGGAAGGGGAGAGCTCACTACATTGCTTCCAAATATTTGACCAGCTTGTCTTTTTGTTCCATAATATGTATTTATTTATTTAATATTTATTTTTATTTTATATTTTGCATATTGTATATTTATACATATTATATATAAAGTAATGTTTATTTATTAAATATTTACTTAAATATTTGAAATAATATTCTCATAGCATTATTTCTGATACAACAAACTTTAAGAATGGGTGGATCTCTCTAGATCTATAGCAAAGATATTATTGGTAACAAAAGCATAGAATGTTATTATGCTGTCACCCAAAAAAGACCTTAGGTCAGTTATAACAACTGTGGCACAGAATTTTATGTAAATATTCCCTAAGTTTTTCTAGATCACTTTATTTGGATATTTCTTTTGTCCTCTCACCTTCCATCTATTCATATAGCAGAAAGAATATAGAGCTGGGCCTGGAGTTGGGAAAGCCTAAGTTAAAATCTGGCCTTAGATATTTACTAGCTCTGTGTTATCCTGGGAAAATCACTTAGCCTCTACTTGCTTCAGTTAACTCATCTGTAAAATGGAAACAATAATTGTATCTATTCCCCAGGGTTATTATGAGGATAAAAATGAGGTAATATCTGTAAAACTAGCTATTATTGTTATTATTACTTGGCAAGCATATGATACTTGCCCTCATGAGAGATGCATAAAAAATTTGTTAAATGTTCATTATGTGCCAGGAATTATGCTAAACCCTGGGGAAGTAAGTATAAGGAAGTTCAAAAAAATTCCTTCCCTCAAGTAGCTTACAGTCTAATGAAGGAAGATAGCACATAACCATGAACCTGGAAAGGAGGGAGGAAGAGACCATACCTTCCTGCAGGGTGTGAGGATATGTGGTAAGCGGCCAAGCAGGCTTGGTTCCCAGCAATAAAAGGCAAAAGCTTGTCAATAAAAGCCAATAGAGCCAGAATAGGGTCCATGTTTGTGGTAAGAAAGGTGAGCAGAGGAAGAAATATTATGATGGTCTGAGTGTTGGAAGCATGGGTAGCTTCTTGAGGGCAGGGATTGTATAATTTTTTTCAACTTTGCATTCCTACTATCTAGCACACTTCCCTGCATAAAGTGAGTGTTTAGTGAATTTACAAAGCAAATAAGTGCATCACTGGTTTGTTTAAATACTGGGGACCCAGGAGGTACATAGGTATCATTTAATCAATAGTCTGCCCTTACCGTTATGTCCTGGGATCTTTTTAAGAAATATTTTATTCTGAACTTAAGAAATAAAATAAGCAGTTCCCTAAAACAGTAGAATAAAAAAAAAGATTATTTTACATGGAACTGCAAATCTAATACATGAACCATGTTATTCCTTTTTAAATATATAATAAAATTATCATGTAACATTTTTCAATTTTTCTCTTCCCTCCCATCTTCCCATGCTATTGACAGCTGCTATTAGAAAAAAAATGTATGTATATGTAAAAATATTCCATACATACTTAGAAGTTCTTTCTCTAAATGAAGGTATCATCTTCCTTCTTATGTCCTTTGAAGAAATTTGGGATATTTTTAATGGTCAAAATGAGTTACTCAAAGTTGTTCTTAAAATAAAATTGTTATTGTATACTATTCTTTTGATTCTGCCCATTTCACTTTTCATTATTTTGTGAAAGTCCGTTCATTTTGTTCTAAGATCAGTGAGCTCATCACTTCTTATAATAAAATAGTATTCCATCTGATCATATAGCACAACTTGTTTGGCCATTCCTCAATTGATGAGCATCACCACAATTTCCACTTCATTGCCACTGCAACAAGAGCTGCTATAAATATGCTAGAACATATAAGTATTTTTCCTTTTTACCTAATTATCTTGGGAAACGAACTTAATAGTTGTATTGTTGGGTCAAAGAGTATAGGTAGTTTGATAACTCTTTGGGCATAATTCCAGATTTCTTTCCAAAATAGTTGCATCTCTTCACAGTTTCACTAACAGTGAATTAGTGTCCCAATTTTCCCACATCACTTTCAATATGTTGCTTCTCCCATCATTTTACCTAGTCTCATAGGTATAAAATGATATCTCAAGGTTATTTTCATTTGTATTTATCTAAACAATAATGATTTAGAGCATTTTTCATATTACTATAAAATATTTTAATTTCTTTATTGGAAAACTTCCTGTTCATATCCTTTGATTTATCAATTTGGGAATAACTCATATTATTATAGTTTTGACAAAGTTTTTTTATATATATTTGAGATATGAAATCTTTATCTGATGATCTGTCCATGAAAATTTCCCCCAATTTTCTGCCTTCCTTCTGAGGTTGACTACATTTGTTTTATTTGTACAGAGGCTTTTTTAAATTTGATGTGATCAAAATTAAACATTTTACACTTTACACTGCTCTCTATCACTTGTTTATTCACAAATTGTTCCCCTATCGATAAGTCTGATAAGTAGTATATTCCTTACCCTTCAAATTATATTGTAACATCTCTCTAATTGTATAGGTCAAGTATCATTTTGATCTTATCTTGGTAAATGGTGGAAGATAATAGTCTATGACTAATTTCTGCCATACTGCTTTCCAGTTTTCCCAATAATTTTTACCAAATAATGAATTCTTGTCCCCAAAACTTCTCTTTACACTTGTCAAAGGTCTCCATATTTATCTGAGTCTTGGAACTGTTGCTCTACTCTGTTCCACTGATCTACCTTTCTATTTCTTAGCCAATACAAGATAATTTTGATATTTACTCCTCTATCATATAGTTTAAGATCTGGTAATGTTAAACATCCTTTCTTGATATGTTTTTTGCCTTTAGTTCCTTAGATTTTCTTGACATTTTGTTCTTCCAAATGAATTCTGTTATTTTTTTCTAGTTCAGTATTTTTTTTAGTAATTTAATTTGTCAGGCTTTTATACAGGAGTATGTGTCATTCATTCTCTTGACTATATTTCTTCCTTTTTTTCCTCTCTTTTTTTTCATTAAGTCAAGGTCATAATTGAAATATAGTTTCATTAGATCGGTACATTTCGGTAAAAAAAAGAATATGTGTCATATAGTCCACATAATCTATATAATCCCTGAATTGAGCCTTCACCCAAGACAGAAACTTCATATAAAATGAAATGTTTCTTCTCATCAGTCTCCCAGATCCAATGCTGGAGTAGGAGAGAGCATTAATTCACATATTTTGTGTCTTATTATAGACATTTTGCTTCCCAAAGAAATGAGGGCAGGATTGACAGTTCACAATAGGCTTAGAGGGCAATCAATCAATCTAGTAGCTTTTTGTGAATACTTACATACCAGTCATGATGCTAAGGACTGAAAATGTGAAGAAAAAGCAAAACACCATCCTTGTCATTTTGGCAATGTTATTTTCATAGTCTCAGCTCTATTTAAAAACAGAAACAAAATATCTCTTTTCCATATACTTCAAAGAATGTTCCTGCATCTTTTTACAACCATAGTCCAGGGTCTTGCTTATATTCCTATCTGTCCCTGTACCCCCAGCCTCAGTAGCAGCTTTTGATTAGATCCCAAAGAGTAGTGCACAAATCTAAGACTAGCAATAGTAAGAGAACACATGTGCCTCAGCCCTCATGTTACAGTTTTCAGTGACTCTTTCAAGCGTTTAAAATAAAATGCATAGGGACATGTGCCCTCTATCAGTTGTCTTCTAAGTTCGGCAGTCTAATTCAAATTCAATCTGAGCCAGTAACACCAATTGCCTTCCTGAACTGTATCTTTCTCCACCTATATCATATGGCCACAACTCCCTGGTAATAGGTTTTTTTGTCTGGTTTGGTTTGTGGTAATGCCATGAATCTTATATTAAACTTTGACCCGTATTTCATACTTTTCTTGCATCTCTCTCATTTCTCTTCCCAGTTTTTCCTCCACCTGTCTAACTTGCTTTTCAAAATCCTTTTTGAGCTCTTCCAAGGCCTGAGCCCACCCGACATCCCCCTGGGATGTCTAGGGTACTGAGGCCCTGCCTTCCACGTCTTTCCCTGATGGCGAGAATATTTCCTAGTCAGATCCGGAAGTCGGGATCATTTGCATCTGTTCGAAAAAACTCTCTATAGTCTTGCTTTTCTTCCCTTTTCTAGGCATTTTCCCAGCCAGTTACTTGACTTCTGAGATTCCTGTCCACCCCCACCTAGATCCGCCCAGCTAGTGCTTAGGGTCTGAGATTCAAATGGACTTTCCCCGCCGCCGGCCGCTAATCAATGTGAACTTTAGTTCTGGTGCTGGGGTGGGGGCAGGGCTGCCTCCCAGGCTCAGCTACCTCAGGGGTTTTATGCAGAGACTTTCAGGAACAGAGCAGGTAGGGGCGGGGTGGGGGGCCCGCCTCCTAGGCTCAGTTCCCTCAGGGGCTTTATGCACAGGCCTTCAGTAATAGAGCAGGGTGGGGGCAGGGTCATCTCCCAGGCTCAGCTCCCTCAGGTTGTTTATGCAGAGACCTTCCATAATGAAGATCCTGCTTGCTGCTGGGGGAGTCCTGGGCCGCTGCTGCCTCAGCCGCCGCCCAAGCCTCTGCCGCCGCTGCTTCCTCCCGAGGGGGCCCGAGTCACGGAGACGCCCTGCTCCCCCTCTCGTCCAGCCTTCTCTTTCACTGACCTGTAACTTCTGTGGGTGGAGGGACTTTCACGGCCGCCGGAGCTTCCATCCCTGAAGCCTGCTCGGATCAGCTTCTCTGTGGCCGTGGCCAGGGCAGCGCTGGGGTGGGGTCCACTTTCCAGGGCATGACGGACCCTGGGGATGGCTCTCCAGGGCTCTCTGGCACGGAAATCTCTTCCACTCCGTTTCTGTACACCTTTGAGTGGTTCAGAAGTTATGGGGGTCTCTTTTTACATTAATTCTATGGGCTTTGGTTTCGGAGCTCTTAAACGTGCGTCCTTCTACTCCGCCATCTTGGCTCTGCCCCAATCTTATATTAAACTTAAACTATATAAAACTATATTAAACTATATAAAAACTTAATTAATACCCAACAATGCCATATTTTCTGATGTCCTCTTGTATTGTCTGTCTGTTCTCTTCTATGCAAAACATTATAAAATGTTTCACTAACATTCTTCCCCAACTCAAGGCATTTCTTTCTTTTCTTGTTAAAGTTTTCTGGATGTGTTTTGTTTTTATATTAAAAAAAAAAAACATTTGCAAATCACCCCCATTGTATGAGAGATATCTTGTAACAAAATAATGCAATTATATAAAACTAATAATACAATGATCTCAAGTAGAAATACATTTAAATTTTCATTTCAGTGACATCTCCCTTACAATTTCCTATTGAAAACTTAACATAAATCTGTTTCGTGCCCTTCCCATATAACCTCTGGGGAGGGGGAGTAGGGGGAATATAAACAAATGTCTGATAAGTTATTCATAATCAAAAAAAAATTCCCATTGTCTGAATATTAACTATGTTTCAATCTTGTTGTATAATGAATGTATTTTTAATGGAATTGATAAATTTTTGCATAATGGTGAGATCTTTCCTATTCACTATTAGATTCATATGGCCTGTTTAAGTCACATGAAAGCCTGAGTCACATAAGTCTAAGACACATGGAAGAGAAAGGGGTGAAACAGGAGGGGTGGAGCAGGAAGGGCAGAATAGGAAGAGGTGGAGCTAGAACAGAGCTGAGAGGAAGTTAGTCAGAGAGCATTCAGAGGTGGGAAAGCCAGCCAGCTAGAGTGAGTGAGAGAATTTGCTTGTAATTTGTTTAAAGGAGCTGGTTTGTGGGAAGTCTAATAGAAGGAAGACTTGGGGAAGGTGTTGCCCCCTGAATTGCTATTGTGTATAGAATTCTTTGTTACTATGATGGATTTGGCTTTCTAGTGTCTGAATAAATGTTTTGGTTCTGTCTTCCATGTGGAGAATGTGTTGTATTCTGCAATTCAAAATTACACTGGCACATTCATAGCTGCCTTAGGTGCTGTGAATATCGTGTTGGTGCTACACTTGTCTATCTATCTGATAGTGTGTGTATGAAAGTTTTAAGAACTTTGACCAATAAAATGACCACTTGTGATTCCAAAGGATGATTGACGAAATATTTCAGACCTTCATCATCTAACTGTCATTAACAAAATGTGTCATCATTACCCCTCTGGGACCATGAATAATCATTATATTGATTACAGTTCTTACCACTTTCAAAGTTCTCTCAGAGGGACAGAACCAGCATCACTATTCCCACATACTCTTTTTCCCCTCCCACAATAAAATCTCTCCATTGAAACAAATAATTATAACCAAGCTAAATTATTTTACATTGCATTGGTCGGTCATAGCTAAACTTGTATGTATCATTACACATCCACAATTCACTACCTCTCCTCTAACGTCTAGGAGGCACACTTCATCGTCAATCCTCAATGGTTGTGAACATTGAATTTTGAATACCGACCTTCCTTTAATTGTTTTGAGCATCTGTGAAAGAACATTAAGACCAAGCAATGTCTCAAGAACAAGTTTGTTTTTGTGTTGTGGTTTTTTAATTTTAGGATGAGAAGCTCCAGTCTTCAGATATATGTTGGACAATTATGTAACACATTTTGTTTTTCATTGGAGAGATAAATAAAAACACTTTCAGCCTGTTAGGGACCTAGAGTGTATAAACAAATAAATGAACTACAATTTACAACGGGATAAGCACCTAAGAAGGTCCAACAGAAGGTTGAACGATTGAGAGGGAATTATGGCAGGATCAGATTGAGAACATAAAATTTCTTAGAAGACATCTACACAACTCCATAATTTTGCTGACAAGGAAACTGAGGGACAGATATATAAAGTTATTTGCCCCAAATCTCACAATGATCAGTTAATGAGTCAGAATATTAACTTTCATCCAATCAGCAGACCTAATATGTATTCTATTATTCAAGCTTCTGTGCTTATTTGGGGCTAAAAACTAAAATTAAGTATATATGCACACACAATCACACACATACACCCAGCTGTACATGTATATGTGTATACATACACACATGCACACAACATATATGTATATGTTTATACAAATATGTATAAATTTTCATTTGTGTATATACAAATATGTAGACACAATATGTAAGCAACTTGTTATATATGTATGCATGTACATATTTGTACCTATATACATACATGAATATGAGTATATATGCATATACAACTCTATAAAACTTGATATAAGTACACATGCGTAAGTATACGTATGACATTATATATACATATACAGGATACATATATAACAGGTTGCTTTTTTCATTTACTTGAATACTACAGAAAATTGTTTAAAATGAATGTGAATCTATTTGATTGTAAGACAAGTGGTAAAGTGAGACCTAAAGACTAGAGCCATTACTTTAAGGAAATGATGCTTATAGCCTGGAAATATTAAAAAGGAGTCTACTAGAAATTCAGATTGCATCAATAGTGAAGGACTTGAGGGAGTTTACTCAAACGATAATGTGAATTCAAACAGATATTATGAATAGAGTTTATTCCCCTTTTCCATGCTTACCAATAAATATCTCAGTAGTTCAGTAGACAACAAAGCAAAAAAATAAACAATCATCATGTTGTAAGTAGACCCATCCAAGGGAGAATAAGCAAAAGAAACCACAACAAAATGTCAACATGCAAAGTAATTTATGCCTGTGGACCCCCAAATAAAGTAAATATTTATTAAATCAAAGACATTAATCAGTCAACAAATATTTATTGACCACCTCTTATAACTGCAAAAATGCTGGCATATTTATATAGCTTATTAAGCCCTTCACATACGTGATATAATTTGATCCTTGCGACAACTTTGAGAAGTAGGTACAATTACTAGACCCCATTTCAAAGGAAAGGGAAATAGAAGTTTAGAGAGTTGTTACTCAACTACTTTAATATTATAAATGGTAGATACAGGAGCAGAATTCTAGTCTGATTCTAATGGTGTTATATAGCATGAGTCATGAGCTGGTAGTACTTTTGCTTGTGGTTTAGTTTTTTTTCAGTTATACCTAACTTTTTGTGATGCCATTTGGGTTTTTTTTTCAGCAAAGATGCTGGAGTGGTTTTCCATTTCCTTCTTCACCTCATTTAACAGAAGAAGAAACTGAGGCCAAGAAGGTTAAGTAATTCCCCAGGGTCACATAGCTAGTGAGTGACAGAAACTGCACTTGAACTCAGGAAGATGAGTTTTCCTCACTCCAGGGACAGCACACTATTCACTGCATAAATAAGTCTAATACAAGTTCATAAACCATCAATAAGCTATCCATTAGTCTGAGAGCAGAATTATGTCCCTTTTTCTCCACATTCAAATAGAATTTAATAAAAATATACCAATTTGGGACATATTCCAATAAAAGATGACTTTGAGTGAAAAATGGGCATAAAAATTATTATAAGGTACGATTTCCATTATCCAACATTTATATTTTATGGTAAATTAGCAATTTGTGGTTGACCAGAAGGATTTAAGGAGTTTCAGACTGTTGGCAAGTAGATACATTCTGCAAGACAAAATCAGCTGCCTCATATTAGGTAAGAAATTTCATCCAAAAGCTCTTATAAATCTTTTTACAAAGCCAACAAACCAAATTTCCTTTCACACCCATCCGACAGAGAGCTATGTAATTTAAAATATCAATGAAGTAAATGTACAGACATCTAAAAATGAATATATGCAGCTCTATGCACATCTCTGTATGGATATAGCTACAAAACATCTAACCCTTGACTTGATTACCATTATAATTTGAAATAAACTAAGGGCTATCTTATTAGAACTTTTTTTAAAAGTATAAAACAAGCAATCTTCATAGCCAACATGATCAATTTTCTGGAAAATGGAGAAAAACCAGGAGATTGCCTGAATTTTCCCCAGTTTCCTTCAGAAACAATGTTAAATCAAGCATCTGACCTGATTCTGGAGTGACAGGATCCACAAAAAGATGGTGTGAAACAATTTTCTAGTTTAAGAAAATTTAACAGGACTTCATGAAACATCTGCCTCACTGGGTAAAAAGGAAGCACAACCCAGAGCAAACTGTGTCCAGGCAAGCAAAAAGGAGCCTCTTAGTCACAACACAAATCAGCAATCAAGGCCCCTCAGTCCTAGATCCACAGGCCAGTGGCACCATCCAACAGTCCAGTTGTGAGACTTCCAGTTCCAACGCAGAAGGCAAAATGCCAGCCCTGAAACCCTGGGTCCAACAGGCTGACTAAACCAGGCCACCTCAGTACAATGGGCAAACCACCAGTACCTGAGACCCCAGCACAGAAAACCAGTAAACAGGTCCATGGTCCCCAGCATAACAAGCTTAGGACAGTGTCATCTGTTTCCTAGGAGCTGAAATCAATTGTAAAAAGTCACCAGATAGGTTATAAAATTACAAGAAGAAAAAATAAAGACAGGAAAAAGTCCTGAACATAGGAAGCTACTATGATGACAGGTAAGGGGGGCGGAGCCAAGATGGAGGAGTGAGAACAAGGACTCACCTAAGCTCTCGGACAAACTCCTCCAGGTACCTCTGAAAGGAGAATCTGACCAAATTTTGGAGGTGCAGAATCAAGTGGGAGACAGACGGTGACGGATTTGGAGCTAAGGTTGGACTGGAAGGTCCACGGGAAGGATCTGTTGCGCGGGGATGAGCCCACAGTGCACAGTGCAGTGCGGCCAGTGCAGCAGAGCAGAAGAGACCCGAGAAACCTGAGTGGCGGGCGGAACCAGAGGAGCAGCACCCAGGGTGGGAGACAAGCCGAACCGAGTCAGTGAGAGCCACAGAGCGCCAGATATCAGCGCAGCAGCTCCTGAGACCTTCACCCCGAAGATCAAACTCCGGTAAGTCACCTACTTGAAATTCTGGGAGCCAGGATGGCAGAGTGATCAGTAAATGCTCTCTCCTCCCCCCTTGATGACTGTGAAAGAACCATAAAATATCTCCCCAGAAAAATCCCAGATCAGTAGTAACAGCAAGAGGAGACCAATAGTCTCATAACACCCGAGACGAGGAAAATAGCTAAGGGGGAATTCCTCCTACGGTGGCAGAAGCAAACCGGAAGGACAGAGGACCCAGGGCAGAGAAAACTCGCACTAGGACCCAGGCAAGCACCAGCACCAGGAGAGGAGCCCCAGGAAGGGTGGGAACAAGCATTAGCATCTAGGCGTGCCTCAGCTGTCCAGGGGAATCAGAAAGACAATAGAGCAGCTGTGATTACCAGCCCCTGAGCCTGCCTTTGCCTCAATTCAGCTGAGATCTCCTGTGACCAGACCACTCCTCCCCCACACTTAACAAGCTAAACCCAGGGCTGATCAGGGAAACACCAAACAAATACCTGCTTTTAGCTTTTTCACACATCAGCTCAGCAAAAAGTTCTCTAGCTTCTGACTGAAAGAACCAGAAGCCACAACACTCAATCAAAATCATGAACAGGAAAAAGCAGAGGGCCGAAAGAACCATAGAATCTTTCTATGGGGATAAGGACCAAAACACAAAGAGGTCACAGCTGAGACTGTACTTCCATCTGAAACTTCAGAAGGGACTATGAACTGCTCGCAAGCACAAGCAGCTCTCCTGGAACAGCTGAAGACGGAAATAGAAGATAAACTGGCCAATGATTTTAAAATTATTAAGAAAAAATTCACTGATGAGAACATCTCCTTGAAAAGGAAAATTGAACAAATGGAAAAAGAAGTTCAAAAATTAACTGGAGAAAATAAATTTGTGAAAGGCCAAATGGAAAAGGAAGTATAAAAATTAACTAGAGAAAATAACTTCCTAAAAGGGCAAATGGAAAAGGAAGTACAAAAATTAACTAGAGAAAATAGCTTCCTAAAAGGAAAAATTGGGCAGATGGAAAAGGAGATACAAAAGTTAACAGAAGAAAACAATTTGATGAAGATTAGAATTGGGCAAGTAGAAACTAATGACTCAATGAGACAGCAAGAATCAGTCAAACAAAATCTAAAGAATGAAAAGATAGAGGAAAATGTAAAATATCTA
Source organism: Bettongia penicillata ogilbyi (assembly GCA_023548195.1). Classification (NCBI taxonomy): domain Eukaryota; kingdom Metazoa; phylum Chordata; class Mammalia; order Diprotodontia; family Potoroidae; genus Bettongia; species Bettongia penicillata. Next base: position 7,258,988 of record JAJHZJ010000237.1, on the reverse strand, counting down.
ATTGGAAAAACAACTGACCTGGAAAATAGATCCAGAGGAGAAAACTTAAGAATTATTGGTCTGCCAGAAACCCAGGATGGAGAAAAGAGCCTGGACAATATCTTCCAGGAAATCATCAAGGAAAACTGCCCAGAAGTACTAGATTCAGAGGGCAAAATAGTCATTGAAAGAATCCACCGTTCCCCTCCTGAAAGGGATCCCAAACTCAAAACCGCAAGAAATATAGTTGCCAAATTCCAGAGCTATCAAGTGAAGGAGAAAATATTACAAGCAGCCAGAAAGAAACAATTTAAATATCAAGGAGATACAATCAGGATTACACAGGACCTTGCAGCTTCTACACTAAAAGATCAAAAGAACTGGAACCCAATATTCCATAAGGCAAAGGAGTTGGGACTACAACCAAGGATCAACTACCCAGCAAAGTTCAGCATAACATTTCAGGCAAGGAGAAAGTCATTCAACAAAGTAAGGGATTTCCAGAGTTTCCTGACCAAAACGCCAGAACTTAATAGACAATTCGATCTTCAAATGCAGGTCTCAAGAGAATTATAAAAAGGTAAACAGTGGGGGAGGGGGAACAACTTGCTACTCAATTACGGCAAATTGTTTACCTCCCTATAAGGGAAGATGATACCTGTTAATCTTGAGAACTGTGTGTCTATTAAGAAATATAAAAGGGATATGCATAGGAGGAACGGGTATAAAGTAAATGATATCATGATAAAAAATATGATTTAAGTATGAGAAGGGATTGTAATAGGAGGTGTGAAAAGGAGGAAGCAGAAAATGGCAAATTACATCACAAGAAGAAGTACAAAATCATAGTAGAGGGAAAGAGGGGAGGGAGATGAGCATTGTGTGAGAGGTACTCTCATCGGATTTGTTTAAAGGACGGAACAATAAACTTAAGTAGAAAATCCTAACTAGCTCTATAAGCAGTAGGAGAGGAAGGGGGAAGAAAGGGGAGGGAGGCTAAAAGGGAGGGAAGAAGCAATAAGAGTAAAGGGGAATTAAAGGGAGAGGGGCTAAAAGAAGGAGGGGAAGGCGGCAAGAGGAGGTGGTGAAAAGTGAATATTAGTGAGGAGGGGAAGGGAGACAGCAGAGTTAAAAGCACAAATGGTGGGAAAGAAGATGGAGGAAAATACACAGATTGTAATCTTAACTGTGAATGTGAATGGAATGAATTCTCCCATAAAACGGAGACGGATAGCAGAATGGATTAAAAGCCATAATCCAACAATATGCTGCTTACAAGAAACACATTTGAAACAGGGGGATACACATAGGATAAAGGTCAAAGGATGGAGCAGAATATATTGTGCTTCAGCTGATGTAAGAAAGGCAGGAGTAGCAATCCTAATCTCAGACAAAGCAAAAGCAGAAATAGATCTAATCAAAAGGGATAAGGATGGAAACTATATCCTGCTAAAAGACACAGACAATGAAGCAATATCATTACTAAACATGTATGCTCCAAGTGGTATATGATGACAGGTAATTTGCAAAATTACCTTCAATTTGCAAAAGCTACAAGCCAAGACCAAAGTGGAGGGAGTGTTGGTGCATGATTTTGTTTGCCAATGATTGTGCACTCAATGCAGCCTCTGAAGCTGAGATGCAACAAAGTATGGATCAATTCTCTGCTGCCCGTGCTAGTTTTATCCTAGTAATTGACACCAAAAAAAAAAATTAAAATAATTAAAAAAAAAAAGGTGCTCCATCAGTACATGGAACCATCAATTACAAATGGAGAAGTTTTGAATGCTGTGGATAAGTTCAATTACCTTGGTAGTGTACTTTCCAGAGATATACACATTGACAATGAGGTTGATGCATTCCCAGATCGAGTTCGGTGTTTGGAAGGTTCTGAAGAAAAGTTTGGGAGAGAAGAGGTATTAGACTGACTACCAAACTGAAGGTCTACAGAGACATTTTGCTGACCTCATTGTTGTATGCCTGTGAAACATGGACATTCTACCAGCAGCATGCCAGGAAACTGAATTGCTTCCATTTGAACTGTCTTAGGAAGATTATGAGGATCACCTGGCAGTATAAGGTACAAGACACTGAAATCACTTCTTGAGCTGAATCGCAAACTATGCTTCAGAGAGCACAACTCCAAAAGGCTGAACACGTTGTTCAAATGCAAAACATACTCTTGCCAAAAAGACTATTTTATAGAGAAATCACATGGGACAGGCAATCATACAGGTAGTCAAAGAAGTGATACAAAGACACTCTCAAGGTCTCTCTCAAAAATTTTTGATTTGACTGTGCAACATCAGAAGCACTGGCACAGGATGACTCAGTCTGGCATGCCCACATCAGAAAGGGCACTGAGCTCTATGAACAAAGAAGAATTGAGACAGCACATAGTAAACATAGGATGTGTAAATTTGAAGTATCCACCCCAAAAATTCATATGGACTATCTGTGCCCAACCTGTGATAGAGCATTCCAAGCTCATATTGGTCTGATCTGCCACAGTCAGACACACTGAGAATTCACTTTATCATACTGATGTCATTTTGGTCCCCTTCTAAAACAAACGACCACAATCAAAATAAGCACCATATGTGTGTATGTATACATGTGTGTATACGTGTATACATGTGTGTATATGCATGTGCATGTATATGCATGTGTATCTATGTACACATAAACATATATTTTATATATGTACACATAAACACATATTGTATACACGTACACATATCCACACTTACAAATATGCATGTACACATAAACACATACATGCAAATGCATATATACACATATGTATGCATACATACATGTATATGCATGTGTATTTATATATGCATGTATGTATGTATTCCCTCTAACTGCCCTAATACTGAAAAAGATCTCACGAGTTACAAGGGTAATCTTTCCATGTAGTCATGTAAACAGTTCAACTTTAATAAGCTCCTTATAGCTTCCTGTTTACCTTTTCCGGTTTTTTTTTTTCCTTCTTGTATTTTAAGGTAAAATTTTCTATTCAACTCTGGTCTTTTCAACAAGAATGTTTGGGAGTTCTCTCTTTCATTGAAATTCCATTTTTTTCCCTGAATTATTTTATTCAATTTTGCTGGGTGATTCTTGGTGTTAATCCTATCTTCTTTGGCTTCTGGAATATCATATTCCAATCCCTTCAATTCCTTAGTATAGAAGCTGCTAAATCCTGTGTTGTCCTGATTGTGTTTCCCTAGCACTTGAATTGTTTCTTTCTGGTTGCTTGTAATTTTTTCTCCTTGACCTGGGAACTCTGGAATTTGGCTATAATATTTCCAGGAGTTTTCCTTTTGGGATCTTTTTCAGGAGGTGATTGGTGAATTCGTAGCATTTCTCTTTTACCCTCTTGTTCTAAAATACCAGGGCAATTTTCCTTGAAAATTTCTTGGAAGATGATATCTAGGCTCTTTTCTTGATCATGGTTTTCAGGTAGACAAATAATTTTTAAGTTAGCTCTCCTAGATCTATTTTCCTGTTCAGTTGTTTTCCTGATGAGATATTTCACATTGTCTTTTATATTTTTATTCATTTTGCTTTGCTTTATAATTTCTTGATTTCTCATAAAGTCACTAGCTTCCATCTACTCCAATCTAATTTTTAAATAGCTATTTTCTTCATTGAGCTTTTGCACCTCCTTTTCCATTTGGTAAATTCTGCTTTTCAAAGCATTCTTTTCATTGACTTTTTGGAACCCTTTTGCCATTTGGGTTGTAGTCTATTTTTTCAGCATTTTTGGGATCTCCTTTAGCAAGCTGTTGACTTGTTTTTCATGCTTTTCTTGCATCACTCTCATTTTTCTTTCCAAATTTTCCTGCACCTCTCCTACTTCATTTTCAAAATCTTTTTTGAGCTCTTCTATGGCCTGAGACCATTGCATATTTTTTTGAGGCTTTGGATGGAGGAGACTTCACCTTGCTGTCTTGCTTCAATTGTCTGCTTTGATCTTCCTCATCTGAAAGGATTGAAGAAAAGACCTTTTCATCAAGAAAGTAGCCGTCTATAGTCTTATATTTTTCCTTTTGGGGGCATTTTCTCAGCCAGTTAGTTGACTTTTGAGTCATTTGTCAAGTGGAGAATATACTACCCTAGGCTTCAGAGGTTTTGTGCAGCTATTCTCTGAGATATCTCTAGGGACCTGTAAATTTTCAGTTCCTCCAAAGTGGCATAGTCAAGGGAGAGGTATTACTTCCTCCTGTCCTGCACTTTGGTCTGTGAGCAACCAAAAGCATTCTTTCCTACCCTAGAACTGCGAGTACAATTCCCTCTCCATAGCAGCCACCAGATCCACAATGCCAGCACTCCACCTCACCCAGGACTTCCACTCAGGTCTGAGAACCACATCAGGTGCTTGATTCCCACAGGGTCTATAGGAAGATAACTCTAGAAGTGACTGCTGATGCAGCAGTTGCTGCTACCACCCTCGGGTTGGGGCTAGTCTTAGGGCAGAATACTCTTCCCTCTCACTTAGGTGAGAGGGTTGTTCACTGACCTTTGAAATTCTCTTTGGCTTTTGTGTGTTCATAAGTCTGGTAACCACATCAGTTGCCCATGATTCAATGCCCTGAAACCTGCTCCAGCTCTGCTGTGCAGGAGTGGCCCATGCTCTTCTCTGAGCCCAGTGCAACAGACATGTCCTCTTGGCCTTCCAGGAAGTCTTGGGTTGGAAATATGTTTCACTCTCGTTTAGGGGTTTTTCCTGCTCTAGAATTTTAGAGTGATTTTTTATAGATTTTTTAAGGGATTTGGGGGAAGGTTCAGTGAGGGTCATTCTTCTACTCTACCATCTTAGCTCTGCCCTGGACAACATCTTTGAAGAAATCATCTTCAAGAAGAAAACTGTCCTGATATTCTAGAAACCAAAGGGTAAAATTGTAATTTAAAGAATCCACTAATCACCTCCTAACACAGATTCCAAAATGAAAATTCCAAGGGATATTGTATCCAAATTCCAAAATTATCAGGTCAAGGAAAAGATACCACAAGCAACCAGAAAAAACAATTCAAATATCAAGGAAATACAGTCAGGATTACATAATAATTAGCAGCTTCTGCATTTAAGGATTAGAGAGCTTGGGGTATGATATTCCAGAAGGCAAATGAGTTTGGATTACAACCAAGAATCAACTACACCACAAATTCCAGCATAATCTTTTGGAGGTAGGAGGGACATTCAGTGAAATAGGGGAATTTCCAGTGTTCCAGATGAAAAGACCAAAGCTACACCGAAAATATTGTCTTCAATTACAAAATTCATGAGAAGCATAAAAAGGTAAAGAAGAAAGAAAAAAATAACGTTATTCAACAATGTAAAACTGTTTACATCCCTACATGAGAAAATGATACTTATAACTCTTGAGAACTGCATCTCTATTAGGACAGTTAAAAGGAGTATACACAGACAGAGGGTATGAGTATAAGTTGACTTTGATGTCATTATATAAAAAAAAATGGTGAAAACAAGTGATTGCACTGGGAGAAGAGGAAAAGGGGAGAGAGAATAGTGCAAATTATATCACATGAAGAGACACACAAGATCTATTACAGTAGAGGGAAAGAAGGAAGGGGTGAGCATTGTGTGAACATTATTCCCTTCAGGTTTGCCTCGAAGAGGGAATAACATACACTTTTAGTTGGGGATATAGAAATTTATCTTACCCTACAGGGAAGTAATATAGTTAAAGGGAAAGCAAAAAGAGGAGAGGAGCTGATAGAAGGGAGGGTAGAAGTGGGAGAGGAAAGGGGAAAGAAAAGGGTGGGAGCAGAAAAGAAGGGAGGGCAGATTAAGGGAGGTGGTTGTCAGAAGTAAAACACTGGTGAGAGGAGAAAAAATATATGAATTGAGGAAATAGGATGGAGGTGGGTGGGAATACACAGTAATCATAGCTGTAAATGTAAATGAGACGTATTTCCTAATAAACCAGAAATGGATGGCAGAGTGAATTAAAACAGCAAATTCCTACAATATGATGTCTACAAGAAACACATGTGAAGCAGAAAGATATACACAGAGTAAAGGTAAAAGGTTGGAGCAGAACTTTTATGCTTCAGCTGAAGTAAAAAAATTTGGGGATAACAATCCTGATGTCAAATACAGCAAAAAGCAAAAATAAATCTGATTAAAAGAGATGAAGAAGAAAAGTAAATCTTGCTAAAAGACACAATAGACAATGAGAAGAAATCACTAGTAAACATATGCCCAAAGTGGTATGCCACACAAAAGTTTAGAGATGTTAAGTGAGTTACAGGAAGAAATAGAGAGTAAAGATATACTAGTGGGGAACCCCAACCTCCCCCTTTCAGAAATAGATTAATCTAAACACAAATTAAGTAAGAAAGATGTTGAGGTGGTGAATAAAATCTTAGGAAAAATTAGATATGATAGACAGCTAGAGAAAACCTAATGGAGATAGAAAGGATTATACCATTTTTGTCCAGCTGTACATAACATCTACACAAAAACTGACCAGGTATTAAAATGCATAAGCCTCAAAATCAAGGAATAAAGGCAGAAATATTAAATGTATCCCTTTCAGATCATGATGCAATAAAAATTATATGTAATAAAGCATCACAGATGGGGCAGAGCAAAGATGGAGTGGTAGAAAGATGCATATACTCTAATTCTTGCCCCATAGCCTATAAAACACCTATAAAAAATGACTCAACAAATTTTCGAGCAGTAGAAGCCATAAAAAGACAGGCTGAAAGAGACTTCCAGCCCAAGGTAATCCAGGAAGTCCAACAGGAAAGGTCTATTGCACTGGACACAGAGCAGAGCACAGCCTAGCCTTGGCCACAAGGCACCAGGTGGAACAGGACCAGAACAGACCTTGGGGATAGAATCCCAGGTAGCAGTGGAAGTTCTTAGATCTCTCAACCCGCAAATGCCAAAGACAAGTTCAAAGATCAGTGAGAGAGCTTTTTCAAAGTGTGAGAAGGGAGCAGGGTCCTCCTGCAGCCCCAGCCTGAGTCAGTGGCAGCTGCAAAGGTAGCAGCAGCATTCATTTGTGAAGTCTTCTACCTAAAGCCCCTGGGGGAATTGAGCAATTGATCTGAATTTCAGGCCTGAGCACAGTCCTAGGGAGGGGCAGAGCTGGATGCAGTTCTGGAGTGTGAATTCTACTACTCATAGATTATGAGCACAAAAATTTTTGGTTGCTCCAAGACCAGTGGGAAGGCCAGAAGAGGAATAAACTCCTCTCCCTTACTTTCACCACCTTGAGAGAACTCAGAACTTACATGTCCCCAGAGTATAAACTCTTGACAAAGGACGAAAAAGTTAGTAACTGTCTAGGAAAATGTCCCCAGAAAGGGGGAAAAACTAACACTATAGAAGGTTACTTTCTTGGTGAACAGGTATTTTCTTCCATATTTTTCAGTGAGGAAGAAAAATGCATATTGTCAGAGAAAGTCAAGGCTTCTTCATACATACCTCCAAAATAAATATGCAATGGTCTCAGGTCATGGAAGAGCTCAAAAAAGAATTTTGAAAATCAAGTAAGAAAGGTGGAGGAAAAATTGGGAAGAGAAATGAGAGTGAAGCAAGAAAATAATGAAAAGCAAGTCAACAGCTTGCTAAAGGAGACCCCAAAAAATGCTGAAGAAAATAACACCTTTAAAAATAGGCTAGCTCAATTGGCAAAAGAGGTCCAAAAAGCCAATGAGGAGAAGAAGGCTTTAAAAAGCAGAATTACCCAAATGGAAAAGGAGGTTCAAAAGCTCACTAAAGAAAATAGTTCTTTAAAAATTAGAATGGAGCAGATGGAAGCTAATGACTTTATGAGAAACCAAGAAATTACAAAACACAAACAAAAGAATAAAAAATGGAAGATAATATGAAATAGCTCATTGCAAAAAGAACTGATCTGGAAAATAGATCCAGGAGAGACAATTTAAAATTTATGGGACTACCTGAAAGCCATGATCAAAAAAAGAACCCAGACATCATCTTCATAAACTTATCAAGGAAAATTGCCCTGATATTCTAGAACCAGAGGGCAAAATAAATATTGAAAGAGTCCACCAATCACCTCCTGAAAGAGACCTGAAAGGAGAAACTCCTAGGAATATTGTAGCCAAATTCCAAGGTTCCTAGGTCAAGGAGAAAATATTGCAAACAACTACAAAGAAACAATTCAAGTACTGTGGCAATACAATCAGGATAACACAGAATCTGGCAACTTCTACATTAAGGGATAGAAGGGTTTGGAATATGATATTCCAGAAGATAAAGGAATGGGGATTAAAACCAAGAATCATCTACCTAGTAAAACTGAGTATAATTCTTCAGGGGAAAACAGTTCCATTCAATGATATAGAGGACTTTCAAGCATCTTTGATGAAAAGATTAGAACTGAATAGAAAATTTGGCTTTCAAACACAAGAATCAAGAAAAGCATGAAAAAGTACACAGGAAAAAGAAATCATAAAGGACTTTCTAAAGTTGAACTGTTTACATTTCTACATGGGAAGATAATATTTGTAACTCGTGAGACTTTTCTCAGCATTTGGGTAGTTAGTAGGATTACATACACACACACACAGAGAGAGAGAGAGAGAGAGAGAAAGAGAGAGAGAGAGAGAGAGAGAGAGAGAGAGAGAGAGAGAGAGAGCGATTTAGTTGAATAAGAAGGGATGATATTTAAAAAAATAAAATTAAGGGGTGAGAGGAATATATTGGGAAAGGGAGAAATGGAATGGGACAAATTGTCAATATCAATAAGAAAAGAAGCAAGAAAACAGCTTTTTCAATGAAGGAGAAAAGGGGAGAGCTGAGAGAGAAAAATTGAAGCTTATTCTCTTCACATTTGACTTAAGGAGGGAATAATATGCTCACTCAATTTGGTATGAAAATCTATCTTACACCTCAATGAATTGGGGAGAAGTGGACAAGTGGAGTGAGGGAGATGATAGAAGGGAGGGCAAATTGGAAAAGAGAGTAATTAGAAGTAGACATTTTGGGGGAGGGACAAGATCAAATGAGAGAATAGAATAAGTAGGGGGCAGGATAGGATGGAGGGCAATATATTTAGTCTAACATAACATGGCTATTATGGAAGTCTTTTGCAAAACTACACATGTATAGCCTATATTAAATTGCTTGCTTTCTTAGAGCGAATGAGTGAGAGGGAGGAAGGGAGAGAAGTCAAAATTCAAAGAATTAGAAATGAGTGTTGAGAATTGTTTTTGCATGCAACTGGGAAATAAGAAATACAAGTAATGGGGTGTGTAGAAATCTATCTTGCCCTACAAGAAAAGAGAGAAGATGGGGATAAGGGAAGGGTGGGATGTAATAGAAGGGAGGGCATATTGAGGGAAGGGGTAATCAGAATGCAAGACATTATGGGGTAGGGGGACGGGAGAAATGGGGAGAAAAATTGGAACTCAAAATTTTGTGGAAATGAATGTTGAAAACTAAAAATAAATTAATAAACATTTAAAAAGTCACAGAACAATAGATTAAAAATTAATTGGAAGTTAAATAATTCAATCCTAAAGAATGAGTGGGTCAAACAACAAATGAACCAATCAATAACTTCAGCAAAGTAAATGACAATAATCAGATAAAGTATCAAAATATTTGGAAAGATTCCAAAGCATTTTTATAATTAATTAATAAATTTGTTTTCAGTTTCAATAACCACTTCCATAAGTCTTAAATTTTCTCCTAGGTCTTTTCCCCTCCCTCTCTGAGACAGCATGCAATCTTATTTTCTTTAAATATATAATTTAGTTATTTTTCAGTTCACATTTACTTCCACAAGAATTTGAATTCAAAATTTCCCTCCCATCTCTCCCTACCCCCACCCCAGGATAGTGTGCACCCCACCCATTCCTTCCTCCCACCTACTCTCCCTTCTATTACCCATCCTTCTTCCATCCCCCTTCCCCTCTATTTTCCTGTAGAGCAAATGGTTTCCTACACTCCATTGTCTCTATATCTTAATTTCTAGTTGCATGCTAAATAAAGTTTTAATATTTATTATTAAAGTGTTGAGTTATATGTTTTCTCCTTCCCTCCCCACTCATTCTCATTGAGAAAACAAGCAATTCAATATAGGTTATACATACATAGCAATGCAAAGCACTTCCATAATAGTTATGTTGTAAAACACTAACCACATTTCCTTCTTTCCTATCCTTCCCTCAATTTATTCCATTCTCCTTCTTGGCCTGACATCCCATAATAGTGTTTGATTCTGATTATCCCTTTCCCCAATGGGCTGTCCCTTCTTTTATCTTCCCTCTCCTATCTCCATCCCCCTTGCCTTCCTGAAAGGTAAAATGGATTTCCATATCCAACTGAGTGTGTGTTATTCCTCCTTAAGCCAAATCCCATGAAAGGAAGGCTCACTTATTTCCTTTCATCTCCCCCCTCTTCCCCTCCATTGTAAAAGCTCTTTCTTCCCTCTTTTATGTGAGATGGCTTGTTACATTTCACCTCTCCCTTTATCTTACTCCTGGTATAATCCATTCAACAGAAAATTTTAATTATTTTAGGTATTCTCCCTTCATATTCAGCTCACCCTATGCCCCCTGACTATGTGTGTATACACACATATGTATACATGCGTGTCTATACACGTATATATGTATATACACGTGTGTATATGCGTATATGTAGATGTGCACGTAAATGTACATACCTTCATATATGTATAGGCATACATACCCATACACAGTTATATCTATTCCCTCTAACCATCATAATAATGAAAAGGGTCTCATGAGTTACAAATGACACCTTTCCATGTAGGAATGTGATGAATTCATTTGTCTTTCCTCTTTACCTTTTCATGTTTCTCTTGATTCTTGTATTTGAGAATGAAATTTTCTATTCAACTCTAGTCTTTTCACCAAGAATGTTTGGAAGTCTTCTATTTCATTGAAATTCAATTTTTTTCCCTGAAATATTACATTCAGTTTTGCTGGGTAGGTGATTCATGGTTTTAATCCTATCTATTTTGACTGCTGCAATATCGTATTCCAAGCCCCTCAATTCCTTAGTGTAGAAGCTGCTGGATCTTCTATTATCCTGATTGTATTTCCACAGTACTTGAATTGTTTTTTTCTGCCTGCTTATAATATTTTCTCCTTGACCTGAGAATTCTGGAATTTGGCTACAGTATTTTTAGGAGTCTTCCTTTTGGGATCTTTTTTGAGGAGGTGATCGTGAATTCATTCCATTTCTCTTTTACCCTCTTTGTTCTAGAATATCAGGGCAGTTTTCCTTGATAATTGCTTGGTAGATGATGTCTAGACTCTTTTTTTTTCATCACGACTTTTAGACAGAGCAATAATTTTTAACTTATCTCTCCCGGGTCTATTTTCCAGATCAGTTGTTTTTCCAATGAGGTATTTGATATTGTTTTTTATTTTTTTCATTCTTTTGGATTTGTTTTGCATTTTCTTCTCTTATCATAAAGTCATTAGCTTTCATCTTCTCCATTGTAATTTAAAAAAAAAAAACTGTTGTCTTCAGTGAGTTTGTGAGCCTTCTTTTCCATTTGGCTAATTCTGCTTTCTAAAGCACTCTTCTTTTCATTGGTTTTTTGGACCTCTTTTGCCATTTGAGTTAGTCTATTTTTAAAGGTGTTATTTTCTTCAGTATTTTTTTGGGTCTCCTTTAGCAAGCTGTTGACTCGCTTTTCATGATTTTCTTGCTTCACCCTCATTCCTCTTCCCAATTTTTCCTCCACCTCTCTTACTTGATTTTCAAAATCCTTTTTGAGCTCTTTCACGGCCTGAGACCATTGTATATTTTTGTGGAGGCTTTTGATATAGAAGCCTTGACTCTGATGTCTTTCTCTGATGATATGCTTTGCTCTTCCTCACCTGAAAAGATGGAAGACAATACCTTTTCACCAAGAAAGTAGCTTTCTATAGTCTTATTTTTTCCCTTTTTGGGCATTTTCTCAGCAAGTTACTTGACTCCTGAGTCCTGTCTCAAGTGGAGGGTACCCTACTGTGGACTTCAGATGTTTTGTGCAGCTATTCTCTGAGATACCTCTAGGCACCTGTAAGTGCTCAATTACTCTGAGGTGGCACAATTAAGGGAGAGTAATTTACTCCTCTTCTGCCCTGTGCTCTGGTCCCTGAGAAACCACAAGCATTGTTTTCTGCCCTGAAACTGCAAGTAGGATTCCTTTCCACATACCCCACTAGTTCCACCTCCCCAGTGCTCCTCCTCACCCCAGGACCATCACTCAGGACTGAAATCTACATCAGCTGCTGTATTCTCCCAGGGCTGTAGGGCCAAGGGCTCCAAAAGTGGGTTGCTGTCTCAGAGGCTGCCCCCACCCTAGGACTATGATGGGGCTGACCTCACTGCCCTCTCACCCAGGTGAACAAGTTTCATTATTGACCTCTGAGGTTGTATTTGGCATTTGTGGGTTGAGAAATCCGGGAACTGCAGCTGGCACTCATGATTCTGCACCCTGCAATGTGCTCCAGTCCTCTCTGTGTTGTGTGGCCCAGATTGGGCTGCACTCCACTCTGAGCCAGGTGAGCTATACCTTTCTGGTTGTCCTTTCAGGCTGTCTTGGGCTAGAAATATGTTTCACTCTTTCATTTTGTGACTTCTGCTGCTCTATAATTTGTTTAGAGACATTGTTACAGGTCTTTTATGGTTTGATCAGGGAGAGCTAAAGCAGGCCTGTCCTACTCCACTACCTTGGCTCCGACTCCAGCATGCAATCTTATATGGGTTTTGCACATCCATACTTATTAATAACATTTTCACATTAGTTTTGTTGCATGAAGGAATTAAAATGAATGGGAGTATCCATGAGGAAAACCCAAACAAAGCAAAATATAACACAAGAAAATATAGTCTACTTCATTCTGCACTCTGATTCCATGGTTATTGCCTTGGATGTGGATGGCATTTTAGGTCCTTACACTGCTGTGAAGGGCTAAGTCTATCAGAAACAATCCTCGCACTCTGTAGCTGTAACTGTGTAGTGTTCTCCTGGTTCTAATACTTGTACTCAGTATCAGTTCACAGAAGTTCTTCCAGGACTCTGTGAAGTTCTCCTATTCACCATTTCTTATAGCACAATAGTATTCCATTACATTCATATACCACAGCTTATTCGGCCATTCCCCAACTGATGGGCATCCTCTCAATTTTCAGTTCTTGGCCACTATATAAAGAGCTACTATAAATATTTTTGTACATATGGGATCTTTTCCCACTTTAATGATCTATTTGGGATACATTCCTAGAAGCAATATTGCTAGGTCAAAAGGTATGCAAACTTTTGTAGCCCTTTAGGTATAGTTCCAAGCTGCTATCCAGAAGAGTTGAATCAGCTCACAGCTCCACCAACAATGAATTAATGTCCCAACTTTCCCACATCTTTTCTAGCACTTATCATGCTCCCATTTTGTCAAGTTAGCCAATCTGATAGGTGTGATGTGATACCTCAGAGCTGTTTTGATTTGTATCTCTCTAATCAATAGTGATTAGAGCATTTTTTCATTTGACTATAGTTAGCTTTGATTTCTACCTCTGAAGGCTTCTTGTTCATACCCTTTGACCATATTTCAGTGGGGGAATGGCTTGTATTGTACATTTGACTCAGCTCTCTGTATATTTTAGAAATTATGCCTTTGTCGTAGATACTAGTTGCAAAAATTCTTTCCCAGTTTTCTGCTTCCTTCCTAATCTTGGTTGCATTGCATTTGTTTGTGCAAAACCTTTTCAATTTAATGTAATCAAATTTATCCAATTTGCATTTCATAATGTTCTTTATCTCTTGTTGGGTCATAAATTTCTCCTTTCTCCATAAATCTGACAAACACATTATTCTTTGATCCCCTATTTTGTTTTTATCAACCTTTATACTTAGATCATATATCCTTTTGGACTGTTCTTGTGCATGGTGTCAGGCATTGGTCTATGCCCAATTTTTGCTACACTATTCTCCATTTTCCCCAGCAATTTTTGTCAAACAATTAGTCCTTATCCTAGAAGCTGGGGTCCTTGAGTTTATCAAATAGTAGATTGCTGTATTCAGTGACTACTGTTCTTGACTAAGTAGCCTCTTCCACTGATCTTTTTCTTAGCCAGTACCAAGTTGTTTTGATGATTGCTGCTTTATAATACAATTTGACATCTGGTAGGGCTAGGCCACCTTCCCTAGCATTTCTTTTCATTATTTTCCTTGATATTCTGGACCTTTTATTCTTCCAAATGAATTTTGATATTATTTTTCCTAGCTCTAGAAATGGGACATGTGAAAAGGAGGAGGCAGAAAAAGATAAATTACATCATATAAAGGAGAACAAAAATATATTATAGTAAAGGGAAAGAGGGGAGGGAGATGAGTACTGCTTGAGATTTACTCTTATCTTATTTGGTTCAAGGAGGGAACAACAAAGTCAGTTAAAATAGAAATCTAACTTGCCTTATAGGTGGTAGAAGGGGAAAGGGGAAAAGAAATTGGAGGGGAGTTTAAAAAGGAGGAAAGTAGTAGGAAGGTAAAATGGGGAAAAAGAAAGGGGTTGATAGAAGGGAGGGAAGACTGAGGTAGGTGGTGGTTAAAAATTAAACTCTATGATGGAGGGGAAGGGAAAAGCAGGACTTAATGCACAACTGGGTAGAAATAGGATGGAGAGAAAGACATAGATAGTAATCATAACTGTGAATGTGAATGGGATGAACTCTCCCATAAAACAGAGGCAGATAGCAGAATGGGTTAAAAACCATAGTCCAACATTGTGTTGTTTGCAAGAAACACTTTTGAATAAGAAGGATACCCACAGGGTAAAGGTAAAAGGTTGGAGTAGAATATGTTATGCTTCAGCTAATGTCTAAACACAGCAGGAGCAGCGATCCTAATCTCAGACAAAGTGGAAGCAGAAATAGATTGAATCAAAACAGATGAGGAAGGAAAATATATCCTGTTAAAAGGCACCAAGATAATGAAGCAATATCATTACTAACCATATATGCTCCAAGCGGTATAGCATCCAAATTCTTAGAGGACAAGTTAAAGGAGTTACAGGAAGAACTTGACAGCAAAACTGTACTAGTAGGGGACCTCAACCTCCCCCTCTCCAAACTTGATAAAGCTAACCTCAAAATAAATAAGCAAGAAGTTAAGGCGAAGAAGAAACTAAGATATCACTCTTTGCAGATGATATGATGATATACTTAGAGAATCAAGTAAAAAACTACGTGAAATAATAAACAACTTTGACAAAGTTACAGATTACAAAATAAATCCAACATAAATAATTTGCATTTCTATGTATTACTAACCTAGCCGAACAGCAAGAGATACAAAGAGAATTCCCATTTAAAGTTATGGTAGACACATTAAAATATCTGGGAGTCTACCTGCCAAAACAAACCCAGGGACTATCTGGTCACAATCACAAAACACTTTTTTCACAAATAAAGTCGGGAATGGCTGAGTAAGTTGTGGTATATGAATATAATGGAATACTATTGTGCTATGAGAAATGATGAACAGGAAGACTTCAGAGAGTCCTGGAAAGAATTATATGAACTGAGACTGAGTGAAAGGAGCAGAACCAGGAGAACTTTGCACACAACAGCAACCCCAGTGTGCGAGGAATTTTTCTGGCAGACTTAGTACTTCATTGAAATGAAGGACTTAAAAAATTTCCAATGTACTCTTGAGGCAAAGTGCCTTCCACATCCAGAGAAAGAGCTATGGAATTGGATTGCAGATAGAAACAGACCATTTTCTTTTGTATTATGTTTTGTTTTGTTTTGTTTTATGGTTTCCCTCATTCATTTCAATTCTTCTACGCAATATGTATTTAATAGGAATGTCATGTAGAACCTATATAAGCTTGTATGCCATCTCAGGGAGGGAGTAGGGAGGGAGGGAGAGAAGAAGGGGAGGAAGGGAAAAAATCTAAAATACATGGAAGTGATTGTCAAACACTGAAAGCAAATAAAATAATTCAATTTTAAAAAAAGAAACTGTAATGTGGAAGCTCACTTCTTCCATCAAATCCAAGACCTATTAAATCACTCTTCCTGTTATAGTGAACAGAGTAGTTGACAATAGAGGATTTTGAATTTGGGGGAGGGTGATGTAATCAGATATTCATTTTAACAAAATCACTTTAGTGACTGAATGGTGAATGGGTTGAAGTTGAGGAGCAGGGGAGACTTGAAGAAAGCAGACACAGCATAATCATGAGTTTTATATATGTATATATATGTATGCATATACATGCATGTATGTATATGTATGCATATATGTA
Source organism: Bettongia penicillata ogilbyi (assembly GCA_023548195.1). Taxonomy (NCBI): domain Eukaryota; kingdom Metazoa; phylum Chordata; class Mammalia; order Diprotodontia; family Potoroidae; genus Bettongia; species Bettongia penicillata. The sequence continues at coordinate 7,242,725 of JAJHZJ010000237.1, read as the reverse complement.
TATATGCATGTGTATGTATATGTATGCATGAATATGCATGTCATATGCATATGTGTATATAATTCAGAAATATAATTGAATATATGGGAATATACATACATACATAGACACAGATATAATTTGGTTACATTAATATATCTGTATGTTTATGTGTGCATATGTATATAATAGTTGAATTACATATGCATATTTACATATATTTGTGTAATTCAGTAGATAGGGCATACAGCATATATGGTCATATAGGTAACACAGTGGATAGAGAGCTGACCCTGGGTTTAGCTGGACCTGAGTTCAAATCAAATCTCAGATACTTACTAGCTGTGAGACCATGGACAAGTCACTTAATCCTGCTTCTCTCATTTCCTCATTTGTAAAATCAGCTAGAGATGGAAATGGCAAACCACTCCATTATCTTTGCAAAGAAAATCACAAGTGGAGTCACAGAGTGTCAGACACAACTGAAACAACTCAATAATAGGTGTATATATTATTGTACAACTATATGTAAATCATATATATATAGTGTGTGTATGTATGTATGTGTATATTTATGTTTATATATATATACACACATATACATATGGACATATATTTATAAAATAGAGCCTCAAAACTTTTTTCAGGCTCCTTTAAAAAAAATATGACCCACATGGAAGAAACTTTGTACTAATTATTAACCAATCCAACCTTTCCCAAACCATTGGTGGTGAGACACTCTAGGCAAAGGGGTTCTTCTACAAAAACATCCCCTTTCATCTGCTACCCAGTTTGAGAATGAGGAGATGTTAAGCAAAGTACTTTAGTTGGTATTAATTGTCATGCTCAGGGAAAGAGGCAATTTATCAGATAAATGGGTACCCAGCCATATAGGGCCTTGGAGATTAAAATGATTACCCTCAACTGCACTCAGAAGTTAAAAGGCAATCAGTAGAGACCGAGGAGCCCAGGTGTAACATGCTACATGTGACCAATCTATTTGAGCAGGCAGACCACAGCATTCAGCACTTTCTGAAGCTTCTGAGTGGTCTCTTAAGTGTTGTTCCATGTGAAGAATGAAGTTTCAATAGAATACAAATTCAGTTCATGTGTGTGAGCATTTATCTCAAAAGGAGTGATTTTTAAAAGAAAAAAAATATGGAAAATCTGATGAAATGGGCTCCAGAGTATTCCCTGAAATCAAATGGCATCAACAAAATAACACTTGTGCTGTTAAAAGGATGAGAGGGAAAGGATTTTTTAAGAACTGATGGCTACAACTTTCAGTACATTTTTTCCTCAGGGTGTTCATATCCATCTAGCAAAATGGAAAATCATTTGAGACATTAAAAGAACCAAAGAGGCTTACCCCAGAGCCCATTGTCTGCTTTGCAGATAGGAAATACTGTTTACTATCACTATTAAAGTCACTGCTAAACAAACTCATTTAATAATGGAAGTCACTGGAAAGCCCAGAACAAGGGCAGGTGGGTCTTTCTAATATGCAGAGGTCAATGTAAGAATCACATTGAATAAACACAGGAGAATGGCTCAAGGTTTAAGTAGCAGGTTCGACATTTTGAGACTCCTTTGGACGATTGGTTTAAATCCCCCTGTGGTCAATACAGCCTTTCTTTGGTAGATTAACTGTATGTAGTGCAATGGGCTGTACTTTTCTCTTTATGATCTTCTATCATCTAGCTTTCTGTTCCACTTCAGCAATGGAAAAAATTCCCTTTCATACCTGTCCCTGCAAGCTAATATCTGTTACCAGGGGAAGTGCCCTTGTACCATGGCTTGACCTACCCACAAGTTGAAAGCCAAGACTGCCTTTATGATGTAGATTTTCAGCAAGTTGCAGAACAAGATCAGTGTCTACACTTAGGGAAGCTGTCTATTTCTTTTTCCTGGTAAAGAAAAATACCACCTTAACATAGATTACACATCTCATAGAAGAATGTATTTTCCATGGCTAGTATTATTTTTGGTTCTCAAAGGCACAGAGAATATGTTTTGCCTTTGCATTTCAGTTTCATTTTCTCAGAAATCATTCTGTAGTTGTAGTGAAGCTGTTGATAACAAAAGCAAGGTACCATTAACTATATATTATTTTGAATGAGCATCTCTGGTTAAGGAAAGGTGAGATAAATTGAGATTGTTCAATTTCATTAAATTCCAGGAAGTTAATGTAGAAAACAACTGTACAAATGTCCAGGGTGAATAATTCTAATGTGATGTTGATCTATGTGGGCTCTAGATCAGCAGAAATATTAAAAGTAGTTTTTAACACTTCTACAAAAGTTTGTCATAATTATATCTTAAAAATCATCCTCACTAACCCCAGTTGCTAAGAATGCCAGTGGAAGTACTTCAGAAGGAGATTTCTTGGACTATCACTTGTGATTCCAATACCATAAAGAATTACTCCTCCTGCATTTTTTTCAATGCTGTGTCCAAATGGTGGGATTTTATTATTTGGACACAAGAAAAAAAATCCCTAATTAAAACACAAATGGAAAGGCTAAGGAGGCCAACACACATTTTCTTTCTTTGTTGTGTTAGCTTTGCCTATGGTTTCATTCCAGCTTCATGCCAAAGTGTACTTTTTGCTTACACATATTTACTTATAAGATTTATCTATTTGTCTAGAAGACTTGGGGCTACCTTAAGACATAATACTTCTCTAACAAATGCTAGAACTCAGAAAATAAAAATTGCACATAGCTTGTCTTTACACTGCCAAGCTGAGATAAAGTGTGGATGTGAATTCATTTGTATGGTTCCTTCCTTACTGTATAATAGCTTTTGTTCAAGCAAAGAAATTCATTCATTAAGCATGTAACTTAGACAAATACGTTTTCCAACATGAAAGAAATGGCTTAAGTCAAAATATCCTGCAGAATTCTTAGTTATTTGGCCAATAAAAATAATCTTTAAATACCCAGTATGGGCATGTCAATATACTAGAGGTTGAGTTAGAAATGAATGAGACAATCCTTGCCTTCCTCAAGTTTACATTCTGATAAGGGAAAAGAGAACAAGAAAGATTTTGAAATATTCATTTTAAATAAATATATCAGATTTTCAAAGTGCTACATGAAGTCTAAGATAGGCATGAAGGAAAGAAAAGAAAAAGGAAGGAAGGGAAGGGAAAGCAAGGCAAGGAAAATGGAATGTTGATTACATGAAACTGAAAAGCTTTTCACAAACAAAATTTAGTTAGGATAAAAAAAATAAATTAAGTTAGAAAACTTGCAAGGGGATGGGGTGGGGATTACATCCAAAATTCCTGATAAAGGTCTATTATCTGAAGCAAGTGGAGGCTTAATAAAAACTAGGAGCTATTCCCATCTGCAATAATGGGTCAAATAATTTCAACAAGCATTTTTCAAAATAAAAATTGTAAACTGTTTATAACCATAAGAAGATTTCTCTAAATCAATTAAGGAAATGAAAAATCAAAACAATTTTAATGTAAAGTAAATTGACAAATACATCTGAAGATTGAAAGGGTCAAAGCTTTTGGAGTTATGGGAAGAAGTATACAAAAATACACCCAAAAAGAACTAATAATAGAACTGATCATAATGCTTTTGCTTGAAGTTTCATAAATATAATTAAAATTAATTTATATCAAAATGAAATAGAAGGGAGAAAATTGCCTGTGTATATTTACCAGTCTATAAATGAGGAAGAGATATCATCTAGGTTCATAAATATCAAGTGAGGTATCTAGAAATTCAAAAGATATACAGTAAAAGAAAAGAGTGAGTAACAGAGTTGGCAGCTTCACACATCTCTAAACAAATGCATGAAATATGGCTAAGATAACCTGGAAATCCTCATACAAGGGGGCAAATTTTACATTACAAGAATGATTGGTGGCATGAGACCCATTAGAAAGATCACAGTCTTAGCAAGTTCCAAAAAAGATATAAAGACCCCTCATTTTTTTCTTGCTATCTAATTATGTTTGATCTTCAATTTGATGTTCAAGAGGTGGTGTTGGCTTGACAACTGGTTGCGTATTGTGGGGTTTTTAGAGTAAAGAGTTGTGGATGACCAACATTTTGAACATGGATGACTAGAAGGATAGTGATGCTCTTCAGGAGAAGTGGGAAAAGTAGGAGGAGGAAGTAGATTTACAAGGAGCAAAAAAAAAAAAGATGAGTTTTGTTTTCTTATAACATATGGGCTTTGAGACACCTTGTAGATGGTCACATAAAGGAAAACAAGTTGTAAACATTAAGATAAAGATAGAAGAAAGATAAGGGCTAGATCTGTCCATTTGGAAGCATGGGAATGATAGCTGAAACCATGGCAGCTGAGACCATCTTTCAAATAGTCACACAACTGAAAGGCATAGAGGATGTATGATGTCCTTGTCCTCATGAGGTATTGAGAATTTTGTTTTAAAAGAATTTCATAAGAAACAGCAAAGGCTTAACTCCAACAAAGTGTCACCTATATATGTTAAATTCATAAAAGATTCTTTGTAACATATCAACAATAATATCACTTTATTAGAAAATCCCCTAATCATTGATACTCAATGAGATATAAAACAGGAAGATGTGCATGTATACAAGATGTTTACCACTTTTATAAAGGATATCTAGCACAGAACCCAGATAGAAAAATTTTCTCCAGATGTTCCTTTTTATGAGTTTCAATGAAATGTGCTGATTTCCTCAATCATTGGTAAAAACACAAATAATAATTATGAAGTGGGAGGGACCTCAGTGGCCATTTAGACAAATGTAGTCCAGTAAAACAATCTTCTTGACAACATTTAACAAATGGTTACTCACCTCCCAAGGCAGCCCATTCCAAGATTGACCAGTGTTCATTGTTGGTAAATCTTTCTTGACATCAAACCTAAATTTGTCTCTTTGCAACTGCCATCCATTGTCTATGATTCTTTCTGTCTGAGTCCAAAACATTGCAAATCTAGTACTTCTTCCACATGATATACTTTCAAGCATTTGAAGGTAGGTATCATGTCACTTGGAGGGAACAATATATGTCCATTCATATGATAAGATGCTGTGTCTAGTATGAGACTAGGCTTGAAAAGCAGACTATCTAGGGGGAAAAGATAATAGTTCCAATTTTTAAGTCATTATTTAACCTTTCTAGTTCTCTGCTTCAAAAGACAAGGACAAAGAGATGAGAAAGAGACAGAGAGACAAGACAGAAAGAGACAAAAGGAGAGAGACAGAGAGAAGCTAAGAGAGAGACAGAGTATCAGAGAGAGAGAGAGAGAGAGAGAGAGAGAGAGAGAGAGAGAGAGAGAGAGAGAGAGAGAGAGAGAGAAACAGAGACACAGAGAGAGAGAGAGAGACAGAAAGACAGACAGAGAGACAGGGATAGAGAGTGTATATATCAAATGACTACTAGGTGCCAAGTGTCACGCTAGCACTAGATATATAAATGCAAACAGTCAAGCCAGTCTTTACCCTCAAGGAGCTTACATTTTAAGAGAGGAAGACAATACATAATGAGACACTAGAAGGTGGGTGTATTTGTGGTCACACATTTTGAAGGTAGTGGCCAGGAAATGAAATGGAGAACAAGTTCCAGATAAGATAAGGTATATGGCCACCAAAGTCCAGGGTGATTCCAAGGACACAACCTAAATGCCTGTGGTCTTTAGCTTTCATTTACTAGGACTAAGAACACATTACACTTTTTACTTTTATCAAGGAAAAATTGTAAACTTTTTTTAAAGTTCTCAATCTAGCTAGTCACTCAGAAAAAGTCAAATATATGATGATTATATGCATTTGTATTTCCAGACTATGACATTAATAAAATATGCTATTCTATAGAGATAGGGAGAAAGGAAGGAAGGAAGAAAAAAGAAGAGAAAAGAAAAACCATATGGACTGTCCATTCATATATGTATATGAGTGTGTGTGAATTAGGTAATGAAAATATAAGGATTCCATTAACACAGGAACTCCTGGATGAGGAAATTCACACTATGAATCAAATACAGGTCAACACAATTTCCATAAATTAGTTTTAGAGAGTTGCCAAGAACTCTTACAAGTTAATGGAGTTGCCAAGGTCACACAGCCAATATGAACCTGTCTCTCAGTCTCTGAGGTCATTACCTCTCCGCTATGAAATTTTGGACCCACTGTCTTTACATATTTATATGTGTATGTTAGAATATGGTCACATATATGTATAAACACATACACATATCTATTTTTATCTACATCTATACATATATCTCTATCTATCTGTTGATGAGTTCTCCAAGTGTAATGGGAGAAAAGTGGGCTAAATTGCTTCAGGGAAACCCATTCAGTGTGTTTTTATTATCCCTAAGCTTCTCACTGAAACAAAGGCTGATCTTTTTAACATCAAGATCCTTTTGGTGTTGCCATATAGCTACAGGTCATAGAATGACAAGTACTCTAAAGGATTAGAGATGAGGTCACACATAAGGCAATGGAGTTGGGCACAGTGAATGATCAAAATTTAGGCTGAAGAGTTGTACTGAAACTGTGAAATTAATAGTATTGAACTATTTTTTGAAAATGAAGCGGAATATTATAGCAAATAGGACTGTTTTCCACAGCTCCTAAAACTCAGACTATAGCCAGAATGTGAATAGACTTCAAAGCCAGGCTAAAGAATACATATTTCAAATGACAAGCAAAGGAGAATTAATGAATATTTTCAGGACAGTGATATGGATAAAAATAATTAATAAATAATAAATGCATTATAAGCAAGAGGCAATGAGGGCCTGAACTAGATATAGATGGAGTAAAGGGTCAAGTTGGGAAGGTTGAGTCCATGAGATCTGGCAACTGATGGAATGGAAGGTAGTGTAAAAGAGGGAAGCATTAAAAATAGTTTTAATGTTTCAAGTCAGGGTAATTGAGAAAATGATTTTACCATCAATAAAGATTGAGAAATGAGAGGCAAGAGCAAATTTTGTGGCATAATGTGAAGAATTTCCTTGTGGACTTAATTCAGCTCCAGATGACTATAGAATAACCTTGTAGAGATTTCAAGCAGGTATTTGAACATTTCAAACTAGAATCTGAATGGAAAGTTTTTAGCATTAGAGAGGAGCCATGTGGAAATCATCTGCATAGAGGAGATAATTGAAACCATAGGAGTAGATAAGGTCATCCAGCAAGTATAGTGAGTTGAATAATTCCATTAAGATTAGAATTCATAGTCTTACCTTGGGCTTGCTACCTGTTACTGCCTAGCATGGGCAACAGAGAGTTGGATCACAAGGGCAATAAAGAAGGGGTTTGAAACAGGTTCAATATCAATATGGAAATGGAGAATTGCGTTTTACACTAGGGTTTGTGTTTTGCTACACCCACCCAGTCCCCCTGCCCCATCCAGTTTTGCTCTCTTTAAAAAAAAATGCAGGGCATTTCAGGTTTCATCTTTGAATCTATGTGCTAGGAATCAAGTTTGTGAAGTGGTTTGGGATATTTATCAATAAATGACACTATATAAATGCAAAGTATTATTATTGCCTAGCTTTGAGATAGCATTGAATGCATCTCTGATAGACTGGGGATGGTCCCAGGCATGAATGATGAATGCAGTGGTTGCTATGGTGCTATGGTTACCTTGTTTTAGTGAATAAAATACAAAGTTAGTCTAGACGGTGAAACTGATTCAAAATGCCCTCTATAGGAAATTCTGTTGCTTCTCATGAGGTCTTCCGCACAGGGTAAGCATTCAATGATTTCTTACTAAATAGATGCTTGTCTGTGTTGTATTTGGTTCTTTTTACCTGTTTTTATAGGGCCTATGGTTTATGATTTTCATAGGTGTAGGGAAATTTCCAAGGAAGGAACTGCTCCTCTTAATGCGGTTCAGTCACATTTTGCACTTGTAATAATACTGACATTTATAAAGCACTTGGGAGTTTTGCAAAATTCTTTACTTATTGCATTTGATCCTCACAACTCTGAAGGTATAAATGCTGTTACAATTTCTACTTTACAGATGAAGAAACTGAGATTAGGAGAGTTTAAATGATTTTCCCAGGGCTACAGAGCTAGAAAATATTTGAGGCAAAATTTGAACTCAAGTTTTCTTGATTCCACATCTCCTCTATGCAGGACTCTACCTAGCTCACTAAGAGTGTATAGTCCTAGAGAGTTCACCAGGGCACTGAGAGATAAAGGAACTTGTCCAGGATAACAGACATAAGGCTAAAGTAAAAATCTTTCTGACTCCAAGTCCATCTCTCTCTCTCTCTCTCTCTCTCTCTCTCTCTCTCTCTCTCTCTCTCTCTCTCTCTCTCTCTCTCTCTCTCTCTCTCTCTCATTGTCTCTCTGTCTCTCTATGTGTCTCTCTCTTTCTCTCTCCATAAATATGTATATATATATATATATATATATATATATACATATATGTGTGTGCATGTGCATGTATGCACACACACAGTGGGTGTTAGTTCATTTTTGCTGAATAAATGTTGTCTTCATCATCAATAATGACAACAATATATTCATCTACACCAATTTAAGAACACCTACTATGTGCCAAGAATGATTTAAGAGCCACCCACACCCTGGACCTGGGTTCAAGTCGCAGTTCTGATGCTTGCCTACTGTGTGATAGGAGGTAGGTGGTAAACTCTCTGAAATTCAAGATTTTCCATCCTTAAAGTGGGTATATTACTACTATCCTGAATTTTTCCTAACTTTTAATATAGAAACTGAAAAATTCAAAGGAAAGGTGGAGTAGCAGAGACAGCAGTAGTAGAAAAAAGAAGATATTGATAGTTTCTGCCCTCAAGCAGCCTAAAATCTGAGGAGACAAAATGTAAATACTGAAAATCAACATGAAAACAATTGCAAAGCCACCCAGAAGCATATTTAGGATAATGAGATTCAGAGTGCAGATATAAATGTAAAGGGGACCCTGAATAAGGAACTGATTAAAGCCAGGATACAATTAAGAAATATCACTTGCTAGATTTCAGTCAAATTTTAAGGGATTCATGGATAAAAGTGGAAGAGAGGGAAATAATAAGGATAATTTCTCTTATAGGTGGTTATCATTATTCCACAGAGACATGATCTCTCAATTTAGTTTTTAATTATACTGTAAGACTTACATGAGGAGAATAATAGTTTAATTATAGCTACCCTTTTTATAGGAGTTTGAAGTTTACAAAGCACTTTTACATATATCCTTCCAACAACCCTGGGAGGTAGGATCTATTATTACCTCCCCATTTTATTAAATTATTAAGGTAATGAAGGCTTAGAGCAGGCGAGGGGAACCTACAGCCTCAGGGCCACGCATGGCCTTCTAGGTCCTCAGGTGTGGCCCTTTGAATTCAAACTTCACAGAAAAAGTCCTCTCAATTTCTGTGAAGTTTGGATTCCATCAAAGGGCCACACTTGAGGACTGAGAAGGCCACATAGAGCCTCAAGGCCACAGGTTCCCTACCCCTGATGTAGACTTTAAGTGACTTACTTGCCTAGGGTAAAGTCGTTTACTTTACAAAGTCGTTCTGTGTCTGAAGTCAGTCTTGAATGGTCTTATTGACTCCAGGTCCAATGATCTTTCCACAATCTCCCTAATTATCTCTTTCAGGTCTAAAGTTGAAGACGGGATAGAAAGAGGAGAAAGATCAAAGGACTCTAAAAAGCTAAATATAACTAGAAGGAATATAAGAGGAGGAGGAGGAGGAGGAGGAGGAGGAGGAGGAGGAGGAGGAACGAGACCATTGGAAGCTATCCAGAGAAGAATGTCAGCATTTGAGATGTACTTAGGCTGCCTACACTGAGTTACAGAAAATGTTCCAGGTGTGATTTTCTCCTTGGGGACACAGTTTCCTTTTGAATTCATATGAAATTGTACAGATCAAAGCAAGCCTCAAAAACAGAAGCAGCTGGGAGGAAATGGAAAGGGCTCTGGACCAGTGCCCAGTAGAAGTGAATTCAGTTCCTGATTCCTCAACTAGCACTTCAACCTTGGACAATCACTTTTCCTTCTGTGCCTCAGTTTCTTCCTCTGTAAAAAAAATTGTAGAATCCACCCTCACTAAATTTACTTCCAGATCTCCATTTCGATTATTTTAATTCAATTTTAGTCATTTTTGTTTTTCCCTACTCCATTTTCTTTTCTAAACTTTTTCTGCTCACAGCCTCTTCTGTTTCCCACTGCAGAAATGTTCACAAGCAAGTGTTCACAAAGCTACCAATCTGATGAACAATTGAATTCATTAATGGTTTTGGAAGTCTAGTGCAGCACCAAGTATGTAAAAAAGAATTCCATAAATAAGAGAAATGCTGCTTGTAGTTATTTTTTAAAAAAATGAAGAAAAGTGTAACTGATAAAGGATAAGGTGAAGAATGTTTGATAGTTCCCATAAATGCATAAAGATCATGCGAGCTATTTTTTTTACTAGTCCATAGAAATAAAATATACATACAAAACTTCTGAAAAGCTTTCAGATGATGAATTTAGGGGACAATTAGGGTTGGAGTTAAAATTAGACTTGACTTTTTCTTTAAATAATGGAGGTCATATGCTACGTGTAGGTGAGATACTCTTGAACTGGATACAAGCTGTCTAATGTGTAGTGCTAAGAAAGAGATGTAGTACTTTGTAGATTCCATGTGCCAGTCCAAGACACAAAGAAAGCAATAGATCTAGAAATGAAATGTGCCCCCCCAACTTTTTCTTAACAAGGAATGGAGAGCTAAAATGATTTCTGGGAAGAGTTTGACATTATATTTTCTTTAAGGAAAATCTGGGAATAAAGGCAACATTTATGTAAACTAAGCAGATGTTTATGATTAGCTCAGTTAACATCACCCAGCTGGATAAGGATAATTTTATGGAGGAGAGAGTATTGTAGAATGCCACATGTTTACATAAATCATGAATATGGCAGTCATGGTACTAGGGCAAAAGACCTACATACTCCATTCTAGGTAACCTCTTCAAATCACTCCATATAACACCAGAGCAGACATCCCTCCCCAGCACAGTATCTGTTTCCAGTTTCCTCTTACAATTTGATGGATGTCATTACGCATCGCCCAGTTGCTGGCTGCCTGCCCTTGCAGGAGCACATTGCATGATTTTTTACATGGTGAAGGCCATTAGAGCATTTTGCATGGGATCCGGTAGGTAGTGAAAACATATGGAATGTAGTTATATTTGATCGAATATTTTCTTTGGAAATAGGTACTGCAGAGTTGTTGACATGTTCCAAAATCTGTATCTAGGTCATTATAGGAGGGGAAAAAAGAAACATTTTTGTACTGTGAAAGGCAAAACCTGAATGACAGATTCCCATCCTATTGAATTCAAAGTTAAAATTTGGAACAAAGATTTTATGAAAAGTAAATCAAAAGCTAAAGTTCTTATTCTGCAATTTAGTTAAATTCCTATCCATTCAGGGAAATATACTGATTGAATGTGTAGCAGGAATAGAGTTTTTTCATTGATTTTTTTTTTTTTTGCTTTTGTCACTTTCATTTTCAATCTATTCCCTTTCCCAGAGAGCTTACATATATAGATGTGTGTGTGTGTATACCTGTATCTATACACATAGGCATGTATATACACACATATGCACATAGAATATAGACATAAATAATATAAATATATGCACATATGACATGTGTGTATTTAATAAATTTACAAAATATATTCATTGAATCTTGCGTTGATCCACGTCTGTAGCACTTTGTGTTTTCCAAGGACAGAGCTGCATTCTGGTCCTTTGGTATTAGAATTTTAATGTTCAGTTTTGTAGTCCAGAATTATTTTTGACTTATTTTTACTTGGTTCATTCTGCTTCAATCCTCAAACTCTGTCTATGTTTTTCTATTTTCATCAGATTCATTGTTTCTTCCACTACAGTCACATTATGTTATGTTTACATACCACACTTGGTTCAAACATTTCTCAATAAATGTACATCTACTTTGTTTCCAGTTCTTTGCTACAAGGAAAAAGTATTGCTATAAATATTTTGATGTATACAAGACCTGTGTTTTAAATTTTTTAACCCCTGCCTACATATGCACAACAGAGACATACTTATACAGGATGTCCCAAAAGTCCTAATGCAACTGTAAGCCTCAAGACAAGACTTTTTTGGATATCCTATACAGTTGTCCCTTCTATATCTTGGTAGTTAGGGGCACAACATCCCTGTGATCTGGAAAACCTATGTAAAATTTTTTGGTCCTCCCTTCATACTGGAGAAGATATACAATATTTAGCATGTATTTTTATACATTTCTAAGTTTCTAAACTTTTTCTGTTACCTGCTAGCCTTTCCAAGTCATCTGCAGGCTTCTTCAAAACACCCCAAAAATTCCCATATAATTTTTATGCAGATCTATGATATATTGAAACCATCATAGGGAAAGTAACAGTGTGGAAAAAGCAACTGTATATTGTAGTGATATCTTTGTAATAGATCTGTTTATTATATCCCTGTGAGGGAAGTATTATAATATTAATTTTATAAAGAAACTTAGGTACAAAGGGTTTAAGTGGTTTGGTCACACAGTCAGTAAGAACTTGAAGTGGGATTTGAATTTAAATCTATGTTGACTCCAGGCCAGCATAGTTTAACCCTTGTTCCAGAACTCCAAGATCCACATCTGTGTGGACTATATTCAGTGTCTTTAGAAAATGACTCTAGGCAGAGCTTTCTTGAAAAATCTTAGAATTTGGTTCAGTCTGCCTACTTATTGCATACCCTACTGGATACTATATTCTCTTTGGCTGAGTGGGTCTCCCACGGCCTCTCTAAAGTTATTTCAGGGGCTAAAAGATTGTGTGGTTCCTAGGGCCCCATGCTACTAAATAGCATGCTACTAAATAGCCTTCATCGAGCCACTACTTAAGTTAAACTTCTCTTAGGCATTTGATCTATACTTAGTACATAGCACTCTGTATAGATTTGAACTTTGACAATTCTGTTTGGTGGATCCCTCTCTGGCTTAGTCCCAGACTACTTCTCTGATCTAAAATATCCTGACCCAATTAAATCACCAAATTATAAGAGATGCATACTGTATGGTATTCCTAGATACAAACTTGAATTTTCTGAATTGAGTCCTATTCAGTTATCTTTCCACTATACTATCCGATCTTTTCATTATACAAGGGACCTTGGTAAGACTTCTAAGTTAATATAGTAGGTGAATGAAAAGCTTTTTTTGTAGAGATATAACTTATAGAGAAAAGCAAGCAAGCACTCAGCAACAGGTATGCTACAAATAAATGGGTTTGGCTAAAAGGTCTTTGCATTCTTTTCACTCTCTGAATCTTTATTACATCTTGATGAAAATATTCACCAGTTTCAGATTCATATTATTCATATTATGATTATGCTTTGAGATACTCATTATCTTTGTAACTCTGGGCAAGGTACTTAATTTCTCATAGTCCTTGTTCTTCTTACTTGTAAAATGAGGAGGTTGGGTCAGATGTATCCAAATTCTCTTCTAGTTCTAGGACTGTAATCGGTAATGTACATATATCTCTGAGTGTGGCAGGTTGATGGTGAAAGATAGACAAGTCTAGGCCTGACCAAGTTGTTTTTTTTTTTTTCCCTCAAACTCTGCCCTCCACAAAGAACCCTTCCCATTCCACTAGCTGAGAAGGCAACAAATGTAAGCAGTGTCCCCCCCGCCCCACATTGCCCCAAATCTATGATTCTGTGATTGATGAGGGAATGCTCCTTTCTCCTTCACATGAGGAAGTCAGAAACTATGGAGAGGGAATATTGTTTATATTGCTGGAATGGTTGCTGCTATTGCTTTTGTGTAATTTTTTTCTTTGTTAGAAGACTGTGGTTGAAAGGAAAATGACCGGAGAATAAAAATAAACAACATCCATTAGCCTATTAAAAAAGAAGGCACTTTGAATTTCCCCAGGATCATTTTAAGAGCTTACATTTACAGTACATATTTCTAATGTTTTGTGGTTATACTAGCAGAGTGTGCACCCATTAAAAACTATCTATTAAACTACAAAGAGGTTGCAATATCATGATCCAGTGAGCAGCCAACCATCACAAATAAACTCATGGATTATTTGAAATATTCAAACTTATGGTTAAAAAGCATTGTTATAGTATATATTTATACCTAAAAAGCACCATCTCAGTTACTTTTCATATGAACTTTGTGGATAGTGCATGTATTATTACACTTGTTTTAAAAATTAAAGAAAAAACACAAAAAAGTAAAGAGAGTTGCCCAGAATCACATGGATAAGTAGTGAATTTACTCTGTATATTAGCATTGAGTTGGCATAGAAGGATAATATAAATGGACCCCTCTCTTTGTTTTGTTCAAAACAAAAAAATCAAAGTGAAATTGTCATCATTCCTACTTTTAAGTACCAAATACATAACTGATGACAGCTTACACAATTCCAAATCAGGTGTATCCTTAATTGCATACCATATGAGAAAGTAAGAGATAACATTCCCATGTTTAGACTATTTAAAAGATAAAATGCAGACAAGTATTAACACTGTTTATTTTGAATATTTTCTTTGTTTTTATAGGCTATCTCTTATAGAAAATAAAATATGTATTTCTCTATAGTATTTGAGCTCTTAGAGTAATTTAAATGTATTAAGCTGTTATATAAACATATTTGATTTAGAAAGAAGAAAATATGAATTAATTTTTGATAGAAGGAAATGGGATATGATTTAATGTTGAAAAAATTTTAATGAAAAGCCTGTTGTCAAATAGATAACTACTAAATAAGCAAGTTGTGTTAAAAGTTAATAGGCTGTAAAAATATGCCTTTCATTACACTTGAAGGTTACATAGAGATTATTTAGAGTGGAGCATGAGTATGCTAAAATATAAAGTCAATGTTTCTATAATGAGTTATCATGTTGTCTTCCCTCTGCAGATTATCTCTGATTTATCCTGTGTATACTTTTCCATAAAGAGTTGTTTGTATGTTTTCTCCTCCATTAGATTGTGAACTTCTTGAAAGCAGGGGCTGTCTTTTGCCTTTCTTTGTATCCCTAGTACTTAGTTCAGTGCCTGGCTTGTCGTAGGGACTTATTTTTTTGTTTAGACTGACTTTTGCTTTTAATCTCCTAGGCTGGGGTATAGGCATGTGAAGGGAAGGAAAGACTATTTATAGTAGCATGTTATCTTATCTAAAGTAGATACAAACAAACACAACATGAATCATTTCATACACTAGTGAAAATGCTAAGAAATACATTGAGAAAATATAGCAATGGCTAAATCCTTAAGATTTCAGGATGTGAGATAGCTACTTCCACTTTGCATCATAGGTTGTAAAGAATTAGCCTACTATTTTTGCATTAACAAAGTGTCTATTTGCTTCAGAATGAATAACCCAAATACCTTTATTTATTTTAAATTCAGATGACTTTTAAAATGATATTAGTATCATTCCGAGCATAATGCATTTGTTGTTGAATTATGTGCATAAATAAAATACAGGAATATACCAACCAAGATCAACCCTAGATCTTCACTTGATTCTATGCCATTTGCCATTGGAATTTTAATGTGGCTACAGAGAAATTATTCAAATGTCCATCAAAAACTAAACATTTTATTGAGCTAATCTATAATTTGTTTAAATATATTGGTAAGGCCTACATATATTTATAGCTCATAGGGCCAGGCCTTGGACCCCAAATTTTTTATCTCCAATCCAGTATTGTTTTAACATCTATCTTGGAAAATAGTAGCATCACTCAGATTTTCTCATATGTAATAAATGAGATTCAGATAATTCTGAATTTGTATCCTGTTGTCTGTCATTAGTGTGGAAAACTAAGACACAAGTACAAGTTTCTGTATGAATGCTTATTAGGACAATCCTAATGCACTATTTGATATATCCCAGTGGCATATAAAACAATCAGATGCCAACATCTGTGTTGGCATCTGATTGTTTTATGTGCTACAGCAATTACTTAAAACTCTTTCTTCAGTAACAATGATCAGATATAAGGGTATGATTGCCATATGAAGTACAATGTACATAATATTCTGTTCCTTGGTGGAGTCACAGAGGCAAATATTAGAACAGCACAGCTCAAATACATAGTCATATAATTATACAGTTTGTCCCATGCAGTATCATAAGTTTTATTAACTCATAGAAGTGGATTCAGCCATAAATGGAGTGATTTCATCATTCTCCAAAGGACTTTTTGTCCTCTAAACTGTATTGGTGGGAAAATCATGGCTATGATTTTCAAACATCACTTTACTTTTTACTTCATCTCAAAGATATTATTGAAATGAACAGAGATATTATGTAAAAGTTCTTTGGTTTTATTAAAATAAAGAGATTGTGCCTGGTCTGACCTGTGTGAAGATCTGGAGTGGGCTCCTGGCCCTGTGGGCACTGTGCTTTGAGGGCTTCAGGGACACAACTGTGGAATGGCCTGGCTTCTTGAGCTCAGTGGAGGAAGAGACACTGAGGACAGAACTAGAGTCCAAACTGTGGTGCTGTTGTTACATGTATGATGACTGGGTTACCTTCCCCCCAGCCCTGCTCCAGATTCCTATTGTTCATGTCCTGGATCTCCACCAAAATAGATACATCAAACCCCATGTGGAGATAGCATCAAGGTGGGCAGGGCACCTAGCCTGTGGGATGAGGGGGAGGGATGGACGCTTCTACAGTGGCAAGAGAGGCCTGTCCTGTGTGATGGCTGCCCTTCTCTGGCATGGTAGAAAAAGTCAGGAGATCTAGGGGTCTACCTGCCCTCCCTCTTATTTGTGAGAGAATCCATTCCCTTTTCCTCGAAGGAGAGAAGGAAACAAGCATTTATTGAGCAACTACTGTTGCTTAGGTACTGTTTATGTTTTACAAATATTTTCTTCTTTAATTCTCACACCAACTCTGTGAAATAGGAGTTGTTATTATTCTCACATTAAAGTTGAGGAAACTGAACCAGAGGGTAAGTGACTTTCCCAGGACCACACAGCTGAGATCAGATTTGAACTCAGGTCTTCTTGACTCTGTGCCCAGCTTTCTATCCACTGTGCCACTTATCTGCCTCTTGGTCCTCAGACTTGCCATCACTGAAATGGGATGATCTCTGGATTTCCCTCTGTCACAGTTCTCACATCTTGCACTTCAAATTCTCTGACCAGTTCTGTGGCAACATCATTGCAGACCTGCCCTTGCTCTCTCAGTGTCATGTGACTACATGCAACTACATCCTCAAGAATGTCTGGAGTTGCTACTGGAACCTGGGTCCCTCTCTATTCTCAGTTTGGAAGACCTTAGTACCAGGGGAGCAGTGCTTCTAGAAATGGGGTCTGGAGCTACATTTTATACCTTTAGGTTCTCTTTGTGATTAACTTCATCCTTTGCCCCTGTCAGTCCTAGTCACTGGAATTAGACTGCCTGCTACCATGCCCAAGCAATGTAGAAAGGGCAACATGGTGGGCAGCAAGCCTGCCCCCAGCCACTGACCCAAGCTTTTCTTACTTTCCATGCCAGGGGCCCTACCCAATATGATTTCTCCCATCAGATCCTTTGAGATGAAAAGTCCTTCTTTGGGGAGCACCTGTGGCATGAGTACAATGAACTTCTGTTATTTGCCTTTCCCTCCCTGAGAAGAACCAGGCCCTTCATCTACCTGAAGTTCTATAGCCACAGGGCCTCTTAGGGACTCCAAGGGCTTGTCCCTGAATTTTGTACAAAATATTTATGAATAAAGTTAAAAAATGGTTAAAAAAAGGACTAACAAAATCCCAAATGGTTGTGGTGCTATGACTAGATGATTTCTCAGATCACAGAATAAGAACACAAACATAGATAGGCAGTAGAGTATAAAGGAGGGAGAATTGGAACTTGAATCAGGAAGACCTGGATTTAAATTCTGGCCCAGATGTTAATTAGCTGTGGGACTCTGACAACTCACTCAAACACTCTGAGCATCAGTTTCTTGATCTCTAGAACAGAGAAAATAAAAGTAATTTCCACATAGGTGGATGTTCAAGAGCATCTAATAACACAAAATATAATGCCTTGTAAACTTTATAGTGCTAGTTAAACATTGGCTATTATTGTAATCCAAATTTGAATTGTCTTCTCAAAGATTACTTGTATTTTTCATGCTTAATAGTAAGAAAAACTAGCATCTATAAAGTGCTTTACAAAAATGGAACATCAACCACATTGGCATACTCAGGATGGCAGCTAGCACAGGTTCTTAGATCTGCTTTACCAGGAAAAATAGATGTTTAAGGGGTCAACAATCTTTTTTAATTACATTCACTAGTTCAGGGGAAAAGTCAGCACTCTGAACTTCAGAGAAAATATTAACAGGGAAAATATAAGCAGAGACATAAAGACCAACAGAAAGGGCTGTACAGCCTGAATCAAATCAATATTGCTATACACTTTATATAAACCCCTGGATCGAGATAACCTTTACATATGAAGAGTCAGGTGCTCTGAACATATGACCACTAAGATTCTTGATCAGGGAATCACAAGATACTTTTCATAAGTGAACTCCCAAAGTAAAGTATCAACCTCCTGGCATACACATACACACACACACACACACACACACACACACACACACACACACACACACACGGCTCCTGATTGGCTCAGAGTCAGTAGGTATGAAACCTACATGAATCAGCACAGCTGCGAAACTGCCAGAGTTCAAAGGAGACTGAGCCTTCAAATGCTCACAATTTAGCCTGAGCCTGGGAAACTGAACCCCAAAGAGAAAACAACACCAAAATCCCACTTTGCTTGCTGTTAGAAAATATTATCTCATTTATGACCACACAAACTAGGTAGGCAGGTGTTATTCTTATCCCTATTTAACAGGTGAAGAACTGAGGCTAACAGAGGTTAAATGACTTCCTGAAGTTGACACACAGCTAGTAAGTGTCAGAGGCTGAATTTGAACTCATCTTCCTGACTTCAGGTTCAACACTCTACCTACCGTGGCACTTTATTCTCCTGTGCCATATTAAGGGATAAAAGCGAATTCCAAATATCTTAGAGCTTATTATGTAAAATTAATGCATTTTAAATGAATATTCTGGTGAGGATTTAATTTTTAAGTTAATCATTTTGCCTTGAATCACTAAGACTATCATTTTTCTTTAAAGGAAGTTCATTCATGTATTTATTCTTTGACAATGTCAAAGCAGAAGGAAACTTTATTTTTTTTAAATGCAAAAATAATCTTTAGGTTTCCCTTTGGATATTTCACAGAGAAGTGCAAGCATTAATTGCTACAATCAAAGGGTCTAAGAAGAAGAAAAATGGCTATAAAAGTATATATTCCTAAAGGGAATGAAACCCATCATATTACAAAGTTAACATGTGTCTGTTAAAAAAAAGTGCTCCTCTTTCATTGACTGAACACTTAGCCAATGATACTTACTATAGCTTCTTGTTGGTAAATATTGAGTATTTGTTTTCTGCTTTCTGTATAGTCATTAGAGAGATAGACTATGTTTAAAGGACAGGAGAGTTTTTGACAAAATATTCCTTTCTAATGCTTTTTAATTAGGATACCTAGGCATTTTTGTCTCACTTGAAAGAAAAAGAAAGGAGTATCTAGGCCAGGGTTGGGGAGCATCTGACCCTGTAGATTGCCCTTTGAGTGAATCCATACTTCACAGAAGAAAGCCCCCTTGGGGACTTGAGGACCTATGGGATTTGTTCTGTGAAGTCTGGATTCAGTCAAAGGGTTGCACTTGAAGACCTACAGGGTCACAAGTGACCTTGAGGTGGCAGATTACCCATCCCTTGTCTCAGTTTTCAAGGTGTGCAATTTCTTTTTTAGTATCAGCTGTAGATTTCTTTTCCAAGAGCTATATCCTCTGAAGTATCTTAATTTCACACAGTGAAATGCCATCATCTTTCTGCTGCTAGCCCTGCTTCTATCTCTTTCATACTTAGACTGGCTTTTGAAAGTGGGAGCAAGAGACAATGTAAGTCAAATTGTTGAAGATTTACCTAGAACTTTTTTCCCCATAACTGGTCTAGAGTTCCAATGGAATCATATGATCCCAAATAGAGATCTGGAAATTTAGAGGTTATTTAGTCCAATTCTCTCATTTTATAGGTGAAGAAACTGAGATCCAGAGAGGGTAAGTTATTTGCCCAAAGGGGGATAGTTTGAAAGTGGCCGAGAGAAGATTCAAGTCCAGGCTTCGGTCTCCAAATTCAATACTCGTTGAATTGTGCTACCTTGGAAACACCAGGAAATTCTGAAAGGATTATAGGAACTTTGATGCTTACAGCCTTTTCTTTTACCATGTAGGAATACAATCTGGTTCCATCATATTACAGTTGAGTAACATGATAACAACTTCCATAAAGTTCTACTCAATGGTCTCATTATGGCATGAAAGTGTCCGTGGTTCTAAAAGATTGTACCTATGAATCTCAAAATCTAACAAGCTATATCAAATTGGAAAGGCTACAAAAGTAGTCATGGCCACGTTTGATATCTACTGTCTAAGGAATAGAAAAACACAATATAGAAGGGGTTATCACCAGAAATTTCACTGTCATGTGATGAATTCTTTGGCCTCAGTATTTCATGAAACAGGCACATAAATGTGCAAAATGTATCAGGTAACTCAGAGATGTAGATTTTCCTTCTAGTAATTGAAATCTCAGTCCTTACATGCCTGCCAGTCCTGTATAACAGTTTTCTATATTTTCACCTAGTCCAACATATTGAGTACCTTTCTTGATTTTTCTTGATAGGGCAGGGCTACCAATAAAGAATGTGTACTCTCCAATGCCCTTACAATGGGACCAGTCCATCTAAAAGTATAAAGAACATTTATAGGTGAGTATGGAAGGAAGACAACAAATGCATGTGAAATTGAACAGGTTTAAAACAACTTCAGAGTAATATATTTTCACTGAGAGATAGTGAATAGAAATTCAGTTTTAGGAGCAGACTGACACATACCAGCTATGTGGTTTAGGAAAAGTCACTAAGTGTACCAGGCAATGATCTTGGACTATAATTTGTCAAAAAAGTGCCCTCCTACATTGGTATAGGCATTTTTCCTCAACTGAAATTTACCTATATCAGGAAAAAATCATATTCTGGGCCATGATATAATATTTTCACCAGGAGCAATAAAATCATCAAATGTTGACTCTAACACTTCAGCATATGATGCTGAAGAAACAAGACTCAAGAAAATGATACTGAGAAAATCAGCTAAACATTATTAAATTCATATGAAGGGCATCTATATTGTATATTGCCTGATTTTCAAGGCATTTAGGGTTTGCCATTCAAGTTTTATTATGGGGGTGAAGGACTTCAAAAGAATAAAAAAGGATTATGCATGGTATTATTAACCAAAAAAAAGAATGAAAAGTTATCACAAACTACTAATCCACATGCCTACTTTCCCATGTCCATAAAATCTTTATGAGAAAGATTTCCCCATCCATAGCAAATACCTTAATAAAAAAATGTCAAAAAGGAAAGCAAAGTCAGATCCTGAATACTATTTTCCATAAAGGGCATTTTTATAGTCACACAATTGACTGAGAAGCTAACAAGGATGAGAATCAAGACCAAAAACCATTTAATTTGCTATTAGTGCCATTGTTGACCTTACAGAGAACAGTTTCAATTGAGTGCACTAGACTGCAGGAGACTGAGAAGTGAAACAGTGGAACCAATGGTGTTTGGCTCTGAGAAGAAGAGGAATGGATGCAGATGACTTGAGAGGGTAGTGAGATCCTATGAAGTATTTTTAATTCTGGGGAGAGCAGGGCATGTGTCTAGGCAGTGAGAAAGGAGGGAATGGAGAGACAATAAATATTAGGGATGGGTGATTGGAGGGGACAAGCTACTGGGAGAAAATGGGAAGAAGGACACAAGTAGAGGGTGTGGAGTTGACTTTAGCAATGGGAATGGATAATTCTTCCTCTGAGATTAAAGTGAAGGAGGAGAAAAAACACAATTCTGTTGAGGTGATTGGACTTGTAATCTTGGGGAGAAAAGATAAAGATGGTCACAATTTTCCAAAGATGTGAAGCAAGAGAAAGAGAGGGTAAAGGAGGTTAAGTTGCTTAAGCAAAGTTGAAAATATTTGGAACAGATGCTGAATTTAAAGTCATTCAGGGAAGAGTAAAAATATTGACACATTGTAGAGAGGGAAGAGTTGAGAATTCATAAATAATTTGAAGTGTACTGAGTTAGCTCTCTTCTGTTCAAGTTCAAGAACTTAGGAGTGCTGATGGGAAAGACATTTAGTGGAAGTGAGTCGTATTTCAGATTTGGAATAAGATGAACAGCCATAGGACAACAAGGCAAGGGTCTCAAGAGCTACACTTTTAATATTGATTTGGTTAACTATATGGTGAAGATTTTGAAAGAACAAAAGTGAAATCAGAGAAGGGATAAACTGATTAGAGGTTTTACCGATAATAGGGAATAAATCTAGGAAGGTAGATGAAGCACAGAGAGAGATAGAAGTTGTAGTCAGAGAAATTTCAGTTTTATATTTTGGGAAAGTTGTGCTACCCTGGATGATAAAGATTATGAACCTTCCCATGTATGGCCAATGTAGAATGAAAGGGATAACTGCAGTCATTGAGAAGATCAAAGAATCAGGAAGCAAGGATATCTGAAAGTATGCCAAAGTGCAAATTGAAATCACCAAGTGTTAGGGCAGAGGCTCATGGGGAAAGGATGACTAGGAGTTAGGTATTGAAATCTGTGAGACAAAAGGAAGAAGACTCTGGAGACTGGTCAAGAATAACCACTAGAATAAGAATAGAGTGATATCCTGGAATGAACTTCAAAATAGAAAAGGTTGTTTCACGAGGATAGAAGACAGAGGGTCTTAAAGGATCAATGAAAAACAACCAAAATGCCTACTTATCCTCCTGGACCAAGGTATGATCTATACCCAGGACTGCTGAGGTTGGCTAGGGATGCAGCATCTTCTGAGTGAGGTAGTTTTTATCATTGCAACAAAGTGAAAGGGATATTTGATGATGAAGTCTAATATTATGATACAAGTTTCCTTCATATGTGCAGAGATTTAATACTTCTAAGATACCCTAGTTACTGACATTAAGATAAAGAGAATATGCTCAACTAAAGTAGCCATAATTAGAATGTCTTGTGTAAAATCCAAAAGGAAGAAAAATTCCTTAGAGATGATATTCACCTAATGCTCTTGTCCACTGAAGACATTGAGTATACTGTTTCAAGCTTTTGAATGCTATTGCACTTCCTTAATGAGATCCTTGGGTGAATAAAAGGCATATAAACTTGGTAATTCACACAAGAAAGGCTAAGTGGATGAAAAATACATATTGTCGAGTTTATGTAGTTGAGTTGTATTGATCACTTCTTGAATTATTCCATAAGTATATCAATTGGCAATGCACTAAAAATGGATGTTGTGCTTGGCCAAAATGTAAAGAGGACAGTAGTCTGGATTCAATTATACAGAACATTCTTTCCAAGCTGCTACTTAATGCTAAAGTCCATCTTTTTAACACTAATATTCAATGGATATGATAAACAAGTCAAAATTGTGGAACATAATGATCTTAGAAGAATAAAGATTACAAGTAATTCAATGAGCAGCCAAAAAAGCACAATGAAAGTAAGTAAATTATAGCATATTAACCATGATGCCTTGCACAAAGAAGTAATCTGTAGGTATCATAAAACATATGAATGACTGGAAAAGGCTCTGTGATGCAACAACAGTTACAGATATCAATTGGGGAGCCCTAACACTGTAACACAAAGGATGACATCAAATCTGTTATAGGTCCTGTATGGACAATTTACAGAAGGATAATGCCAAGAAACACACAGAATGAAAAGGAATGTATACTTTGAAATTTGTCCTGCTTGAGGGAGAGGCCATACTGTGTTGAGGTTATTAATGACCTTTACAGTAGACATCAAAAAATTCAAGTAAGACAATATAACAGAAAAAGAAAAATGAAATGCCTCATAGTAGCTAGCATTGACAGAGGTGTTAAATGAATTAGAAAACTCGTTCATAAATGCATCAGTTTTTCCTACCTTCCCAAGGATGAAATCATGCATTTCTTTGAAGAGTAAAATGTGATCTGCAATGATCCACTCTACTTTTTGTGGTCTCAAGTGTTATAAAGGAAGACAATTTGTAAAACAACAAGGATAAGGTTCCCCCTCTTAAAATTCTAGAAAAATAATCTTTAAATATTAATATAATACTAATATATTCCCCTTCGTGCCTAAATCTGTTTCAACTGAACATCTCAAATCATATTCTGCCAAGTATTTGTCCAACATCACTCAGCATTTGACACTTATTCTAAAAGCATCAGTATCATACATACTCCATTGTGCAATCTCTGTCTTTTACTTAAGGGCAGGATAATCAGTAGCAGAACCATGAATCGATCAAGACACTTACCTCTCATGAATTAATAAGACATTATGGTCCATTCCTATATAGCTGGGTACGGTCTATTTTTCTTCCTTTTTTGGCTAAAAATTTTCTCCATAAGAATTTGGATGCTTTTAAAAGCATAATTACTTAATGTTAAATTAGCTGCCCTTCCATAATTTCTGGAATTATTTTCTTACTAAGTTACATACCTATCTTTGCTTTGAGGTTTTAAGAATATTAGGTCAAATCTTGATCTGTCAAAGGAATAGTCTCATTTTGTACTTTTAGCATTAGGTTCTATTTTCCTTGAATTTACACTGTCAAATTCAGTCAATCACTCAATCAAAAAGTATTCGTTAGAATTTTTTTATGACAGGTACTGTTCTATATGCTGTATATATATATATATATATGTATATATGTGTGTGTGTGGTGTGTGTATGTATATGTATAAGTATGTGTGTGTGTGTGTGTGTGTACAACCAAAAAACATGCATACATACAAATAAATTGTAATGTGGACAAAGCAAACACAAGAGTTTTTTTTGTTTTTTGGGGCTTTTTACTGAAGTGAGGAATGGGGAACAGGTAATAAGGTAGATTGAGAAGTCAAGGAGAAAGTGTCAATTGAGCTAAGATTTAGCAGGAACACTATTCAAGTCTCCTTTCTGATATCAAAACTGTATCCACTTATTAGGAAAGTCATGGAAGTATAAGGAGGGAAAATCTGTGAGAACATTAAATAACTTACCTCTTCCAGGAGAAAAAAACCAAAATGACTAATATCTGGGCTTGTCATTAGATATAATGTGAAGAGAAAATCAATTCTTATGAAGATAAAAATTTCCTGAAAATAAAGCTTGTGGCATTGTGTCCCTCTATCCCCCCAGTACCTAGCATGGTGTCTGCCATATAGTAGTTTCTGAATAAATGCTATTTTATTCAAGTATATGAAATTGTAAAGACACTAAAAAAATGATTGACTGCCCTTAGTTCTTGGTCACTCAAAAGGAAGAATCTCAGGAAATTGGGATTCACTTAGGGGGAAAAATTGCTCTAAAATTATACCTATAACCAATATTGTTTAGTATAGAAAATATTATGAAAGCGAAGGTGGAGTGAATACTGAACTAGTCAAAGCATTGGGAAAACCTGTTGCCAAGTCTTTTCTCTGCCATATATTGGACATGTGACCAAATGCAATGCACTTAATTTCTTAATGTCCTAAGTACTTCTCTAAATCTATGTATTGTTAATATTCAATGAAAGAGAAAATTTCCTCATCAAGGATTTCACCATACCAATGAAATGAGAGATCTAATTATTTCAGCAATAACAAGATGTTGTAAAAAAAAGATTTATGAGTGATTTCATGGATTCTTTCTGTTTTATGTAAATGGTATTGGAAAAAATACACAAAAATATTATTTTTACCCAAAATAGGAAGAATATTTGCTAATTTGTCACAATAGGGAGAAGTATAGCTTTCAATAGAAATGTAAGATGTAAAGATCTAAGAAGAATAATGATTTTGTGAAAATTATCAGAGGTTTATTCATAATGAAAATGTATACTAAATCTCTAATCATTATTTTTATTTTATCTTAAATTAATTAAATAAAATAAGAATTTCCGTAATACAGTCCAATAAAAAGATGATTGCATATTAAACTATAAATCTACTATGTACAACTTGCTAGTACTTTCAAATATGCAACAAAATTCAGCAAAAATTTCATATAAATTCCTTTTTTTTCTTTCCTCACCCTCCTGCCCTACAGATGGGTACCATTAGACACAAGTAGGTGTGTGCATGTGTATATGCTAATGAGTATGTATGTGTGTATTTATACATGCACACATATGTATTTACATACCCACATATGCATATGCATATGCATGAATATGTGCGTACATAAAATTATCCCATACATACTTCTATTTATCAATTCTTTCTCTGGATGCAGATAGTATTGTTCTTCATATGTCATTTATAGTTAATTTACGTATTTATAATAGCCAAAATAATTTATTGACTCAAAGGCATTCTTAAAACAATATTGCTGTCACTGTATACAACATTCTCTTGATTTTGCTCATCTCACTCTTTATATTTCATGCAAGTCTATCCATGTTTTTTTCTAAAATTGAGCTCATCATTTTCTGTAGCACAGTAGCATTCCATCAGAAGCATCACAAGACCACAACTTGTTCAATTATTCCCCCACTGATGGGCATTCCCACAATTTCTAGCTCTTTTTCACCACAAAGAGAGCTACTTATAAACAGTGTTTAACATATAGATTATTTTCCCTTTTCCCTGATTTTCTTTGGAAATAGACCAAGTAGTGGCATTGCGACTTCAAAAGGTATGGATAATTTAGTAACTATTTGGGAATAATAGATTTAACGTTCGATTTAAAAATCAAAGAGTACGTATATATGTGTATGTGTATCTCTGAATTATATATACATTTAGGTGTATAAGTATGTGCATAAACACATTTATGCACAGATATAGACATATATGTATATGTATGCATACTGGAGTAGATTTATGCATATGTATATTGCATATCCTCAAAGTCCATATATACATATGTGAATATGTGTTAATGTACATTCAGACATAAAATATATGTGTGTCTATGTGAAAATCATGAAACTCAAAAGGTAGATTTCACTGTTACATATTTACATCTCCCATCCTCCTTAGAGCAAATGAAATTTTAGCAGTTAGGTAAACTTCATTTTGCAGAAGACAAGGAAGGTGTTTAGAGAATGGCCAACCCCCCTATAGTTCTGTCTTACCCATCTGATTCAACTAAATCACTAGTTTACATCAGTCTTTGCTTTCTTTCTTGAGTTAGCTTTTAGGTCAAAGTGATGACTGTATTAATAACAAACCTGAGAAAGGCATCACATGTATCCACATGACACTGGATGGTTTCACTGTTTTATTTGGGTGTTCCCATCATTAATCACTCTTTTTTTTCTTCTCATTAAAAGATAAATGCTTTCTGATTGCACTTGCTAAGTGAATGACTGCAGAGTGTTCCAAGACAATTGATAAATTCTCAGGCTACTCACGCTATTTGGCACAACAGTATACTTTTCATTCCAAGTCATTTGGCATATTGCTAATTATACAGCCTACATTCATTAAGTCCTCCACTAGAGTGATGAAAATATTTGCAGTTTTTAACAAACATGATCATGAAGATTTTTAAAAGATTTTAAGAGTATTCAATTATTGTCAGGCTCTATTATAATGATGTATATTTTTGAGCAACATCATCAAATATGGTCACAGTTTGTCACTGATTAAATTACTGTTCACAGGCACTTTTGGAAACTCCAAGAAACCTTTCATTCCCAAAAGGCACCACAAGATATATCAAAGTAATGTTTTAATAATGTTTTTTTGCTTATTGTTAATGTAATTTGGCTTTTTAATGAGAAGATCTTTCCCATTCATTAACAGACCTGCTTAAGTCATATTGAAGCCTGAGTCAACATGGAGCCTGTGGTGGGAGGAGTTTGCTGAATGAGTGGAATAAGGAGACGCAGAGCTAGAGCAGAGGAGAGGAAATTAGTGAGAGAGTAATCAGAACTGATGGAGGCAAGCCTGCAGCTGGTTGAGTGTGAGAAGGGTATTTTAGCCTGTTTGATATTTTATTTAAGGAAATCCTTCTTGTGATTTCTTTAAGGGACCTGGTTTGTGGGAAACCTAGCAGTGGGAAGACTTGGGGGAGGAGAGGAGGAATTGTTCTCTGCATTATTATTGTGTATAGATTTTTGTTTCTATGATATATTTGGCTTTCTGGTGTCTGAATAAATGTTTCGGTTCTGTCTTCCATGTGGACAGTCTGTGGTATTTTGCAATTCAGAATTGTTTTAGAATATTCATGGCTCCCATAGGCGTGGTGAAAATTGCATAGGTGCTACAAGTAGCTATTGATTAATTGATAAAATCTATATTTTTGTTACAGTTTACTGAAACATTTTATAATTAACGTTTGCCAATACAATTGTACAACAAAGAAGCAATTTAAATTAAACGCTGCAATGGTCTCACTTGATTTGGAAACTCCTTTCCATACCATGTCAAACACAATCATATAATAAAGCATGGGCTCCCATACATAGCATTATCTACCAAGACAATAAACAGCAACTGAGTCATCTTGTTGGGTTATAAGAGTAGATCAAAGAACAAAATAAAGAAGAATTATTTTCTTCTCTCCCTCCCCAGTAAGTAGGGAAAAGTTTCCATGCTGGTGGGAGACTTCCCATGACAACTCCCTTTTTTAGATTATGCGAGTCTTACTGCTGCTGCTCCATGCTTGCTATCCAGCATTGGAATGAAGGTAGGGATACTGGAACTTTTATTTTGGTAAGGGAATAGAATAGACTTCCTCCCTGTGACAGTATTCTACTGAGAGGATAATAAAGGGAAAAAAAAAAAGAGAGAGAGACTCCAGGTATATGATGGATTAGTTCATGGATAAAGAACAGATAGGGGTGGAGTCTTCTGAAATATCAGATATAAGTAAAATTACACATGAGGATCGAGCTCTTCCAACCAGGTACAGAGAGAGGGGCAGAAAGCTCTCAGTTACCATTTGAAGAAAAAGCAGGGGTGACAGAGGAAATTGGTTTTATGGGCCAATTTAAGTCCAGGGAGAGCACACATTTCTGAATATATATAACCAAAAACTTTGTTGTACAACACTTACTACATTGATTTTTCCAATCTTTGTCCACTTCCTATAATATTCCTCCCTCAGTTTCTACATCCATCCACTCAGGATGTTATCCACTTTTTCCTAGTTTAGCATGTAACATGAAAAGAAGGATGAAGAATTCTATTTTTCACCACCTAGAAAGTCAAGCTACATGAGTTGATGTAATAGTTCAAAACAACGTGGGCAAATATTCACTGTGTAGGTGATTGAGACACCACATTCATTTTACCTGTGATTTAAAGGGCTCTTGACACACAGATATTTTGAGGTGAAAGGTTAATGTATCAACCCACTGAAGCATTTAGTCTTCATCTCACAACTGTCCCACACTCTTCCCTTTTATAGTACCTATTTCAATATACTTTAGAGCTGGTAAGTAAATATGACATTCAGATGTGATTCCCAAGAGTATAGAACACTGCCTAGCTAGTGCTATGTTGAATAATATGGTAGAAAGATTTTCTTATTTGAAACACACACTACATCCTTCATTTTCCCAATGTGTCAAAGCTATGGAATGCCACAATAATCTGCCAATTAGCCATTTGATATCACAAAGCTCTCCTATGTAAAATGTGATCACCTAATTCTTTTATTTCAATCAGTATTAATGATTTTGTTACATTAACCTCATGTATGTTGGAGACATAGATCAGTGTTGTAGGAGGCGCAACATAATGGCTATCTCTAGATATTATCCTTGACATTATCTTTGATTAGATACTGTGTTATATACATCTAATGGATTAAACAAGTAAATATTTGTGTTCCCTCCCAAAACATCAAAGTTGGTAGATAACATAAAAGACCATCAGAGTCAAAACTGTATTTTTATATACTTAATACCTGTTTGTGCAGAAGACATTTTGAAAGGTATTTTTCTAATGATGAATTGCTAATTTGAATTGGCTTTTGTAGAAATTACCTCAGACTACACTTAATGCACTTTCTTCCTTCCTCTCCCACACTTGGTACCTTACCACAAAACAGATCATCGTTAGAATAATCAGGGTTCAGCCTGACAATGTATAACAAAAACAGGAAGAAAACATGACTTCACTTGGCTGTGTCTGCCTGTGGCATTCTTGATGAAGTAATAGTACAGTTTGATTTCATTTGTTAATGTGCTTGTTAAATCCATACTTATGGTAGAGGTTTTTCTAAAATGTGTATTTAAACAGACAGGCGATGTCTCCACCGTGGTGTATGCCGTCACCATAAGTCTGTCAGGCTATTTCATCTCTCTAGGGTGTGATGGAGTGGTTTTCTTTTGAAAATGCATGGTACATCTGAGGAACCATTGTTTAATCTCTCCAAAGACCTATTTTTCTTTATTCATAAAAAAAAGTTAAAATGTAAGAATGGAAAATATTCATATTTCCATTGGTTTACAATTGGCATGCCTGAATAGTTATTGCTAATATTCTCACTGTTATTAATGCAACATTTACAAGTAAACCATGAAAATTTACAGTTTTAGTTTCTACTCTTGGTTCCCTTGTGCTCTATTTTTAGCAGAACAATCCCGTCAGGGACACAAACACCTCTTTTCTCTACCTACTTATCTTTCTTTTTTGACTTCCAATCTGGAGGGAAAATTGACATGATATAACTCTCTACACACACTCAAGGAGTTCATTTTATGGAATGTGTGTAAAGCATGCATGTTCAAATTCTGGGAAAAAATAGGTTGGATTCACAATTTTAAGTAATATTTTTATTATGGATTTACTCTTCAGCAAAGTTAATGAAATTTAAAAGATTTTCTGCCTTATAGACCACTAGTTTTCAAAAGAAATGGAGGAATATGAATGAGAAAGTAGAAGAGAATATAAAAAAGAGGCACAAAGAATAATTCAAATGAAACAGTAAATATGAAGGGGAAGATATTTTTAAAGGAAGATAAAAAGAAGAAATAATACAGTAACAATGAATGAATGATTTCACAATGTGATAAAATTTTAAGGACTGTTGGAGTGTTATATTGTCTTTCAAATTTCAAATTTTCCATAAGAAATTGAATTTGTTTTTGAATATTTGAAAACTTTGTCATAGGAAAATTCAAATCTAGAATTGCTCATAGAAATTGTACATAAATAATAGGAGATCAGTGCTACTACTACTATTGTTACTGCTACTAATAATAGCTACCATTTATTTATTATATTAAAGTTTGCAAAGTGCTTTACAAAAGTTCCCCTATTTTACAGATAAGGATATTGGTTTTTCAGGGTCACATAGATGGTAAAGGTCTGAGGCAGAACGTGAAATGTGGTTTCCTGACTTCTGGTCCAATAAGCAAATAAATAAAACAGAATTAATCTGTATCTTTGTTTTTAACCACTGCATAGGATGTGGTGTAAAATAACATATAAAAAAGAAAAAGACAACATATATATGAATTTCCAATACCAGTGACATTGGCAAGGAAATATCACAAGTTGTAATTAAATTGGATTTAAGTGAGTCAGAGCTGTGCAAAGTCACCTTTACATGCAGGGGAAGGAGGGAAAGAAGGAAGGAAGGAAGGAAGGAAGGAAGGAAGGAAGGAAGGAAGGAAGGAAGGAAGGAAGGAAGGAAGGAAGGAAGGAAGGAAGGAAGGAAGGAAGGAAGGAAGGAAGGAAGGGAAGGAAGGAAGGAAGGAAGGAAGGAAGGAAGGAAGGAAGGAAGGAAGGAAGGAAGGAAGGAAGGAAGGAAGGAAGGAAGGAAGGAAGGCTGCCTTTCCCAACTGGAACTAGCCAATTGGGTCCCCAGTGGGGCAACTACTACTACTCCCAGGTTGTTATTTGTCCTTCATTCTCGAAGAGGACCATGACATCAAAAAGGAGAAGTCATTACTTGCAAGTGAATTGAATTTAACTCCAGATCCATCGAAGTCCAGTGGCAAGATTATAGATTTCCAATATCAATGAGAGTATTATGATATTTTTAAAGCCTAAATCTTTCACCAAGCACTACCACTGGACAGGAAATTGGTGCTTTGTTTGAACAGGCCCACAGGAAAACAGTATAAATTATATACAGTTGCACTACAATTAAGAGCACTTAGATGTTATTTGCTGAAATGACTTCGATGCCACTATATTATGAATGATTGGGGGAGGGGAGGATAAGGGAGCTGTTTGGTCTAACAAGGAATCTCAATCACCTGCCCCCTAATTATGGACAATTCTCCCAACCTGTAGTTACATGCAGTAAACTGCATGTTTGCTGTAATCCAAATTATGAAGTGGAGTTGCTTTGGTCATGGAACTAAATTGGTATTTGACATACTCTCATAAATGTCAATTGAGGTTGGCAATCCCTTTTTATTTACAACATGTTATCTAAATGAGTTTTTTTAAAAAGACAGAGAATTTTGAGAAAAAAGGAGTTCAAACTATATTTGAAATACATTTGTAGGCAATGGTCAAAGCCAAACTGCCGCCAAGTGTTTCTGGCCATTTTTGAATCCCTTGGCTTAAATTAATTGTTTTGTTTATACTGACACCTAGATTATACTATCTGGATAACAGACAATGCTGTCCAGCAGGAGAGCTTTTGTCAGGATTTTATTAATCCTAGGATACTGTGACTTAGACAGTTATGATTTCTCAAAATCTACAAACATGCAAAGCTTACCCTGCTTTGAAGAGGGAAAAACCTTAGTTTCCAAGGACTCAGAGCTTTGCTAAGAAAAAATGTTTGTTAGTGGCTTCAGATAGGAATGTGAAATGATTTGGAATACTTGTCTTGATTTGTTACAAAATCCAGGTATTGGATATAATTCACACTGAAAAGTTCATTCTCCACCCTGCCACCGCACACCCAACACAACTCTGTAGAAACAAGGAAAGTGTGAATCATACTTTTAACAAATTGAACGTTAGCCAAAGGAGTTCTATAGCATATCTCGAATTGCTGACAGGCAGTATCTTTAACTGAATAACATTCCTTCTGAATTCTGTGCATGACTTTGTAATATTAATGGGGAGTTCATGACTGATAATGATTATAAAAGCAACCACTAATCAACATCAGTACAATTTCCAAACAAAGAGAGTCACAGATGACCTCTAAATTTAAGAATCTCCTTCACCTCTTTCTAGTTTCCTCACCAACTCAAATCCCACAACTTCCAAACTATGAAAATGCAAAGACTGAATTACAAACAGTGCACCCTACATGTATTTCACCAAAGGCCACCAAAACTGAATCCATTCGTCAGTTATTGAATACTATGACTTTTTTGTGTGATAATAATTGTTTCAAAACCTGCTTCCAATTACTGCCAAGTCTCCCTGGAGTTCTGCTGGGGAATAGACTACAGTAGCTTTGTATCAAATTGGAATGTTTCTTGATGAGAACTAAATAAAACTGTATGTGGAAAAGATTTTTTTTTTAATCCTGATAGGAGATAGAAAAACTCTGTAACAATAGTGTCCAATAAAGAACTCTCATTAGAAAACATTTAGCCTCAAAGAAGTCCCTTAAGAAATTACTAACCACTGATTTTGAACTTTGAATTCCCCAAATTTAGACTTGGTCCTCAACAGAATAAATGCTTTCCTTGGTCGAGTAATGTGGCCAGTCTGTTTCATGATTCTCTCTATGATTTATTAGGACATATACATGTGATGAAAGCAGCACTGAAGAAATCCTCTCCCACCCTGATTAACACAATTAGCTTAAAAAGATAAATACACTATAAGAAAAGTCAGTTCAATAAAGGAATAGATGAAAAAATAAAGGAATGGGTGAAAATTATGGCTGAGGAAGAGCAGACTTTCCTCAAGCTATCACCACACAAAGGATCAATAAATCAGACAGCATTTATTAAGCACTTACTATAGTTAGTTACTATGCTAAATATTAGGGACACTAGGGCAAAAATGGAACAATACTTGTCCTTAAGAAGCTCTCATTTTGATGGTGTATGCATACGAATATGCAGAAACAAGATTTTTAAAATGAAGGCAAAGGAATTTGGGGCAGGGGCCGGTGGAACCAGCAATTGGAAGAATAAGGTCAAACTTTATGCTATAGTGGCATTTAAAGTGAGACTAAGAGGGAACTAGGGATGCTCAAGGACTCCAGGAGAATTTAAGATAGGTAGGGAAGAAAAGGTATAGTCCAGAGGTGGGGAACTGAGGCCTGGAGGATACATGTAGCCCTCTAGGTCCTCAAGGGCAGTCTTTTGATGGATTTGTCAAAGATCCTCGTTTGAGGTTCCAGAGGGTCGCATGTGACCTTGAAGCTGCAGGTTTCCCACCCCTAGGCATTGATCATGGTATGGTAGGGATCCTTTGGAGTTCTTACAGTAGTGCCCCGTCTATGCACAGAGCATGTGTGTCTGTGTGTGTGTGTGTGTGTGTATGTGTGTAAAGTACAGAAACAATGAAGGCAATTTGTCTATGGGTAGTAGATGAGATTTGTGCTTATCTGGTTTTGCCTGTATGAATGAGATTTTGTATATTTAAGACTATATATATATTTAAGCTCAAAAGGGCTTTGAAGGTGATGTAGTTCATATCCCTTATTCTTGTTAATGAGACAGTGGAAGCTCATAGAGTTTAAGTGACAAGTTTATACAGGTAACTAGCAGAACTGAGATTCAGATCTTAGGACTTTGTTTCAGAAATCTTTTTTTTTACTATTTTTACTATTTTTAAACTTTTTTACTATTCCAGGCTGTAGTCAAGACACACATTACCTAGCTGGTATCTATGTTTTCTGACATATTTCGTGGTATCTAAGAT
This sequence comes from Bettongia penicillata ogilbyi, assembly GCA_023548195.1. Classification (NCBI taxonomy): domain Eukaryota; kingdom Metazoa; phylum Chordata; class Mammalia; order Diprotodontia; family Potoroidae; genus Bettongia; species Bettongia penicillata. The sequence goes on along the minus strand of JAJHZJ010000237.1, from coordinate 7,207,832 downwards.
GTCCACTGTAAATAGAAATATATGAAATATATAAGTGTACACATACATAGCCTCACTATATCTATCTATCTATCTATCTATCTATCTATCTATCTATCTATCTATATATATATGTTATACGTATGTGTGTATGTAGAGGTAGGTAGATAAATATGTGTCTATGTATATGCACAAATAAATGACAATTTATTAAGCATTGGATTTGTGCTAAGTATTGCACTAGGCAAAAGAGGAAACAAATATAAAATGGAACAGACTGCGAGAAATCAAGAAAGGCCTCTTGAAAGAAGGAGCATGTGAACAGTGGCTTAAAAGGAGAAAAGGTGAAGAAAGAAAGCAGTCCAGGTGTGAGAAAGAACCTGTGCAAAGTCATAGAGACTCAAGTTGGAATGACTTGTATGGCAAAGTGCAAGTGGGACAATTTGGCTAGTGTTGAATGCATAAGGAGACATAATCAATTTGAAATTAATCTGGAAAGACAAGTTGGAGCCACATATGTGAAGGGATTTAAGTACTAAATTGATATATTATTTTAACCTATAGGTAATAGGGAGGCACTGATTCCTTTTGGGCTAACGCTATCAGGACTGTGCTTTAGCATTAGCACTGTAGGGAATGGACTGGAAAACAGAAAAGCTCGAATCTGGGAAAACAATTTGGTAGCTATCCCAATATTCCAGACAAGAGATGATTAGCATCTAGATAGAGTAGAGAAGGGAACTTTATTGAAAGAAATCTTGTTTGTTTTCTATTTCATTTTATCATCAAAAATGGATTAAAGGAAAGAGAATAAACATTTATTAAACATCTACTGTATGCAAGACACTGTGCTATTGACAAATTGACAATTGACAAATATTGTTTCATTTGACTAAAGCAATATGGTTTTTATATTGATTAATGACATTTTGATACATTTTAAAAATCCAATGAAATGTCATCAATTAATTGAGGGAGGTCATACTTCAAATTATGTATTTTTATCTGAATTTCATCAGCAATGAATTGATCACCACCAAAAATCAGAATGAATATAACAATAGAGACTAGTCTCTCAACCTAAAAGATGTGAAGAATGTAGTTTCACAGGACTGGGACAAGATGTTGAGTACTTTTCTTTTAACTGGGTTCTAATCAGTTTCAACTTACTACCTTTTTTTTAATAGCATTGACACAAAGAAGAAAACATATATTTGTCCATTGGTGTTTGCTTAAAAGGATTTTTACCTTTAATTCATAACACCAGGATGTCATCGATGTTTCCGAGTTATATTAAGTCTCCTCCATAGACAGTCAATTCTCCAAAATGAAAATTTAATCTGCTTTAATTTTAATAAATAAGCCTATGCCTAGCATACCTTAGAGGAAGAAGGGTTACATTTATCAAAATGAAGAATAAGAATAAAGTAGTGTAGCTCCAATATATAACTGATTAATACGGATAATGGAAGCCATTTACTCCAGATTTCATAATCACAAAATACTCATTTTATGTGACACTGTGCTTTACAGAGTATAGACAATGCTCAAAAGGGACATCAAGCCCATTCCATGAAGAACCTAAGCAAGAAAGTACCTGAAACAAAGTAATATTAGTAGTGGCATTGGGTGGCATCCTAATTTATTCGGAACACAAAGAAAGGTCTCTTTGTTTGTCAATAAGAATCAAGATAAAAACAAATCCAGCCAAGCACCAAAATCTACACCGAATGACCCCATATTTCATTTCTATATTAAAATAAGAGAGCATTACTAAGCACATAAGAAAATTGAAATGGGTTAAAGTCATCTACAATAGATGCTTCTTTTTTAAGTATCTTCATAAAATACCATTTTTATATAAATTATAATCCATGTTAAGTCAATGAATAAAGATTTATTTCTTTCCACATTTTAAGTGGGATAGCATTGATGCAAGAGGCAACAATGTATCATAGAATATATATATGTACATATATATGCATACATATTTGTATATTTACATATATGTAGATGTGTATATGTGTGTATTTTATGAGTGTGTCTATACAATTTATACACAAAACAGTACGGAATTCAAAAATCACAAATACTTTGGGGTTAAAAGGAATCTGAAATCCATCCAATATTATTTATATTTCAGATCACCAACAATTTTTTATAAGAACCTGGTGGAAAAAATTAAGACACTTGGCAAGTTTTTACCTTTTGGCATAAATATTTATTGAGTATCTTTACTATATAGATTTCATAGACACATTTGGGAGAAAAATATTGACTCTGAGTCCAGAGACCTGAGTTTAAATCCAAATTGTGTCACCTGCTGAATTTATAACTTTAAATAATTAATTAATGTTTTTTTGAAACACAGTTTTCCCATTGGTAAAATGGGAATAAAGGTTACATTTGACTTAGGTAATGCACACAGATGTGAGAAATGAATGAGACAGTGATTCCTTAAACAATGTATGTAGAATTGCTTTGAAAATGATATATTTGTATACATCTACATATATATATATGTATTTGTTTACATATGTATATGTGTATGTGAATATATATATATATACACACATACAAACAAATACATAGACAGATATCTATATCTATCTATATCCTCTAAAGTAATATGCAAAACAATTTCTTTTTGTTAAACTATGCCATGTCTAAGTCCACAATGCTTTTGTTGTGAAGATAATTTATTCCTAGCTTATCAATTTTATCAATCTGGATTTTCTTAAAGCATGACACTCTTCTGTATCATGGGCAAAATATTTTATTGATCAGAGAAAACGAACAAGAGGACAATCAAAATGGCAATGACCTTTCAAGGAAGGCTTCCTAGCAAAACTAGAAGCTTTTAATTTGAAATGATAAGATGAGTTGGAGGAAAAGGGAAGGGATTGCAAGTAATTATAATTCCAAGGTAAAGTGGTATAATCAAGGGCATGAAGACACAACTTCTCAAACTACTACAAGATTACTACAAATAGATTGGTTTGGCCAGATTATGGAGGCTACACAGAGAGAGAAGGAATATATAAAATCACAAAAATATAGTGACAAATAGGTGCTGGGAAGCCTCTGGTATTTTGGTATCATTTGGACTTCATAGATTGAGAGTGGGGGGAGTCAATGATGATTCATAAGGCTAAGGAATAATTTTGTGAAATGGTGTCTCAAAAAAGTGATCCTAGAAGCTTCCCATAGGTCGGACTACAAAAAAATAAAGTGAATTAAGAGAAAAAACTAGGAAAAATATTGTAATATTTTACAAATGGAGAAAAATCTTATGACATGCCTCAAAGTCAGGAATGAATGAATTAATCTCCTAGTCAATGAAAAGCATTTTTATTAAACACTATGTGCCAAAGATTGTAAAATAGATAAGGAGTATAGGAGTATAGTATCTACTTTCATGGAGCTCACATCTTAATAAAGGGAGATGGTAGGAATAGGAGGGTTCTGCTGAACATAAGATGGAAGGACACAATGTTTCTTAGGATCCAGCAGGAAAGTACATGGAAATTCATCTTCTTTAGTGTGATTTCTATTTTAAAAAATCATATTCCTTTCTTATGTTGAACCATTTGATGATATCAAGGATTTCAATGGTGAAATTCTTCTTTCTTGGGTCTTCAATAATAACTATAGTTGTTGAGGAGATGGGAGTTCCTGGCATCTGTAGTGTCAGTTGTCAGATTGCATCTTCACAGGGATGTTTCACCTCACTTCCAACTGCTAACAAGTAAAGACTGTCCAATATTAGACAAACAGCTAAGCTTCTCAGTGGCCTAAAGAATACTGTACGCATTTCAGTCACAGACATATCACTGATATTCTCATTGGTAGAAGCAGTTTCTTACAAGGAGCTCTCTACAGTAATGGCAATAAGGTTCAAGTCTACCTACTCACCCCACCCCCAAAAAGAAAATAAATGAGAAGCAATTAATTCTGTGATCATATTGTTTGGTCCACTACATCAGAACTAAGTTAAGGGAAAAAAAGTGATGGTGGAGAGAACCTAGGGTGGAATTAAGATTGTAGAAGGTACTTAATAAATAAATAAACCAATATTTTGCTCATGGAATGAAAGCACACTGATGGCAGGAACTGATTCACTTCTCTCTTTGCAACCTTAGTACTTAGTACTGAGAATGAGAAACATAGTAGTCACTTCATAAGTATTTGTGAAATTAAAATGAACCAAATCTATCATTTAAAAACAGTGCTTCAGTTTTCTTTGTATTAAGAAAAATTAGAAAGATACAATGATTTTTGCCTAAACCTGTATAAATGAGAGTTCACTTTTAGACTTCATGGATCTATACCTGTAGATTTGAGTAAGAATCACCTATCTTTATGTGGTGATATTTTTCTAATTTAAAAAATTGTTTCAATACAATAAAATTATTTGCTTTGAACAATATGTAGTAGAAAAAACATTTCTAAAATTGGGGGTTGGAGGTGGGCAGAGCTAAGATGGCAGAGAGTAAAAACAGAGACTGGGCAGATCTTTCCTCCATTGCCTTCCAAATACCTGTAAAAAAGAATTCTAAATAAATTCTAGAGGAGAAGAAGCCATAAATTGACAGAATGAAACAAATCCCCAGGCAAAAACACTGTGAAAAGTCAACAGAAAAAGTCTTTCCCACCAAGCAGAGAACAATTCAATGTGGGCTGCACCAGCACAGACAATCTCAGGGGATTGAATCATTGGCAGCTGTGGCAGTTTTCAGACTTCTCAATCCATAGCAGCAAAAAAATTCAGTGGGAAAACACTGTGGAACCTGGGTGAAAGAGGAATCTGTAGTCTGGTTGGATCTGGCACCAGTCCCAGGGTGGTGGGGGTAGAAAGGGGTAGCAGCGTGGTGGCAGCAGCAGAGGAGGCTGATTCTAGAGCTCAGGGCACATAGACAGTGCGAAATCAAGTGACTGATACAAAATCCCTGAAGCCTGGGACAGTACGCCCACCCCACCTCCATCTCCACCAGAAGCAGGGTCTTACCTTGAGAAAGAGTTAGAAAGTCAAATGTTTAGCTGGAAAGATAAGCAAACATCATGAAAGAACTCAGACTACAGAATCTTAATTTGGTGACAAGGAAGATTAGGGCATATAACAAGAGGAAGACAGCAAAATCAAAGCTCCTATATCCAAAACCTTCAAGTGGAATATGAATTAGTCTCAGATCATGGAAAAACTCAAAAAGAATTTTGAAAATCAGGTAAGAGAAGTAGAAGAAAATTGAGAAGAGAAATGAGAGTGATGCAAGAAAATCATGAAAAGCAAGTCAACAGCTTGGTAAAGGAGCCCCCCCCCCCCAAAAAAAAAAATACTGAAGAAAACAATGCCTTAAAAATAGGCTAAACCAAATGGTAAAGCATGTCCAAAAGTCAATAAGGTGGATAATGCCTTAAAAATCAGAACTGGCCAGGTGGAAAATGAAATTCAAAAGCTCACTGAAGAGAATAATTCCTTCAAAATTAGAATGGGGCAAATGGTTATGGGAAGTTAAGAAATTATAAAACAGAAGCAAAAGAATGAAAAATATAAGACAATGTGAAGTATCTAATTGAAAAAAACAATTGATTTGAGAAACATATTCAAGGGAGATAATTTTTAAATTATTGGACTGCCTGAAAACCAAGATAAAAAAAAAGAGCCTAGACATCATCTTTCAAAAAATTATTAAGAAAAGTGTCCTGATATTTTAGAAAGAGAGAGTAGAATAGAAATTGAAAGAATCCACTGATCACCTCCTGAAAGAGATACCAAAAGGAAAACTCCTAGGGATATTATAGTAAAATTCCACAGTTCTCAGGTAAAGGAGAAAATATTGCAAGCAGCCGGAATGAAACAAGTTGAGTATTGTGAAAATACAATTAGAATAACACAAGATCTAGCAGCTTCTACATTAAGGGACTGGAGAGTTTGGAATATGATATTCCAGAGGTCAGCAGAGCTAGAACTAAAACCAAGAATGACCTACCCAGCAAAACTGAGTACAATCCTTCAGGGGAAAAAAATGGATATTCAATGAAATAGAGAACTTTCAAGCATTATTGATGATAAGACCAGAGCTGAATAGAAAATTTGACTTTCAAATACAAGAATCAAAAGAAGCGAGAAAAGATAAACAGGAAAGAGAAATCACAAGAAACTTATTAAAGTTGAACTGTTTACATTTCTACATGGAAAGATGATATTTCTGACTCATGAGACCTTTCTCAGTATTAAGGTAGTTGGAGGAGATAGATAGATAGATAGATAGATAGATAGATAGATAGATAGATAGATAGATAGACAGACAGACAGATGGCACAGGGTGTGTTGAATATGAAATGATGAAATTTTTACAATAAAATTAAAGGGTGATAGAGGAATATATTGGGAGGAGAAAGGAGAGATAGAATGGGGTGAATTGCATCTCATAAAGGAGGCAAGAAAAAGGTTTCACAACGGAGGGGAAGAGGTGAAAAGGAATGAGTGAACCTTACTTTCATTAGATTTAGTGTAAGGAAAGAATAACATACACATTAAAATGGGTATCTTCCCACACAAGAAAGTGAGGGAAAAGGGGATTAGAGGGGAGAATGAGGAAAGGGAAGGCAAATTGGGGGAGAGGGTAGTCAGAAGCAAACACTTTAGAAAAGGGACAGGGTCAAAGAAGGAAATAGAATAATTGGGAAGTGGGATAGAATGGAAGGAAATATAGTTAATCTTTCACAACATGACTGTCATGGAGATGTGTTGCATAACTACCCATGTATAACATATATTGAATTAGAGGTGGGTGGGAAGAAAGAAGGGAGAGAATTTGGAACTCAAAGTTTTAAAATAAAATATTAAAAAAATGGTTTTTCATACAACTGGAAAATAAGATATACAGGCAATGGGGCATAGAAACCCATCTTGCTCTTCAAAAAAGTAAAGGGGAAGGAGATAAGAGTGGGGGATGATAAAAGGAAGGGCAAACTATGGGAAGGGATAATAAGAATGCATGCTATGTTGGTGTGGGAGGAAGGGAAAGATGAGGAGAAAACTTGGAATTCAAAATCTTGTGGAAAATGAATGTTAAAAAATAATAACAAATCATTTTAAATCTTAAATGTTTATTTCAAGTGATTGAGTAAACTAATACCTGTAAAAGGTGTAAACGTGGTGTATACATACATACACACAATCACATATATATATATATTATATACCAACTAAAGAAATTATTTTGCTATTATATGGATGAAATTCAAGTTTGTTTACATTTTATTTACAGTGCTACATCTCATGAGGGAATTCTTGATAAGTGAATTCATCTGTTCAAGAACAGGAGTTTGGCTTCAAGTATTCAAGAAAGTCTCTCAAGCATGTACAATTTCCATAAAAGTGGATTAAAAATATTATACATCCCAAAGCTTCCTTTTGCTACTTATATCATGACCTAATAAAAAAAAAAAACAACTAAATTTGAATCTGGGCCCTGATGATCAATACTTCTTAAATCACAGGGACCTTTGTCAACATTACTAACATGGACCTAAACAAAATAATCATTATCTGTTATGATATATATCTCCACTAAAGTTGTAGAATGATTACTCATTGTGTCATGTAGGGAATTCTGTCTCTAAATTTTTCTTGAGCAAAATGAGGGATATAGTCTAGACCATGGGGATCTTAACTTGGTGGTCCACAAACTTGTGTTTTAAACATATCTTGACAATTATTATTATTGTTCGGTCATTCCCTATTGTTTGTGACAGCATTTTGAAATCTTCTTGGCAATGATATTGGATTAAGGTGTCATTTCCTTATACAACCCATTTCAAAAGTGAGGAAACTGAGGCAAATACAGTTAAGTGACTTGCCCTGGATAACATAGCTAGTCAGTGTGGGAGGCAGGATTTGATCTCAGGAAGAAGAGTCATCCTGACTCCAGGCCCAACACTCTATCCATTGTACCACTTAGAAGCCTTGATAATTTGATTTCAATAAAATTGGTTTCTCTGGTAATCCTAGGCATTTTAATTTATGCATTTTAAAATGGCACTTTGAAAAGGAGTTCTTAGAATTCATCAGGCTGCCCAAGAAATCACTGACAGTTTAAAAAAAAATAGGAATTCTTGGGACAGTCCCTAAAATCACTTCTAGTTCTAAATATTTTGATCCTCAGAATCCTGATTCATTAGCTAGCTATACAGTTTACCTTCTAGTCAATGGCATTGGTCTAAATGTGTATTTGTCTAAATGAGAGAGGGTGGAGAAACTTAGCTTCTTATTAAGAGGTATTTTAGTATTTTGAGATCTATTACTCTTAGGTAGACTTCAAAGAGGAAACAGAACAGGAATGAATGAGTGAAGGAGTTATAAACCTTTTACTCTTTAGATTCTAGTGCACCATGTTCAAACTTTTTGATTTCCAGTACAAGCAGAACTAAAGGTTTAGATTTCTGGCCATTATACAAGCAGGAGCATTGTTCCAAATGAAGCAAAAGAAAAAGAAAAGCCAGATGTGGAGGCCAGGATATTAACTGAAGTGACTTTAGATTTGAATCTATTAAATTCCTGCCTATTTGTTCCTAGCTGCACCTGAAGTCCAGAGAAGTCTTATGTAAAGTTTTAATAGCTAGTTGAGTTAGGATTAGAATCTTGATCTCCTGCCTCTCTCCCGGATAGCATTGATTGTTTTGGCCATTTTTAACACTCTTCATAGCACTTTCCATGATGTTGTTTTTGTTTTCATTTGCTCGTAAACAGGATCAATGACATAAGGAAGAAGTCTTGACTTGAAATTGAATTGGATTCAAGTGAGGCAGAGCAGTGCAAAGTCATCAACCTCACTCTCTCCTCCAGAGTTATTGAACTCCAGTGGCAAAAAGTAGGTCAAAACAACTCATGATGGTCCCAAATGGAGTAGGGAACCTTAACCTTTTGAAGCTAATCCTTTCCCCTTGCCCAGTTTTCAGTTTGAGTGTAATGTTAATAAAATGGGAAGATCTTTTGATAGGTCTATGTGACCTGCTTTGAGCTCAGGCCAACCTGACTGCTATGATGGAGCCTGAGTCACATGACATGATGGGAGGAGCTTGCCAAACTAGTGGAGCAGAAAGTGAGAGTGAGACGGAGCAGCTAGTTGAGTAAGAGTCAGAGGAATTTTGCTTAGAAGTGCTTGATTGTGAGACCTAATGGAGGGAGCACTGAGGGCTTATGGAAAATTATGTCAAAATTTGGTTGTCCAGAGAAGTTTATCAGTATTGTATGTCAATTTCATGATGGCATGTTTACCTGGGTTATGGATAGTGGACAATGCTCTTGTGCTTTCCCAGTCACCAATGCAGTGAAACAGGGCTGTGTGCTTGCCCCCATGGTTTTTAGCATGATGTTTTCAACCATGTTCTTAAATGTTTTCAATGAGGATGAAAACGGAATCAGTCAGCTACTGTACTGATGGTAAATTCTTCAATTTAAAAAGGCTATAAGCCAAGACCAAAATGGAAGAAGTGTTGGTGCATGATTTTCTGTTTGCAGATGATTGTGCACTCAATTCAGTCTCTGAAACTGAGACGCAACAAAATATGGATCAATTCCCTGCTGCCTGTGCTAATTTTGGCCTAATAATTAACACCAAGAAAACACAGGTGCTCCATCAACCACCACCACACCATTCATATGTGGAACCATCAGTTACAACAAATGGAGAGTTTTGAATGCTGTGGATAAGTTCACTTATCTTGGTAGTGTACTTTCCAGGGATGTACACATTGATAATGAGGCTGACGCTCATATTGCTAGAGGTAGCTCCGTGTTTGTCAGGCTCTGAAGAAAAGTTTAGGAGAGAAGAGATATTAGACTGATTACCAAACTGAAGATCTACAGAGCTGCTGTGCTGTTGTTGTATACCTGTGACACATGGACAGTCTACTAGCACAGTGCCAGGAAACTGAATCACTTCCATTTGAACTGTCTTAGGAATTCTGAGGATCACTTGGCAGGATAAGGTACCAGACAGTGAAGTCCTCACTTGAGCTGAACTACCAGCATCCAAACTATTCTTCAGAGAATGCTACTCTCATGGACTGGCAACATTGTTCAAATGCAAAATATACGCTTGCCAAAAAGACTATTTTATGGAGAACTTGTATGGGGCAGGTGACCCTATGGTGGTCAGAAGAAGTAATACAAGGACATTCTCAAGGTCTCTCTCAAGAACTTTGGATTTGACCATGTAACATGGGAGACATTGGCACAGGACCACTCAGCATTTTGTGCCCACATCAGAAAGTGTACCATGCTCTATGAGCAAAGCAGAATTGAGACAGCACAAAAGGAACATAGGACGGGCAAATTTGCAGACCACCCCAAATATTCATGTGGACTATCTGTGCCCAATCTGTGGTAGAGCATTCTGAACTTGTATTGGTCTGATCAGCCACGGCTGAACACACTGAAACTTCACCTTATCATAGTGATGTCACTTTGGTCCTCTTTGAGAACAAAGGGTAGCAATCAACCAACCAATGGGTGGAAAGTTGGGAGATACTGGTGCTCCCTGGATTGGTGATGTGCACAAACTTCTTTGCTACCATGGCTTTGGTAATTGGCTTTCTGGTGTCTGAACAAATGTTTCAACTTTGCCTTTAAGGAAGAGAGTTATTTATATTTTGTGAATTTACCCTGGAAATACCCATGCAAATTCATGGGGGCTTCTATGGATATCACATTGGTCTTACGCTGAGGTAAAAGTCATTTGGTAACTAAAAGCTAGGTGAGAATTGAGGAAAAAGATTGCCTTCATAAAAGAATCAATCTAGGAGGGAAATATTTTCAGAGTTTCTGACAGGAACAGAAATACTAGCTATTTACATTCATTCTGAGCCACCAAAACCCAAACAATGAGAAAGTGAGGCTTGGACTGGGTCCTGTTATTGTCCGATCAGGAAAAGCCAAAGTGATCTGAGTTAATGTGGACCTTCCAGGGTACTTCATTGCAATAGAATAGTTATCATAATGTGCTTAAAATAATGTCAAGTAGAAGAGGGATTAAACTTTTTTGTTTGTCTACAGAAGAGTCAATGGATAGTAACTGTAAAGTGGCAAACTTGAGTTTGTTAACAGATAAAAAACTTCCTCACAATTACAGCTGCCTATAGTGGAATGGGATTCCTCCTAAGCTTGTGAGTTTCACCTTTTCTGAGGTCTTCATCACTTGGCTGAACAATTGTTGACTTTATTGCTGAAGGGATTTGGTGGTAAGTGGTATGGGTTGGATTTTATAGCTACTGAGGACCTTTCTAACTTGGAAATTCTGTGATTATATAACATTTAATGATTAAATCACTTGCCCAATAAAAAAATCAAGAACTTTTCCCTTAAGGACATCTAGTAGGAGAGAACTCACTTTCTTCCAAAGAAATCTATTGAAATTTTGGGTAGTTTTATTAATGTGATTTCTGGAGCAATAACAAAAACAGCTATCATCCCTGTTATTATTAATTACTGTCATCATTTTTTGTTTTTATTTAATTATCATGTAATTTTAATATTACCAAATGCTTTGCTGAAATCTGAGTATGATACAGTTTATCTATCCAATTATCCTGCTCTATCAATAGAATAACCTGATAAGAAAAGGAAATAAGATTCACTTGACATGACCTAGTTTGGATGACTGCTTGGTGAAACCCTTGGTTTACACATTAAGTCCTTTGCTTTTTTTTTTTTTTCAAATGAGATATTTGCACTTCTATCATCTGTTGGCACATGTCTCATATTCCACAGATGTTGAAAGATCAAAGGAAGTGTCTCAGGAATGAGTATAAAATGTCTTCTAGTATTTTAGGGCACAGTAAGTGGGATTTATTAATGATCCTGTTATTGTGGCAGTGTGCTAAGCTGTTATTGGAAATGCTGGGTTAAATTAGTCTGGTCTTACTTTGTGCCTTTAGGCAGTTTGGGATTATTCATAGATTAAGCAGTAGGACAGAGGTAAGTATTCACTGCATGACAAGAGTACTACTGGATTTTCTGAAGAGAAAGTTCCTCGTTATTAACATCTTTCTTGGCATATTAACCTATAGGGAAGAATCTCTGGAAGACTATGATAGTATGTGTATCCCTTCCTCCAATGCTTGGTTTCTTTTGACAGTGCTTAGGGCAATTCCTTTATTTCAAGGATTTAGTGTACCAGTATAAACTGAACCTATAATGACAATGCCTTTCAGGAAAATTTTTGGCTGTATTACTCTGAGACCCTACACTACCATTCTAAGGGTAGAAATTTTAAAAAATGCAAATAGAATTTCTATCAGCAAATCATAGAAACTACATACACTGCTTCCCCTACCATTCTCTAGGGTCAGGGAAAAGTGATTAACAGTCAGTAAGAATAATTTTAGGAACCAGAAATCACAGCCACTAGATTGAATTATCAGTGTGTTCATATAACTCAGAACCAAAAAGAACCTTAGAAATCATCTAGTAAAATTTCCATCCCAATGATCTGTCCAATAATACTTAAATTACTTAAATACTTAAAATACTTAAATCCCAAAAATTATGGGAATACAACTTTATCCCATTTAGAATGCACCAAAGTATTTATTTTTTTAATATCCATCTTTAAAGGAAGTAAAGTGGGAGCATGCTATGGACCAATTTAGCTTTTCATAAGCATACTAATTCCTTTGTGAGAAGAGGGGCAGGTGGTTTTGCAATGGTGACATTAGAAAGACCTGCCTTTTAATGGTACTGGATAATAAAGCACTGGAGTCAGAGTGACCTGAGTTCTAAACTTATCTCAAGCACTTACTAGATATGTGACCCTAGACAAATCATTGAACCTCTGTTTCATTAACTATAAAATGGGGACCATTAGAGCACCCATTTCACAGGATTGTTGTGAGAATCAAATGAGATGATAGATGTAAAGTACTAAGGTAGTTATCTGCTTCCAGTGGGGAGCATACTGTCAGCTGCTCTCTCTCCCCACAATCTGAGGGTCTAGACCTCTAGAAACAGCTGCCAGCCCTGCTGCTGTAACTGCCACAAGCTCCTCCACCCCTCTGCCACCCTGGGGCTGTAGCTGGACCACTCTACTATCTCACACAAGTCAGACAGGTATTTTCCACTGACCTTCCAAAGGTCCTCTGCGTTTTAGATTTTAAAGTGTGGATGCCGCCACAGGTGCCAGAGTTTCAGTCCCATCCACCCCCAGCCTTCTCAGGTCCTGTCTGTGCAGGCATGGTCCACACTTCACTGCCCTCTGCTCCCAGCATGGTGTGACAAAAGCTTCCTTTCAACCATCCAGGGTGTCTTGGGCTGGAAATCCGCTTCAGTTAGTCATTCTCTGGGTTCTGCAACTCCAGAATTTATTTAGTCATTTTTACAGGTATTTGGCTGAGTTTAGGGGGAGAACACTAGAAAGTCTCTACTTTTACTCCTCCATCTTGGCTCCACCCTGTCTATAATTCTTGGAACACTTTCTGAAGGGCTATGAGGACTCAACAAAAGGCTTAGCAAAGTATCCTATGCTTGGAGATTTGATGCTTCCTCATTGATCAGACTGAAGGACTGAATATTCACCTGGAGGATAGGGAGATGGAGAACATAGACATAGGGTCATAGATACTATTTTTGAGATATTTAGGTTGCAGTAGAATTCAAGTCATTGGACTCAGGGATTAGTCAGAGGTCACAATAATGAAGTTGGTATGATATGTTTGTCAAATATTATTCCCTGATCTTGTAACTTAGTTAAAACAGGGGTTTCAGATGAGAGATTATAGAAGGGAGGAGAGCCTATGACTGGTCAGGAAGAGATCAGACAGAGATTTCATTCTGAAGAACATACAATCATATCAGGATTACAAAAGGATAAACAAAGATTCAATCAAGTTATCACTACAGAAGTACTGCAGAAATATTATCAGGACAATGGACATCACTAATTCAATATCAGCCCCCAAACCCATGCAAGTGTTTTTAGTAATATTTAAAAAGTTTTTCCCAATTATATGTTAAAACAACTTTTAACATTATTTGATTTTTAAGTTTTGAGTTGGAAGAAGCATTGGCAAAGGACAAGGAAAGTCTAAATTTAAAAAAAAAGCCCTGGTTATCTCTTAGATCTAAGTTAGTAGCATAACCTCTGTAAGAGTTAACTATACTAGGACTGATCATTATAGCAGAAAGCTAGGACTAGAAGAATGATTGGTCTGGCAGGAGGCCATTCCACTAATTGAGAATGCATGGAGTTGTTCAGGACTACTAGTTTTGGAGATAATTTACAAGGATTCCATAATACCTTCCCTGAGCTTGTCACACTGTAATAGAAAGAGCTTTGAATAAATATGACCAAGGGAGAGAAGCCCAACCTAATGCTATGAATAGGGCAGTACCACAGACTTGATTACAAGAGTAAAGAGGACCTACTAGAATAAACAATGTTTAAATTCAAGCCTTTATCTTACATGGGGAAGCATATAGAAAAGAAAACATAGATGCTATCAGTCTGTCCCTCTTGGGAGAAAGCTAAAATGATAGTTAGGACAAAGAGAATAATTGGGGTGATCATTAGTGCTAATAAGCTCTTTGAAAGGAGGATAAGAGGGATAAATCAAAAAGAAAGCTGAACACAGTGGCGTGATGACAGGCACCAAGCAAGGAAAGGCAATTATTAAGCATGTAGTATTTTTGAAGCATTTTGCCAAGTACTGGGGGTACAAATACAGTAAAAAAAAAAAAAAAGGAAAGGCGATCCCTGCCCTCAAAGATATTTTATTATAATGAGGAAAAACAACACACAAAAGGGAGCTGAAAAGATGTGGGTCTAAAGAATGAACACCCTCCCCTTCCCAGGGCATGGTAGTGAAATCAAGAGAAGTACCAACTGGAGGAAAATAAAGCATGATCAACCATCCCTAACATGGATTCTCTCAGAAAAAACTGACTGATGGGAGAACAATTTACACTTCCATTCTAAGAAATAGCTAAGAGCAGGGAGTTACTGGCAATCATATATCAACAATCTCCCCCTAGGATTATCGTTCATGTCCTGTGCCAATTCAGATACACATAAGGAGATCAACTCATGCCCTCTTTCCAAAGGACAGGAAGAGAGAAAAGGGACTCATAATTGTACATTAGTTTAGCAAAAAGTGGTCTTTGCCTTAACTAGAACCATGAAGAACAAAAGAGAGTCACTGGCTTGTTCAGTACTGAGATGGTGGACAGCACAGTCATTCACAGTTAAGTGTTATTGCCTCTCTCCCTATCCCACCCACCCTGATTATGTTGGTAGGGAAAAGCTGCTTTAGCTGGATGATATAAGGAGAAGGAAAGGCTGCTATCCAGTAAATTTAATTAGGATGGCTGACTCTTTTGTGCTCTTTTAAGTGATTTTGGTTTTCCTGTCCTAGAATGAGACCCTGAAAAAATATGACTATGTCCTGATGATGTTTTCGAGTTTTAGTATAGTTAATCTGTTGAATTTTCAAAGATGTAGGAGTTTGTATTTGTGGGAGATGTGTAGGACTTGAAATCTGCTCTTTAATGGAGAATGACGATGTTATGGTGGATAATTCTGACTATTTTATAATGTCTTCCTAGGTATCTGACAGGGACTAAATTTATGTAACCTAGTGGGATATGTAGCACAGTTCTCACCATTTCCTCTCAAAGTCATCATCCAAGATGACCTGTCTGAAATTTCTGGAAGTGATTATCTAGCCTTCTGTCCCTATTATGAACCCCTCTAATTCAGCGAACAAAACACATGCCAGTCATTTTTTTCAATGTTTTTTTGGTGACATATTGTTAGTTGAGTTGGATGCTATGGATGTTATCCATCTAAGTTTGTTGTATGCTCTTCCAGGAGTGAGGAACCTATGGCCTTGAGGACATATTTGGCCCTTTAGGTCCTCAAGTGTGGCCCTTTGACTGAATCCAAACATAAAGGGATTTGCCCTGTGAAGTTAGGATTCAATCAAAGAGCTGAACTTCAGGATTTAGAGGTCCACATATGACCTTGAGGCCACAGGTCCTCCCACCCCAAGTCAGACTTAGATTATTATAATTTAGAGGGCTCACCTGGAGGAAACCCAGTATCAATAACATATATTTGTTTGTTATTGTTATTTTCAAAATTAGCCTTGCTTTCAAGTATCTGAAACAGAAAGAGCAAGAAATGGGTAATATGTATATATAAACACAAATACACATGAATACATACACATACATATATATACACACATGTGTATGTGTGGGTGTATGTGTGTAAAAGTCTTTCTTCCTGGCTTTTATAGGGAGGCTAGCTAGCATAATATATAGACATAGAGAGAAAGTTTAAATCTTTCCTCCCAAATGAACTACATTACCTTGAGCAAGCTACTTAACCTTTCTTAACCACATTTTCCTCATCTGTAAAATCATGACACAAACAGCTCTAGTGTTGATCTGAGGATCAAATGAGAGAAACACAAGCAAAGTCTGTTGCAATCTTACAACTCTAAATAAATGCTATATGCTATATCTCTAACAAAATTTTCCAAACTGGTAAAATATGGGTCCCTCTTTGTTCTACCTTCAAAATCAGAGCCCTGTATTACAATTAGCAGAAACACAGGGTATTCTTTTGGAGAAGAGAGATATATAGCCATCTTATGACAGAACTGAAGGATTATGAAACCAACATATTTTATCATGCTACACACTGATGGTACATCTTCATTATTTGATAAATGTGAAAAATAATTTGGTTTGCTCTTCGGAAGGCTCGGCATACATATAAATAGATGGCAAGTCTGCATCCTGGTTGTGTCTTTAAATGAAATATTAGCTAAGGTATAAATGTGCAAATGTACTGAATGTGCAAATTACTGAGTATGATTTGCTCATCTATACAATATCCAACAACACCATCCCAGGGAGTTCCAGGTGCAGAAAAAGGAAGATCTGACATCCTCTGGAAACTCTTTTCCTTGGAGGTAAAACAATTTGTAACAACTGCATTTCTTGATTATCTAAAGTAAATTGCTGTAGATACAGAGGCACACTCTTTCTGGACTGTATTTTTTTAAACTATCTTTTCTGACTTCCCATCCTCAAAAGGTCCAAAAAACTGGATTAAAATAATCAAATGAACACTGAAATTATCATAGCACAAAGCACCTTTTCATATAAATGCTTACTGAATGGAAGGCAACATCTTCCAGAAGAAAGAGCACTACCTCTAGAAGCAAGGATCTGGGTTCAAACCTATCCTCTGGTGTTTTGTACCAGTGTGATCTTGGTCAGCCTCAGTTTCCCCATATAGAAAATGAGATTCTTGAATTACATAATCACTACAGTCCTTCTCATCTCTAAATCTGTGATATGAGTCATTACGGAAGCATAGTTTTTAAAAAATAGCTTACTAGTTCAGGCTATGTCATTTACTTGCTTTTACTTTATTTGATTATTATTTGGAATATATTCTTTAATCTTTTTCAACCTCAAGTTTCCTACATAAAAAGTGCCCTTCTCATAGAACTACAAAAATCGAATGAAAAATAAGGGAGATTTTTGAAGATATTATATATATAATATTATGTATATAATATAAATATTATATTAAATATATAGGATATTATATATAATGTTATATAATATACTTACATGCTTTTATATCACCTTTATTTCCCTACCAGAGCAATCTTTTATAGCAATAACAAAAATTAAAAGTATATAAATATAAAATAAAATAAAAAAGAGAACATGAAAAGGGCATTTCGGCAAAAGTAGCTAACACACCAAATGAGTCACTGTATATACCATATTCCACACCCCTAATTGCCCACCTCTTTCATTTTGTCACCTCTTCCTCAGGACCAAGTTATGTCATTATAATTACATAGTGTTAAAATCATTGGGTTGTTTGTCTTTTTCCATTTACGCTGTTGGAGTCATTAAGTAAATTATTTCCTCACTATGCTAACTTCACTTCGTACTAGTTCACAAGTTTCCCAGTGCTTAGTAGAAATCTCTTGCTTTCATTGCTTCTTATGGTACAATTTTACTTAACATTCATATACCATGCGTTTAGTCAGACTCTACCCCCAAATGGTGGGTACCTACCTGCTTCAGCTAGGTGGCACAGTGAATAGGATCTGGGACTTGGAATCAGGAGGACAGAGCTAAAATCTGACCTACAGAACTTACTAACTGCATAACCCTGAGTCAATTACTTCATCTCTGTTTGCCTCAGTTTTGTCATCTGTAAAAAATGTACAATAATATCATCGACCTCTCAGGATTGTTGTGAGGTTCAAAGATAAACACTCAGCACATATCTGGAATTTGGTAATCACTACATAAATGTCAGCTGATAATAATAGCAATCTATTTTGTCCAAGCTGTTGTTTGTATTTATTGTTTCTTACTACTAAAAAAATTCTTTGAATATTTTGATATATATTTAAACTCCTTATCTTTGACCTCCTTGGGGTATATGCCTATTGGCAAGATATTAATTTTGTTGTTAAGCCATTTCTCAATAGTGTCCAACTCCTCATGACCCCTTTTGGGGTTTTCTTGGCAAAGATACTGGAGTGATTTTCTATTTCCATCCCCAAGAGCATGTACATGTTGCATAACTTTTGATTTTATAAATAATTGTATGTACAATTCTGTAAGTGATATGAAATAGAACAAGGGCAAGAAGAGAGTCAATTTCAAAGTAAGGAAGAGCTACTTTCAAGTCTTGCTCTGACTAACACTGACTGTTTAGACTTAGGTAGTCACTTACATTCTCTATGATTCATGGAACTGTCTAAGAAAATAAATGTCAGAGAAATACTCAGGCTGCATTGATAGAAGGGATTTCCTTCCCCAGGAATTACCTGTGCCAATGCAATCACATATCTATTCCCTCTCTCTACTACTGTGTTCATTTGTAAAGGTGTCATGGTATCATTCCTGCCCCTGATTATCATCCTCATTGTCACTGCAGAAAATTGATAATAAATGGCAACATTTTTTAGAATTTTTAAGGATCTTTGATTATTCATTTCTTTGTAAATGTCACTATTTCCTACTTCCCATGACTTATTGGTGATTCTTCAGAGTTACCACAATTCCAGGAATATTTGATTTTCTAGTAAATTGTGACTCCAGAAAATGAGGAGCCATTATCTATTGGAAATGGAGAAAGTAATCCATGGAAATTGACAAATAATTTGAGGTATTCTTATTTTGATATTTTTTGGATGGTGTATATGTTTTTTTGCAGGTAGTAGATTTTAATTTAAAAAAAGTAAAATTTGAAAAACACTTTTTAATCTTGCTGAGATAATAACTTGAAGCACTGTTCTCAATTTGCAGGTATTAAAACTAAGGTATAGATATATTCAAGTGCTTGACATGACTTTTTATGCCAGTACACTAGAAATAAATATAAAAAGGTTGTTTTAAATTATTTCCATTCAATTCCATTTCCCTTGATGATTGGCTTAGATTACTTTTCTTTTTTACAATCAAAGATGAATCCATGACAGAGTTTGAAAAAAATAAAATAAAATAGAGAATTTAAGCCTGGCATCCACATCTGTAAATACATATCTGTAATGCTTTTTCTCAAGTCAGATTTGGGGATTTTGATATCACCAAACTCCCCTCTAGACCTCCCCATAGCTTTATTTTACACTTCTAGGGGGGAGGAGCCAAGATGGCGGAATAGAAAGACTCACGTATGTTTGCTCCAAACACACAACCTATAAACTCTCCACAAATTCTGGAGCAGTTCAAGCTGCACAGAAACACAATGGAAGAGATTTCCATTCCAGAGAGCCCTGGAAAGCCATCCCCAGGGGTCCGTTGCTCATTGGACAGTGGAGCCCACCCCTGTGCTGCCCTGGCCACGCGGCCCCAGAGGAGGAGATCTGAGCAGGCATCAGGGACGGAATCTCCAGCAGCCACGAAGGTCCCTCCACCCACAGGTGCTACAGGTCAGTGAGAGAGACTTCTGGGCTGGCTGAGAGGGGAGCAGGGTGTCTCTGTGACTTGGGCACCCTCAGGAGGCAGCGGCAGAGGCAGCAGCAGCAGTCTGGAACTCCCCGGGCAGACAGGAGCTCAGGGCCATTACCAAAGGTCTCCGCATAAACCCCCAGAGGGAACTGAGCCTGGGAGGTGGCCCTGCCCCCACTTGAGCACCAGAACTTAAGCTCACATTGAATAGCAGCTGCACCCACAGCTAAAAACCCTGGGGCTGGGGAGCAGCATTTGAATCTCAGACCCCAAGCACTAGCTGGGCAGATCTAAGCGGGGGTGGAGAGGAATGTCAAAAGTCAAGTAACTGGCTGGAAAAATACCCAGAAAAGGGAAGAAAAATAAGACCATAGAAAGCTACTTTCTTGGGGAAGAGATGTCCCTTCCTCCTTTCATTTCTGATGATGAAGTACAATGCTTGCCATCAGGGAAAGAAGTCAGGGCCTCTGTATCCCAGACATCCGAGGTAGATGTCTTGTGGGCTCAGGCCATGGAAGAGCTCAAAAAGGATTTTGATAATCAAGTTAGACAGGTGGAGGTAAAACTGGGAAGAGAAATGAGAGAGATGCAAGAAAAGCATGAAAAACGGGTCAATACCTTGGTAAAGGAGACCCAAAAAAATGCTGAAAAAAATAACACCTTGAAAAATAGGCTTACTCAATTGGCAAAAAGGGTTCAAAAAGCCAATGAGGAGAAGAATGCTTTCAAAAGCAGAATTAGCCAAATGGAAAAAGAGGTTCAAAAGCTCACTGAAGAGAATAGTTCTCTCAAAATTGGAATGGAACAGATGGAGGCTAATGACTTTCTGAGAAACCAAGAAATCACCAAACAAAACCAAAAGAATGAAAAAATGGAAGAGAATGTGAAATATCTCATTGGAAAAACAACTGACCTGGAAAATAGATCCAGGAGAGACAATTTAAGAATTATGGGACTACCTGAAAGCCATGATCAAAAAAAGAGCCTAGACATCATCTTTCATGAAATGATCAAGGAAAACTGCCCTGAGATTCTAAAACCAGAGGGCAAAATAAGTATTCAAGGAATCCATCGATCATCACCTGAAAGAGATCCAAAAAGAGAAACTCCTAGGAACATTGTGGCCAAATTCCAGAATTCCCAGGTCAAGGAGAAAATATTGCAAGCAGCTAGAAAGAAACAATTCAAGTATTGTGGAAATACAATCAGGATAATATAAGATCTAGCAGCTTCTACATTAAAGATCGAAGGGCATGGAATAGGATATTCCAGAAGTCAGAGGAACTAGGACTCAAACCAAGAATCACCTACCCAGCAAAACTAATTATGAGTATAATACTTCAGGGGAAAATATGGTCTTTCAATGAAACAGAGGACTTTCAGGCATCCTTGATGAAAAGACCAGAGCTGAAAAGAAAATTTGACTTTCAAACACAAGAATGAGGAGAAGCATGGAAAAGTAAACAGCAAAGAGAAGTCGTAAGGGACTTTCCAAAAGTGAACTGTTTACATTCCTACATAGAAAGACAATATCTGTAACTTTTAAAACTTTTCAGTATCTGGGTAGTTGGTGGGACCACACACATACACACACACACGTGCACACACACACATGTACACACATGCACACACACATACACACATGCACGCACATACAGAGACAGAGAGCACAGAGTGAATTGAATAGGATGGGACCATATCTTAAAAGAAATTAAGGTAAATGGTGAGAGAGAAATGTAGTGGGAGGAGAGAGGGTGAAATGGAATGGGGTAAATTATATCTCATTCAAGAGGCAAGCAGGAGACTTTTTAGTGGAGGGAAAAAGAGGAGCACTGAGAGAAAAAAATGAAGTTTACTCTCATCACATTCGACTAAAGGAAGGAGTAAAATGCACACTCATTTTGGTATGAAACCTATCTTACAATACAGGAAAGTGGGGGAGAAGGAGATAAGCAAGGGGGGGATGATGGAAGGGAGGGCAATGGGAGGAGGGAGCAATTTGAAGTCAACACTCTTGGGGAGGGACAGGATCAAAAGACAGAATAGAAACAATGGGGGGCAGGATAGGATGGAGGGAAATACAGTTAGTCTTACACAACACGATTATTATCAAAGTCATTTGCAAAACTACACAGATATGGCCTATATTGAATTGCCTGCCTTCCCAAAGGGAATGGGTGGGGAGGGAGGGATGGGGAGAATTTGGAACTCAAAGTTTTAGGAACAACTGTTGAGTATTGTTGTTGCTACTAGGAAATAAGAAATACAGGTAATGGGGAATAGAGAGTCATCTGGCCCTACAGGACAAAAGAGAAGATGGGGACAAGAGAAGGGAGGGATGATAGAAGAGAGGGCAGATTGGTGATAGGGAAGATTAGAATGCTTGGTGTATTGGGGTGGGGGGAGGAGATAAATGGGGAGAAAATTTGGAACCCAAAATTTTGTGAAAATGAATGTAAAAAGTTAAATAAATTTATATTTAAAAAATAAATAACTAAATAAATATTTTACACTTCTAATAAAGGAAAGAATGCTCTACTAGAAAGAATACTAAACTTGGAGTCAGAAGAGATTGGGTTAATTCTGATATTTACTAGTGGTGTGACTGAGCAAACACCATTTACATATTCTGAGCCTCAGTTTCCTCATCTGTAACGTGTGTATAATGATACCTAAAGTACTTGTGCCACAGGTCGTTGTGAAAATGAAATGAGACAATCCAAACAAAGCATATTGTAAATCATAAATAATTTATGTGTGATTATTATTTTAGCCAAGGGAAGAAAAGTATTCAATAAGCTCTCACATTTCTGACAGGAACCTCCCCTATGGAGTCCACTTAGATGTAAAAACTAGTTAACCAGACTCAGATGATTCTCCTTCTGTTTTCCTTAGTGAAGCCCCTTGGAGAGAGGGAGGATCAGACCTGTGATTTTAGTGATCTAAGGGACTCTCTAGTAGAAAATACCATATTAATAATGATAATAGCATTAATAATTATATAGCTAGCATTTTATAGTACTTCGTATATGCTATAAAATATTATCTCATAACAACAACCATGAGAGGGAGGTGTTATTATTAGATTAGAACTAGATTGGCATCTGTTCTGAAACTTAGAGTATAAGAAGAGCCTAGGATAGCAGAAGGCTGAGTTAATTCACAGCCAGTTACATCAAAGATGGGACTCAAAGGTATGTCTTACTCTGCTATAGTGCCTCTCATTTCCTAAGGTAAATAATTTCTTCTCTTCAGCAAAACCAAGACTTTTCTCTTTTTTTGTACATTTCCAAATTTATAAGCATATAGTAGG
This sequence comes from Bettongia penicillata ogilbyi, assembly GCA_023548195.1. Lineage (NCBI taxonomy): Eukaryota > Metazoa > Chordata > Mammalia > Diprotodontia > Potoroidae > Bettongia > Bettongia penicillata. The sequence continues at coordinate 7,184,544 of JAJHZJ010000237.1, read as the reverse complement.
TTCACAATTGCTAAGAAAAAAAATTATCTTCTTCATAGTGTGGTTGATCACATGCTAGACCAGATGTCAGTAAAACCAGAGTTAAAACGTCATGTGTGATACTTTCTGCATGGCCCTAGCTAACCTCTCTCATTCTCAGTTTTATCAACTCTAAAATGAGGGGAGGGGGCTGATTTGATGCTCTCTAAAGCCTCTTTCTAGATCTAAATATATTATCTTTTGATGACCACCCAATTCCCATCCCCCTTTATCAAGAAGAACATGCATAAAGGTGAAGAAAAACACAGCATGTGAATTAAATATATCAAGGCAGGAAAAAATTTACTGCCAGATGCACCAATCATTTAGTATATTCATAGGCAACTATTTTATAATATAAACTTTTAATCAGATATTACTTATTACATACTTGCTGGTATAAGATTACTTCAGTGGGGGAAAAATCCACTGGGTTTTTCAACTCTTAAAATGGGAAATCAAATAAACTTTTCTATGGATCCTTTTCATTCATAATAGTCCTTCCCAATTTCAAGCTTTGATAATGAGTGGTGTGGAACAGGAGAAATAATGTTAGATTTTGAGGTTGAGGAAATAGGTTCAATTCTTGACTCTGGTCCTTCCTAAGTGTGTGACCAAGTTGAAATCTCAGATGCTTTCTGAATCTCAATGCCCTCATCTGTTAACTTGGAATAGTAACATTTTCATTACCCATATCATAGGGTTTTTATGAAATAAAGAGTTTGGTAAATCTCCAAGTGTTGTATAAGCATTACTATCATCATTAGAAACTAACAAAGTGTACCAAAAGTCTTAGTGCAGTTTTATTCTATCAAACCTTCGGGAAACCGTGTATGGATGACAGTGCTATCATTACTGTGGACCAGCCCCAAAGTTTCCTGAAATTTGCTTTGTTTCATAAGCTCTAGCATTCTTTTTAGATAATGAGTTGTCCTATTACCTTTTTTTTTACTCTAGCTGTTTCTCTATTTATTTTTAAAACTCAGAATATGCCTAACCCCATCTGAAATCTTAGGTGATAGAATTTAGGAACCCCTCCCCATTTGATTATGTTATTTTTCCCATCCCATAATGAATCGAGATTTGAGGCCACATCCTTCCTGTCACAGGTTACAGGAAGCCCAAGGGTCTTGTTCATTAAAAAGGGGGAAAAAATCATACAAAAAACTACCAAGCAAATGTCATTATCTTCACAAGTGCAGGATGTGTTTGTATAGGATGAAATATGCTGATGTGTAATTCACTGAATCACATTTCCATTAAGTACAAGTGGAAACCTCTTCGTTACCCAGAAGATGTTTAATTCCAGCTGGGAGTTATATGAAAGGGAAGAGCTAATGTAGGAAATATGCATATTCAGTAAACAACTAAAAACAATGAAAGGAAAAACTGATCTTTACAAAGAGATTATATATTAGAACTGAGAATTGCATGACATAAAATTGCAAGGTTTTTGAATTAATTTTCTCTACAATTCAATAAAAAATATAAAGTAATTGTAACAACTCCCAGAACCTGATGTGCATTAATTATTCATCTTCTCATAGAAATATATGTAAGGATGTGCTCATGGGATTTTTACCATTTCACATTATAGGAAAAATAAGTTTATGAACTTTTCTCTATATTTACCTATTTCAAATATGCAATCCCTTAGGATTTTAACTTCTTTCTACCTCTCAATGTTCTATAAACTCAAGGAATGGTAAAGAACTGTGACTGGACTAGATAATTATAATGGCTTATTTAGATCAGTAGCATCTCTTTTGGAATTACAAAACTAGATTCACATCAAATAAGAACAATGTCTCAAGAGATCCCCAGCACTTTCTGATCTGGGTGTTGGCATGTACCCACTGAGAAGTCCTAACTGAGCCAAAAGGTGAATATATCCATCATGGTTAATCTGATAATTAAGCCTCAAATACTTAACATGTAGGTATTATACTGAAATTGGATGAAACATCTCTCAATTATTCTAACTCAATTATTCATGAAATTGGAGGACATAAGCATCACATGGATAAATTAAAGTCACAGATAATCCAAAAAGCCTTATGGCAGCTAAGTTTCAAACACTTTCCTCTGATCCCTTCTCTCTCTCTCTCTCTCTCTCTCTCTCTCTCTCTCTCTCTCTCTCTGTCTCTCTGCCTCTCTCTCCTCTCTCTGTCTCTCCGTCTCTGTCTCTCGGTCTCTCTGTCTCTCTCTGTCTCTGTCTCTCTCTGTCTCTGTCTCTCTCTGTCTCTCTCTCTCCCTCTCTCTCTCTCTCTGTCTCTGTCTCTCTCTCTTTCTCTCCGCAGTTCCCAAAATTTAACTAATTTCCTCTTCCTATCCTCTCTTTCCTGGTAAAGATGAAATGACAAAAATGCCACTATCACTACTGCTACTGCTAATAACAGCAACAGAGCAACATTTATTTATCACTTAGAGTTTGCCAAGTATTTTACATCTCTCATCTCATTTGATCGTCACAACAACCCTCTAATGTAGGTGTTATCATTATCAATTTTACATGAGAGAAGTGAAGATGAAGGAATGATTTACCCAGGGTTACCTCTAATGGGCATCCTAGAGGGAATTAAAACTCATCTCCCTGATTTCAAGTCCAGTACTCCATCTTTTGCTCCACTTAACTACTTAAAGATTACCAAGATTTTTTTTGTTCTTCAGTTGTTTTCAGTCATATCTGACATTTTGTGACCCAGTTTGGTATTTTCTTGGAAAAGATACTGGAGTGGTTTGCTATTTCCTCCTCTAACTCATTTTTTGGATGAGGAAACTGAAAGAAACATGGTTAAATGACTTGCCCAGGGTCACAGAACTGGTAAAACATCTGAGACTAAATTTGGACTCAGGAATATGAGTGTTCCTGGCTCCAGGTCTGGTGTTCTATCCACCTAGCTGCCCATCTACCAAGTGTATTGGTGATAATGGAGAGAAAGAAAGAAAGAAAGAAAGAAAGAAGGAAGGAAGGAAGGAAGGAAGGAAGGAAGGAAGGAAGGAAGGAAGGAAGGAAGGAAGGAAGGAAGGAAGAAAGAAAGAAGGAAGGAAAGAAGGAAAGAAAGAAAAGAAGGAAGGAAATAAGAAAGAAAGAAAGAAAGAAAGAAAGAAAGAAAGAAAGAAAGAAAGAAAGAGAAAGAAGGAAGGAAGGAAGGAAGGAAGGAAGGAAGGAAAGAAGGAAAGAAAGAAAGAAAGAAAGAAAGGAAGGAAGGAAGGAAGAAAGAAAGAAGGAAGGAAAGAAGGAAAGAAAGAAAAGAAGGAAGGAAATAAGAAAGAAAGAAAGAAAGAAAGAAAGAAAGAAAGAAAGAAAGAGAGAAAGAAGGAAGGAAGGAAGGAAGGAAGGAAGGAAGGAAGGAAGGAAGGAAGGAAGGAAGGAAGGAAGGAAGGAAGGAAGGAAGGAAGGAAGGAAGGAAGGAAGGAAGGAAGGAAAGAAGGAAAGATATCTAGCCAGTAAACCCCAAGTTAACTGGGAAACTTCTGGTCATCAAAATTTACCTTCTTTTGGAGAGGAGAAGGAAGTTGAGAGAGAGGATGACCTGAGTTGCCCAGCTAACTGGGTCCACATTCAGGCAGCTCAGTCTACTTACATGTTGTGTTAATCCTTCATTTTTGAAGAGGACCATGACATCAGAGAAATGATGACATGACTTGCACTTGACTTTGAGTGAGTGAGGGAGGGAGGGATGTGCACAGTCACCAGTCTCACTTCTCCTCCTGAACCATCTGAATCCAGTGGCCAGATATTCATCAGGATGGCTGGAGATGACCCAGGATGCAATGGGAGATCTTGGCCTTTTAGCCTAAGTTCTTTTCAACCTCTCTCTCTCCTTTTTCTTCTCCTTTCCAAAAGAAGGTAAATTTTGATGGCCACAAGCTGTTCAGTTAACTTGGGATATATTGGGTAGATTTCTTTCTTTCTTGTTCCTCTCTTTCTTTCATTCTTTCTTCCTTCTTTTCTTTCTTGTATTTCCTAAAACCTTATACACAGTGCTCTCTGAAGCCCATAAATTAAACAATGGATCCCTGCCCAAGCTCCACTCAGTGACTGTATTATAGACCCACCTGGCTTAGAGTGAATGTCAGTAGTAACTGTTTCTCTTTGAAACTACAACCCTGAGGGTCCTGAGGCCCCTCACAGTTTGATTTATTTATTTATTTTTCCTTTCTATAACTACTCCTTAAAGAGGCCTATTCACTGAATAGTGAATGGAATGGAGGAAAAGTCTTTAGCCTAAAAGACCAAGGTCTCCCATTGCATCCTGGGCCATCTCCAGTCATCCTCATGAATATCTGGTCACTGGATCCAGATGATTCAGGAGGAGTAAGGATGGTAAACTTGCACAGCCCTCCTTCACTCAAAACAAAGTCAAGTGCAAGTCATGTCGTCATTTCTCTAATGTCATGGTCCTCTTTGAAAATGAAGTATGAACACAAGAACCTGATAATGTATTGAGTAACTGAAAGTTTACTGTACATATTTTCTCAGTGAATTTTTACTAATATGAGTAGATAGATGTTTGCATCATTGCTTCCATTCCTTTCTTATCATATATCACCTCTGAAGTATGGTATGGGAATAAGGAAAAGTTGAAAAAGAAGAGCTAGAAGAGGATGTAGAGATCTATCAGTGAAAAGTATTCCTACAGTTTTTTTTTAAACTTCTTGGGAAGCTAACTAGGTATAAATTACATTGGCTATGATTAGTCTTAAGAAATGACCATTTACTGTATTTGTCTTTGTATGTATATGTACATATGCACATATACATAAGTAGGTCCATACATCTGTGTATGTATATATACACATATATAATATAGCATAACATAACATAATACAAATACAAAATCAATCAACACACCATAATCTATTAAGCACTGCTTTATGTTTTGGGGATGCAACAAAATGTATTCTCTGCTTTCAAGAAGCCATGTTCTAATTGGTGAGGGATCATGCATATAACGAGATGACAAATAGGCATACTAGATAGATAGATAGATAGATAGATAGATAGATAGATAGATAGATATAAAGCATAAGCTGGAGTGGATAGGGGTACCTTCTCCAGAAGGCAGAATTTAAGTTGTCTTGAAATAAGCCAGGGAGTTCAAGATTCCAGGCTTGGCATATGTTGAGTACAAAGACACAGATATGGGAAATGGAGCTAGAATATCATGTGCAAGTAGGCTGGCGTACCTGGATTGTAGAGTTGGTCAAGAGGAGTAAGGTCCAAAAAGACCAAAGAAAATTGAATGGACAAAGTTCCAAAATGCTTTAAATGCAGAACAAAGGACTTTATAGTTGATCTTGAAAGTATTGGGAGTTACTGGAGCTTATTGAATGGGAAATAATATAGTCAGACATAACATTTAAGAAAATCACTTTGGCATCTACAAAGGGGAGAAGATCTGAGTGAGAAGAAACTTGAGGCATGGAGACCAACTAGAAGGATATTGGGAGAATCCAAGTAGCAAGCAGACACAGTGGAGAGAGCACTGGACCTGTAAGCAAGAAGATCTGAATTCAAAATTGTCCTCAAACACTTGCTGTCTGTGCAACTCTAGGAATTTTAACTGCCGTTTGTCTCAGTTTTCTAGCTTGTAAAAGACCTCCATAGCTGCTGTCTCACTCTGGAAAGTAATTCCACCCCTTTGTCCCTTCCTTTAATTGACTGTTTCCATATTAAAGGAAATGCCCAAGATGTGATTTGAACTGGTCTTCACGATTCTGAGGCTAGCTCTCTAGCCACTATAGAATGTTAATTCATCTTTTGTTATATGTTTACTGGTTTAATTGTTTATACTCCAAGAAAAAAAACAACTATGTACAGTAAGCAAGTTTTGTTATTAATGGAGTGATTCCATTTTGACAAAACCACATGACTCGGGCTCATGATTCGCTTCACTCTGTGTTCACTTTCCACCTACTGGGCAGATCCTTGCAACTGAATCGCTACCATGAGCATGCCTCCACAAATCCCATTTCTGGAAATATGAACCATGATCAAATCTACTCTATCATTGTGACATATCAATCTATTCCTCTTTTGTCCTGTTCACCATTTCTATAACTTCCCAGACCAAAATGCTTTTCCATGATCACCATTTCCTTGTCTATGTTAAAACATAATGTCCTTGTGGTCAAAGCCTGATTTCACTGGGATTAAGTATAGCTCTTAGCATATAGTAAGCTCCTAATACATATTTTTTTATTCATTCACCCAATACTCATTCATTTATTTATGTTGCATCTTTGCCCAAAGATAAAGGTTATACCCCATATGTACATATATATGTATGTATATGTGTATATATGTGTATTTGTGCATGTGTATATATGCATATACATTTGTACACCCTCATACACCTATTTACATACACACATGTATGCTAAAGTATATATTCTACATGTCTATATGTATATACAGCAACAATGTATTTGCTTCATATGTAAATGAATGAAAGAGAGAGAGAGAGAGAAACTAAGCATATGTGGACATATACTTGTTAAAAAATGCACATATATTCACACCCAGGTTTATTTCACAATATCATTTAGCAAATGTTGGAGTGTTATAGTCTAAATCTAGTGGTTTTATTACCACCAATAATGAAAGTAGATTAATATGGAAACAATGGCATAGACATATAAGAACAGAAGCACAAACATTTGAGATACTTTCCCATTCAAATGCAACTTCTTTATGTCTTCTGCTTTCAAATAAAGTAAGAATGCTAAGATCTGTCCCACTCACTTAAACTTGCATTTGTTCTCTGATGCTTGGGCAAAGACAATGGGAATGGAAGATCATAGATGTAGAATTGGAGGGACCTTTGAGGCCATTGAATTTGACTCCTTTATTTTATAGAAGATGCAACTGAATCCAAAGAAGTTATGTGACTTACTTACCCAAGGTCTCACAGATCATAATCATCAGAGATTTGAACCCAAATTCTCCAACTCCCAATCCATCAATCTTTCTGCTGTTCTGCCCTACCTTTATATTTATATTATCAGCAGTTCAATGTTAGTAGAAGGTTAAAAATGGTTGTTTTAATATTCTCTAACTCTTTCTCACTATTCAGCTCCCATAACTTCAGAATCTGGTGAGGAGTGAAGAACTTTGTATTTTAATGTTTCACAAGTTGTGGTGGCCCACAAAAATAATCTTGCTGTAGTCAACATTGCGGTGATGAGATTCTCTGTCCTTAGAAAGACTTACAGCAGAAACAGATAGTGACTGAGATTAAATGGAAAGTCTTTCCAGCCTGCTGTTATCTGACTGTTTGTGTGCCACTTGCATAGTATCTCAATGTGTAAGGTCTTCCTCATATAACAGGGATGCTTAGAGTTGGGTTTTTTTGATGGGGAATAATAATATGCAAGAATTAACCACACACAAGTCAATAATACTTCTATGAAATGGGGAGAATAACAGCACCTACTTTATAGAGTTTTGTGATAAAGTGATAAGGAATCCCAGATTTAGACCTGAAAGGGAATTTATAAGATATCTAGTCTAGCCTCTTCATTTTACAGATGAAGAATTGAAAGATAGAGAGGACTACTAATTAGCCCAAGGTCAGAAAGGTAATAAGTAATTCAGGAGGGATTTCAAGCCAGGTCCTATAACTCTAAATCTACCACAATTTCCTCTGCATCACACTGTCTCTTCAATAATAAACATAAAATGCCTTTCAAAACATGAAGGAGGGGTGGAACCAAGATGGTGGAGTAGAAAGACACACCTGTAGAAGCTCTCCCCCCCATAGCCCATAAAATATCTGTAAACAATGACTCTAAACAAATTCTAGAGCAGCAGAAGTCAAAAAACAACAGAACAAGAGATTTCTAGTCCAAGGCAACCTGGAAGGCTGACAGGAAAAGTCTACTGCACCAGGCACAGAGCACAGCTCAGTCCAGACTTGGCTATCTCAAAGCAAGAACAGGACTGGAGTAGTCTTCAAGGTGCCACCAGCTGCAGTTGTGTGTCCCATATTCCTCAACTCACAAACTCTAAAGACAGCTTCAAAAGTCAGTGAGAAAGCTCTTTCACCTGGGTGAGAAGGGAACGCAGCAGTTTAGCTCTGACCTGAGGCAATAGTAGCTCCATTGTTGGAGCACTAGCATGAAGAACCTGAGGGAATTGAGCAGCTGATTTCGATCTCAGCCCTGAGTGGTGACTCTGGGGTGAGAAGGAGTGCTGGCTGGTGTGGGTGGAGCTGATGGAGGCTCTGGAAAGAGAACCCTGCTCACAGATCAGAGCTCAAGTCAGGAGAGGAACTCCTCCCTCTTGATTGTGCCACCTTGGAGGAACTGAGAACTTACAGGTCCCCAGAGTATACCCTCTTGATAAAGAACTCAAAAGTCAATTAACTGACTGGGAAAATACCCAAAAAATGGAAAAAGAAAAAGACAATAAAGGGTTACTTTCCTGGGGAGCAGGTATTTTCTTCCATCCTTTTGAATGAGAAGGAACAATGCATACCATCAGAGGAAGACATAAAAGTCAAGGTTTCTACATTCAAAACCTCTGAAAAAATATGCAATGGTCTCGGGACATGGAAGAGCTCAAAAAGGATTTTGAAAATCAAGTAAGAGAGGTGGAGGAAAAATTGGAAAGAGAAATGAGAGTGATTCAAGAAAATCATGAAAAGTAAGTTAACAACTTGGTAAAAGAGACCCCAAAAAGTGCTAAAGCAATTAACACCTTTAAAACTAGACTAACTCAGTTGTCAAAAGAGGCCCAAAAAGTCAATGCTTTAAAAAACAGAATTAGCCAAATAGAAAAGGAGGTTGAAAAGCTCCCTGAAGAAAATACTTCCTTAAATATTAGAATGGAGCAGATGGAAGCTAATGACTTTGTGAAAAACCAAGTAATTACAAAACAAAACCAAACTAATGAAAAAATAGAAGACAATGTGAAATAGCTCATTGGAAAAACAACTGGTGTGTAAAATAGGTACAGGAAAGACAATTCAAAAATTACTGGACTAATTGAAAGTCAAGATAAAAAATACATCATCTTCTGTGAAATAATCAAGGAAAAGTTCCCTGATACTCTGGAACCAGAGGATAAAATAAATAAATATTGAAAGAATTCACTGATCACCTCCTGAAAGAGATCTGAAAAGAAAACCTCCTGGGAATACTGCAGCCAAATTCCAGAGTTCCCAGCTCAAGGAGAAAATATTGCAAGAAGCTAGAAAGAAACAATTCAATTATTGTGGAAATACAATCATGATAACAGAGAATGTAGCAGTTTCTACATAAAGGGATCAATGGACTTGGATTATGATATTCCAGAAGTCAAAGGAACTAGAACTAAAACCAAGAATCACCTATCCAGCAAAATTGAGTATAATAATTCAAGGGAAAAAAATGATCATTTAATGAAATAGAGGACTTTCAAGTATTTTTGATGAAAAGTCAAGAGCTGAATAGAAAATGTGACTTTCAAACACAAAAATCAAGAGAATCATGAAAAGGTCAACAAGAAAGAGAAATCACAAGGGACTTAATAAAGCTGAACTGTTTACATTCCTACATGGAAAGATAACATTTACAATTTTTGAAACTTTTCTCAATTTTGGGGTAGTTGGAGGGAACACACACACACACACACACACACACACACACACAGAGGGCACAGGATGACTTGAAGAGGAAGGAATGATATCTAAAAAATAAAATTAAGGTATGAGAGAGGAAGACATTGGGAGGAGAAAGGGAGAAATAAAATGGGACAAATTATCTTTTATGAAAGAGACAAGATAAAGCTTTTTCAATGGAGGGGAAAGGGGCTATGTGAGAAGGAAAAAGTGAAGTTTACTCTCATCACATTTGGCTTAAGGAGGGAATAACATGCTCATTCAATTCGGTATGAAAATCTATCTCACACTATAGGAAAGTCAGGGAGAAAGGGATAAGTGGGGTGTGGGGGATAATAAAAGGAAGGGCAAATGGGAGGAGGAGGGTAATGAGAAGTAAACACTTTTGGGGAGGGATATGGTCAAAAGAGAGAGTAGAATAAACAGGGGGCAGGTTAGGATGAAGAGGAATACAGATAATCTTTCACATGTCTTTAGCAAAACTACACATGTATAACCTATTTTGAATTGCTTGCCTTCTCAGTGTGGATGGGTGGTGAGGGGGGAGGGAGAGAAGTTAGAACTCAAAGATTAAGGAATGAATGTTGAAAAATTTTTGCATGTAACTGGGAAATAAGAAATACTGGTAATGGGGTATAGAAACCTATCTGACCCTACAAGAAAAGAGAGAAGATGGAGATAAGGGAAGGGAGAGGTGTGACAGAAGAGAGGGTAGATTGGGGGAAGGGATAATCAGAATGCTTGGTGTTTTAGAGTAAGGAGACAGGAGAGAAGGGGAGAAAATTTGGAACTCAAAATTTTGTGGAAATTAATGTTGAAAACTAAAAATAAATAAATAAATTGGAAAAAAAAAGAAACTGTGGAAATAAAAAGAAATTTGATTGTGATTTTAGGGAGACAAATGAAAAAATCACTTGAAGGGAACAATAGGTTGAAGAAAGTTTTTGTTGTTTTTTTCAGTATGTTTGAAGACAGAGGAGTTTAAGAGAGAAAGAAAATGAAATATATATAAGAAAAGAAAATATATATCTAGTATAACATAAGATAGAGAAGTTGCAAAGAGGAAGGGATTCTCATCTTTCTTCTGAGGTAGAAATAAAATGAGAGACTGAGTAAAAATAACTTTTGAAACATCAATAAAAAATCAATGTTGGTGTTTTGATGTTCTCCATATATTTCCTCTATTTGTCATGATTACAACTACATGCAAACCCCACTTTATTGTAGTCTGATGTAATATTATAATACGGGAAGCTAATGGCATATGACATGATTTATCTCTCAAGAAAGACTTCAATTCACTTTCTCTTTTTAATCAATTTATTTAATTTTAGCTTTCAATAGTCATTTCCACAAGATTTTGAGTTCCAAATTTTCTCTCCGTCTCTTCACTCCCCCAACCCCAAAACACTATGGATTCTGCTTACTTGTTCCCCTAATCTACCTTCCCTCCTATCACACCCCTTCCTTACCTTATCCCTATCTTCTCTCTTTTCTTGTAGGGCAAGATAGATTTCTATACCCCATTACCATTATTTCTTATTTCCTAGTTACATACAAAAACAATTTTCAACATTTGTTCATAAAACTTTGAGTTCCATCTTCTCTTCCTTCCCTCCTCCAAACCCATCCCCACTGAGAAGGGAAGAAACTCAATATTGGCTATAGAAGTTTAGTTTTGATAAAGACTTCCACAGTAGTCATGTTGTGAAAGACTAACTACATTTCCCTCCATCCTATCCTGTCCTCCTATTTATTCTATTCTCTCTTTTGACCTTATCCTTCCCCAAAGGTGTTTACTTCTCATTGCCCCACTCCTCTCATTACCCCCCTCCTCTCATTTGGCCTCCCTTCTGTCATTCCCCCCACACCCCACTTATCCCCTTCTCCCCTACTTTCCTGTAGTATAAGATAGACTTCATACCAAATTGAGTGAGCATGTTATTCCCTCCTTAAGCCAAATGTGATGGAAGTAAGCTTCACTTTCTTTCTCTCACCTCCTCCTTTTCCCCTCCATTGAAAAACTTTTTTTTGCCTTTTTTTATGAGAGATGATTTGCCCCATTCCATTTCTCCCTTTCTCCTCCCAATATATTTCTCTCTAACTCCTTAATTTTATTTTTTATATCATCCCTTGCTATTCAAGTTACTCTGTGCCCTCTGTGTATATATAATATATATATAAATGTATACATATATATTCTATATACATATATATATATATTCCTGAGTAAGTGATTCTTGCTTTTAATCCTACTTCCTTTGACTTCTAGGATATCATATTTCAAGCCCTGTGATCCCTTCATGTAAAAGCTTCTAGGTCTTGTTATCCTAATTGTATTTCCACAATATTCAATCTGCTTCTTTCTAGCTACTTGCAATATTTCCTCCTTGACCTGGAAACTCTGAGATTTGACTACAATATTACTAGGAGTTTTTCTTTTTGGATCCCTTTAAGGAGGTGATCAGTGAATTCTTTCAACATTTATTTTACCTTATGGTTCCAGAATATCAGGGTAGTTTTCCTTGATAATTTCATGAAAGTTGATATCTAGGTTTTTTTTTTTATCATGGCTTTCATGTAGTCCCATAATTTGTGAATTGGCTCTCCTGTATCTATTTTCCAGTCAGTTGTTTTTGCAGTGAGATATTTCACATTGTCTTCCTTCAATTCACTTTCACCAGCAATGACTCTTATATAGGGATTTTGAAATATAAAAGCATTTTCTTAATTCTCCTTATGGTGAAGAAAGCTTCAAGTCACTACCTAAGCAATTCCTACTCTGATGCTTCCAATTTTCAGTAGGATTTCATAAGCTCCTCTAGAAATTATGATTACAACTGACTCAGACAAAAGAGTGTGGAAAATGTTCTTCCATTTGGAAAAGGAAAATTGATGACTGGCACTAGACTGATTACAATGAAAATGTTTGCCTTTAATTACCAAACATTTCATAAACTTTCACCTTATCACTTTTATGACTAGAAGTATCAGGGATGATTTTGAACTGAAAAACCATAGATTATTGCCCAGAAAGTGATCTCTGTCTCTTTGACATGCCCCTGTTGAGGTGAAAATGTTAATTATCCTGAAATCCTTCCACATTTGTCTTGAGACCATTGTGGGCATTGAGTACTGTAGTTTTTCATGTGCTAAAAACATATGCCATGTGACTAAATTGTTCATTGGAATATATTCCATACTTTAATTATATAACAAAAAATGGATAAGCATTTTTAATGCATGCATCCATGCATGTATAGACATGGGTCCTATAAAAATGAACCATTAATGTTTGAAGAATCAGATACTCAACAAGCTATGTAGTTAATCACACCCACTTATCTGAGACTAAATTAAAAATTACAGCACTTGACATTCACCTTGACATATAATTGAAGCTAGAGGACCAAGTGTAGGTAAAGTGGTGAGACACTACATTAACAATTTAGATAACTCAGTATGAATTTGTGGAAGTAGGACTAACAGTGAAGATAAATCTGGAGGAAATCATGCAAGATTTGCTATTTTGTATCAAACAGTACTTCTTTATTGTCCTTCTACTGTATTTCTATGCCATTCTTTATTGCAGGGCAATCAAAGAATGGTCCAAAGAAAATTGCATTTAATTAGTTTTCACAAAGAGCCCATAAGGAAACCAGTGGAACAAATCATTCCTATTTAATAAATAAAGAACTTTAATTCAGGAGTTTCAATAATACAAATTAAAAGTGTTAGATCCCCATTTTCCTTGCTCTGCTGAAGAAAATATTTCCCAAACCCAACTCCCAAGTTAGGCAAAAATATATTAAGAACTTAAAATGAGATTTTTATGATTTTCTTCTATTTCAGCCATGTATAGTTAAGGCTTTTGCCATGTGACATGGAAGAATGAGCAATAAATTTAGATTCCCTAACTCTAAAGTGTGGATTTTATTTCTTAAATGATTTTACTTCTGCAAATGGTATATTCATAAAGTCTTTCTCTTAAATATATAAAATACTGAATGTTTCCATCACCCACATAATCATCATAATGATTCTTTTCTTAAATTGATAAGTCTAATCAGAATTAGTTTAAGAATACATGAGGATTATCCCAAGAATCATAACAGTGATGCAAAAAAATGTCATATGTAATTTCCTGGTGTGAAATTCAACTAGTGAAGGAACAGGCTAATAATATAGAATGAACTGTAATATTAATTGCAATAAATGCATGGAATAACAAGGTAAGAGTTTTAAGATAATTTTTATTCATAGCCCTACCATTAAAGAGCCAGGTGAGTTTATTTCCCCAGAATTTAAAAGTTCATTAAAATCCATGAAATGAAAATGATGAGGATAGACACCTACTCACAGTTCTGAGAGACAGAGAAAGAGACAGACACAGAGAGACAAAGAAAAAGACAGAGCAAGAGAGGGACAGTGAAAGACAGAGACAGAGAGAGAGAAGAAACAGTGAGAGACAGAAGGAGAAGAAAGAGGTAGAGAGAAGGAGAGAGGGAAGAATGGAGGAAGAGAGAGAGAGAGAGTTGATGTGGATCTATGGTTTCACTACAGTATTTGTCAATAAATAAACAAGGATAATACTCATAAAATGACGTGCGGTTTTATTTGGAGTGGGAGAAGGTTACCAAAAGAGTGTCTCACATCAAATGACTGTCTTATAAGTAGTCATTGAATTGAATTTTATTCTAAATTAAAAGTGCATTAATTTTGTGACATCTTATCTTTTTGTATACTGTTCTGAAAAGAATGACCCCATTCTTTCTTTCCGTTGAAGGCCATTAGCTAATCCTTTCCATGAGCATTAAATTCCATTGTAGATTAAGGGAACAATAGAAAATGTGTTTTTCCTAGTCAAGTGGCCAATTCTTGTTCTCAGGCTGCAGTTGTAACAGTGGTATAGAGTGTGCATCTATCCATCTGTGAAAAGAAATTAAATTCTAGATGTGCCAGGCTAGCTGTAGCTGGAAGATGACATAAATAGTAACTCCATAGATCCTTTTATTCAGAAGCCTGCGTATCCATACTAAAATATGACAAGAAATACAAATAGCTATTTGCCCACTGAATTAAACATTAACTATTCTTCAAAGAATGATTCTACGTATTTCATATTGTCTGGGACGTACAATCATAATACCTGATTTGAGGAAAACTGTTGCCTTCCAGAGTAAAACAAAAGAAAACAGACAAGGCAGGCACATCTACTCGGACCATTCAATGTCTTGCAAGTTTAATCAGGCTTTCTTCATCCTCCATTACCCTTATTAGGTCCTATTAGGTTAGTGCTCTGTGTTGATCTGTATCTTGGTCAAGACAATTGTTGCTGATTAACTATAATTACCAGTAATGGAGGTAGCTTGCTTTCAGACACTAATGCCATCAGTCCATCCAAGCATCTTTTTCTACCAGGAAGACTTCCAATCTTCTAGCATTTACTTGTTATTGTTTGAACCAACAAGTTTCTTCTTGTGTGGGCTGTTGAAGTGTTTCCCAGTCCTAAATGCCCTTTAACTTCCCGCCGTCACCTTTACTTTGGGGCAGATGAATGACAAAGTCTGCAAAGACAGATAGATGATAGAAAATTTTTAATATGAAATTCAAAAAAAGAGGACTTTTTTTGCTAAAGACATGGTAGCAATATCAGAAAACAGATAAATAACAAAGAATTTATTTGTTTAAAGAGCTGTAGAAAATATGGAAAATGCAATATAAACTGTTCACTCTCTATGCTGTAGGACCTGACTATTAAAAACACTTTAAAATTGCATGTAGTTTTTTTATTGAAACATGATGATGCATTTTTCTTGATTTGAAATCAGTACATTTATGAAGTTTCCCCCACTCCCAAGCCAAGGATAATGGAATAAATTTCCCAAGGTACTTTGTCATCTATTCATATATCACAAATATTAAGTAAAATATCAAACTATGTGACACTTTTCTCTATATTTATTCCCATGGTTTTTTTTCTTTGCCAGAAAGTGTCAAGTCCAATATATTGCCTTAGGGTATTTATTACTTATGATTTTTGAGGGTCAAACACAAGAGATGAGTGTTTTAGTTCCAAGTTCATCACTATGGAACTATGGAGCATTGAACTGAATATTTAGAATTTTTGTATCTGTATCTATTCATTTGTTAAATGAGGATATTAATCAGCTTCATGGTCTTGTTGCTAGGAGTCCCCAGTGCTGGTGATTGCACTCTGCAAGCATAAAAAGTTATTTAAATAAAAGGCATTGTCATATTATTTTAAGTGCATCTAAAGTATTACTATAGAAGTTGAACAGAATTCCTTATCACCATAATACCACATATTTCCTAAAACATTACTTAAAAGTCAGTAATCTTTTTTTTTTCCTCATTGGCTACTGATAATAGTAGAGAGAAAGGGGAAGAGAAAAAATATTTATATAGAACTTACTATGCCAAAAGCTATCTCTATATATGGTATCTCATTTTATCCTCACAACATTCCTGGAATGTAGGTACTGATATTCCCATTTTATAGTTGAGAAAACTGAGACAGAAGTTAAGTGACTTGTCCAGGAGAGCAAGACCAGATTTGACCATAGATCTTCTTGACTCCTATCTCAGGACTCTATCCACTATCCACCATGTCACCTCAATGTCAATGAAAAAATTAGCAGATTAGAACAATTAGAAAATCCATAAATTATGATTATCTACGTTGTTAGAGTTAATCATTTCATTTATTTAGTCTTACTCCTTGAATAGAGTTATCCCCACATTGGACTCCTGGCATGAAATTTATTTAAGCATGCCTATAAAAATTCAATTGTTTCATTATTTAAAATATAACATAATTACTTGGGAAATATTCAACTTGTAAATAAACCCAAGGATTTAATTTTAGGGAAGACTAACTGTGGTTAGAAAAAATTGAATGAGAAGAATTGGACCTCAAAGGACTAGAAAGGCTAGATTTGAAGGAGAAAAGGAAGTGGAGAGAAAAAAGCAGAAAAATAAAAGGATGCAAGGAAAAGTTATACAAGGGATGTAAGAAACGGTGCAGCCAATGGGTAGGATAAAATATGAAATTAGCGAAAGAAGGAAAAGAACCATTAGATGAGGTGGTCAATTTCAAAGAGGAAATAAAGATGTCAGTGTGACAGCTTGGAGGACAATGCCAAGCAATTTGAAATAGAAGTTCTCAGGATAACACAAAGAATTTTTAACTGGCATTGAGTGTAAATGTTTTTATTTATGCCAAAGTCAAATTATTATTAATTGTGTTCAGATGGCAGGCTAGACTCTCTCCTAAAAGAGACTAACAACAGTTAACTTTCACAGGGTTTTAAGTTTCATAAATTGCTTCACTTGCATTTGGTTTTCTCAAAAAAAAATCCTTTGAAGTAGATACTGTTATTATTCCCATTTTCTAGACCAGGAAAGCAATAAGTGACTTGTCCAGGATCACGTCTTTAAAATGTCTGATGCTGGATTTGAATCTATTTCTTCCTGATTCTACCTGCAGAATGTTGTTCCAGCTGGCTAAAAAAAAAGACAACTGGGGGGAGGAGCCAAGATGGCGGAGTAGAAAGACTCACGTATGCTAGCTCCGAATCCACAGCCCAAAAATTTCCTGTAAGAAGAACTCCCCACAAATTCTGGATCACTGCAAGGGGCACAGAAACACAGTGGAAGAGATTTCCATTCCAGAGAGCCCTGGAGAGCTGTCCCCAGGGGTCCATCACACCCCTGAAAACAGAGGCCACCCCTAAGCTGCCCTGGCCGTGCAGCCCCAGAGGAGCAGATCTGAGCAGGGTTCAGGGATAGAATCTCCAGCGGCCGGGAAGGTCCCTCCACCCACAGATGCTACAGGTCAGTGAGAGAGACTTCTGGACTGGCTGAGAGGGGAGCGGGGTGTCTCCATGACTCGGACCCCCTTGGGAGGCAGTGGGGGAGGCAGTGGTGGCCGGGACTCCCCGGGAAGACAGGAGCTCCATTACCAAAGGTCTCTGCATAAACCCCCTGAGGGAGCTGAGCCTGGGAGGAAGCCCTGCCCCAACCCACTCCATTACTGAAGGTCTCTGCATAAAGCCCCTGAGGGAACTGAGCCTGAGAGGCAGCCCTGCCCCCACCCCAGCACCAGAACTTAAGCTCACATTGAATAGCAGCCACTCCCGCCGCAGATAGCCCTGAGACTGGGAAGCAGCATTTAAATCTCAGACCCCAAGCACTAGCTGGGCAGATCTAGGCAGGGGTGGAGAGGAATCTCAGAAGTCAAGTAACTGGCTGGGAAAATGCCCAGAAAAAGGAAGCAAAATAAGACCATAGAGAGCTACTTTATTGGGGAAAAGATGTTCCTTCCTCCTTTCATTTCTGATGACAAAGTACAATGCTTGCCATCAGGGAAAGACGTGGAGGTCGGGGCCTCTCTATCCCAGACATCTGAGGTGGATGTCTGGTGGGCTCAGGCCATGGAAGAGCTCAAAAAGGATTTTGGAAATCAAGTTAGACAGGTGGAGGAAAAACTAGGAAGAGAAATGAGAGAGATGCAAGAAAAGCATGAAAAACGGGTCAATACCTTGGTAAAGGAGACCCAAAAAAATGCTGAAGAAAATAACACCTGGAAAAATAGGCTCACTCAATTGCCAAAAGAGGTTCAAAAAGCCAATGAGGAGAAGAATGCTTTCAAAAGCAAAATTAGCCAAATGGAAAAAGAGGTTCAACAGCTCACTGAAGAAAATAGTTCTCTCAAGATTAGAATGGAACAGATGGAGGCTAATGACTTTCTGAGAAACCAAGAAATCACCAAACAAAACCAAAACAATGAAAAAATGGAAAAGAATGTGAAATATCTCATTGAAACAACAACTGAACTCGAAAATAGATCCAGGAGAGACAATATAAAAATTATGGGACTACCTGAAAGCCAGAATCAAAAAAAGAGCCTAGACATCATCTTTCATGAAATGATCAAGGAAAACTGCCCTGATATTCTAGAACCAGAGGGCAAAATAAATATTCAGGGAATCCATCAATCACTGCCTGAAAGAGATCCAAAAAGAGAAACTCCTAGGAACATTGTGGCCAAATTCCAGAGTTCCCAGGTCAAGGAGAAAATATTGCAAGCAGCTAGAAAGAAACAATTCCAGTATTGTGGAAATACAATCAGGATAACTCAAGATCTAGCAGCTTCTACATTAAGCGATCAAAGGGCATGGAATAGGATATTCCAGAAGTCAAAGGAACTAGGACTTAAACCAAGAATCACCTACCCAGCAAAACTGAGTATAATACTTCAGGGGAAAATATGGTCTTTCAATGAAACAGAGGACTTTCAAGCATTCTTGATGAAAAGACCAGAGCTGAAAAGAAAATTTGACTTTCAAACACAAGAATGAGAAGAAGCATGAAAAAGTCAACAGCAAAGGGAAGTCATAAGGGACTTACCATGAGTGAACTGTTTACATTCCTACATGGAAAGACAATATTTGTAACTCTTAACACTTTTCAGTATCTGGGTAGTTGGTGGGACCACACACAGATGTACACACACACACACACACACACACATGCACACACACACATGTACATGTGTGCATGCACACACACATACGCACAAGCACGCACACACAGAGACAGAGAGCACAGAGTGAATTGAATAAGATGGGACCATATCTTAAAAGAAATTAAGGTAAATGGCGAGAGAGAAATGTAGTGGGAGGAGAGAGGGTGAAATGGAATGGGGTAAATTATATCTCATTCAAGAGGCAAGCAGGAGACTTTTTAGTGGAGGGAAAAAGAGGAGAGCTGAGAAAAAAACATGAAGTTTACCCTCATCACATTCGACTAAAGGAAGAAGTAAAATGCACACTCATTTTGGTATGAAAACCTATCTTACAGTACAGAAAAATGGGGAAGAAGGAGATAAGCAGGGAGGGAGGGATGATGGAAGTGAGGGCAATGGAAGAAGGGAGCAATCTGAAGTCAACACTCTTGGGGAGGGACAGGATCAAAGGACAGAATAGAAACAATGGGGCGCAGAATAGGATGGAGGGAAATACAGTTAGTCTTACACAACACGACTGTTATCAAAGTCATTTGCAAAACTACACAGATATGGCCTATATTGAATTGCTTGCCTTCCCAAAGGGAATGGATGGGGAGGGAGGGATGGGGAGAATTTGGAACTCAAAGTTTTAGGAACAACTGTTGAGTATTGTTGTTGCTACTAGGAAATAAGAAATACAGTTAATGGGGATTAGAAAGTCATCTGGTCCTACAGGACAAAAGAGAATGGGGACAAGAGAAGGGAGGGATGATAGAAGAGAGGGCAGATTGGTGATAGGGAAAATTAGAATGCTTGGTGTATTGGGGTGGGGGGAGGGGATAAATGGGGAGAAAATTTGGAACCCCAAAATTCTGTGAAAATGAATGTAAAAAGTTAAATAAATAAATTTTAAAAAAAGGGAAAAAAAAGACAACTAAGTGGCACAGAACCTGGAATCAAGAAGGCATCTACCTGAGTTCAAATCTGGCCTCAAACACTTAGCAGTGTGTGACCCTGGGTAAATCACTTAACCCTGTTGATCTGTAAAATAAGCTGAAGGGAGGAAAATGACAAGTCATTTCAGTATTTTTGCAAAGAATATCCCAAATTGGATTATGAGGAATCAGACGTGATTGATAAATGACTCAACAGAAAGTTAAAAAGCTAGTCTTCCTCCTATGTCTTTTCCTAACACAGGCTATTAAAGAAAATGAAGCTTTATCACTATCTCCTGTCCTCCCAATAGATAAACAAAAACAAATTGAAGAGGATCTTAGATTTCTAAAAAATAGAAAAAGTATTTGAGAGTTATGACCTATTTCAGAAATAGCGAGAGTGGTGAAATGTCACATATATCACTTAAAGGTAGAAAGGAAGAATTGACGTCATACTTTTGAAGCTAAAAAAAACGAATGTGAACTTCTTTATGAAGAGGACAAAGCTGGATGCTCTGAGAAGGTAGTATCCCCTTACCCACCAAGGAATGGCAAAATAGATCCTCAAGCCCTGTTAGGTAAGAGATTATTTATTAAATGTCACTGAAAAAAAGAGAGACAGAAGGGGTAGTTGGTGATTCCTTTCTCAGAGAAACAGATGTGTTTTTTAGTTGATAACAACGATAGAGAGACTATGCTACGTTTCCAGGGTATATGTGTATGCTTGTCCTTTGTTGCCAAAGAAGACCATGCTATCAGAGAAATAATGACATGAGTTGTACTTGACTTTGTTTTGAGTGAGGGAGGGCTGTGAAAGTCACCAGCCTCACTTCTCCTCCAGAGCCATCTGAATCCAGTGACCAAATATTCATCAGGATGAGTGGAGATGACCCAGGATGAGACAATTAGGGTTAAGTGACTTGCCCAAGGTCACACAGCTAGTGAGTGTTAAGTGTTTGAGGTGAGATTTGAACTCAGGTCCTCCTGACTCCTGCACTGGTGCTCTATCCATTGCACCACCTAGCTACCCCAGGGCATATATTCAAAACATATTAGATAACTTGCTAAGACTTATAAAAATGGATAGGATTCACATAGGGACAAAGTCATTACCCAAAATCTTGGACAGGAAGCAGAATGTAAAAGTGGCACAGATGTTGTTTTCATCAATGCTAGACAGTGATGACAAGAGAAGATGAAGTGGGAAAATTGATTCAGAAAGGGAATAGTTGCCAAAATGGTATCTGAGAATGGGATTTAGATTTTTAGAGAACAACTTGAAATATGGGAGTGTCAAGCTCCTAGCCAGGAATGGAGTATTCCTAACTAACAAAGGCTAAGAATGAATTTACCTGATGTTTTGAAATATAATCAAAAGGAATTTTAAATTGAAAGAATGAGAGTCAGATAAAACTGCCTACACAAATATAACAAGCTAGATTCCATAGTGG
This sequence comes from Bettongia penicillata ogilbyi, assembly GCA_023548195.1. Classification (NCBI taxonomy): domain Eukaryota; kingdom Metazoa; phylum Chordata; class Mammalia; order Diprotodontia; family Potoroidae; genus Bettongia; species Bettongia penicillata. Next base: position 7,163,000 of record JAJHZJ010000237.1, on the reverse strand, counting down.
ATAGTTGTGATGTAGGAAAAAAGAATAATAGTTAAGAATCTCAGAAGTTCCCAGGGCACAAAAATACAAGAAGAGAATGTTATAAAACTCAAATCCTCGTAATTTTTTAATAACCAGTAAATGTCAGAAGCCACATTTGAACTCTTCTTTCTGACTCAAGAACCAGTACTATATTCACTGTCCCATCTCACTGTCCCTATACACAAATGCAAATTTTAGTCAACCAGTAAGAAAACTAAAGGTCCCAATAAGCAAGTTTTAACTCACTGAGACTTATGTGTTATCAGACAAATGACTGGAGTGTTACTCTATGTAAGTTAAAAATTATAATGGTCAAGTATGTTGGAATAAATGAGCACTGTATATTAAGAAGATACACTCATGTGAGGAATTCTATGGATCAGAAGAAGGACATTTTAGTGAAAATCAATGGAGAGAGAAACATAAATAAATTTGTCACTAGAGTTTATCGAAGACCACTTGGATAGAAAGAAAAAACAGATGAGGAGCTCAGGATAGACATCACAAGCCTGACTCACAGGTATGATGCAGTAGTGAAAAGAATATGAGGGAGAAAGATAACAGAATATGAATAAAAGGACATAACAAACCCTATAAAAACAATGAGTAGGACCAAACTTCAAAATGAGCTGAGTATAGCGAGGAAAGTTACTGAAAAAATATGTTGAGGAAGAAAGGGTGGGATCAGATAAAGGAAAAGATCACTGTTGACAACCAATAACAAAAAAGAGAGAGTTGTCCTTTTTTTGAATTTTGCTTCTGTTTTCTCTTCTGTTTTTTCCTACCAAACAGAATTCTATTTCTTCAGGAATTTTTTTCTTCAATAAATTTTTGTGCCTCTTTTGTCATTGTGTCAGTTCTGCTTTTTAAGGTGTTCTTCTCTTCCAGGGATTTTGTGCCTCTTTTACCATTTGGCCGATTCTATTTCTAAGATGGTATTCTCATCAGTATTGTTGTACCTCTTTTACCAAGCTATTGACATTCTTTTCATAATTTTCTCGCATCACTCTCATTTCTTTTACCAATTTTTCTTACATATCTATTATTTGATTTTTAATATCTTTTTTGCGCTCTTCCAGGAATTCTTGTGGGGTTTATATCCTTGGATTCCTTAGAGTCCTTCCTTAGAATAATCCTCTGAGGTCAATAGTTCAAATATTATCCCTCTTTCACAAATGAGAAAACTGAAGTTCTGAGATGTTTAGTGACTTGTTAGTTGTATGGCCAGGCAACGTGTTTGAAGCAAGATTTGAATCTGGCTCTCCTGACATTGCTTGGCATTCTTTACACTATTTCAGACTGACTTTGGAGCATTCTAGAATATAGGTGAAGATATGAGATGGGGAAAAATGGTTACTCTAAGGAGGTTTGGTTAGTCAGTTCCCTCAGACAATCCCCTTTAAGGTGGTTGAGTGAAGTTCTCCATAAAAGCTACTGTATATTTTTCAGCTTCTGAGCATCCAATTTTTCTATGTCCATAAGGTCACAAACATTAAGGAAATAAAAATAAGCACATGAGCAATAATGGTCTGAAGGCGGACTATCATAACTGAAATATATAAATGCTTTCATTCTCATTTTTTCTTTTATTTTCCCCTCCCCTTGTCCAACCTTTACCACAACTCCTGTTTCTATACTTTTAACAGTGTACTTCATGTTTCCAAATTTCCTTCAAGATTAAACTCAGGAATGAACTCTTACATTAGTACATCCTCTCTTGTCAATACTCTATACTCATTTAATTGTCATGACTATACTATATTATATGTATATAATATGTATATGCATATATAATACAAACATGTAATATACTATATTATATCATGCTATACTATGGCTCTATTATATTAACATGATTATGACTATATTAATTGTTGAATCACCACAGTATCACTATAGCTGCTTGAGGGAAGGTTGTTTTTTTTCTATCTTTGATTTCCCATTACCTTGCACATATTAAGAAATTAAAAATTTCTGTTGAATGACTTTGGATTTTCCCCTTGTTGCTCACAAACTGATTCAGAAGTGATTCATCAAGCACTTATAAACATTTAGTATACATTATCATCACTTATTCAGTTAACTTGATGCTGTCTTTTATGCTTTCCTTCTCCTTCATTTCTCATATTTAACCACTGGTCCCTCTATACAATCTCTTATATGTAGCACCATGGTCAGCATCCTACTCCAGATCTTTTCTACCATATGAAGACCTATTACTATAACCTCCTCACTGGTTGTCCTTTCTCTAATATCTCCTTCAGTCCTTGTCACCTCTGCCATGTTTAATATCTAACCTTCTCCTGCATCTGCCTCATCAGTAAAATGACAAAACTAGTCCAAGATTACACAGTATGCAGCAGAACTATATTCAAAGGCAAGGCTTTTTGACTCTAAAGTCAATATTTTGTTTTGTTTTAATTTCACTACATTATTTCTTCCATATGAATAGATAAGATTATGTCTATTTATCTGCTTGTTAATACCCCAATAACTCTTTCTTGCCTACCAAATAAAATTGAAATTCATTAGTTTAACATTTAGGCTTTCTACAATCTGATGCTTTTCCATTTTTCCACCTTATTTCATAGTATCAGCCCCTATGTAATTTATATATCAGCCATATTGGGTTATCTGCTAGACCCATGCTCTGCAGTTGCCACTCATCCCCTCTAAATACAGTTGCTCCTTTTAAATTCTTACAGTTTATCCTGCCTTTTAAGAGTCATGATTACCACCCACCATTTAGAATTTTCTCCACAAGGACCTCCCTCCACCTTTCATTTGATATAATTTGTATGTCTTTTATATACTTATGTTAGATTCTGTATCAGATATTGGTACATGTACCATTTGCTCCTCTAGGTAGTAAATTTCATGAGAGTAGGGATTTAAGACCAATAAATTTAAGAGAAATAAAAGTCATTGTGAGAAATGAAAAGGTTGTGAGAGGAAATAAACATTTATTAAGTGGCTAGTATGTCTCAGGCACTGTGCTACACACTTTTACAAATGTTGTCATATTTGATAAGTAATAAGAAAGGAATAACAAGGAAAAGATTAGGAAGAAAAAAGATTCACTTTAATGTCAGAAATATTGACAATTTTTTGTCATATGTATCTCAAATTGATGCCCAACTTAAAATTTCAAAACACTGGATGCCAAGATTATTTAAAATTCACATGTAAGAAAAATAGCCTATTTTAGAAGTGGAGTTATCCAGCAGAAAAAGTACAGGACCTTGAATTAAATGACTTTGATGCAAGTCTTACTCATGCTAAGTACTTATCTGTTTTACCTGAGTCATCAATTATGCAAATATTTTCCATCAGGTGGCAACTTGAAACAGTTTAGAAGTCTGAGAACCAGGGTTCATGCTATACCTCTGATGTTAACCTTAGAGAAGAGAAGTTGATTCTCTGGGCCTCAGTTTCTTCTTATGTAAAATGAATGATAGTGACTAAATATCCTCTGAAGTTGTCTCTACCTCTACTAATTCTCTACCTCTGGATCAATCATATGAAATTGACAAATTTTAAAATAAGAAAAGTATATATGTTTATGTGTGCTTGTGTGTGCATTTGTATGTGTGTGTATAGAATTTGGGTGTATATGTGAGAATAATATGCTTATATGTATTTATGTGGGTCTATATATTTGTGTATTATACCTGTGGATGCATATATGTATATCATGTATATAGTTATATAAGTATACTACATAATATTATATGACATGGTATAGTATAACATAAGATATGATAGTACATAGTATAATTATTTATACTATATATATAGTATATAGTGTATAATTAATATATTTATGTAACAGATGTAAGTTCTATTACACAGATAAAATAAAATATTAAGTGTAAAATTAAAGAATAAATAATTATAATAAAATTCCTTGCAATAGAATTAATGCAACTACAATGAAAATTATCCCCAAAGCATGACAAAAGTACCGATTATAAGGTTGCAAGGTTAATGGGATATAAGATCTCCCCCACCCATTAATAGGTCTCACATGGAGCCCTGTTACAGAACCAATTAGATTCTGAGTCATAAGGATTCCCACACCTTTCCAGTTAAGTGATTTCCAAGCTTCTAGCGACTAAGTCATTAGATGGCTAAGTCTTTCATTGGAAGCAGTATATATTATATTGCTTGGAGGGAAAGGTGTGGGCAGAGAGAGAAACAGGGAGAAAGAGAGAGAGAGAGAGAGAGAGAGAGAGAGAGAGAGAGAGAGAGAGAGAGAGAGAGAACAGTGGAATAAAGAACTGCCTAGGGGAACTTTCTCTCAGGGAGGCTTAACAGATCTAAATGTAGGCACTCCCTAGATTGGTGATGAGTATCTTTCTAAATTTTGCCTTTGGGTGTCCCAATAGGGATGTTGCAAATAAATATTTTGATTTTGTCTTGGAAGAAGAGAGTTTGTTATATTGGAGATACATATAGCAGATTCATAGCAAGTGCTGTAGGTATTACATTGGCATTACAAAGGTACTATATATTTCTCATCTCCCTGATTGGGAGAGATGATTATCAAGCAAAAATTTTAACACATAGATAAATAAATTTCAAGTAACTGAATGTGATCTCCTAGAAAGTGAATAGGAAGAAGATACTACTAAAGGAAAGGGTGAAGCATACCCTCATCTTTTCCTTTTGCTAGAACAAAATCAATACTATTAGAAAAAAATAGATAAAATTCCAGTGACAAAATGAATGAAATATCCCTGATCAGAATCTGATATTTATGATATAAGGAGAATTGAAAGTAATCAGTTATACCCATCAGATAGTCAAAGGATACGAAAAGTTTAGAAAAATTATAATTTATAAATTCTTATAAAATATTTTTCTTCAAAGCTATTGTGATAAGTTAAATTCAAATAAAAAAAAACCTTTAAGTTTTCATCTAAAACCTTTCAAATTAGCAAAGATAAGAAAATGTGGATATGGTCAATATTGGAGGGAATATGAAAAGATAAGGACAGTAATATGCTGTGGGTCCAGTTATATTTTTTTCACTTCCATTTCTATTTCCACTTCCATTTTTATTTCCACTTCCATTGCTATTTCCACTTCCATTTCCATTTTTCACTTCAATTTCCATTCTAGAAAACTATATGCAATTATTTGAAAAAAAAATCATTTAACTATTTATACCCTATGACCAAACATTGCCCCTTCTCCCCCAGAGTAGATATATTGCTCTAGGAAGTTAAGGACATAAAGGTCTCAAAAACACATACTTATCCATAGTCGCACTTTTTTGTGGTGGCAAAAGAATCAAAAGCAAAGTGAATGGCTATCAACTGATAAATTGCTGAATGAATTAGGATGCATAATATGCCATAATAGTAAGGTAACATGAGGAATTCAAAGAAGCAGGTATAGACATAAATTATGTATCATAAAGTGAACAGAACCAGGAAATCATATACAAAATTCATGCAATAGTATAAACAATAACAGCATTAACAAGTAATCAAATTCTGGCTAATTTAGTGACCAATATTGATCAATGATATTAAGCTCCTACTATGTTGTAGGTACTATGCTTGGCACTGGAGATACAAATAAAGAGAATGAAAGAACCCCAACTCAAAAAGAGTTTACATTCTAATGGGAGAAATACTCACAATTATCTTCCATTTACTAAATAAAGCAAATTGCCCATGGTCTATCTATTCCTCTTCTATGTATCATCTTTCTTACTTTCAATGGACAAATTTCTCACATAAAAAACTGATAAGAAATTTGCCATTGTTGATTAAAGGGATTAAATATAATTCAATTAAAATATTATTTCAGTTGATACTATACTATGCAATAGACTATGAATTAGTAAGGATACATGAAAAATTTTCTAATTCCCACAGACCCTTGAAGTGCTTAAAATCCAGTGGAGAGGGGGAGAGGGGAACAAAATGGTTAATTCAATTCCACAAGCTTTTTTTTTAAAGCATTACAGTGGTCCAAGGAATACACTGGTGCCAAGTATATTTAAAAAAAATGAAAAGTTCTCAACATCAACAACCTTACATTCTGTATATATATTATAGTTTAATGTTCACAAGTAGCTATGCTATGAATAAATTTGGAAAATACTCTTTTTTTATTTCTATTATTCTAGAAAAATCCAATTTCTTTGGATTTTTTTAAGTATTTAATTTAAGAAAACCTCTTAACCAGCTAATAAATGGTAAAACATATTGTAAAAATTAGCATTTTTAATATTAGAACATATTATATAGTTGACCCTTGAATTTCTTCAAAATGTTCCAATTCATGTATTCCTACCTTTCTCCTTACATAACCTTATTTTCTCCATTAGCTCCCCAAGGTCCCTGAGTGTGTGAGATCTAGAGTTGTTTCACAAATAAATGAATAAATTAATTTCTAATAGATAGGGCTTCATCTTATTTAATTAATGTCCTGTCTAAAAACCATGCATATGATAGTACTTAAAAGAAAAGAAAAAGCTGCTGTAATCATAACTTCTCCACCTCTCAATTTTAATGGTCAATTTTATGCATGACTGAGTTTACAAAGGTTGTTTTAAAGACACACATTATAGATCTTGGGTTTCTGAACTTTTAAAAAATATTTTGATAACTATTTCAAAAAAAATTGCTTTCTTTGTGATAGTATGCCTTTTACAATGCAAGTTTCAAGAGGGTATCAAAAAAAGTGAAGAACCTCTGAATTTATGAATGCTATTTTGTCTTTTAAATTCCCAAAATTGATGGCAGTGCACAGACATTTCTCCTGTGATAGTCAAAGGTACTTCCAGCCTCTGGATTGTTATGGAAACATGGGTCTCAAACCGAGATCAAAACTGGGCCCCAGGTTGCCCAGCACAGATGTTTGATGTTTACACTGGGGTGATGAAGAGCTTGCTTAATCAACTTGATTGGCTGCTTACTGTGCCCTGGGAAATGAGACACAAAAAGCCCAGCGGACTTTGCTATTTGTTGTTTTTATTCTCAATTATTTTAGTGGAATGTCTCATTCGTGCTGAGCTTCAGAAATATGTGTGCACATACATGCAAAATTATGTACATATGAGAGAGGGAGAAGAGAGAGAGAGAAAGAGAGAGAGAGAGAGAGAGAGAGAGAGAGAGAGAGAGAATACTACCTAGAGTTCTCTCTGAATGAATTTTATATACATAGAAATGCAAATAATATGCAAACACACAAAAGACTTAAGAAAGGAAAGAAGGAAGGAAGAAAAAAAAGAAGGGAGAAAGGAAGGAAGGAAAACATTTATCAAGCGCTTGCTATGTTCCAAACATTGTGCTAATAAAAGAATTTGTTGTATAAAACTTGGACACAATCAAAAGGCTGCACTTGATGACCTAGAGAGCCACATGTGGCCTTGAGGGTGCAGGTTCCCCACCCCTGTGCTGTTAGGAAGATAGACAGACAAAAGTGACACTCCTTACTCTCAAGGAAGTTCCACTGTAAGAGAGAGAGAGAGAGATCTATTATACAAAAGACATAGCCAGGAATGGGAGTTTTGGTCTGACAAATGGGGAAAGAAAGTGCCTTTCCAGATGCAATGGCAACAAGTTTCTGAAGTGAGATGCAGAATGAGGAAGGGCTGAAGATGAAAGAATGCCTTGGGTGGATGGAATATGAAGCCCAGGCAAGGACCAGATGGATATGCTGGGTTAGGTGAGTTTCTACTCTGATTCCCCAACCAAGGAAGTTTAGTCCCAAATTCTGATAAGGTAAAGACAAAGTTATAAAGTGATCTTTCAGGTATAACCAATTATAGATGTTTCCTCAAGCCCTGTGTTTTAGGGGACTCGAGCCATGGGTTATGACTTAGGGATTTTCTAGGGAAGAAGGCAGTGGAACCCTTAGCTGTGTTAAATGATCAGTGATTGCACTGCCTGGACCCAGGCTCAGATTCCCTTGTAGCTCTGGATAGACTAAACTCTTGGATCTTACCTTCTTTGCCAAGATGAACATGGGCAGCAAACTCTGGGAAATGGACTTACCCTGATGAATTCCTAGGGAGCCCCAGAAGCTCACACATGAAGGACTTCTCCATGACCTAGAGTTCTGCAATCCCTCCACGAGGCATGAATCTTCTTGAATCTGAGATGATTCTTATTTTGCGTTGCATAGACTAACACCATCTTCATTCTCTGATTTAGCAGAGGTATAGTCAACTATTCTCAAAATCATCCAAAATCCTTGGTCTCTGGAGTTCTAATTAGCGTTATCTAATTACTATTCTTTCTGGGGTGCAATTTTTTACAGATGCTCTCGCCAAGTCTTATCCCAGTGCGTTGCCACCTCCATTCTCTCTGCTTTCGGAGGGTATTTCTACCCAACATTCCTGCATCCTGCTGACACATGGAATAGGAATGATGAATTTTTTCTCTGCCTTGTCTTTTCTCTTCTTGCTCTTTCAGTGTCTAGTGCGACACTGAAATCTCAATGACAAGTTGATCTTTCTGCTACTGCAATATCACTAAATGGAAGGCAAGGGCTAGTCTTCAAGCCTGCAGAGTTCAGCATTGTCTACACTGGTCCACTGATTTTGTCAATTTAGTCATAACCAATAGGACTTTGAGTTGGATCATTTTACCCCATTGCTTATTTTTGCAGAAGAATGGGGGCTCAGGGAGCCAAAGTATTTTGTCCAAGGTTACCCAGACAGATAGTGACAGAGGCTAAATTTTAGTTCGATTATTATCATTCCAAAATCAGTGTTCTTTCTACAGTATCACAACTCATCCTTGGGAAACTAAGCCTCAGAAGTAAAATAATTTCATTGACACAATTAATGAAGTGTAAAAATTGAGATGTCTTCTGACTCTAAGTTCTGGGCTCTTTCCATTATTGCAGTCCAATGTTTTGAACACTCAGCTTCTCTCTCCTCTATTGAGAGAAAGAAAACAAGAAAAATAAAAGAGATAGAAGGGAAAGAAGAAGAGGAGAAAGAAAAGATTATAAGCACAGAGTGTGTCTATTGCTGGGAAAAATACAGTTCAGATCCCTACTCTCATGCAATTCTTTTTTTCCTTAGACTTCAGCATCTGCTTTCTCCCCATACTTAGAAATATTCACAACCTCCCTCACTCATGAGATTTTCTAAAGCTTATCCCTCCTGCATGGTGAGGGCATTCTCTATTTACTTGCTCACAATATTGTTGCCTTCCTTACAAGTAGATTTCTTCTGGGCTATTTTCCTAGCACCTGTGGTCCAAAATAACTTTAGTTCTTTCTTGTTACACAACTATCAATAGTTTCTTTTGGGTTTTGTTTCTTACTCCTCTACTTATCTGCCAAAATACTACTGTATATCATTTTGATATAAATTTCGTGATGTCAGGTATCTCAAACCACTTCAACTTAACCACCAAGATGGGACAGGCCCTAGAAGAAGAAGGGGAGGTAGAGAAATTTTTTTAAAAAGAATTTATCACATCTTGTCCTGATGAAAGTCAAGGAATCCAGGAAAAGTCGAATTCTGGCTAGTGATACTTTCTCCCACTTTCTAAACCCCATCCTTGTCAATGTCAGAGAAGCAGATAGGTGATATATTGGATAGAACTGGACTCAGCAAAACCTGATTTGAAATCCTCCCTCAACTCCTAGCAGTTGTATTATGGTACACAAGTCATTCCACCTCTCCTAGCCTTAGTTTCCTCAGATTTACATAATAATTAACATGGTTATTCATAGACCATATGAGATCATACACATGACATGCTACACAAATGTTAGGAATTATTGCTATATTCTGTTAAGAAACCTCGATGGTCTAAATCCTTTCTCAATTGAGAACAGCTCAGCTAAGAGAAAGCAAAGCAGTTTTTACTGGGTAAGCAGAAAGCTTCTCCATCCTTGTCTAATAGTAATCCAGAGCCACTCATCCTCAAAGCTGGCTAAACTCTTTTAAGAAGCCTCCTTGGGAAGGCTTTGGAAGGTTTTATTATTTTACTTCATTTTCCTTTGGTTGTGAGGGTTTTATTTTTTTGTTTTGCTGTGTTGTTGATGTCGTTTTCCATCCAGAGTTCACAACATTTCTGAAACTGCTCCTCTAGCTCTGCCACCTTTTGCTTGTCCATCCCTGTAATGACTATTTACAAATGTTCTATCCACCCTCAAAACACAGAAAATTTCTAGGTCTGACTCTGTAACCACTACTGGTGTCACAACACACACAAAACACAAGCAAGAGCTTAGACACAGGAGGGGTAGACCCACTGCTCAATGCAAAGAGTTCCGTGGTATTTATAATCCATTTGGGAGAGAGGAGAGACTTTTCATTGGGTATAAGTGATTTATTCACTTTAGATATTAACCTGTGGGAACTATCCATAGAATTGTATTCCTCCACAAAATGTTGCAGAAACTTTCTTTGTCAAAGTTGGTCCTGTGGTTTTATCCATGGAGGGAACTCCCATTGAGGAAACTCTCTACATCTGTTCAGATCAGTGCTTGAGCTATAAATTCTAGTGTTAGGGAATTGTCTGTGTCATTGAAAAGTCCAAGGCCTTACCTAGGTAGATGTAGTACTTAAATATCCTGGATTCACAGCTGGCTCTGCATCCCCTGCAGCAGGTTGCCTCTCAGAAATGTGCTTAAAATGGATTAACTTGGTTTCACTGGGTCACAGTCCCTCACTCAGCATCATCCAACACATAAAGTTATATGTGGACCACTGGGAAGTTCTTAGAGTGTGGTGGAAAGCACATGGGATGTAGAGTCAATGAGCCTGGATGCAAATGTCAGATTGGCTACTTAATACTTGTATGACACTGGGCAGAGCCTCTTCAATTTTGTAGGCCTCAGTTTCCCCAACTGTAAAATGAGAGTTGGACTAGAGCAGAGGTGTCAAATTCAAACAGGAAGGGATCCCTACAGGTGACATATTGACTTAGAAAAAACATAAATTACATTGTCTATGTTGCATTGTACCTTTATTTTTTTTTTAACATTTCTCAATTACATTTTAATCTGTTTCCCACAGGAAGCTTTGCTGGCTTCTTGATGCACTAGGACCACGTCTTTGACACCTCTGGACTAACAGGTTGCTCTAAGGTTCTTTCCAGTAAGAAATCTATAATCCAACCTATACAATTTTGTGAATATTTCTTTCTGTGTAAGATGATTTATGGGAAGAACTTAGGCAAGTATCTCACTAAAGAAGGAAATAAGCATTTTTAGGTGTTTATTATGTACTAGACACTGTGTTAAGCACTAAATGAATATGATCCATTTGATCTTACAACAACCCTGGAAGAGGTGCTATTGTCCCCATTTTAAGACGAAGAAACTAAGGCAAACAGAGGATAAGTGACTCATTCAGGGTCATACAGCTAATACTACCAGTGTAACGCCTGTCCCAAAGTCCAGTGGTATGGGGCTCTCTCCTTACTGGTGGGAATGAATGCCATGTTCTTCATGAATGATAGAGTAGAGCTGGTGAGAGATAGAATGCTTCAGTTCTCAAAGAGTTCCTTCTGAGACTCCTCAGGGTACTTCAGTTTCAAGTCTTCTTTAAGTGCCTAGTCATGGGGTGCCTCTGGCTTCTAGCCACTTCAGATTGCTGCAAAAAAAGACTTTGAGAAGACATGGCAGAAGCTGACAGTCTCTACGATGTCCCAATATCCAGCTTGACACTTGAGACTTCAGTGAAGACACAGGACACTGTCTCTTAGTTGAATTGAGTTATCTTTCTCCTAGTGAGAGGGAATTTCTTAATTCTATATTGTCTGTTCTATATAAATGGGTTCCTTTGCTATGCACTATGTGTGTTCGTTCTAAAACTGGTTTTAGGTGGGAAAGAGACCAAATCTTGGATAGAGAGCTTGGGGTCACCCTTAACCCCCAAATGAGGAAGTAATCAGAAGCTAGATGGAACCTAACCATATCTCCTAGACCTGTAAAACTTAAGGAAGCGGATAGATGGAGTTCTAACTTAGTTCTCCCTCTCTCCAAGGAGAACAGAGTGATCTCTGACCCAAAACCTCCAGCTTCTCCTCCTGGCAGCAGTTAAAAGTCTCTTTTGGAGAAAGGTGCTGGGAGAAGAAAGTAGAGATCCTTAAACACAAGACACAACAATGGTCCTCTCCTTAAAACATATGGGCCTCTTTCTATATGTGTGTCTTATCTATTCCTTCACCACTCTAGTAAGGGTCTGAAGTCACATTTGAACTCAGGTCTTTCTGATTCCAATGAATGGAGATCCTCTATGAGACTGAGCTGCTGCCACCTATTTCTATTACATTTCTATTTCTATTACAAGGAACTATCCACGGGTGAAACTCCTTAAGGCCAAGAAAGGCAGTTATTCCCTGAGTATTATGACTTTGACTTGAGAAACTTCAACACAAGCAATGCAGTAATTGAGAAAAATGGAGAAATAGACACTTGGGTACAAGACCAAACCTATTTAGGGCACCTGGCCCCTTGGATGTTTGCCTACAACTTGCTTGTTTTGTCCTCCAGAGCTTCCATCTTCAAAACAGCTAACCTATTGCTCTAGACTTTGGTCATATGTTCTAATATCCCTTTCTTGTGCTCAAATTCACTCATTCTAGGTCAACTTGCCAACATCGTGGCTGCAGCCAAGGAGAAGTCTTAGGCACAGACCACAGTGGCTGTCCCTTGCCCCGTCTACGGATAGAAACAAAGAAAATAACACAGCTAAAAAGATCATCGAGTCAAAAAGACTTGGGTGTGCATAATTTGAAGGGTAGCAGTTGCTTGAAATGGACAATTTTATGGCCCCTAAATTGGGCCATGGAGAGCCTCAATTTGAACCTCTTCATATCACAGGTGAGGGGAAGATTATTAAGCCAAACACATTTATTTAATTGCTATTATGTGCCAGGAATTCTTCTAAGTGCAAGAGATACAAAGACAAGGAAAAATGTCCCTGCCCTCAAAGATATTACAAGCTTAAGTAATTTGCCTAAGGTTGCACAACTTATTAGGGACAGAACCAAAATTAGAATACAGACCTTCTGATTTCCACTCTCGTATCCTGCCCATACTTTTCAAAATTGCCCCTGAAATGTATGCATCCATTCATGCATACATGTACGTAGGTATACACATGTATGTATATATGCACATGCATGTATATGTATATAAGCATAGGTGTGTATCTATTTGTGTGTGTGCTTATAGATACACATATGTTCAATTTTCTACTTTCATTTGTATAAAAAAGCTATCTTGAAAATTATAGCACAAATATAACCAATTTTAAATTATATTATAATGCACACAGTCCGCAGACGACATGCATCCCACAACACTACTGAGTGTAGCTCAAACCAGATTACAATATAACTGGAAAACATTTAATAAAATAAATAAAAAACAATAAAACATAGACAATACTGCATTTTAAAACTAAGTCAATATGTGGTCCACAAGGATCATTATATATGAATTAGTGGTCTCCATTTCTATTTGACTTTGATACCCCTCCTGTAATGTACCCTTATAAAGAGTTCTTCAAAATCACAACTCTCAAAATATGCTTGCATATTTATATGAGCTTATATTTATATTTTATATTTATATATCACATTTGTGACAATATTCAAACTTACTACATATTCATAATATAATATGTATTAAGTTATAAGAAGATTTGTATTATGCTTTATCCTGACAATTCTATAATGATAGTGCAAATCATACTTTCCTAAATTTACAGGCCAACAAGCAAAGTCTTGGGACATACAGTGACTTGGCTAAGGTCATGCAGCTGATAAAAAAAAATGGCAAAATGGCAGAACAAGGATTCCATCCAAGTATTTTGTTAAAAGTCCAGTTTTCTTTTCAATACAACATGGTGCTACTCACAATGTATATTAAAAATCCAAAACTGAAATAATTTTACATTTTCCCTTGCCCTTAAAAAATAATTTATGAGAAAATATCTTTACCTGTTATATCCTATAATCTTTTTCCGACCTATTCAGCACCTGATGGTTGAGTATGCTATTTGTCATTGTCGTTAATTATATTTAATGGTCAGAAAAGTGTGTGTATATACATATATGTCTGTGAAGGCATATATATATATATATATATATATATATATATATATATATAGTGTTTTCTGTAACTTGGAGAATTGATAGTCATTCAAATATAATCACAAATACCAATAATGTCTACAGAATCTCTCCCTTTCTTCAAAATCCACCTCACAGTCCTAGAAACTATAAAGGCAATATATCCCTGGAGCTTGCCAAAAACCAGTTAATTGCACTGTCAAGTAGCTATAAATCCTAAAATGACAGAAGGATATTTTTAACAACAATATGAAACGTCATGGAGGATGGGGATGGGGTGGAATTGGATAGTGATTTTAATGAGGCCAAGTTGTTAGTCCTTACCAAGATCCACCTTACACTACAAATGATCTCCTGGAGAAGCTATATGGTTATGAATTCTAAAATACCATAATTCCCAAAGAATTAAAGCCGTGGAGGATGCAAAAGTCAATGAGGAAACACATGTTGGGTACAAGTTAGCTGCATTCCATTTACAATGGTCACTTGTCTTTCATGCCTGCAATGGTGCACCCTCCTTGATTTTTTAGCTTGAAGGACCTTTAGCCTCTTTCAAAGATCAGCTCACACACAATATTCTAGTTGTCATAGTTTCTGATGTCCCCAGCTGCTAGTGCCTACCCCCATTCATCTGTGTTTCTCTTGTATATATTTTGGACATTATATCTATATCTATATACTATCTCCCTCATAGAAGGTATCTTAAGGTGACTAATTCACTTTTATTTTTGTACACCTGGAAGTTAAAAGGGTTCTTGGAACTCAAGTAACCTGAGACCCTGACTTTAAACTTCCTACATCTATCTCTGATGACTAGTTCTTTGGAAAATATTAGTCAATGTTTGGGGAAATTGTGGAAATTGTGATTTCACTTCTTTGATTGTTCAAAGGAATACTTAAGCTATGAATCTTGGAACTCCTGGGGCCCAATCAGTCCTGGGTTTGGAGGGGAATTCTTGGATGTAGGACAGTGGCATGCTCAAAGCTCTTGACGGTACTCATATGTTTTATTGCATTATGTTCTAATTGGTATGTGCTATTTATTTTCTTTTATTTATTCTTTGCTCAGTGTAACATGCATTGTTACACTGAGTGAGGGTTTTTTTTCACTTTGCCAGACTGCCTAATTTCATTTACCATTTTACCTTGAAGTCTTTATTGTCTCAAAATGCAAAATTTCGAAGACATGAGCTGCTCCTGTCAGCCTTCACCTACTCCTACTATCTCAAACTCTCATCTTAGTTTTATTTTGCTCCCTGCCTAACACAAGGAGATCCTTCATTTTCATTTTCCTTTCACTTTCTGAAATTGGTTATTACCTGGTCATATCAGCAGTAGGAAAGGTAGAGAGAAGTTTTGTAAGGTCGCATTGCCATCTTGTGGTCAGTGGGAGTATGTACAGGAATTTCTCAATCACTAGGACAGAAATTAGTCTTGAAAACCTCTCTTTCCTTTTATCAATCTAACCTTCCACAAGCCTCATTCTTACCTGGAGAGAAAACTTAAGAGTAATTGTTTTCAGTGAGGAGATAGAAATTGTAATATAAATCTGAAAAATCATGAAGTCATTTTCATATTCAGAGAATCCAAACCCACTGGCAAAGACAAGATCTTAAAAACAGATGTGGCATCATAGAGGAAGAGTTAGCCTGAGAGTCAGGCTAGCTCTGAATTCAAGACTCATTCCTCATAAACACTGACTGTGAGAAAATTCTCCAGTCAGAGTCTTTCAATATTCCAGGCAACTTTCTAGGATGAAAGTGCAAAGCAAGTGGCAATCTGCATTTGTGGAGGGAGTTTTCTAAATGGCAATTCCTAGAAGTAAAAAACCAAAACAGGCTTGGAGCTCTGCATTCAATATTGCAAAGAAAATTTCTCTTGTGCCTATTTGAATTCATTAATATTTCCAGCTGCATGTTCCTCTGCTTTTCCAGTCTGCGACAAATTTATATTTATAATTTTAAAGAGTTTGTGGAAGGACCTCATTCAGGACTTATGAATACTCCTAAGTCAGGTGACATGTTTGCAACATGAATCAACAAGCCCATCTGTGTCATCAGAAATTAGCCAAGATCTATTAAAAACAAGAAATAGATTTAAAGAAAAATTGTCCCCTGGAATTTGTGCAATTTCTGTGGTCCTCAAAGTTTTTTCCTCCTGAGGTATGTATGTTTTTGTGACATTTGAATTTTTTAATTCCACATATGGGGGATAGGGAGAGGCAAGTGAAAAGTCAAAGTGTGCATACATTGAAGGTATATGAAATAATTTTATTTTGGAATCAATTTATTTGAGAATATCACCTTTCATTTTGAAGCAAATGTGAACACATAGCCATTTAAATTCAGCACAGGAAAGGATACCTTATATTAGAATCCCAGTTTTAAGTTTAAATTGTACTTGTTATTGTTCTTAAGCCAGAAGCTCGATAGGCGGAAGCCTAAAGGTTTCCCTGTTTGACATCGAGATCCCTACGTCTTCAGCATTTAACATTTTCTTAAACTATGATTCCTAGGTTTTTGTTTTCCTCCCTGGGTAAGATATGTTCTGAGCCAGAAGGAGAGAGGAGGAAAACCTCAATTGTTTAATAGGAAAAGCCCCACCTGCTGGTGAAAGCTAGTGGGAGTGAGGCACCATGGGATCAGCTGCCTGCCAAAGTCTACTCAGATAAGATAGGGTCAGTCAACAGAAAACACGTATGTCCAGCTAAAAATCTCTACAAGGGACTCCAGTGGGCTATGTGAGCTTCTTAAAAGCAAAATCCAGACAGAATCTGTCTCTCAATAAATCTTTTTCCCCCCTTTCCATTACTAGCTAGGTATTGTTGGCTTTAAGCCACCTGATTTTACTATGATTTATTAACTGCTATGCATTATATATGAGATTCAGGTTTACTGAAGAGTTACCCTTATGGTCATTGTTGCATACAAATCAGCTACTGTTAGAGAGCTCTATTGCATCATTTTACATTGCTAGGACTTTTGTCAGCCAGCTCTGGGAGATGTAGTTGGTAAGAGGGGGAAAAATCCTATCTTTTTTTTTTTTTTTTTGGCTATATAGGTTATGATAGCACATGCCTGGCATGCTGAGAATAATAGTCCTTTGTTCTATTCTATTCTGGAACAATAGCTGTCAAGAAATAAAAACCTGTTGTCTAGATCAAGGGATTCTTATTAGCCCTCCCCTCTCCAACCCACCCCCATCATCACTACCGCATTGAAAAAAGGAATAAGTAGTCAACATTTGTGGTGTTTAAAAAAAGAAAAAAGATGAGAAAAACACAAGGAACAGGAGTGGGGGAGGAAAAAGGTAAGTCAAGCTCCTTTGTACTTCATAGAAGATTGGGAAAATTGTACCAGGGATCTGAGTAACCCTCAGAAATCAGCCACAGCAAAATAACGTTCATGCATTCTTTGACACTGTTCATAAGTAAAATTTCCAGCTCAAATCTCTGGGTTGCTGCTTGAAAGATTCCTTTCCCTCCATGTCATACAGATGCATATATTTTCCAAGTGGATGTAAACAAATAAAACAGAAACAGCACATGAAGCAAACAGTCTTGGCTTACCTGCATAGGGGAGGGGGGAGAGGCACAGCTAGAGCAGGATGCTATGAACTAAATAGAAAAGGGAGAGCCTCAAGAGGCATCCTGGGAAAAGGGGAGGCAACAAGGAGGGAAGGAGAAAAAAGAGAAGGTTCCCTCCACATCTGTAATGTTGCCATGTTACTCCAACCACAAGCACTGCAATCTGTCTTAGCCTGGTATGTGTTATGAAGTGTTTCTAAACAAGAAAGTTATTGCAAGGTAAAAGCACTTTGTCTGACAAAGTAAGTGTCGGGGCGGTCTATTCTTTGTTAAGAGAACCCCAAATCTAATAGAATCATAGGCAGAAGGATTAGCGTAAATGCACCTAGGTGTGGGTGTGTGTGTGTACACATGTCCACATATAAATGCATCCCAAATACTGTAGCAGAATTCAGAAAAAGCTTTGGTCTTGGGCAAATCACATTTCTCTCAGTCTCAGTTTCCCTATCTATGAAATGGAGAGATTGAAAAAGACAGCCTATGAGATCTCCTCTAATTTATGATCTATGATCCTTTGAAATTATCTCTCTATCTATCTGTCTGTCTGTATGTATCTATCTATCTAGATGACAACAATAAACAATGGATAAGATATATAAGCAATAATAACAATATTATGTAATATACAGATATTATATTTATATATGTATACAATTCATATATAGATAAATGAATATTGTTTGGTTGTGTTTAGCCATGGATTTGTACATTTATGTGTATGTTCATGTATGTGTTTATATGTATACATGCATACATTTAGAAAGAATCCTCTACCATGATGGCTAGATCCTGCAGGGAAGATTTATGGAAGGATTTGGGCAAAAATGGAGATGGATCCCACACTGATGAGGTCATAGCCCTTGCTAGGCATTCCTAACTTGAATAACCTTTTTTTCCCATATAGCAGATACCAGTCATCAGGAAATGCTTAAAAGAAACTGGGAACCACTGCTTTGAACTTAGCATCTTTTTAAAATCCCATTTCTGCCTCCAAACAACAACAAAATGATTTGATAGTTGAATTAGATCAGGGCTTCTCGGTCTCTAGGAAGTCTCTGATTTCTCCAGAATTTTTCACTAAATCTTATTTCGCTCTGTATCAGTCTATTGGATCACAGGGATATAGGTATAGATCTTCAAGGAACCTTATAAATAACTAAGTGCTACACCCCTATTTTACTGAGGAAACTGAGGTCCAGAGAGAGTAAGTGATTCATAGATCATAAATTTAGAACTAATTATTATTATTATGTAATTATAGCATAATAACATATAATACAAGTTAATATTATGCTATCATTATATAATAAATTATGCAATAATTATTTCTCTTATTGATAAAATTCATAAAGTATTTACTATGTTCCAGACACCGTGCTAAGTACTATATAATCATTATCCAATTGGATACTAGAAGCAACTTTCAAGACCATCTAGTCACAAGATCATATGTTCACAAGTTTAGAGCTAGAAGTTGACTTTGGAATTAAATTCAACTCTCTCACTTTACAAATGAGGAAACTGAGGCTCAAAGAGTAACTTAGCCAAAGTCAAATAGGTAGGAAGTGGCAGATTCAGGATCTGAACTCAGGTACTATAATTATTACATTGTATCATAGTGCCTTTCTGATATGCTTGATCTTAAATACCCTTAATCGAATTCTACCTTCCCCAAAGTATAGCAGACTGTTTGTTAGTGAAGCGAAAACAGTGAGAATAATTTCCTTCCTTCGTCACTTTAGAAATGACTGGGTTTTTATATGAGCCAAAGATATACTTAGGCAAGCTTGGGGATAAGCAGAAAAGAGGAGGATTCATTAAAACATAGGTGGAGATTAAAAGACCAAGAAAGGAAAAGCAGAGCAAAACAATTTAATAATGGGGTAGAAGATAGAAGAACTGTTGGAAAAATCCCACTCTTGGGATTGTATCCACGAACCAAACCATCCATAAAACTCTCTTAGCATTTCCCAAAATATCAAAACTATTGGTTTGGAAAATAATAATGTTGGGCCTAAATACAAAATCCTACTTCTTTTGGTATCATGACCCCAAAATATTCTCACTTCATTTCCTGAGTCACACCTGTTTCTTACCCTGGTATTTTTCCATTCAGTAATGTAGGGAATTTGCTCCAGACAAGGAACTACTGCTATATTTTGGCCGCCTAGAGTTGTATATAAAATACTTCATTTTGACTTTGAGCTCAGTTCTTAAATGTTCTTCAAATCAACCAATTCAGACAAAATGCCTCCCCACACAATTTACATTTATTCTGTCCACTTGTTCTTTTTATCCATTCATATAGAGACTTCTATCATGTTATGGATGATCAGCATGAATTGGAAATTCTATGAATGCATAATATTTATGCCAGATTGTCTGCCTCTGTCTCTTTCACTTTCCCCCACCCCTCTCTCTCTCTGTCTCTCCCCCGCCCTTCTCTTTTCTTCCCCCACTTACATTGCTCAGACTGATAAAATCATTTCAGCCTTGGCAAGCCAGACACTCAGGGCTGCGAATCAAACCTAATTAAACTAAGTGGTACCTGTTCCAAGGACATTTAGCTACCCAGAAGGTTCAAATATCCACAACAAAGCATCATTTTTCAGCTTCCAACTATACAGTGATTAATAGAGAGGAACATTTTTTTCCCCTAAATGGTGACTATTTTCCCATATTCAAGCTTACAAAGTGAGACGATACTTATCATGTTTTGGAACATTCAGTATTTCCCATGAGTCCTTGCTCTTTCCTGGTTTCCTTTTCATTTCTTCCAATTTAACTTGTCTCACAATTAATCACAGAATTAAAACAGATTAAAGGGCTTGATAATTAAACCAAATATGAATAATTTATAGCAGAGGAATACAGTAGTATTTGCCATAGAAATGGCTGTATTTTGAAATCTAAGACTTTTCTCTTTTCAGTGAAATAACTAAGCTGAAATGGGACAATAATTGTGTGAACTCCTTGAAAGCATGAAGTATCTTTTACTTTTCTTTCTATCCCCAACACTTAGCACAGTGCCTGACACATAGAAGGTATATAACTAAAGGCTTATTGATTGACCTTACAACATTAGATATCTCAGAATTACAGAATCTCAGTTGTGGAAGGGGACTCAAATGATACATAGGTATTATTATTCCTTTCATCTTTTTCATTTCTTCTTTCCCTGTCCCTTAGTGGTGGTGGAAAGGAGAGAAGAAATCCATTCTTGATAATGGAAAATTTTTTTAAAAGTATTTTAAATGGTAATATAGTCTTATCTGTATATGGTTAGAAATAGATTCTGTCAGATGATGGAAATGGTAATCTCAAGCCTAGGGAAGAAAAGATTTTGGGAAAGGAGAGTAGGGATATGAGAGCTTCCTTCAAGTATTTAGAGGGTTGTAAAGCAGAAGAGAGATTACACTTCTACAGCTGAGTCTCAAAGGGAAGAACCAGGAGCGAATCATTGCAGCTGTAAAGGGGCAGTGTTAAGTTTGATATAAAGGAAAGTCATAAAATCAGAGCTGGCCAAAAGAGAAATGAACACCCTTGGAAGCTGATGAGCTCACCTCCTAAGAGAGCTACAAACTGGGAGACCACTTTCTGATACGTTAGAGTGGAGATTCATTTTGGATATGACTTAACTATATGATCACTAAGGTAAATTCCATTGCTAAATTCTGTGATTCATGGCTGTATCAAAAAGTTAACTGGAATTTGAGCATGAATTTTCTTTTTAATTCAAACAAAGTGAACAATCAAATTTTAAAAAAATCTGATTGTGAAGGACTGAAAATTAGAACATTTGAATCTGTATACTTTCTCTGTTATGGACTGTGCAATTACAGGCTTACAGATATAAAGCTGGAAAGGAACATAGAGATCCCTCATTTTTCAGATAAGGAAATTGATTTTCATAAGGTCACACTAGCAACAAATGGCAGAAATGTAATTTAAATACATATCTTCTGACTCTAAATCTACTGCTATTTCTTTAACAGTGCCCTGCCTTGATCTTAGGAAGCTATGTAGTTAGTGTTGGACTTTTTCTAAATTAAATTTTACTTTTAAATGAATAAAAATCTATTTTTCTCTCTCATCTCCTAAGTTATTGAAAAAGAAAAAAAAGTGTGACAAATATGCATAATTGAACAACACAAATTTCTTCACTTGGCTGTACTAAAAAATAAGCTCATTCTGCACCCTGGATCTATCACCTCTTTCTCAGGAAACGGATCTGCTTAATTTCCATCGTTGGCCTGTTCATCAATGGCCCACTGAAATCATAGATGGTCATAAGATTGATCAGAGTTCTTGTAGCTTTCAAATTTTTTTGTCTTAATTGTTGTGGCTCAGTTATTTCAGTTGTATCTGACTCTTCATTACCCTACTTGGGGTTTTCTTGGAAAAGATTTTGAATTATTTTGCTCCTTCCTTCTCTAGATCATTTTGCAGATGAGGAAACTGAGGCAAACAGGGTTAAATGACTTGCCCAGGATCATACAGCTAGTAAATGTTTGAGGATGATTTTGAACTCAGAAAGATGAGTCTTCCTGATTCCCTGCCCAGTGTCCTAACCACCACACCTGGCCGCTAGATTTTATACTGTTGTTTTCTATTATGTAAATTTTTCTCCTGGTTCTGTTCATTTAATTCTTCATCAGTTGATACAAATTTTCAAAATTGTTCATTTTTTGGTGATTTTGTAGTATAAATGATCTATCCTTCTCTCTCTGCTCACCACACTCTGTATCAGTTCATACATGATTTCCATGGATTTCCATGGAAATACAATGGATTTCCATTCCAATCATTTCCATGATTCATTGGGAATGGAGACTGATATCCCATCTTTGACATATGTAGATATGGGCAGATCGCTTATCCCCTGGGTGATTCCAATAATCATGGAGGGCCTTCACTTTATCTATGACTATTTTCAATTATGACATAATCATCAATAATCTTTTGCATATTTCATTAGGGGCTCTTAGTACAGTCACTCCCTACACCTACAGAAAGAATGATGCCTGGCTTATCTGCTTCACACGATTATTGTCTAACAAAATCAGATAACTACATATGAAAATGCTTTGAAAATTGTGAATATTATGCAAATGTAAGTTATTTATTCAGTCAAATAACCAATTAGTGAAACTTGAGTAAAGTGATCATGGAACCAATTAAACAGTCTCACAGCTTTTTTTTTTTTAATCTGTAGACTAAAACTCAGGTAGACTAGTTCAGCCTTCAAATTCATGACTCAGCTGTCTATGTCCATCATCTTCACTAAATAATTATAAATCTCAGTTTTATGTGTCTGTTTAGACTTACGCAAAAATTGGGTTACCAAAATCCAGTGGAATTGCAGGGAAAATTTTGTTGTGTGAAAGTCAGTCATGAATTTGAAAGCTAAACAAATCTAAAAGCAGAGGGCATCTTTCCTAACTGCCAACCTTCATGAGATAAACTGATTACTTTAGTGGAATACCTTTATGGAGCAAGAATTTCTCTGGGAAAGTGTGTCCCATAAAATTCACATCTGTGTTCATTTGTTGCAGTGAAATGTATCCCAGATTTGGGATCAAAAGTCTGAGGTTCAGCTCCCAATTCTGCCACTTGCTCCCTGGGAACCTTGAGGAAATTGCTTTACCTTTCTAGACCTCAGTTTCCTCATCCATAAAGTGAGGGGCATGACTAGATGACCTCAGTGATCCCTTTCAATTCTAAAACTAAGATTCAGTTTCTCCTATAATTCTAGAATTCCCAAGATTAAGCTGAATAAAAATATGTTGTTATCTTGTAATAACATTCTTGTAATAACAACTATATAATATTTTAAGGTTTGCAAAGTGCTTTACATAGTAACTCATTTGATCCTCACCACAATCTTGTGCGACATGTGTGATTTTTATCCATCATCAGATTTTAGATTTGAGGAAACTGAGTCAAACAGAGACTAAATGACTTGCTCAAGGTCACACATCTTATCAGTATGTGGGGCAAGATTCAAATTCAGGACTCTAAGACTAATGCTCTGTCCCATCTAGACTACCTGGAAATCTTAACTAAATTTTAACTAACATGGTACTAGACTGCATGTTGTTTTTGTTGATTTTGAACACTTTTGGTTGCATTTCAGTCATGTTCAACTCTTTGTGACCACATTTGGGATTTTCTTGGCAAAGATATTGGAGTGGTTTGCCATTTCCTGTTCATCTTACCGATGAGGAACTGAGGCAAATAGGATTAAGTGACTTGCCCAGGGTCACACAGTTAGTAGATATGGGAGACTGGATTTGAACTCATGAGGATAGATTTTTCTGATCCCAAGTCCAATGCTTTATCTACTGCACCACTTAGCTGTCCTTATGTACTGTATACCTTAATGAATTTCCTAAATAAATGACTTGATTACAATCAAATTGCTCATAAAATTCAGTCATTGCTATGCAGATTATTCAGGCTCCAGGTCTGGGCATTTTATATACTAACATTAGCCTTTTAAAATCAGAAATCACAAATACATCAAGATTCTGAAATTAAGGAAGAGGCAGGATTGCTTTCAATGTAATTATATTGGCAGCTGATATGGTAGCACTTTGGACCATATTGACATCAGCAAGGATTCTATGTAGCAACTGTTCAATACCATCCGTTGGACTTCTCTGATAGACCACTTAACTATCTCAGCTTTTCCAGTGATCATCTCATTTATCTAGGATTATTGCACTGAATTTACTGTTTGGTTTTCTTCCAGAACTGAAATGTCAAGTCCAGTGTCATGTATGCAGGAGCTTTGTGCTGTGAGAGCTCAGCAGATCCTCCAAAAGCTGCTAGTGGTTGATCTTTGGATAGAGCTAGAAATAAATAAATCCTCTTTAGCAGATCAATATTCATCCCATTTAATGCTTGATGTGAAACTTGTGGATTTGTGGTGGTAATACTGATGTACAGCTAATCGTTGAAAATGGGCATTAGGGCTTTTATAGCATGACAACATATTGTCAGACAGGAAGGGAAAGAAGTGGTGAGTGCGGCCAGGAGAGAAAATAGATATACATGGTAAGTGCATGTAAATTTACTGCACATTTGGAATCCATGCAGGGTTCTTTACAATGTGGCACTGTTACAGACTGGAAACCAATAATAGAAGTAAGAGATTTACTGTACAATGTAGTTACCATGCTTTGCAACATGGCCTTCTATAGACATGGTTTGTCTTCATTGTGGTAAGACTAGAGATAGGTATTGGACCTGTGATTTTCTTGGTAATTTCCTAAATAAGAAAACTTTCTCTACTAATCCCAATGGTTTTCTTCTCTGTACTTTATAATCTGGGGAAGTTGTTTATAGTACTGCGGTTAAATGGCTCCCTAGGTCTTACAGAATTTATTAGAGGAGAGATTTG
Organism: Bettongia penicillata ogilbyi; assembly: GCA_023548195.1. Lineage (NCBI taxonomy): Eukaryota > Metazoa > Chordata > Mammalia > Diprotodontia > Potoroidae > Bettongia > Bettongia penicillata. The sequence continues at coordinate 7,137,919 of JAJHZJ010000237.1, read as the reverse complement.
AAACTATGTCTTCTTGTCTTTGAGACACAGCTGTCTATGAAGTTGCTAAATCATTTCAGGAATCATTTATAAGGCAATTGCCTTAACCTAGCCTCCCAGTCACTTATTAACCACAAGAATAATGACTATTGGGGGAAAAGAGATAACATGGCATATTGGGCAGTGTGTTGGAGCCAAGAATGGATTCACTTCCCACCTCTGACACATTATCTATATGACCCTGACTAGGTCAACCTCCCAATGCCTGAGGAAACTTTAAAATTATAAGGTGCAAAACAGTTGTTGAACTACACTTGTAAGAGTTTTCAGGTGAGAAGATATTTGCAGCTGTGAAATTAGTTTTGAAGACAACCACTCTACTCTCCCCCGCAAAAAAAAAGCAAATATGACAGTAAAATTTAGGGAACAAGTATGATCTCATCCAAGAAGAAACATCTAGAAATCAATTTCTAAAAGAAAGATAATCAAGGGATAGATAAAAGAGAACATCAAGCAATAGCTGAAAAGTAGATAGAAAAAGATAACATCAGGAGTGCCCTAATTTATATATGAATAGAACTCTAGATAGTGTATCTATTTGATAGAATCCTGTATTTTCATCTATGTTGGGAGTTCCTCCTAACTCTCTCTACCAATGGGAAATGTTAACGCTGCAACTTATTTACTGTCCTAGAGGGAACAGAAAGTAAGAACAGGGTAAATGGGCTGGTCAGGGGAACACAGGCAAGGTCCATTAGTGGCTAGACTTGAAGCTAGATTTTCCTGATGCTGAAGGAAGCCCTCCGTCCATACTCCATGTGTCTCATACCTTGAATCAACCAAACAATCAACTGGAACTTATTAAACATATACTGTGCCCAACTGAGGATACAAAGATAGAAAGAGATATTTAACAAAAAATATGCTGATTAGAATTAGTTCGAAAGCACAAGATTAGACCTCCCCAGAAACTTATGGGTTAAATATATAATTTTGATTTTTTCAGTTTTGCTTTGGGTTCCAATTATGTGATCACTTTTACTCTTATGGTGTTGGTTTAGGGATTGAGAGCTTAGCTTTGCCCACAAGCTCCTCTTCCAGCTCAACCACATAAGCTGTGATACAGACACTTGTGGTAGCCACTGGTGCACATATTTTTCAACCATATTTCTAGATTACTTAATACAATGAAAGCAAAACATACATATGATCTCTGTGTGAAAGCTCTGCCTTCTCAGCTTTCTTATAAATTAAGTCAGTCCTGGAAGGGATTTAAAAAAATACCTTTAGCTTTCTCAGTTGAGGAAGTTGAGCAATGAGCATACATTACTGTGTCCATCAATATTTATTGGCACGAAAGGATGCTTTTGTGAATAAGATATGTAAAATATGCACTTATTGTAAGTATTGAAACTAGAGAGCTGGTATTGATTTATTATTTTTATGAAGAAATTATATCCCTTCCCAAATAAGAGGTTTCCATTTGTTTTCTTCACAAAAGAGGGAAATATTATAATCTTTGCATGGTAAGAAAGGTCATTGGTCAAGAAGTATGCAGAGAAACATCTGCTGGTCCCAGATATTCCATACTTTGTTTAAAGGTGTCAGCTTCCTCAGCCTTAGATTCCCCACTTTACCAAATATAAATAAATGATCTTCATTCCACAGGATGGCCAGTGCCAGAACTTTTCATCCCATTGGTTGGCAAGGAGACCAAAAAGGAGGGGCCAGGCCATGATCCTAGGATTATACTTATCTACTGAGCAGTAAATCAGTAAACTGGGAAGTAAAGGTTTGTTTATGCTTCAGGCTATGAAAGTTGGGCAATAGTCTCCAAGACATAGGTTATAACTGGGGGGAAATACCCTTGTGAAGGCATGTGGTTTCATGCGTACACATGCAGTCATTCATTGGATCAATGTAGGTGTGCAGAGATACGAAGTAAGTTGTGAATATACCATGTGAGTACTTATTGTAAAAGAGGGGAAGCCATATAGCATTGCCAAATCCTGGGACTTAAAGAGATCTCCTTGTATCCATCAGCCCTCTCCCTAACCAATTTTTGAAAGTTTAAATTAATTCATTGATGACAGAACCCTAACAAGAATAAATGAAGTAAATTTTTAGGGTTTTTTTAGGTGTAGAACAAGTTACTAAGACTAAAAGGATATCCTAAAGATGTTATTAAAGTGGAAGGAAAGAAATCATAAACTTATATAATTAGAAGTATAATATTGTTAATAGAGTGCTTGACTTTAAGCTAGGATATTGGGCTCAGATTCATTCTCAGAAACTCATTAGCTTTGGGTAGTTCTCAGCAGGTCAATTAACCTACATATCAGTTTCCTCATCCATAAAATAGTGACAATAATAGGACCTTTCTCAAAGGCTGTTATGAATATATGTTAAAATTCCTTACAAATATTTTGTTGTTTTTCAGTCATTCGCAACTCTTCATGACACCATTTGGAGTTTTCTTGGCAAAAATACTGGAGTGGTTTACCATTTCCTTCTCCAACTCATTTTATAGAGGAGGAACTGAGGCAAACAGGATTAAGTGACTTGCCCAGGGTCACACAGCTAGTAAGTGTATGAGGCCAAATTTTAACTCAGGAAGATGAGTCTTCCTGGCTCCTGGCCAAGCACTCTATCCACTATGCTACCTCCTTGTCCTTTTACAAATTTTACAGAAGTATATAAATGGCAGTCACCATTTTTATCAGGCCTTGTTATCTCTCTAAGATGTAGGATACTGAATTGCAAAGATCAGAGGTATGCCCATTATTATAGTCTGTCTGCTTCGATTATGATAATTTACTTAGCATAATGCTTTGCTAAGCACATTCTTGGTGCTTAAAAATATTTTTATTCATTCATTCATTCATTTGAAAATCTTTACATCTCAGCTTCTTGCATTTTTATTTCCTTCCCGGTATCTTCTTTCTCTTAGTTAATAATTGTCATTGAGGATTCAGTTTGCATATTCATTTGACAAACAAAGCATTTATAAGCAAATAAAAATGGAATGCATGAGGATGTGAATTCACCTCTTTGATTATGAACAACCTCAGCTAAATACCTCACTAACCATCTTGAACCATTTCTCACTAAATATTTCCTCCACTTAGAAAAATGCCTGGTTTGGGGGGTTTTTTCCTCTAAAACTCAATATTAGTTCAAGGAACTTGCTTATATTTTTGTAATTGATTTTTTTCAAAAAAAATTTCAAATTTTATTTTTCAATTAACAAGCACTCTATTTTCTCCATTAAAAAAGACAAAATCTTTGTAAAAAATATACAAGGCCAAGCAAAACAAGTTCCTACATGTTTCATTTCCAAAAATGTATGTCTAATTCTGAATCCTGAATCCATCCTTTTTAAGCTATAAAGGACATTTGAAGAAAGACACTATCTACATCCAGAGAATCAATAAATAGAAGTATGTGTAGAATGATTTTACATATACATGTGTGTATGTGTGTGTGTGTGTGAATACACCTATTTGTATCTAATGGCATCCATTTCTAAAGTGCAGGGGAGGAAAAAAAAGAAATTTGCATGATAATTGTGTGATATATTTGAAAGCAATATAAGAAGTTGTGCTCAGTAGATTTTCAGTTTCATGTACGGTCATCTTTTTTATTGTACTATGTTATGGAAAGATTTGTTTTATTCCATAAATTTAAAAAATTATAAACAAGGAAATAGGTAGCATAGTTATCCTCTAGTGTCACAGTTGGTTGTTGTACCAATCAGAGTTCTTAAGTTTTTCAACACTGTTTTTCACCACAATTGCTCACTTTGTTGCGCATCAGTTAATACAAGTCTTCCCATTTTTCTCTAAGATTATCCCTTTTGTCATTTGTTAAGGTTCCTGGCTGTGCAAATTATAATATATTAAGGCTCACTACTTTTACCATAGTGGAATAGGTAAGGCAGTTGAACCGTTGATGTGGAAAGGGAGAAGATAAGGTTGTTAGAAAAGGGACAGAGGTTCAGAATTTCTTCTTCCCCAATTTCTTTCATGGACTGCAGAGTAAGCAACACTAAAACTTTTAACTTATGAAATTTGTTGTTGAAAGATGACATGGGAAAGGAAATAGAGGGTTAGAATTATGGAGGATCCCAGGTCCCAAAGACATACTGTAGCTACGTTGGCCTGGGGCACTTTGGCATTTCTTTTCTATTTATGACTCTGTGACTACTCTTCAGTCATCCCCTTTAGGGAAGGTTACCAGAGTATGAGTGACATTTGTCTCTCTCAGGTAGCTTATCTACACCTATACTTGTTATACCACCCTAGAACTTAGGCAAAGTCCCAATACAGGGACAAGGCATTTGATGAGTCTGTTCAGCAGAAGCTGTCTATTTGATTAAGTTGTCTGGCACTCCTCTCTTACCCTTTTCCAGAGTGTCTGTTGGGGCTTGGGAGTATCAAAGCTTCCTTGTGCTGATTTGCATTTGTCCACTAAGAGGTTAGTCAAAGTTGCAATAAGATCTCTATCTTTGCCTGGTGCCTGGCTCTTCCTTTATCCACTTTAGGTACACATCAGATCATACTTCCTTCAAGACCTGTATGACAAGTTTCTCATGAGGTGCTTCACTTCTAATATTAGGGAAGGAGTTATTTTCCTTCACATACTAGAGAAGATATAAAAACCTGAACATTCATTTATATGTGTGGTACTATGTAAAGCTTTAAATTCAGGAGTCAAAAGACCTAGTTCAGATCCTAGGTCTTCTACCTACTGCCTGTGTAACTTGACCTCAGTTTCCTTCCCTATAAATGAGGGCTTTCTGCTCAATGACTTCTAAGTTCCCTTGTAGCCTGAAATCTATAAGCCTCTGAATCTACTCAGCAAATATGTACCAAGTGTCTATTCTGGGTTTTACATGAGTCATATCCTCATAGCCCTATGATATCCCACCCTACCAACTACACTGGTACAGAACAGAGTAATTTTATTTTAGGCACATTTGATTTTTTTTTAATTTTTATTGTTGTGGTGGTTTTGAAACTAAGTTTCTGTCTCACCCACACTGAAAGTGGAGTAGGCTTTCTCTGTCAAATCCAGACTAGTTTGTCCTTCCTTAGTCACTGTGCTGATCCTCCGCTCCTAGAGAAACATTTTATCAATGCCAGATTTAGTACATACACTCACCAAACTTTAATGAAGGGATGAACGTTCCAACTCAAGCAATTCACCAGCTTCAACATCTTCAGCAGCTGGAACTACAGGCATATTTCACCATGCCCAATCCCATCTAGATTTTTGAAAGGAAGCAGGAATAGATTAAAAATAATAGTATAATAATAAATACCTTTTGGGAGGTAAGAGAGTGAAGAGTCTTCCTGGAAAGGGCAAGTGATATCCTTTCTGTATCTCACAGTGCTGGCAGTGCTCAAGGACACAGAGAGGGAGCATCTTTCCTTCCTCCTTCCCATAAGCATTCCTCCAAGGAACCATAGAAAAGAATAAAATCCTTGCTGCTTTCAGACTAAAAAGCTACTGAAAATGAAAATGAAAAAAGCTACTTTGGAAGAATTAAAATTATGTGATGAGGAAGACTAAGATACTCAGGGAGCTCCTTGATGAAGAAATTGCCATGTAAACTGGCAGAGTTGGCAAGGGACTGAAAAGGTAAGGGATAAAGGTGTCTATGTCACTATGTATTAATATATAAAATGTTATGCTTTCTCACCTACAGAACCTGTTGTAAAGTTAATGACTTACTATACTACCCATCCATTTGGTGGAATTATTTTACGCAGAAAATAAAGTTGACTGGTAAATTTCTTACTAATGATATCTTCTACTCTAATTGGCAGAAGGGTATTTTTAACTGCAAAACTTTATGGTTTGGTTTTGGTTCTTGGTGTGTGTGTGTGTGTGTGTGTGTGTGTGTGTGTGTGTGTGTGTGTGTGTGTGTGTGATTCCACTCCCAAACCCTCAGAACAATCACCATTGAGATGCAAGTGAAGCGATTGGTCAGTTGATAAATCCACAAACTCTAGCAGCATATACAAGGCATAAGTAGTATTTGAACTTTAAAATGCAAGAAAAGAAAACAACCTACTCTTTAAGATACGGAAAGATCACTTAATTGCCTTATTCCTTCCTCTAATCCATGTTAAAACACTATAAACAATTACAGAGCATAAAAATTGCAAAATGTAGACCAAAAGACTTTAACCTAACATGACTTTGCAAAATGTTCATATAAAGCCTAATTAAAGAGCACTAAATTAAATCATTGCTATTTATATTAATAATCTGTATTTCATTTTCTCTTCTCCATATCTATAGAAACATTTGAAGAACAGGTAAATCACATTTTTAATGTGTTATTTTTCAGTGCAGCCTGAATGAAATCCCCTGGGTTTATCATGTTGATTCTGTAAGCAACTCTTCTTTCAGGGAAAAGAGTACTTTCACTTACTTCAATAAAGTTACTTTTTGCTCTGGTTATCCAGACCTTCAATTCCTTCTCACTATTGAGAAGGAGTTTCTCACTATTAAGGGCTCAAGGTTGATCCTAGAAAAGACCCTTACCCAGCTGTGGTGAAGCTAAAATGTAGCTGGGAGCTAACATCAATGCACATCCTGTATGTATCTATAAGTATGTGCATGCCATTTATACATATATCTATGAAAAATATTTTGAACACTTGCATATTTAAGAGTTAAACATATACACTATTCAGACACAATTTTTATATAGATATAGGCATACATATAGATATAGATGATATAGATAAAGATACGGATCAATGCTCATGTTAAAAAATACCTTCACATTAAATCTACTCAGTAAATGTGTTGACATTTAAAAAAAAATAAACATTTTTTTCCAGATTTTAGCTTTTTTTCTCCCCATATTTGGAGACCATAGGCAGGTCTAAGCAGGTGATACAGACTAAAATACTGGACCAGACTTGGGGCATTAGTCACAGTAAAGTCTGTGATTTGGAGTTACTTTCTTAATACTAAGACAAAGAAGAAAATGCACATAAACATGCCAAAATATAATTTTGATGTAAATTTTGCTGACACTTCCAAGGTAGAACCATACTGCTAGTGTGATATTACTGCATTGTGTGTGTGTGTGTGTGTGTGTGTGTGTATTTTCCCCTCCCTCAAACAGGTAATTTTGGGAATTTCTGCAATAAAATTCCATTAAAACTGCATTCAAGTAGTCTAATACTAACAAAATTAAGCACTTAATTCATCATAGAGTTTTAAAAAAAAAACATGCCAAAATATGTGGCAGCATATTTTTTTTATCATTCTATTCATGTCTTGAGACTGTTTTCTAGAATCATAAGATTGTACTTACATCTGGAGATGGAAGAAACTTCTGAGGCCACCTAAGCCAACTGCCTCAATTTACAAGGAAACTGAAACCCAGGGGCTTAAGTGTCTCTGCCCAAGGACACAGAAATAGTAAGTATCAGAGGTGACAGATAATTACAAGTCCTTTTGATCTGTTCAACGTTTCATATAAATCTACACAAAATTATTACTTCCATCATTTTTTGTCATTCAAATCATCTCATCCTGTGTTTATCTTTTTATTTCTTACTTAGGAGGTGTTAATGAAAGGTACTTAGTGTATAATAATGTTCATGTTATGAATTCATATTGTGTTTGAGAAACAGTTACTGAACCTTTCAGCAGATTAGTTTTGCCTTCAAGTTTTCCTACTTCATTTATTGATAGCATTCATTATCATTTACAACAGTTGTTATATTTTCACATTTAAACTATTTCTGTATTTTCATGTGAGATTGTGGCTTAGGCTTGGCTTTTTGATGGAAAAAAATGCAAGATTTGAGAAATGCAAACATAGTTTCATTGATTAATGTTCATGAATATCCTTGAAGCAAGCTTGGCCAACTTTGTGAGGTAAACAGTTATTTTGCTTATTTGAAATTTAAGTAGAGAGTATTTCAGTAACCTTATTGGTGTTTTTTCATTGACATCCATTGATGTATGTGTATTCATACTCACTTCATATAGAAAATGAAGGGGTAAGTTTAGGTAATGAGTCAACAATTAAAGCCAAAGAAGAAAAACATTGTTCAAATAGAAGAAAACAGGGAAATACACTAAATGAAAAGTCAGAGGGTGTGATTTCTAAGGTGGATTATTAATGTTAGATGATTAAAGATTAAATATTAGATGATAAAATGAAACTTTGAGCAAAAAGGACAAAGTTGGTAAAGACTTATGGGCTTCAACTAACCCATCTGTAAAAAAAGAGTTTATTTGTACTTGATGAGTTCTAAGATTATTTTCAGGTCTAATTAATTCAATAAAGATTAAGTGTCTGTTTCTATAATCTGAATATTCTGAGTGTTCAGAATTTATGTTCTGACTATTGTGTATTTATTTGTTGTAGGAGATATTTTGCTTTTAATTATCTAGATAATTGACTCAACATTCTGCATCATTTTTTATGTGAATAGACACAGTCTAATTCATATTGGTTGTATTAGATTAAAAAGACCCACTTTGAGATCTTGCTAAAATCTTGGACACTTTGGTTTCATTAGAACTGACAATAGAAACAATAGAATGAGTAACTTTGATCAGATATAATTACAGGCAGCACAGAGCCTGTGTCCACATTCACAGAAAGTGGAGGACAGAGATCATTATCTGAGTAATTCAAGCTACAAAATCCTTCTGTCTTCATTATCTAGTTACCTGCCTAAATCCTGAAAGTCTCTGTGTTTGGAGAACCAGTCTGTGTCCATTTGTGATTCATACAATTCTAATAAAATGCAAGGTCCAATGAAATCGTTTCTCATACTCAAATACAGGGAATTCTCATTGGTATTTTTTTTATAGATTTTTCATTGATATTTATTTATAGATTTTTTTCATCCAAGTCTTATTCTATTTGCATTTTTTTTTAGGTTTAAAGAGTAGTTTAACTTGGGTAATGAAAGAAACTAAGGACATTCTCATTAACTCCCCCTATCTGATATTACTGATGGAGATACTGAAGCCCAAGTAAGTGATCACTTCTCAAAGTTCCTCAATTAGTTTGAGAACTAGAACTAGCCATTTGGCTAGTAACTTTACCTATTCTCCCACACTGATTTGTCAGTGCGGAAATTGGATGAAAATTTTAGCATCTTCTTTATTTTGGAAATCCCATATGTTTGTATGTACCCATCTTTGTCTCAGCAATCCATAGACATTATTATCGCACAAAACTAGGTTGTTTGGGGGGTTAAGGATCTTCCTTTTTTTCTTCTATTTTTCCTAATCTGAAATCTAAAAGGACAGCAGAGGGAGCCCGAGCATGACTTAAGATCTGAATACTGCAATGTATGATCATCAGAAATATTTGTGCGAGGTGCTGCCCTCTGCTGGATCCAATTATAAAAATGCAAAAGAATTCCACCTCCCCTCCCCCAAAGTGATTCCTAAACCTAACTTTAGGTGACTTCAGATTATCTTCACTAATCACAAAGCATTGAATTTTTGAAGAATAAACTAATTTCAATTCACTTCAGTTTGAAAAGGAATACTCCATACTTTGTTTTCTGAGTGACTGGTTTCCTAAACCAAGTAAATGCACCCTGCAACAATTAAAGAGTATCCCGTTCACAAAGGCATTTGGAAGGGTTGTATTGTCTTAGTTTTTCTACACTTTGACAAATAAAGTATATTCTTCAAAATTATGGCATGTTGGGTATGTTATTATGGAATTTATGTAAAGTTAAAACAATACAGGATACTTAAATAATTCTATTAACAACATAAGTTTCTGAGATAGCGAATATATCTATACAATTAGTTTTTTATTGTATTTTTATTGGACCATGTGGTAAATTTGGTTGTCTTTTTATTTTGATTTGGGTTTAAATAGTAGCTTATAAGGATATCAAATTCGAGGAGGTGGTGAGGCTGGAGAATGAGGCGTTACAGAATTAAAAAAAATAATAATCCAACCTATTTTAACAGGCTATTCATCCTGGAAAAATAAAAGGTGGATAAATTAAATATACTGGCTCAGATTATTATCCTTTTTTAAATCACTATATCTATGTAAAATTCACCACAATAAGGAGGCCAAAAGAGCTTAGAAACTACTTCAACCAGCAAACAACATATGAGAAGACATAGCAACAAGGGCCAATATTAGTTTAGGATACAAGCTCATTTGTAAGACATTACTGAGCCATAGGATGAAAGAGCATGTGCAGGAGTATCATATAACACAAAGTGGTAGAGGGAATGTCAGCTCCCTAAAAGTGGACTTTTTTTGCTGTAATCTTCCCAGCTCCTAGAACAATGTGTGGCACATAATAAGCACTTAATAAATTCTTGTTCTTTCCTTGTTTTCTTTATTGATGGATGGATGGGTGGATGGATGGATGGATGGATGGATGGATGGATGGGTGGATGAGTGGATGGATGGATGGATGGATGGATGGATGGATGGATGGATGGATGGATGGAAAATGAGGCTATGGAAGGATTGATTAAATTAAGACAAATGATCCTAGGACCATTTATTGATGAAATTGAACCATTCAGAAGTGGTTGACCTGGCACTATAAATAGAAATGAGCAATCTTGAAATGAGACACTTTCGTTCGAGTCTTTTTGCTGATCAATTTTCCTCTACTTCCCTTAATAAGCAACATGCTACATGAGAACTTAGGAATGGAATTTAAAGTAAGAAAGAAGAACTAAACCTAATCAGAAGATTTTTAGAGATGAAACAACTTGATAGCCATTTTGAAACCCATTTCCAAAATATTTCAGAGGGAAAGATTCTCAAGGAATTTTAAAAAAAGATAACAGATTATATTATCACTAAAAGGCTATTGAGCAACTTACTTAGCAACTACTAGACCAAATGCCCGGTCTCTCATCTCTGTAAAACTTTATTAGGATGGTTTGGTTATTATCTAGGAAATCTTTGACAGAAAAAAAGAGGAAACTAAGTAGGTTTTCACAAGCAGTTTTCCAAAGCAACTAACCTACACAATTGTACAACTGATTGAGATGTAGACAATACAAAATATCACTATTTGCTGTTTGTTTCTAAATATTAATGACAATGATAATAACAAACGTGACTTGTTAGAACAAAATGTTTTCTTTCAATAGGTTGCTTTCCAAACATGCTAAAATTCTGTAAGATCTATTTATAGACACAGTACCATCATAAGGATAGTTTTACTTATTGATCCTCTGATTATCAATATTAAATGTGCATATAACAGAAAGAAGAAACGCTCGCACCAGAGTTGTTCATTTCCATTATAGAGAAGATCTGGTACAACGTAGAAATGGAAAAGGGATTCCCTACAAATGGTAAACGTCTCCAGATGTTCCCATTTGTGAATAACATTATGATGGTTCCATCAAGCCACAGAATACTGCAGGGCCCCCACAATGAGATCCATAACCATTCAGAAGTGGTTGGCCTGGCATTATATATATATATATATATATATATATATATATATATATATATATATATATATAAAATGTGGATAAAAATTGGATAAATAATGCATATTGCCTGAATAGTGCCATGGGATGGGGCAGCCATTAAGTCAGTCAATTAATACATATACTATATAAACATATAATATTCTGTGTCCACTATAGAATAAGAGAGACCTGGATTGCATTTGGAAAAATGAACAATGCTTTACAATATTCCAAGCTGCTCCTTTTCCCTAAATATTCTCCATGGAGTTCTATATAGCTATAAATCATGGAACACTAAAATTTCAGAAGAATCATGACTCCAGGTTACTATAAGGGCAAAGGAAAGACATATGGCATGTAGAAGTATGTTGAAACATATTACCAATAATACGGTGTGTTTAATAAGTAGCTTAGAAGACATTAGGAGAGTACTTGTATGATCAGAAAAGGAGGTAGCCTGGTCATGTATTGAGATCAAGATATAATAAGATGGATAGTCCAATATTGCACTGGAGTTATAAAATACCTGGGTCACCTATGGGAAATTTAAGAGAATGCATAAGAAATACAAAGGAAAAGAAAGATGGGGACAGTAATCCGTCCCAGTGAAAGGAGTACTCACAACAATGAAATAATGGATCATTAATCCATTAATTAATTAATAATTCATTCATTCATGCCATAAACAGTTCTTAAATATTTATTATCTCTCAGACCTATGTAAACAGTAATAATATTCTTTGAGGATTTTTGTGAATGACTTCAAATGAATGAACATCCTTGAAAATTCTAGTATAGAGTTCTTATGGAATATATGCCTTTTTAAATTTTAAAGTGTTAAGATTTAAGCAACTGACTAGTTATATGGTAAGTAATCAAATTGTTACTGCTACTACCAATTAAACTAATTTTTTTGGTGGTGATTGTCTATGGGTCGTACTGTTAAAGGCAGGCCTTTCTATTTAGCTAGTTCATATAAAATATCTGTCAACTTGCTGCATGTATTATTTTTAAGCAAAAAGGCACAACTACAAGTAAGATGAGAAAACAGAGTTTGTGACAAATACATGACACGCTATTGCAGTAAAGGAATGATCTTATTGATGTGGAGACTTTTTATTACTGGGACAGATTGAAACTCATTCAAGCCTTCTCACACTTTAGGAATTTTGTCCATGATAAGGTAGTAATAACACAATTACTGCACTTTAAGGTTTGCAAAGTGCTTTAGAAGCATTATTTCATTTGATGCTGACAATTTGTCTCAATTTTATCCTGCATATATTGTTTGCATTTAGTTGTTTTCATGTTATTCCAACTAATACAATGTGAATTTATTGAAAGCAGAGGCTGCTTTGTTTTTGGTTTTTGGTTTTTTGTTTTGTTTCAATGTTTGTCTTTCCTTGTATCTTCATTGCTTAATGCAGTGCCTGGCACATAGGCATCTTGGAAATGCTATGTGACTTGTTGATTTGACAAAACTCAGTGATGTAGTAATTGTTATTATCTCTATTTTACAGAAGAAGAAACTTCTCTCATGGTGAATTCAGTGTATAGTCTCTGTCTCTCTGCCTGTCTGTCTGTCTCTCTCTCTCTCTATATATATATATATATATATATATGTTACATTTACATATATAATACATACATGTAAAGAGAGATAGACAGATAGATAGATATTTAGATAGACAGACAGATGGATAGATAGATAGATAGATGGATAGATAGATGGATAGATGGATGATAGATAGATAGTAAATGTCTCAGATAGAAATCAAACCTGGTTCTTCTTGAATTCAAATTCAAGAGTCTATCTACTACACCATCTATACCTACTCCCTATTATATCCATGGTTTTTCATTGTTCAAAATATCATATATTTTGACCTATAAGTGACCTTAATAGTCATCCTGTCTTAATCCTTCATGTTAAAGATAAAGAACCTGAGGCTCAGAGACATTAAGACTGGCCTAAGATCACAGAGCCATCAAGCAGTACTTCCATAAAGGATTTTTTCCATATATTTTATGGGGTGCTTAGGAAGGTCTAGTATCTCTGGTGTGAGAGTTTGCCAATTCCTTTTCAGGGCTTCTCATCAACTTTTGATGTCTAGTCAAACTCTCAACTATGACTCCAAGAAGCTGTAGCATGTGCACTGGCCAGACTCCAGTAAAACCATGTTGGCAAATGGACTAAACCTGGTTGAGGGTGACCAAGAGGCCTCAATCCCATTAATGAATTACAAGGATGTCTTACCTCAGGCATCTGAAGGGTTCCTCTGATAGAATGGCAGAGAGAACAATTTATTCCAATGATCATGAAGGCCACTGAAGCAGATGCTTAGTTAGAAATTAGAGATGCCAAGGTCCTCCTCGGCATTCCAGGCTATCACTCAATGTCCTGACTTTTGTCTTGCCACTTTTGTTTGATGACTCTGGAAAAGATAGTGAGGCTAACAACTTTTCTTTTTCACTTAAATCCAATTCACACACAAGTCAAGAGATCACTCATCATCCACTATTTTACTGGTCAGCCACAGCTGAACACACTTTACCCTGACATCAACATCATGATGTCATTGGACCTCTTTGAAAACAAAGGACAAATAACAACACACTGCATGTTGAAGCGGATAGTCACATGGCATTCTTGCATGCCCAGGTCACAATTGGGTTACTATGTTCTGTTTTGGAAGTTGACTAGGGGAATAAAAAAATGAACAGGATGGTGAGGAACGTGCAGACCAAGATATACAAGAATCTTCTTAAGGAGATGGAGATATTTAGCCTGAGGAAGGAAAGATTTAAAGGAGACATATAAGTTGGCTTAAATTATTGGAAAGACTAACAAATGGAAAAGTAAGTCAGCTTGATCTGCTTGGTATGTGAGCAATGAATGAAAATAACATACAAAGGCAGATTCGGACCTGATGTAGGTGAAATTCATCACAATAAAAGCTTCCCAAAATGTGTTGCCACTTAAATTAGTGGAAGTTATCTTCACTCTAGGTCTTCCATTATTCAACAAGAGTTCAGTAAGTGCCAACTATGTGCTAGGTTCCTTGCTAAGGACTTGAGACACAGAAGAAGCAAAAGACATCTCTTGCTTTCAAGGAGTTTACATTTGAATGAGGCAAGCAATAAACCAACAAATGTATACAAAAAACACATATAAGAGAACCTGGAGATAATCAAGAGAGAAAAGAGATTTAAGGGGGATTGGAGAAAGATGCTTGTGGATGATGGGATTTCTGCTAGGACTTGAAGGAAGACAAGAAAGTCAGGAGGAAAAATGTGAAAGTTAGAGCTAAGGAGGATGGCAAATGAAAATACATGGAGTAATGAGAGGTCAACAGGTGAGCAAATTGTGCTTTACGGATCTGAAGGAATATTATTATTCTACAAGGAATGGCAAGTAGGAATAATGCAAAGCAACACAAGAGGAGACTCAAATGAAGTGATTTACAGCATAGCTAACAGAGTGAAAATAGCAGTGCAAGAAGAGGAAAATGCAAACAAGGACAACATTAAAAGGTAACCAATTGCAGATCAAGTATAAAGCCACAATACTGATACTGTCAAAGTCAAATTACAGATTTCCCCTGCTTTTTACCAATGAGAAGATTACAAAAGAAAACATTGGTCATGTATGATCTGTCTTCTGGGTATGGGCTTGAGTGAGGGTGGGGATTGAATAGGGGGTTTGTGAAGGGTCCAGTCAAAGCAAAAAGTGTTAATAAAATTTTTAAATGGTATGGAAATATATAATGATAATAAAAAATTCTAACCTTTATGTAATGTTTGAAGCAATCTAGGTGGCACAGTGGATAGAATACCAGGTATGGAATCAGGAAGACTTATCTTCTTGAGTTCAAATCTGGCCTTAGACACTTGCTAGCTGAGTGACCCTGGGTAAGTTACTTACCCATGTTTGCCTCACTTTCCTTACCTGTAAAATGAGCTGGAGAAGGAAATGGCAAACCACTTCAGTATCTTTGCCAAGAAAAGCCCAAAATGGGGTCATGAAGTCATACAAACATGACTGAAATGTCTGAACAATGACATTAGGTTTAAAAAAAAACACTTTGCCTATATCATCTCATTCGGTTCTCTCAACATCCTTGTAATGTGGGAGTTATTGTTTTTCCTTTTGCAGGAGAAGAAACTGAAACTCAGAGATATTGAGGTTTGCCTGGAGTCATACAACTAGTAAGAGTCTGAGCCTGAATTGGAACCCAGCTTTTCTTCACTCCAAATCTTGTGCTCATTCTACTACACTATACAACCCCCCTATCTAGCCCCCACTCCTGGAAACGAATTATATTTCTGGGCTCAAGGATGGAAAAAGTTTTGTGCCTCAATCCACAATAAAGACAGACCTCTAATCTCTTATAAATTACATACACATTATCACAAACTATGAATTAGTTATATTCACTCTCTGGAACATAAAGCAAAATGTTTCTTTGATAAGAGAATTCCCTGTGGTTTAGTGGTACCTATCAGAAGGTTTTCTTGAAAGTCCTTTGCTGCAGGCTATTTCAGCTTCAAAGACTTTAGTAGAACTTTAAAGGACAGCAAAGTCTGTCAAGTGATGAATTGTAGCATTTAGGGTTGTGCCTACTAGAGTTAGGGTTCAAAGATATCATCCATTACAATCCTTTTTGTCAGTCATTATAAGTTTCTGAAAAATTGTCCTTAGAGAAAGTGAATTTTTCAAGCTTCTCTCTCTCTCTCTCTCTCTCTCTCTCTCTCTCTCTCTCTCTCTCTCTCTCTCTCTCTCTCTCTTCTCTCTCTCTCTCTCTCTCTCTTTCTCTCTCTCTCTCTCTCCTCTCTCTCTCTCTCTCTCTCTCTCTCTCTCTCTCTCTCTCTCTTTCTCTTCATCTCTCCCTGTCCTCTGCCTATATCCGTCTCTGTATCCTTCTTTTCTCTCACTCTTTGTTGATTTTTCTCTCCATTCTGTTTTCCTTTCCTTTTTCTCATGCCTCTCTCTCCTTGTCTCTCTCCATCTCTCTGACTCTACACATAATCTCTCAGTCTGTCTCTATATCTGTCCACCTCTTCTCCATCTGTCTCTCTTTTTCTTTCTTACTCCATCTCTATCTCCCTCTTTGTCTTTCTCTCCTGCCTCTCTTTCTTTCTCTCCTGCCTCTCTTTCTCTACAGCAACATTTTGGGGAAATCTGTGGAAAGTTAACTCATCACCCTATGAGTTATGTGAATGTTCTCTCAACAGAAAAATAGTTAGCTGAAAATACATATTTCATGTCAGCAACCTTATGTAAGGAAGGAAATCCAAATGAGTAGGGAGAAAAATAAGGAAGCACAAAGTAGATTGCTTAGAGGATGATAATGAAAGCTATTTTTCAACACTTAGCAAAACCTTATAGCTCTTTCTAAGTAGCAAAATGTAGAGAGAGAAAAAGGATTGATAGTATTTAGCTCTTTCCCATTTCTGTGACCCAGAATTGGGAATGCTATCTTCACAGGTCACATGTACAATGATCAAGAAAAGCCACATCGCGAAAATTGAAAGTTATCCTTCTCCAAGGCATGCAGTCATGGTGGTGGCATGTTAATGCCTCTCAATTGTGTCTACATTGCAGTGTTGTAACCTAATATATACCAACCAACAAATATGGTGCTGTGGAGAGTAAAATAGGTTTGGGATTAAAAGGACT
The DNA here is from genome assembly GCA_023548195.1 of Bettongia penicillata ogilbyi. NCBI lineage: Eukaryota > Metazoa > Chordata > Mammalia > Diprotodontia > Potoroidae > Bettongia > Bettongia penicillata. The sequence goes on along the minus strand of JAJHZJ010000237.1, from coordinate 7,120,794 downwards.
AGGTTTGAATTTCTGGTTCTTCCCCTTATTGCCTGTGTGCACTAAGTCTTCAGTTTCCTCACTTGGAAATTAGGAGGTGATACTAGAATTTTACATCTAAAACTCCTTCTATTTCTATATCTATGTTCCCGTGATATTAAATATAATGTGGAGGCTTCCTTTTGATCAATGATTATTTTGGCAATAAAAGCTCAAAATTAATGGGTGAAAAGAAGCTTAATCATTATTTTGGCATTTACAATGAATGTATGCAAAATAGATCTTTTATAGAAATGCCAATTACTATCCATGTGACTTTAACTCAATTTGCTTACATGGATCTCAGTTTCTTCATTTGTGAAATTCTAAGTTTGGACTATATGACCTCTAAGATCTGTTCCAGTGTTAAATCTATGAAGTTGTATGATTTTATGTATAATCTGAACATCTCTTTTTGCCCATTAGATTTTTGTAAAGGAAGACAATCAGTAGGGATAGCTGAATGGAGGAAAAGAATGAATGAAAGAAAGGAAGGAAGAGTGGAAAGAAGAAAGGGAAGGGAGAGAAAGAGGGAGGAAGAGAAAGAAGGAAGGAAGGAAGGAAGAAGAAAAAGGAAGGGAGATATGGAGGACAGAGGAAGGGAAGAAGGGAAAATGGAGAAGAGAAGGAAATAAAGAAGCAAAAAAGGAGGGTGAGTAAAAGTAGGGGAGATAGGAAGGGAAGAAAGGACAGAGGAAAGAAGAAAGAACAAAGAGAGAGAAGAAAGAAGAAAAGAAAGGAGGGATACATGAAGGAAGATGGAAGGAAAGATAATACTGAAGGAGGAAAGATGGAAGGAATGGAGGGAGGGAAGAAAAAAATAAAATAAAGGAGGAAAAGAACAAGGAAAGGAAGGTTAGTGGAAAAGAAAAAAGGAAGGGAAGAAAGAAGAAAAGAAAACTGGTCAGAAGAAAGGAAGGAATCAAGCAAGGAAGGAAAGAAGGAATATCGTATTTTTTTTCATGATTTATAATGAATGGAATTCCTATAGGGGTATTTCCTTAATAACAATGCTTTTTCACGATCTTTATGGCATTAGTAGAGTCACTAAACTACTCTGAACCTCAATCTACTCTATTGTAAGGTGATTACGTAGAGTAGATGATCTCACAGTGCTGTTCCAGAACTAATCAATGATAATCCTATAGATAGATTTATGAATCCCATTTATTATGTGTTGAGAGGGCAATTAAAGTATTTTCTTCATATTTTAGCTGTCTTTTTAATTAACAAAATGCTATTGGGTAAGGACAAGATCTGTAATTTCATTGCTATTGGTATTTTTCAAATAAAAAATAAACACTTTTTCACCAATACCTGTAAGTTTTTCTATAATTTAGTGTCTTAAAGAACTTCCTGAGTCACATCACTGGTCACATTGCTGATCACATCATTGATACATGTCAAGGAGGGAGGGATGAAGGTGGATTGGGGGAAGTGGAATACCTTGAAATATTACTGAATCAAAAAAAAAATTCTCAAAGTTTCAAACTGATAAATATGGGGAAAACACTCAAATAAAATAGTTATAAATCAGTCTCCAAGTTCAGCCCTGGTTTACTCCTAACGCTAATCACTTTGATTCTTACTCACAATCAGCTGAGCAGAGCTAGAAGAAATCAAGCAACAGGGTAAGTTTTGTCTCCTATACACTGTCATTATGCTATCTAGCCTTAATTGGATCCTCACTGAAGCAAGGCAATCTTTTTCCTCCTTGTCAACAATTCTCCCTCATACCATCCACATTGGCTGTGTCAAAACTCCACTTCCTTCCTAAAGCATCTCACATGCTCCAGTTCCTTCACCTTCTCAGCAAAGACCTTGCTTCAAACTTTACTGATAAATGTGTGTGTAAAAGAGAGAGAGAGAAAAAGAGAGAGAGAGAGAGAGAGAGAGAGAGAGAGAGAAGCTATATCCTGTGAGCTCTCTCACAGAGACAAGGAAGAATTAGAGAAATAAGGAATAGGGATATCATATAAATTCAGAAGATGGAGTGTCTGATAAAAAATAGTGGTCAATGAATATGTGTTTGACCCTTTATTGTTTATTATTTTTATCAATAACACACACATATATATACATATATATGTATATATATATATATATATATATATATATATATATATATATATATATATATATATATATATATATATATATATATATACCTTTCTCATAACATTTCCAGGCTTCACAAAACTGTCAGAAATAGCTAACACATGGGATAACAGAGTCAAGATATAGAAAGGTCTTGGTAGTATTGGACTAAATGTAATAAAATGTGATTCAATAGAGATAAATATGAAATCTTATGCTTAGGTTTAAAACAACCTTCACAAATACATTATTGTGTGAACTTAGTGGATACCAATTTGCAAGGAAGAGATCAGTGGGGATAGAGGGAGGAAGATACAGGTGAACTGCAAACATGACTCAAGAGTATATCTTGGAAGCCGAACCAGCTCATATGTTTTGAGGCTCCATTAAAAGAGTCCAGCAACAAAGACTCTCTCTGTAGTCTGTCCTAGCCATACCATGTCCAGAGTTCCATGTGAAGTTCTGGCTATACCATAGTTTAAGAAAAGTTTAATAAACTAGAAGGTTTTTAAGGGAGGGTAGCCAGAATGGGAAAGACCTCTAAGCCCCTAACATATAAAGAACTAGGTATGGTTAGCCTTTAAGAGAGAAGGCTTATGAGATCAGGGGAAAAGAATCACAATTGTTGTCTTCAAGTATAAAGACTGTCATAGTGAAACATGGCTAGACTTGTCCTCTGATCCCAGGGGGCACAGCTAAATGGAAGCTGCAAAGGAACAAATTTAGGGTGGAAGTTAGCAAAAAATTTGCAACAATTTGATCTCTCCAAAAGTGGGATATAATGTCTCTGGAGGAATGGGTTTTCCTCCATTGGAGGTTTTCAGGTACAGAGTAGATGAAAACATACTTCTTAGACATGGTGTAAATTCTTTCCAAAACATGGATCAGATTATGTGTCCACAGGGGTCCCCTTCAATTCTAGAATTTCAATTATTCTTTGATATTTCAGTCAGGGACAAACAAAATGGTACCTATACTGCCATCTCACATCTTTGAAGCTGGGAGAAAGTGGACTTACCTTTTGCTCTTTGCAACATACTTATGGAGCCTTCCCACATTAGGGAAAGGGTAACACGGAATTGTATTGGATGCAAGGACTATAAGTTTGGTTCTAGCTCTAAATCCTGGAATATTGTAATGATAATCAACTGTGAAAGACTTAACTATCTTGTTCAATACAATGATCCACAACAGTTCCAAAGGAGTCATGATGAAAAGACTATCCATCTGTAGAGAAAGAACTGGTGAACTCTTAGTACAGATTTAAGCATATTTTTATCACCCCTTCTTCCTTTTTTCACAACATTCTTTTATGGAAATATGTTTTGTGTGACTTCATATGTATAATGAACATCATATTATTTACTTTCTCAGCAGCTGGAAGAGGGGAAGAAGGGAGAGAAAAAAATTACAACTTAAAATTTTAAAATGAATGTAAAGCAGTTATGATCCTATAATGAATTAACATCTCTATACTTCACTGGAGAAGGAAATGGTAAACCAATTCAATATCTTTGCCAAGAAACCCCATGGACAAGGTTCCATGAGGTGATAAAGAGTCTGACATGACTGAAATGGGCTTCAGCTCATAGTAGGTGCTTAATAAATGTTTGTTTCCTTCCCTTTGCCTTCCCTTTCAGCTTCCTCTCCAGTGAAATAAGGATATTAAAACTTGCCCTCTTAGAGAGCTATTGCAAGGATAAGGATCAGTCAACCACCAAATAGCAAGAATGTATGAAGAGCCTACTCTGCTCCAGGATTGTAAGGAGTCACTGGGGATAGTGAGGACACTAACAGATTAAGTGACTCGTTCCTGGTCAAATAGTAAGTGTCAGAGACAAGACTTTTACCAATGTCTTCTTTCTGCTTGTCTAATATTTATGTAATGCTTTATAAAGTGCTTTTCTCAGCAACAATCCTGTTGGATAAGTAGCAAAAGTCTTTTAATCCCTACTTTAAAGATTAGGAACAGAGAAGCTACTTGTTTGTGGTTGTACAGATAGTGTGGGAGTCAGGACTTAAAATTAAGTGTTCTAACTTTAAATATAGTGCTATTTCCATCATGTTTATAAGATAATATGTCAATATGTGAAATTAAATTTGACTTTACATTCATTGGATTGTTTGCATACTGTATGATATTTATACATATTTTATATATTTAAATATATTTTATATGTTGTATGATATATGATATTTAAGAATATTGACAGCAGAAGCCAAGAAATGAGCCATAGACCAAAGAAATCAAGTAAACATAAGCAGAAAATCATAAAATAATATAATTTAGAACTAAAAGTGACTTTAGAATACAAGTTCTTAACCTGATGTACACTGAACTCCTTCCAAAGAAGGCCATGGCTAGATTTCAGGAGGACAGTGAACTTGGATGGAAAATCAAATTACATTTTTATTTTAATTATCCTCAATCTGAAAAATACAATTTCTTTCGATTATGAATATAAGTAACAAACACCTGAGAAGAGCTCCATAGACTTCACCAGATCAACAGAGGAATGTAAAAAAGAAAGTTAACAATCCCTGATTTAGAAAAAGAGGAAACTGAGATTCAGTGAGATGAAAAAATGTGCTTAAGGTCCCAGAGATAATAAATTATGGAAACAATGTGACCTTCTTGAATGTAGAAACTCTCTTGCATTTCTTTGAATGCCCAGTACTTAGCACAATGCCTGGCACATCATAAGAGCTTAGTAAATGCTTGGTGACTTCTTAGTAATTTTTAGGAAATATAACAAGCCATAAAAATAGGACCAGAACATTATATTAAAATAGACACAAGCAGAAATAGACAGAAAGGGTATCACAGATGAAGAAAACAAAATTTAAAGGCTTGAGAGCCACAGAGTCATCAAAGCCTTGGGAGAAATAGACAAGTTTCCCAAAGTACTGATGAAGAATTAAAGGTCCAAGAGAAAGAACACTGAATTTTATTTTGTCTTACATTGTTGGCCAACTTCTAGCTATAAAATCTTCATGACTAATGGTGATGCAAGAGAAAAAAGCAGTTTAATTTTCAGATTCCAGATGGAGGTTATAGTGATGCCAGAGAAAAAAAATCATCTTTTGACTTATAGACTGAGGAGATACAGTACGGAAGTTCTTTGAGATATATCTGGCATGTTTTAATGTAATTTTATCTTTCAAATATTTGACTGTATTTTTGAAATCTCTAGGGAAGTAGGAGGATTGAGGCTTTCCCTGATGAAAAACACTGCTTAATATTAATCAGGATAAAATAATTAACCAGATTTATTTAAGGGGGCTATCTTCCAGTCTTCATGGTTATTCATGACTGATGAAGATGAATTTAAACCTGAGATCATGCTTTCATATGAGGGTTAAATATTGTATAAATGAATATCCTATGATGACTGAAATATCCCTGTGCACTTTTTTTCTGAAAGTTGGTGAAAAGTTTTTGAATATTTTTCATCTTTCCTTTTACTGTCTCCACCTTTAATACACACACATACACACACGCACACACATTTAAATACGCATTTAAATATCACTTATTGTGTTGACTTTTTTTTCCACTGATTGAGCTAAAATTTCTCTCCATAATTTTCTTTCTAAGAAAGTTCATTAAAAATGTTTTTGCTTTTTTTCCTTGTGTCCTTCTCTAGTGCTTGGATGACCTTTTCCTTTTAGTTCCAGAAGACTAATATAGGTATATACTTCTTTTTTATAACTGAAAGTTTATACATGGTTATCCACAAGGTTTTTTTTCTTCCTAGTAATATATCAATCAAAGCCCTCCTATACTTTATTATCACAAAAACTACAAAGCACTCCAAGTTCCCTTTATTTTGGAGAATATGTGTCCCAACAAGATTGGCTATAGAACAAATTTCTGTCCAGGGAATACTCTCTTCACAATAAATAAAATTCGAATGTTTTTCCAGGGAGAAATCTTCAGAATACTGACTTGAAAACCATTAATGAGGGAGAGGTGAAGATGATGACAGTTTCCAGAATTTAGAATATGGCAGTAGACCAGTGGTGTCTTAACTTATAATGATATTTTATAGCTTTTTCTATCCCTCAGGTTTCCTTCACATGTCATGCACTTGATGAAGGCATTCATTTAGCAAATATTTACTGAGTGTCAACTACATGCCAGTAACCTTGATAAGCAGTGCTGGAAATACAGAGAGACACTAAACAAGATACAGACCTTGGCCTCAAGGTGCTTACAATTAAGGCAAAACTGTGGTACTCGTAAAATAATTACTAAAACAGCCTATGGAATTCTTTGTAAATATAACATTCCAGAGCATGTGGGTTAATTATCTGTAAATAAAAAGAGATAGAAATGCTATGATTTCTTAGAAAGTGTTGGTTATATAGAGCTTATCTGTTAATGAGGTCATGGGATAGCTAAGGGACTATAGTACCCTCTTTTAAAATGCCCTTTAGAGTAGTTGGTCTTTGGTAAGGTTTCTTCTCCTGCCCTTGCAACTCATATGAGTTTTCATTTTTACTTTTTTTCTGCACCTGATTTTAAATATATCAATTCATACTTTTATAGCTCCTTGGTTACAGACACTTTGTTATGTTCCTAAAAGGTGTACAACAATGACGTGAACATAGTAGGGGCTCATAAGTATTTATCAGATTGAGCTGTATTCACTTACAGATCAATATCATAAGGTCATCAATACTTTAACATAATTAAGTTCTTCTGCTCTACCAGCTACAAGGGAGAAGGAAGAAGAGAAAGGAATGAACATTTATGTAGCACCTACTGTGTGCATCTCATTAAGGCAGGACTCTATTCAAATTAAAATTGACATGCTTGTTTCTGGTTTTTTTCCCCACAATTTTATAAGAAACTTCTAACCTCAAGGACAGTGTAGCTACCAGACTTAGCCCCTGGAAATCAAAACAGCCGGATTGGACCAAGTGTTATTTAGAGGAGATACCTGATGGCGGCAACACAATCAGTTCACAAGGTGTCTTGTGAAAGGCTGGGGTAGAGGGCTACTAAAGGTCTTTCAAATGCTGAAAAGAGGTGTCCAAGGCAACAACTACTCCTACACACAGATAGACAGACAGACAGACGGATAGATAGATAGATAGATAGATAGATAGATAGATAGATAGATAGATGATAGATAGATAGATAGATAAATGATGGTCTTAATCTAGTAATCTAATGCATTGCTATATGCTAAAATTATGTGTATTTTATATGGGAGGAAATTTCTTTTTTTGATCCCTATATCATAGAATTAGCATTAAACAATCTAGAGACCAACCTTCTTTATTTGAGCCTGAACAACTTCGTACCTGATGGAAACATTGGACACAAGGGTTTTTGTTTGGTTGGTAGTATTGTTTTTTCTTGGTTTTTTGGGTTTTTGTCTTTAATTTTTGAATTGTTTTACTTTGGCCTGTGATTCTCCTTTTATCTCTGTTCAGTGATCTGAAGAGGAATCCTCTCCTATTTTCATGAACTTTTATTTATTGTTCACTTACTACTGCCACTTCCTATAATCTATTTGCCAAAGACTTTTTTCACCTTTGCTTATCTGTATTCTGATTGGTTTGGGTTTCAGCATGATCTAGTAGACAGAGTGCTGCCTTTGAAAGGAGAAAATTATTGGATGAAATCCTACCAGTGGGATTTCTGATGTATGTAACCATGGGCTTAAGAAAAGAGAAAAAGCATTTATTAAGCATGTACTATATACCACGCACAATACTAAGTGTTTTACAAATATCCCATTCCATCCTCACAACTGTGGGAAGTAGATGCTATCATGACCCCATTATACAGTTAAGGGAACTGAGGCAGGTGGATATTAAGTGATTCACCTAGAGTCCTAAGTCTCTGAGACTAGAGTGAAACTCAGGTCTTCCTGATTCCCAAGAACAACACTTTAGATACTACATGTAAGACCTCATATTATTATAAACATCATTTTATTGTAATTAATGATAATACTGATATAATTCTCATTTGTTCCTATGTAATTTTGATAGAAATGGTGACATCCTGGGACAAGTCTCTATTATGCTACAATAAATTTCTATTTCTTTTTCTGCAAATCGTAGTTATTGTTACTGTCTTTAAATAACTTGCCTTACATGTATTTTAAAACATTTGCCTTTCATGTTTCCATAATCTACTATATATATATATATATATATATATATATATATATAATTATTTATTATTATTTTTGGCAATACAGAAGGACAGTGAGATCCAGTGGCATGAACACTGAATTAGTAGAGCCTTGAAAAGTATGTTCATAATAATTATGTTCTCTGATTCTCAGTTTACATTCCCATAGCCCAAGGACAATTTCCCAACTCTTCCCAACAAATTCAATAGGGACTTCAATTTAAATACCACTTATTAAGGGCCTACTATGTACAGAACACCGTTCAAGGCCAGGCTCAGGAAAGATGCAATGCCATTTGAAGCCAGGTCTAAGGAGAGCTATAGTATTTAGATGTGATTCAATCCTTGTAACACATAGCCAACTGATAAGAGAAGACAAAATTACATGTAATTGCAAACACAGAAAGCAAGCTAAGATCATTAGAGAAATACATATAGAAATTCTATGTGAAGTCCTGAGAGAAAGGTTATTATCAAGATGATGAGAAATCATTTTGAAAAATTCATAGCAATATAAATAATGCTAGATGTTATTCTTGTTCAGGAGTTGTGCCTAAGGGACTTGTGTCAATAATGGGAGAAACAAAATTTTCAGCTTTCCCAAGATTTTAATTTCTATCACTGTAAGGTTGGCCAAGGAAGGCTATGGTAAAGACTGAATTCTTCTGGAAAATATCATGGAATTTTTTAAATGCCTAGGCAGAGTAAACAGAGCTTTGGGACTTATACGAAAAAAAGCCACAGATAGTAAGCTGTAGAGAACACAATTTATCTAACTTATAAAGATGAAAGGATGAGTAGACCCTGATGGGTAATAAAACTTACTCCTCATCTGGCCTCAGGAGGCTGTCCTAGAGAATGTGGGAGCTGAAAACAGATCTGTAATCTCAAGGAAAACACTAAATATTGTCTAGGCAAAATGTTCTGAATGTCTTTCAAAATATTCCACTCAACTTCTCTACTTCTAATGCACAATTAGGGCATATTCCCCACTCTCCACGTCTCATTGAAAAGCAAGTTTAGTTAATGTAGAGGATTTTAATGTCTCAGTTCTATAATAGTAAATCCTCAACTAATTAACTTGGCTTGGTAATTACAATTTATTAAGGTCAGGAAGGATGATTAGCAAGAGACAGAATGGTTCTTTTATTAGAAATATTTGAGCTTAATTAATTAAGCTTAACACCCCAGAGTCCTGAGCTCATTGAAAAAAAAAAAGAATTCCTCTCCTCATCTGCTCAGGTTCCACCCCCAATGGAGGTTGGTTGATACAAGAATGAGTAGAATGTGAGATACTTGGATTTTTAGACTATTTGCTAATGAGATTCATATTGTGAAATAAGGTGAAATCATGAAAATTTAAATAAACAAGATTAATAGCGGTTACAAAAATAAGAGAGATTACATGAAGAAAGTCAAGGAAGAGAAAAAAGAAAGCAATAGAATGATCAAAAGATAATGGAGGAGACAGAGAGTAGAAAAATGTGGATTTGGAGTCAAGGGACCTGGTTCGAATTCTGATTTGGCTGCTTACTACATGTGTAACCCCAAACAAGTCACTTAACCTCATTTAGCCTTAGTTTCCCCACATGTGAATCAGAAGATTGGACGATATGCCCTCTGAGTTTCCTTCTACCTGTAAATCTATGATTCTAGATATAGTGAGGCAATGATAATGAGATAAAAAGATGGACAGATACACAGATATGTTTTCCATCATGTCAGCTTTTATACTACTTGAATTATGCATTAAGATCAAAAGATTGTGAAGCAGAATGAGCAGTTTATGCCTTTTCTAACATATGTTTGAATCCTTTTCAAAAATCTATCCCCAGGCTACAGGTACTCAACAGTCTAGTGGAATGAGAATAGACAAGGAAGTGATGGCACTTTCAGCCAGTTTCAAGCTTGAGACAATAAATTTGAAATTGAAAGATGCAGTTAGAAAACCTGATGAACTTCTCCTATCATATAGCTCCCTAAGAGGTGTATATTTTATTTATACTTATATGAATAATTAAATTAAATAATATTGTTGAGTACTTTGCATACCTAAAAGCTCCATACAAATGGTAATTAGTGCGGTTGTTGTTAAAGAGAGTGATAGGGACTGGAACTATGATTTCACTGCTATGAACTATTTCAATATTGTGAACATTATTGTGGTACTGGGAACCATCAGATAAAAAATCATACTTGAGATGGAGTCAAGATGGTGGAGTAAAGGCAGGGATATTCACCTGAGCTCTGCCTCAAACTCCTCCAAATAATGAGTCTAAACAAGTTGTAGAGCAGCAGAACCCACAAAAAGATGCAGTGAAAAAATTTTACAGTCAAAGACAACTTAAAAAGTTGGCAGGAAAGGTCTGCTGCGCCAGAATGAGAGAGGAGTGCAGCCCAGCATAGGCTATGCCAGCACAGGCCAGGTCTCAGCAAACCAGGAGCAGGCTTTGGGGTGACTGAATCAGTGGCAACAGTGGCAGTTCCACACATCTCAGCCCGTAGATGGTAAGATGATCAAAGGGTCAGAAGTTGATTTCCAGGGGTTCTTTTGTTGGCGCTAGGGGCAGGACTCTGTTGCATTGCCTATACATGGATCAGGGTTTCAGTCTTGGGCCTTAGTCCCAATGTGAGGAGGAGCACTAGCAGAGCAGATGTTGTGGCCATAGGGGAGCAGGGACCCTGGTCACAGTTCCAGGATTGAAAAGAATACTTGTGGCCATTTACAAGTGTACAGCGAACCATATAGGGGACAAGCAAACACCTCCTTCTTGATCATACCACCTTGGAAGAGCCAACGGGATACATTTCTGACATAAAAGAGACCTTAAAGAGAAGTTACAGAGGAGGGGAAAATGGGGGAAGCAAGGAGACAAACACATGAATATTACTCTAGAGAACTGGTTCAATGGGGGAATAATATACACATTCATTTGCATGTACAAATCTATCTTACTATACAGGAAAATAGAAAGGAAAGGGAAAAAGAGAAGGGGGAAAGAGATGATAGAAGAGAGGGAAATTTGGGAGAGGTAAAAAGTCAAAAGCAAAATACTTTTGAGAATGAACAGAATAAAAGGGGGAAGAGAGTAAGATAAACAGAGGAAAACAGAATGGAAGGAAATACGTAGTTGGTAATCCTTATCGTGAAACAAAAATTTACACTGAGTTTCCCTGTTAAAGAGTTCACTTCTCAAACATAGAAAACTGGGTCAAATTTATAGAAATAAGAGCCATTCTTCAATTGGTAAATGATCAATGGATATGAATAGGCAGTTTTCAAATAATCAAGTTATCTATAGTCCTATAAAAATGTACCAAATCACTATGGATGAGAAAAATGCAAATTAAAAAAATACTCAGAGCTACTACCTCACACTTGTCAGATTGGCTAGTATGACAGAAAAGGGAAATGACAAATGTTGGGGGAATGTAGGGAAATTAAAACACTACTGTTCTATTAGTAAAGTTGTATACTGATTCAAACATTCTAGAGAGTCATTTGTAGCTTTGCCCAAAGTACTACAAAACCATGCCTACCCTTTCACCAAGCAATAGCATTTTTAGGTCTATATCCAGAGATTTTTTTAAAAAAGAAAAAGATCTATGTGGACAAAAATATTTATAGTAACTCTTTTAGTGGTGGCAAAAAATTGGAAACTGAGAAAATGTCCATCAATTGGGGAATGACTGAACAAGTTGTTGTATATGATTGTGATGGAATACTATTGTACTTTAAGAAATTATAAGCTATAAGCTATTGTACTATAAGAAATTATAATTATTATATATGAGCAGGATGCTCTCAGAAAATCCTGGACTTACATAAACTGCTGCAAAGTGAGATAAGCAGAACCGAGAGAACATTGTACATAGTAACAGCAATACTGTATGATGGTTTACTATGAATAATGCAGATATTCTCAGCAATACAATGATCCAAAACAATTCTGTAGGATTTATGATGAAAGGTGCTTTTCATCTCCAAAGAAAGAACTCGTAGAGTCTGAACGTAAATCAAAGATATTTTTTCTTTACTTTACTTGTTTTTTTTTTTGTCTGTGTTTTCTTTCACAGAATGATTTACATGGAAATGTTTTATGTTTTCTTTTACAACATGACTAATGTGGAAATACATTTTGCATGACTACACACATATAACCTATATCAAATTGCTTGCCTTCTCAATGATGGGGGAGGGGGAGGAAGGAGAGAATTTGAAATTCAAATGTTGAAAAAAAGAATGTTAAAATTATTTTACATCTAATTAAGAAAAATATTAAATAAAATTTAAAACATCTATGGAAATCATCACTTTCTCTGTGACATCTTCTCAGTTACCTAAAGATGTTAAGTGACTTGCCTACTATCTCATAGCTGAAATATATATATATATATATGTATATATACACATATGTGTGTGTGTGTGTGTGTGTGTGTATCAGAGATGAAACTTGAACTCGGGGCTTCCTTTCAAGGCTGGCTCTCTATCAAATGTCCCGTGATGCTTCTCATTGTTTTAGGGTTGCTCTATGTGCATGTTGTTTTCTCTGACAATGTAAACTCCTTGAGGACCTGGACTATTTTATTTCTGGTCTTGTATTCCCAACACCTAACAAAATACCTAACAACTAGTAGATTCTTAATAAAGACATTGAATAATTGATCGATCAGACCCTATAATTCTTTGACACAAAATAACCATGTTTCAGTCTTTAGATTGAGAAGGATATCAATTGCCCCACAGACAGGAATGATTAGGATCTCTGGATTATAGATTTTGAACTAGAAATTACTTCCAGATGATTGAGTCTAGATTCTTCAATTTACAAAAGAGGAAAGTGAGGTCATAGGATTTGTTCAAGGTCAAAGAACTAATAAGTTTCAGATACAATACTGGAACCAAAGTCAACTTTAATCCATGCACAATGCCCTCTCCATGGCAGGTAGGTGATGCAGTAGACAGAGTACTAGACCTAGAGTCAAGAAGGCTCATCTTCCTGAGTACAAATCTGGCCTCAGACACCTACTAGCTGTGTGACTGAGCAAATCACTTAACCCTGCTACCTCATAATGTGAGTTAAAGAAGGAAATACCAAGCCACTCCAGTATCTTTGTCAAGAAAACAAATCCCAGATGGGACCCAAAGAGTTGGTCATTACTGAAAGTGACTGAACAAATGTCCTATCCAATAATGCTGCCAGTGGTACCAATAGCATACTATAGTGGCAGAGAGATTAGAGCCACAAAAGTAGGGATTCATATTTTTCTCATATAGATATTCATTATGTAACTTTAAGAAAGTCACTTAATCTCTCAATTTTCTCATCTGCAAAACTCATAATACCTTTATCGCTTAGTTCACAGGGTTATTGGGACCCTTGAGATTATACATGTGTCTTGCAAATTTCAAGATGCCAGTGTTTGTCGTTAATCATTCTGTACCTGTAATTTCATGGACATAGGGATTTCCTAGTATGGAATCCATCAACCAGTGAGGAACAGAAATTACTCTATAAGCTACTTTATTGGAAGCTCCCCTAGGATACTGAAAAGTCAAATCTCTCTCCCACTGTCATAACTGTATGACAGCTGGGTGGATAGAGCATTGTGCTTGGAATCAGGAAAACCTGAGTTCAAATCTAATACCAGTTGTTTGACTGTGGGCAATGCTTAACCTCTGCTTGCATCAGTCTCCTCATCCGGAAAATGAGGACAATTTGTAAAATGGCTACATACTACCTGTGTGACCCTAAACCAGTTATGTAGCACCCTCTTGACCTTAGTTGCCCCATCTATAAATCAGAGGATTGGACTAGATGGCCTCTAAGTTCCTTTCTAGCCCTAAATCTATGACTCTAGGACATAGTAAGTCAATAATTACAAGAAGAAAAGACAGATAGACACCCAGTTGTTTCTTGTATGTGCCACTGTACCTACATTTCCCAAGGTTATTTGGGGGATCAAGTGAGGTAATAATTTTAAAGTGCTTAGCACAATACCTGGCACATAGTAAGTACTATATAAATGTTAGCTGTTATTATTTTTTTATTATTATTATCATTGCAGGCTGGACTTGATCTCCTTTGTCACCCCCAACCAGCTTTCTATGCACTAAGTCATGTTGCTTCTCCATTGCTACTACCTCCCATTTGACTTTATTTGCTATTAATAGTTTTCCTAAGCTAATGGAGTCAGCATACCACCAAATGGCCTGCTGTGGTGGAAGACGTTTGGGAGTAGAGTATGGGAGGGGGAAAACAGTCCTGGAGAGTATGTCTTGGCTAGCTTGAAGGTACTCCTAAATATTTTGGAATTGTGGACCAACTGGGATCCCTTGATTAGGATTAAAATTGGGGAAAGTAGGGAAAGCATCCTCATATGGATCTCAGTACATCCTCAGACACTTAACAAACACCCGGAACATTAAAAGAAATCAAGAGGATACAGACCTCAAAGGAATTTAGCGAGCATAGCTTCTTCTGGTTTGTTTCTTATAAGACACATAGAGAATCTGCTTTGAGGACAGTGAAAACGGAGTGGGCAGAGGAACATTTTAGCTTATAATCAGAGGTTTAGATTGTGTCTACCAGATTGCACCATAGCTTGAAGAATGTTCATGAAGCAGGTTTTGTAAATCCTTTCATTGGATGCTAGCTCACCCCTGGCCTTTTTCCTCTTCCTTTTCTGTTTAGTATGCTGATTTGGCTCTTTCTTGTTACTCTTTCTTTTTAAAGTCTATTCTCCCTTTCTTATAGAAAGGTGTGTTAGTGTTGATTGCCTCTCCATGCTTTGAGGGATAACTTGCAGATGAAAACAGCTGCACTGGAAAACAGTTAAGAATAATTACATTATATATCACCTCTCTCTCTCTCTCTCTCTCTCTCTCTCTCTCTCTCTCTCTCTCTCTCTCTCTCTCTCTCTCTCTCTCTCTCTCTCTCTCTCTTTCTTTCTCTCCTTCTCCCCCTCCACTAGAATCAACAAATACTGCATACCATATTAGAACCCGATTCCCTACGTACATTTAATTTAATCAGAGAATAGCTCTCCTAGTGGGACTTTCTAGTGCTTCATCACCAGCGTTCCTACCAAACTGATTCCCTCTCACTACTCACACTGGCTATTTGTTTATTTAATTATACTTAAAAAACCTGAGATAGCATTCAAGCTGCAGGTTTACTTTGAGTTTGGGGGAGGAAAGACAATAGACACTCAGGATATTGTTAAAGAAAGAAATTGAATGATTTTCAAAAAGAGATCAAATCGCTGAGCTTCCACCACCCCTTTTATGAAACTGACAGATTCTTTGGGGGGGAAAACACTGGAGATGGTTCACAAGCTAATGAACATTCCAGACGTTCTACTCGACAGAAGTGTTCAAATCCTAACTAAGGATGTGGTGCAGACTCGGGTCAGGTTTGGTTTGAGTCTAGATGGCTTTCAGTCCCTACATAGATTTCAGTTCTGTGTAATTACTTTGCACTTGAGAAACTGACAATTTCTGTCTACAAAGTAAAGAGCTGAGTAATTACTTTATGAATTGGGTTTGTACACACAGCTAACTTTAATCATTTGTGTTCCACATAGAGAGTTCTTACGTTATTCAAAAATTGATTTAACATAGTATGTATTATAGTTCAACATGTATTTATCAACTTCCCATTACACGAAGAAATGTAATACAACAAAAGCAAGGATCACATCATATGTCTTTCAGATAATACCAAGCATGAGGTAAAGGATTAATAAATTATCAATAGACATGGGGGAAATGGCTTCAATTCAATAAGATCCTATAAAAAGAAGAGTGGATATGAATTATAAAACAGGAATTCAAATCCTGGCTCTTTTACTCACCACCTACATGACTTTGGGCAAGCAGCTTAAGGATTGATTTCCTCATCTGCAAAATGAGGAAGTTAGATGAGTTGACATGAAAAGTTCCCCTAAGTCAGTGATCCTGGGAAATCCTTGAACCTTCCCAGTTTTTCTATGATTTTTTATAGTCTTGGATATTATTTTTAAAGCAAGCTTTTTAGATGTGTACACGGACACATCTTTGTTTGAATTTATGAACAAATAAATGCACAGTAATGATCTAATTGTACAGTTCAGAAGACCCACAGCCACAATCCTTCAGAAAAGCACCTCAAACCCAGAAGTAAGTGAAATGGCCTTGAAGTTCTCTATCAGTTGGTCCAAATGTCCAGTCCCTAAATCCTGCACTTTGCTCCTTAGGACCTCTTTCAAAGACTTCTAGCAGTTACAATGTATTTAGTATATCATTCTTTAAAAGCTTGGTTATCTGGTTTCTCAGTCCAATAGCAGATAAGAGACAACAAACTAGAAGTATGTGGGCTTTGGAGGTGGGGAGGGATGGCTTTAACATGCTATTACACAGTGGTAAGTGACAGTTTACTGATGAGAGGAAGAAATGGGAAAGCTAAGAGCAGACATAGAACCATCTTATACATCCAGTTTTGCTGGATGTGCAAAATAATGCTCAACCTGAATCAGTAAGAAAGCATTACATGATGCTCAGTAGCTTCTTTTTGAAATTTAGGAAGACAAATTTTCTTCAAAACCAGCAACATTTCCATCTATTTTTTTCTTTTAAATAAACCTTCATTCATCTGAAACTTCATTTTATCCCCAGAACAATTTAACCATAAAATCCCAGACCTGGAAAGATCTTTAAGTAAAATTCAAACATTTATGATATCTATTCTTAAAACATTGTCCCTGGGGCTAAGAAACATGCAAAATAAAAGAATATATTATCCTGTCTTTCAGAAATTTGTATCTTATACAGCTAGATGGTGCAGTGATTAGAGTGCCGGGCCAGGAGTCAGGAAGACCTGAGTTCAAATCCATCTTCAGACATTTAATAGCTGTGAGATCCTGGACAAGTCACCTATTTATCTCAGTTTCTTCATCTGTAAAATGAGGATGATATCAACACCTACCTCTCAGGATGGTTGTGAGAATCAAATGAGATAATACCTATAAAGTGCTCAGCATGGTACCTTTCACATAGTAGACACTCTATAAATTTATCTATTTCAGTTTGCTATTCTATTGGGTTAGTTAAAGATGGCGTATTTTACAGCTGCCTCCACTGTACTCCTTCCTCTTTGATCTGTATCAGCTGTGTAGCTCTAACTCCTCATTATACAAATAAGGACATTGAGGTTCAGAGAGTATAAGCAGCAGGCCCTAAATCACCTAGTAGCTACACTGAGATAAGGACACTCTTTGAGAGATGTTTTCCCCTTCCGGTCCTTTCTGTTGCCCTAATGATTATGGGTTTATTTTTTTTTTTATTGCTGTTGTCCGGCTCTTGTTGACCCTATTTGGGGTTTTCCTGGTAAAGATACTGGAGTGGTTTGCCATTTCTTTCTCCAGTTCATTTCATAGATGAACACATGCAATAGAGTAAGTGACTTGCCCAGGGTCACACGGTTAGTAAGTATCTGAGGCCAGATTTGAAGTTAGGAAGATGAGAATTTTTGACTCCAGGTCTGGCACTCTTTCTACTTCACTACATACATCTATGATTATGGTACCATGTTACAAAAGGGTCCCTAGAGTTCTGCTTGACCTAGGGAGGCATTGCTAGGTGGACCCTATTGGTGTATTGGATAATGTCAGATTTGGAATGAGGAAGACCACAGCTAAAAGTCTATTTCTGAGACTTAGTAGCTGTGAGCACAGCATTCAGAACACAAGCAAGTGCTAAAGAAATAGTTCTTGACAGGCAGATTGTGTATAACAACTGACACAAGTCACTCGAAATAACACTTAATGGCTTTGCCATTTAACCTCTCTGAACCTAAGGAACTCTGTAAGACTGAGGTACAAAGGAGAGTTCCTAAGCTGAGGAAATCCCGGGTCTTTGAAGCATTGATTAGCTGGGTACTTGCTTTTTCCTGAAATGTGAATGCCAAAGTCCATCAATTTTAATAGCTTAGGCTTTTACTGAGCTGAAGCTATAAGGAAAATGGATCATAGATTCAGGGGCCAATAAAGAGTTGTTAAAATTGGCTTTATTGCGAGGACAGGGGTTATAAAACAAAAAGCATCGCTGCGTGACTTTCTTATATGATCATTTCACAGTACTCTCAATGGGAAAAAAGGTAGTCACAAAAATAGCTATATATATGTGCATGTATGTATATACACATATATGTGGGTGAATGTGTATATTTACATGTGTATATGTGTACATATAACATATATGTATATATCTATATTGCAGAGAATGAATGGAAGAACAAATTGTGAGAAGAGAGAATTAGCCTCTAATTTCAATGAATAAACTTTGATATTAAATTAATTGAACTTTGACATGGTGAATTCAATGATAAACTCAGCATAATAGAAACTTATTTCAAAAATAAGTTGAAAATATAACTCAGGATCAAGAAACAAAATTGGAGAAAGAGTGGTAGGCTCTAGAGAAGCCCCATGCTTATAAATTATAAATGCTTTCTTCAAGAATATTTCTTCAAGTCACAAGGCAATTTTCATAGCAAGCACTAAATGACATCGCAAATGAAATACTATATCTTAACAGAAAAGAAATATCTAGTTAGCAACAGAAAAGTCATTTCTGTCTAAGTAGCTTTCTAAGTAGATTCATAGCATCAACTTGTTGGGACACAGGTAAAAATCAACACCAAATTCCAATATATATTCATATATATTCATATATACATTCCAATATACATATATGTCTGTACATGTATATGTGTGTGTATAACAAGATATTACAGATAATCCAAATCTTACTTTACCTATTTAGGCTAACTATTGATGCAATAAACAAACAGATTTATAGACATATGTATGTGTGTAAATATATATATATGTATGTATATATGTATATATATTTACATGTATATGTATTATTAATGAACAAATCAATGGATGAATAAATAAGGAAAACAAAGGAATAAACATCTCTTTTGACTATAAATCATTCTCTAAAGATTTTTACCTGATTCAAAATAGTAGCCAATGAGAAAGCCAGAAGACACTAGAAGCTACCTCAGTCAGCTTACATCTTATCTCCTTATATCCCAGATATGTTTGGCATAAAAACATAACACAAATTCATTTAGAAAGTCTTACGAAGGAAGACTATGGAACACCTTGGGCAGTATTGCCAAAAGAAAACACTGAAAAGTAATGGAGGTGGGGGAAAAAGGAATTTGTGAAAAGCTTTCCATGAGATCAATTAGGCTACACCATTCCAAAAACATTTAAGAATAAAATTAATAGGATGATGGAAGAAATGTGGTATGACAAACTCTTTTCTCCATCACTGACAGTGAAACCCACCACATCTAAATATCACAGGCTACAAAGTCCTGCAAGTGGAAGTAGAAATGACACTAAAGAGGACAAAATCAGGAAGAACAGGTAGGCAAGAAAAAGAAAAGATCTGAAGCAACCCAATTTAAGACAGTAGGGAATCAGTTTTCAAGATTTATAAAAGAGGAGAATTTTATTCAACAATTAGAAAAAATAAAATTGCAGACCTTATTATTATACCAAATCGTGAAAATTGCAATGACTCCAAATTTCTCCTTGAAAGAAAATCCTCTCTATTTATTACAATGAATCATAGCATACTATAATATCTGAGGAATCAGAATTTGGGGTCATCCAAAGAGCAATGGATAGAAGAGTGGTGAACCAAAACAGTTTATATAATTATTCATTATTCAGTTATGAAGTTTATGCAGTGATAAACTTCGTCCATAAAGTAGCATAAAATAAATCATCAAAGAGATGTATATCTACAAATAGTTCAGCAGCCATTTAATAAGAGTGAAGGGTATAAACAGTCTGTTCCCTGAATTTGTGCCCGTATGATGTAAAAAGATCTAGAAAATGGTCCTTTCCATGTTAGGTGAACATTGCCCAAGTAATTTATCCTTGCTGGACCTTCAGTTTCTTCATTTGGAAAATTAGGGGGTTAGCCTAGACTTAAGGTCCATTGCAGCTCAAACCATATGATCCTGCAATCTATAATCAATCAGGTGGAAGTGTGGTACGGGAGAAAGACCTTTGACTCAGAAATCAGAGGACCTGTGTCCACTTCTCACTTCTGATGCACTCTGTGTGATTTTGGTCAAATCACTTAAACACTCTAGACCACCCTCATTTCCTCAATTATGAAATAGGAGGTCATTGGACGACCAAAGAATTGTTTTCTAATTCAAGATCTGCCATCCTTTGTCTTCAGCAAGTATATTACAGGACATGCAAAAAAAAAGCATCTCAGATATGAAAGGGTGGATATTTTAATTAAATAATAATAGTTAAACTTAATAGTGTTTTAAAGTTTAAACATATTTTCCATGGGTTATCTCAATCAGACCTCCCAACTCTATAAGGTAAAGTCCATGGATATGCAAGGAGCCTATGATTTTATCAATATGGGGAAGTCTCAGTGTGGGATGTGGGTTCAAGTCTTGTCTCTTCTGCTTACTGTATGTTACCTGGAGGCTTCATTTAATCTCTTGGCCTTAGTTTCCTTAACTATAAAATAAGTAAGATTGACTGCATGGCTACTGAAATCCCTTCCAATTCTGTATCTATGAGTATGTGAATTTCCTCCTCCACCAGTACCAGATCACAAACCATAATAAGCATTGCTGGCTCTGCTAGGAAGGAGCTGTAGATTTTATTATCTTCATTTTGCACATAAAAAATCGAGGCTCAAAAGATTCATTTATTGCCTAGGGTCCAACAGCAAATAAATTTCGTAGTATTTGAACCCGAGTCTTCCTTAACTCCAAATCCAATGCTGCATCATGTTATATTACTTCTCTTGTATCAAATGAGGGTATATAATTGATTGAATAATATCATGGATCCTTTGGAGTATTAAGATGGAAACAGAATAGGATATATAGGAAATAGATACAGGAATAGATTTTTTTGCTGTTTATTTAAAACAAAAATACTTGTTTGAGTGTTGATCAATTTTGTACAACTTAGAATGTTGCTCTAATTTCAACCAGTTTGGTTGTATTTATGACAGTTCCATATGATACTTTCTTCTCAAAAGTCTCATGGAGATCAACGTACTATATAAAGCTTCTTTGAACATTTTCAACAGGAAAATATGTGTTCATACTGCTTTTATCATTTTGGGTGAACTTGAATAAACTAAAGAATGCTCATTGTTCCCCGACTATTTTAAATCCCCTATATAGATTTCTTTTATTGCAGTAAATAACATATATGTGTGTATGTATATATATGTACATGCATATGACTAAAACATTTATATTATGCAGCTAAAAATAATTTTGATTTCTAATTTGTTACTTTTATTCATCTAATATTTTTAGCCAGAAATATTTGCTTTTGGAATGAAATAAGGTACAAGTTGTCATGTGAGAGGACATAGCCTCAACTGTATCATCTGAAAATTAACATCAAAATACCAAAATTCATGGATAACTCTGTTTCCCAGATCCTTTTGAAATCAAGAGGTCAGGGGCTATAACTAACATTTCCTGAGTGTTTGTGGTATTCGGAGCACCATGCAAAGGCATTTTAGCCTAAAATCACAGTATCAAAGTCATGGTTACCCTAGAAATACCATGACAAAATGGAAATGTGTTCTCTTCACTTTACACACCAGTGAACTAAAGTCGTGATTGGCCTGAAGTCCCTCAAATGTTTAAAACATGTGAGATCTTGCATCCCTCCCTTGACCCTGGTTCAGGCTACATGCTTGCAGCATCTGAAGTAATTCCAATGGTTTAAAGCCCATATCAATTTTCCTAAAAATAGGAACAGACAATTGGGTGCAAAGCAAGAACAGATAATTATACTTAAAAAAATTCAAGGTAGGAGGTCCCACCTCCCACTAACTTTTCTAATGCATGGAGCTGCCTATTCAAGCCTGTTATTTCCTCATGGCAAGGTGCCTTCTCACACATCATTTATCTTCTTCTGATAGGAGATACATGGCAGACAATGATAACTTTTATACTCAAGCACTCTTAATGCTGAGACAGGGCCAGCACAGCATGCCTTACTTTAAGAGATCACAGAAATTGGCACCTTGTAGGCTCAAACAGAATGCAATAATTGAATGGTAGAATAAAGAAGAAGAAATCTTGAAATCCATCTGGCTTCCTACTGTGGTATACAAGGCAGGTAGCAAAATATTACATGTTTCAAAATATATATACATATATGTATATATATATATATATACATATATATCAAAACATTGTTAGCTCACTTCTTATCCTTGATACAAAAACAAAAGAAAACAAAAAACACCCCCAAAACCCCCACCCTGACATGGGTTAGAAGCTTTCATTTGATCCACATTTCTTTGAATTGCTCAAAATTTAGAGAAGGGATTTATTTGTCCTCCATTTTCTTCCTCTAAGCATTTTAAAGCTTTTTGTGGCCCTCCCTTCTGCCTATTATACTCTAGGAGATGTACTTCTAGTGTTGATTCCACTTTACTACCTAGAAATGGGTATTGGAGCATAAATGATTTTAACCATGTTGAGTTAACCTCACTTGTTGGTGGGGTAATGAATTACATGGAAGTCAAGAATGTAACTAGCTAAGAATGGCTATGTCTAATTCTCAGCCTATTTTCTTATGATTGCTCTTGTTTATTTGTCTTTAATATATGTCATCAATTAAACTGTCATGTCTCTTGACCTGAATTGGTAGGAATTTCCTCATCTAGAAATTCCCCTTACTAATGAAATCACAGATTCAATACATTACTTCAGTAATTTTCTTTCTTTCTTTTTATCTCATTTTTCTTCCTTCTTTTGATCCTTTCTTTTTTTCCCTTTCTATGCACTATTGATCTATCATCTATTCTTTTAATATTTATGATAATGCATACTATGGACCATGACATGTATGTATACATAAGCCTATGATAGGCATGCAAAGGCATAACCACATAATTTACTTAACATCATTCTGAACATAAGATATAGAACATGTAAAAGGCAATTGCTTCTGTTTTGGCCAGACACCCTGAGGGTCTCCCTGTAGTAGATTGATTTTTTTTCCTACATAAAGAAGTCATTTCCTGCCACATGGAACTGCCAACTGCAACTGGTCAGTGGGGCCCCAGTTAGGTAGCTCTGACTACTCACAGGTTGTGGATTGTCCTTTGCTCTCAAAGAGGACCATGACATCAGGAAGGTGATGTACCATGACTAGTAAATGAATTGGATTACACTGAGGGAGAGCTGTGAAAAGTCACCAGCTTCCTCACTTTCTCCTCTAGAACAGGACAACTGGAGATGACTTAGGATTCAATGGGAGACTTTGACCTTTGTAAGTTATAGTCTTTCCATGCTCTCACTTTGCCTAAAACAACACCTATTTGGTCATTAGGGCTGGGAAAGGAGAATGGGGAATATATACACAACTGAATGAGGAATTCCAGAGAGTAGCAAGAGGAGAAAAGGGTTTCTTAAATGAGTAATGCAAAGAAATAGAAGAAAACCATAACATGGGAAAGACAAGAGATCTTTTCAAGAAAATGAGAGATATTAAAAGAATATTCCATGAAAAAACAGGCATGATAAAAGACAAAAATTGTGTGACTTTGAAGAGATTAAGAAGGGTTGGTGAGAATTCACAGAGGAACTAACTATATAAGAAAGATCTTGACCTCACCAATAATCACAATGCTCCATCCTGGAGAGTGAAGTCCAGTGGGCCATAGGAAGCGTTGCTAATAATAAGGCTAGTGGAGGTGATGTAATTCTAGTTGAGCTATTCAAAATCCTAGAAGACAGAGAATTTGAAGTACTACACTGATTATTTTAGCAAATTTGTAAAACCTAACAGTAGCTACTGGATTGGAAAAGATCAGTTTTCTTCCAAATCCTAAAGAAAAGTAATGTCAAAGAACGATCAGATTACTAAACAATTGGGCTCGTTTCACATGCCAGCAAAGCAATGTTTAAGATTCTACAAGTTAGACTTCAAAAATATGTGAACTGATAATTAATAAAAGAGCAGGTTGGTTTTCAAAGAGGCAGAGGAACTAGAGACCAAACTGCCAACATTTGATGGTTTGTGGAGAGAAAAAAGGAGTTCCAGAAAAATTCTACTTCTTCATTAACTACACTAAAATCTTTGACTGTATCACAACAAAATGTGGCAAGTCCTCAAAGAGAAAGAAGTATCAGATCATCTTACCTGTCTCCTGAGGAACCTATATGCAGGTCAAGAAGTAACAGTTAGAAAAGAATATGGAGAAGCTGATTGGTTTCAGATTGGAAAAGGAATACAACAAAACTGTATATAGTCATCTTGTTTATTTAACTCATATGCAGAATACATCATGTGAAATGCCAGGTTGGATGACACAAAGTTTGGAATTAACGTTGGCAGGAGAAATATTAACAATCTCAGATCTGCAGATGATATGATGGCAGAAAGTGAAGAAGAATTAAGAAGCCTCTTGATGAGGGTGAAAGAGGAGAGTATAAAAGCTGGCTCCAAGTTTAACATCAAAAAAAACTGAGATCATGGCACCTGGTCCTATCGCTTCTGGCAAACAGAGAGAGAAGAAATGGAAGCAGTGTCAGATTTTATATTCTTGGGCTTAAAGATCACTGCATATGGTGGCTGTAGCCATGAAATTAAAAGACACTTGCTCATTGAAAAGAAAGCTATAGCAAATCTCAGCAGTATACTAAAAATCAGAGACATCACCTTGTCAAAAGAGGTTCATGAAGTCAAAGCTATGGCTTTTCTCGTACCTGTATATGGCTATGAGATTTGAACTGAGTACCAAGAAATGATACTTTCAAATTTTGGTTCTGGAGAAGATTTTTTAGGGTCTCTTAGAGAGCAAGGAGATTAAATCAGTCAGTTCATAAAGAAATTAATTCAGATTTTTCACTGGAAGGTCAAATGCTAAAGTTAAAACTTAAATGCTTTGGGCACATGATGAGAAGGCAGGGCTCACTGGAAAAGACGTTAATGTTGGGAAAGATTGAAGGCAAAAGGAAAAGGGGAGGGCAGAGGATAAGATAAATAGATAGTGCTATGTAAACAATGAACACGAACTTGGACAGACTTCAAGAGATAGTGGAGGATATAAATTTTGGATAGTGGAAGCATGGCATGCCATGGTCAATGGAATCATAAAGAGTTGGACATGACTAAGTTGCAGAACAACAAAACTTTCTGACTCCAGGCCCAGTGCTCATCCACTGCATCATCCTCTGCTGCATATATGTGTGTGTGTGTGTGTGTGTGTGTATTCTCTGTTATTAAGAGAGTTCATAAAAAGTAGTAAATAAATCTTAAACTTGATTTTACTTGGTAATAGGCTTTACAGTAATCCATAGACTTCTAAACTATTTTCCTTTTTATATCTGGCATCTTTTTGATATGCAGATTTTAGGATGATTGAGCAGTAGACTTGGAGTAATGATAAGTCTATGTTCAAATCATCCCTCAAATATTGATGAGCTATGTGACCCAGAGAAAGTGACTGAGCCTGTAAGTACTTTAGATTTCTCACCCGCAAAATGAAAGGATTGGACTTAATGCCCTCTAAGATTCCATTCCACTCATGAATGCTGGTTCCATGGAACCTATGTATTTATAACTATTTTGTTACAACTTTTTAAGAAGTCAATATTAAAAATGCTAATTCTTTTTAAAGGATTTTGGTCCATGTTGGTATGAATTTTCACAGCATAGTATCCAAGCACAGTATTTATTTATTCTCTAAAACTCAATGGATTCCAGATCTTATTGTTATGATAGCAATAGTAGCCTATAAATGCTGTACATCCTGGGTAACTCTCATCAAGGTTTTCCCTTCAGTTGCTCAGAGAAGGTCCACCTTCTCTTGACATCAAGAGTACAATGTTCATTATTTATTCCTTGCTCTTCTACCTTGTTCATACCTTTCTTGACCAACATCTTTCACAATACTTCTCCCACATAATTTCTTTAAAAAAACATGGTAATCTTTCCCTACCTACCATGAACCTGGGGTATTTCCATTCCCCACAAAAAAAGATAAAAATAAATATATGTGAATACAATGTTTAGAATTTAGACCACATATTTAAAGAGATCAAAGCTGTGGGAAAAATCCTATTTAATCTCTAAATATTTGTCCACTATGAAAAATTCAATTTACAGAAGACTAAAATAATATGTCTCCCAATGGTTGTTTCCTTGAGTAAACCATTTAGCAAAGATTTCCATCATCTTGACTGTTACGTGTTTATTAAGAAAACTGGAATAGTGACACAGTGAGTAGAGCACTAGACTTCTATTCAAGAAGAACTGGGTTTAAATCCAGCCTCAGATGCTAGCTATGACCTTGGTGACAAGTCACTTAAACTCTGACTCAGTTTCCTCAGTGATTAAATGGAATAATAATAGCATCTACCACCTAGTGTTATTGTGGGGATCAAATGAGAAAATATTTGTAAAGTGCTTAGAACTTTATAGCACATAGTAGGCACTTAATAAATGCTTATTGTCTTCCATGCTCCTCTGCACACTACTTTCATTGAACTGAGTCTTTCTGATTGATAATGGTGCTCTCCTTAAAATGCTAACCAAGATGCTTGTATCAATTTCCACTCATCCAGATTTTCAAATTCTTTAGCAGTTGACTCATGTACACAAAAATCTCCATTTATGTGGGTCTAAAATTTTATAATGCTGTGTCTCTAAAATTCTCATATTTGTTACTTTCATAAATAAACCTGGCATATAGGCATATCTTGTGTCATATATTCATAGAGAAATTTGGGGAGAAAAAAGCATAGTTCTCAGCTTTGCATTCTGGATGGCCCTGATTCAGCACTAGAACATTTAGTGCTGGGTAGTTCATATCCAAACATCCCATTAGTGCATGATTTAGGAAGTAAACAATGGTTGAAAATAAAATCCTCTTGGATCTTCTGTTGTTTTAAAATCTAAAGGGCCAAGTAATCCTTTAAACCTGTAATCACTAAAAAGAAAACCATTGTCACTAAATCATGTATAGCTCTGCAGAAATAGCATGTTGCAAAGTTCCCTAGTGAATAATTTTCTCTAAAGATGATTGTGAAATAATAGGAGTATTTTATGAGGATACTTGTGCATTGATATTATTTACTTTGGCATGCCTGAGGACTCTGTTCTGTTCTTTTTTTAGAGTTGGATTTATTCCCAGTTGAATTGTGATAATACACTTGATCAAGTTGAAAAGATTCTGGGATAAATGGCTATAATCTATTACATTCATTATTTTTAAAGATGTAGCTTGATTTTTTAAAGAAAAAAAAAAGAATCAATAGTTCTGATGACCCAGATGCTCCATGACTAGCACTAATCAAAGAAGGATGATTAGGTAGCAAATGGATAGCCACAGTTGTCCAATTGTTGAACTACTGGACTTGAAAATGAAAGATCAGTGCAAAATAGTCTTGTGGACCTGTGATCTTATTAATCTGAATATTCTTTCTAAGAATGCAGCTCATAATACACGCTTTAATGTCCATTCTTTGGGAACTTTAGAGAACTTATCTTATAATTTTACCATGGGGAAACTACCGATATGCGTCAAATTAAAATATTAATGTATGTAAATGTAAACTTTAACTCATGTGTCATTACAGTGCCAAAACTCTGCTGTGTAAATTTGATCGTTATTTCTTGATATCTTTTTGGTCAGATACAGACATCAACTTCACACATTAGAAAAAGATTTCTTAGCAATTTGAATTGTTCCAAAGTGAGATGAACTATTTTCTCAGGTAATAAATTCTTCATAACCAGAGGCTTTTAAAAGGAAGTAGTATTACCATTTGTTGAAGATTATGTAGAGGAGATTCCTTTTCAGATATAGATTAGACTTATTTAATGTTTAATGTCCTTTCCAACTCCAACAAGTCTTTCCAACTCTGCATTTACACAGTATATTTTCTCCATATGTTACCAAGAATTTTCTATCTCATAAGAATTGACCTTATGATTTTTATTTAGGAAAAAAATGCGTTACATTATTTTAGATATGCAGCTGGAAGAGACACCAGATGCCATTTTCATGCAGAAGAACAATGATGAGAAACTCACTTCTTCCTCAAACTTTCCATTTTATTTTTGGACCACTCAAATTGCTAGAAAGTTATCCTTTATATGGAGTCAAAGTGCCCCTTCATGTTATTATATGGTCATTAATATATTAAAATCAAATTTATATTACGCATAAAGTTTTTGTTATGACAGCAGCAAAGTATCCTGAAGGTTACATGACTTGGTCAAAATCTTACTCCTAATCAATAGCAGAGCAAAATGTCAATCAAGCTCCTTTGACTCCAAATCCTTTCTTCTTGTTGAACACCAGGCTGACTCCTATTTTATATGCATAAAAACTATTCATAAACTAATGATAAGTTAATATATATGTGCCACTTTCTGGTGTTGTTTCTGATTAACCTTGGATTCCTCCAAGTATCAGCTAACACCTACCTTTGGCAGACAGCCTTTCCCAATCTTTCTTACTTCTAATTCCTTTCCTCTGTTGGTTATCTCTGATTTATCTTATATGTCTGTTGTTTATACTTGTGTCTATATTGTCTCACTCATATAGTGTGAGCCTGTTGGATGTAGAAACTGTCATTTGTTCTTTATTTGTGTCCATAATACTTAACACAGAGCCTGGAACATGTTAGTTGCTAAATGAATGCTTATGAACTGACTAGAACTCTCCATTTTCTTCATGTAGTCAAAGTTTACATTTATTCATTTAAAAATACCCTGTAAGGTTTTGTTATTACTTTTCCTTTTTGAGCTTTTTTTAAATCTATAATTCTATTATACGGTTGATTCCTTTTTTTTTTCTTACTACCAAAAAAAGTTACTGAAGTCATGTGTATGTAATACTATTCTTTATTTTTTAAATACTAATTTTTATTCAGATTCAACTAGAATATAATGTCACATTAAATATAGATTATAGCAGAAAGTTCAATAGCTGTAATTATGGTGATGACCCTTATATAGAAGCAGGCATCTATATTTCTCTGGAGATGGCTATGTTTTCCTTCCTGGTATTTCTGTTCTCAGTCAACTACTTTTTGCTTTATTTCATTAAAAATTGTTCAACTACATGCAAAAAAATCATGTATATTTATATGGGTACATTTTATGTGTATGTGTATATATGAATATGCATATATACATATGTGTATATATTGTATGTGTGTCTATATATGCATATGCACATGTGTGTATAGATATACACACACACATACACACACACATATGCATACACTTTTGAGTTCCAAATTCTCTCCCACTTCCTGGAGAAGGCAAGCAATTTGACATGGCTTATACATATGAAATCATGCAAAACATATTTCTATATAAGTCAAGTACCAAAAGAAAACAAAGATCAAAAAAAAGAAAGAAAGAAAAAGGAATATTAAAATATATACTTTGATCTGCATTTAAAATTAATCATCATACAATATTTTTTTGCTATGTACAATGTGCTCAGTCTGCTCACTTCACTTTGCATCAGTTTGTATGTCTTTCCAGGTTTTTCTAAATACATCCTGTTCATCATTTCTTATAGTAGAGTAGTATTCCATCACAATCATAAGCCATAACTTGTTCAACCATTTCCCAATCAATGGACATCCCATCAGTTTCTAATGCTTTACCATTATACAAAAAAGCTGCTAGAAATATTTTCCTACATATAGTCTTTTTCCTTTTCCTTTAATCTCTTTGGGACACAACCCTAGTAGTAGTATTTTTGGGTCAAAGGGTATGGATGGTTTTATAGCCATTTGGGAATAGTTCTAATTTGCATTTAAGAATGGTTAGATTAGTTGACAAGTCTACCAATAGTGCAGTAGTGTCCCAATTATTCCACTTGCCTTCCAACATTTCCCACTTTACTTTTCTGTCATATTTTTCAGTCCAACAGATGTGTGGTAGTACTTGAGAGGGATTTAAGTTTTAATTTCTCTAATCAATAGTTATTTAGAACATTATTCCATTGGATTGTAGATAGCTTGGTTTCTTCTGAAAAGTACCAATTCATATCCTGTAGCCATTTATCAATTGGAATATGATGAATGTTGCCACAAATTTGACTCAGTTCTATGCATATTTGAGAAATGACTATTAGAGAAACTTACTGTGCTTTTTTTCTCAGTTGCTTACTTCCCTTAGAATATGGAAACCTGCAGTTGGCTACATTGGTCTTGTTTGTACAAAAGCATTTTAATTTAATGTAATCAAAATTGTCCATTTTACATCCCATGATGCTTTCTATCTCTTGATTGGTCAGAAATTCTTCCCTTATCCACAGACATGATAGATAAATTTTTCTATACTATGACAAGATACTATTAGAAGAAACCCTCTTTTATAGAGCAAAACTCAGCAATCTGTTTCCCTCATTGAAAATAAACATCGGTTTGATTTCTGACTCAACTGCCTCTAGCCTTCTCTGTCTGGCTTTGGCCATCCACAGGTTAGAGGCTGGTTCAGTCCACTTGATACTCTTCTAATTTGTTTGTGGTGTCACCCTTTATGTGTAAATCATGTTCTCATTTTCACCTTACCTTGGTATACAATGGGAGATGCTGGTCCTTACCTGATTTCTATCAAACTGCTTCCCAGTTTTCCCAGCAGTTTTTGTCAAATGTTGAGTTCCTACCCCAAAAGCTTGAATTTTTAGGTTTTTCAAAATGACTATGTCATTTACTATTATGTATCATGTACCTAATCAATTGTTTTGATGATTACCACTTCATAATGCAATTTAGCTTTTGATCTGGGAGACGTTCATTCACATATTTTTAATTAATTCCCTTGATATCCTTGACCTTTTGTTATTCCCAATGAATTGTGTTATTTCTCTAGAAATAAAAGATAAGTTTTGGTAGTATGATTGGTATGCCCCAGAATAAGTAAAGGTAACCATAAAATAAACAAGAAATAAGTTAAGGAAGTGAATGGAATTTTCAGAAAGTTAGATATGAAAGACTTTTGGAGAAAACTGAATGGAAATAAAAAAGAAACTCTTTTCCTCGGTGGTACATGGGGAAATACACAAAAAAAATGACCATGTATTAGGAAATAAAAAACTCCAAAGCAAATGTAGAGAGGCAGAAATAGTAAATTCATCCTTTCCAGATCATGATGAAATAAAAGTTGCATTCAGTAAAGAGTAGCTGAAAGACAAATGAAAAATGAATTGGAAACTAAATAATCTGATCCTAAAGAATAAGGGGCTCAAAGAACAAATCATAAAAATAACCAATAATTTCATTAAAGAGATTGACAACAAGAAGACAGCATACCAAAATTTATTGGATGCAACCAAAGTAGTACTTAGACAAAAAAAATCATTTCTCTAAATTATCATATCATTAAAATAAAGAGCAGATCAATGAATTATCCATGCAACATAAAAGGAACTAGATAAAGAAAAAATTAAAAGTCCCAATTAAACACCAAATTGTAAATCTCAAAAACCAAAGGTAAGATGAATAAAACTGAAAGTAAGAAAACTATTGAACTAACAAGTAAAACTAGGAGCTAGTTTATTTTTTTAAAAAGTACTAAGATTGATAAAGCATTGGTTAACTTGTTTTGTTTTTTTAAGAAGAAAGAAGAAAACCAAATTCCCAGCATCAAAAATTAAAAGACAAAATTAAAGTCCTGGCATGTGGTCTCTTTGCTGTCATTCTCTTTAATGAAATTATTGACTGTTTCTCAGATTTGTTCTTTGATCCACTCATTCTTTGGAATTCGATTATTTAGTTTCCAATTAATTTTTAATATATGTTTCCAGGGCACTTTAATATAATGAATTTTGCATTATTATTTGAAGAGGATACATTTAATATTTCTTATTTTCTGCTTTTGTTTGTGAGGTTTTTATGCTCTAATACATGGTTAACTTTTGTGAGGTTACTATGTACAGCTGAGAAAAAAAATGTATATTTTTTCCAATTTATCTTCACTTTTTTCTCCAGAGGTCTATCATATCTAACTTTTATAAATTCTGTTCACCTCCTTAACTTCTTTCTTATTGATTTTATGGTTAGATTTATCTAATTCTAAGATGGAAAAAGTGAAGTCTTTCACTATTATAGTTTTCCTGTCTAGTTCCTGTTGTAACTCATTTAACTTTTCCTTTGAGAATTTGGGTACCACAACATTTGATTCATATAGTTTTAGTATTGACATTACTTCATTGTCCATTGTACTTTTAAGCAAAACGTAGCTTTTCTGCTCATCTCTTTTTGATAGATCTATTTTTACTTTTACTTTGTCTGAGATCATCATTGCTACCCTAGCTTTTATTCTCTCTTTTCAAGACAAATAGAGACTTCATGTAGCATGGTCAGTTTAGTCAGGAAGGAAAAAATTCAGTTTTACACGTAATAAATTTTAGCTGCTGGTAGGTCCTTTCCAATCATAACTGGATAGTTAGAAGAAAGAAATCAGAACCCTGGAGAGAGCTTGGGGTTTTGAGAGAAGAGAAGGAAATATAGAGAAGAAAGTAGGGAAATGAATGTGATTAATAGATAAAGAAAGAGGCATTAGTTTCATCAGAGAAAATGTCCAACTCTGAGACTGGAAGAAAGACTGAATAGATGTATGAGAAAAGTTCAAGAATTAAAGGGCAGGCAATAAGCATTTATTAAGTTCCTAATATATACAGTATATGAAGAGATTTTATTTTAACTGCATATCATTATATTTGATCCTCCCAACAACCTTATGAAGTAGGCATTCTTATAATTCTCATTTCTGTACTTAGTGAAATTGAGGCAAAGAGATGTTAAGCCCCGGATCACACAGTTAGTAAATATTTGTGACTATTTCTGAACCCGTCTTTCTGACTCCAAACCCAGTATATTGTACCTATGGGAGGTGGGGAGGGGTGGGGAGGGGGGTTGAAGAAATTTTACATACACACACATACATACACATATATGTGAGTGTACACACATACATACACATATATATGTCTATATGTGTATGTATGTGTGGGGGTATATGTATTTGTGCACATATGTATGTATGTGTATATACATATATATTTTAATATATGTATATAGCCTCAATCCTTTAAGTTAAAAAGGTGGTAAAGTCATGTGCTGACAATGAACTTAAAGAAAAAGGAGTTGGAGGTTTAAGGAGAGAAGCGTTGACTTGACATAATAGTTGTGACATAACAGTTGTGTTTAAATCAACAACTGATTTAAAAGATTTTTTTGTGAAGCAGGGAGGGACAACATGAAGTAAGAGAGTCCATCAGCATTATGCTGACTTCTTCCAGCAGCTTTTTACAAATTGGGACTAGAAGCAAAGTGAGCAACTCATGGTAGTTTGTCAACAACGAAACGATTGGGAAACCAAGAGGAAAGGGGTATTCAGTGGCAGAAGAGAGGAAATTACTGATGAGGATCACCATTTGGCCAAGATTGGGTTGGTAGAAAGACAAGAAGGGTTGATAGAGGAAAAATTAAGGAATGTAAAGTCATGATAAAGTAAAAGAAGAGGAATGAAATGAAGTAAGAAAATAAGAAATTAGCATCAGTGAAGGAAATTTTTGAAGCTATGTGACACAGTGAATAGAGTGCTGGATTTGATGTCGGGAAGACCTAATTTCAAATACGATCGCAGGAATTTATTGGTTGTCTCACCCTAGACAAGTCACTTAACCTTTTTCAAACTTAATTACCTCCCCTGCAAAAAATAAGGATAATAATATCACCAACCTCATAAGATCATTGAGAGAATGAACAGAGAATATACTTAAAATGCTTTGCAAAGTGGTATATAAACACTAGCTTATTATCATTATTAATTTCATATTACTTCACTATATCAAAGCTGGAGCAGTCTCCAGTGATGATATGCTCTAAGATATGACCATCCTGATGGGTGTCTATGGTAGAGAGAATGTAGAAGTTTTAGGATTTCGCTATTTCAAGTAACTGAGGTGAGGATTTTAGAAGGATCTCTATTATAGGCACTGGTGTCTTGGACGATAGATGGCAGCAGCAAGGATTAGCAGAGGTAACTGGACTGGATTAAAGGCAAAGAAGCTTTGGGCAACCCAAAACGTATGACATCTTTAAAAAAATTAACAACTGAACAATTTTAAATTAACCAATATATCAGATATTTAAGTGTTTTGTGCTAGGAAATCAAGGATAGATAGGTCAGACCCTCTTCTAGTACTATAAATGCATTCTTGTGTGCCAACTCCAGCACTGAAAATTTGAAAACTATTAAAATCCATTTCTAGACAGACAGATAGATAGATAGATAGATAGATAGATAGATAGATAGATAGATGGCTGGATGGCTGGATGGCACAGGGTGAGTTGAATATGAAGGGATGATATCTAAAAATAAAATTAAGGGGTGAGAGGAATATATTGGGAGAAGGAGAAAGGGAGAGATAGAATGGGGTGCTCTCACTCCAGAACCAATGAATGCCCTTTTGACTTGATGAGTGAATGATGTATGTAGACAAAATCTATTTGTTGATGCCTGGTTGTAGAGTGGAGATGAATCTGAGTTGTCAAATCTTATGGCAGGAAATGTAAGTTTTGGTGGCCTCTGATTAGGTGTTTATCTCAATAATAGATTGTGTCTATTGTCCAAGGAACTGCATGATTAAGCTCAGGGAAACTCAACCCCATCAGGTTGACCACTAGTTCACTTAATTCTTTGGTCAAAGAAATAAGACAAAATACAAAATGGCCTTTGGGTCCATGAAATTCATTTTACTTCTGCAGTAACAGTAACAGAGTAACAGAAAAATGGAGGGCATCAAGAATCATAACAATTTTAAACAGTTCAAAGACATTAATTTAATTCTAGTAATTAATTAATTAATATAACTAGTAAATTCTACTCCCATTCCAAAAAAGTCAATAGAGATTGAAATCCTCATTATAAATGATAGTAGAAGAAATAAAGTGACAGCTAAATTCAATGATGGTTCAGATCATTGTAAAGGCAAATAAAAGAGTTGGTGGAACTGGTTTTATTCCATAACCAGAGACAATAAGAAGCACCATTCCATAGACATATGACAGGTCATCTTGACTTGCAGTATTCATAATTATCCTCACAGGACCACCATGAAGGAAATTGTAGTATGTATGCCAAACATCTGCTCCAGAAGATTAAGTGGAGAAATTCTATTAAAGATCTGATAATCTCCAAATCAAGTCATCATCTACTTTGATATCAATGACTTCCATTTGAAATTGCACCCAGAGGAGAAAAGATAAAATATATTTTTAAAGATTTGGTTCAGAATTGAGAAATGAGTGAAAGAATGAAAAAAAGCATTTATTTGTTTACTATGTACAAAGGATTGCACTGAGCACTGGAGATATAAATAGAAAAGTGGTTTCAAGGACTTTACATTTTAATTCTAATCTATATTCCAATTCAATAAATGGGATGTGTCCTTGGTGTCATTTTTTAGTGTCGGTTACAGATTTTGGTTAGTTAAATTGTCTCTTTCAGGCCCCTTTAATCAAAGGTAGGGATTCACAACCTGCTTCTTTAAACTTGTTTGTTCAACTGTTATTCAAATGGAATGGTGAAAGGTCTTCTGGTTTTTACTGTTCAGCCTTCCCTCACTCAGAACAAAGTCAAGTGCAAGTCATGTCATCATTTCCCTGATGGCATGGTCTTCGGCAACAAAGGACGAACACAGACACATTGATGGTAATGCATCTTCCCATTTATTTCTGACTTCCTACCCTCTAAGAGTGGGAAGGGTTTTGGTAATGAGAGGCTACCTTTGTCCCTTTCCAGTAGCTGTGGTTTCTGAGCTGGAGACTACATCTACAGAAGCAGTTTTCCAGGTCACATTTCCATAGGCATTGCTTCTTGGGATGATAGCTACAGAAACTGAGCTAGAAACATGATTCAGAAAAAATATTCAGGAAAACTCAAGAAGGAAGAAAATACTCTCATCTAGATTGGGATAGAAAGTGGATGGCATTGTTAAACGATTTCTGAGGAATTCTGATATGTAGAAATGAATAACAAAGCCTGAGTTCAAATCTAAACTCTGACACTCACTACCATGTGACTTTTGAAAAATAGTCTAAACTCTGTCTGCTATTGTTTTCTCATCTGCCAAATGAGGATAATATTACTATCCGTGCAAGCTTATTGTGGGGATTAAATGAGGCAATATTTGGAAAATGCTTTTCAATCTTCAAAAAATTATGAATGCTGAGATTCAAATAGAGTGGCCAATAAGAATATCAATATCTCAAGTACTACTTAAAGCCACTTTGGGAGACAATGAAATTCAAGCAGGCCGATCAAGGAAATACCCTAACTAACTGGGGCATCTCTACCCCTCCAACCAGGACTGAATTATGAAATAGTACTGGAAACTCTGAAGCACTCTCTCTCTCTCTCTCTGGTTACCTCATCGCTTGGCCAGGAAAGGTTTTACTTAATAAGAATCTTTAGTCTCTCCTTGTTGGGGGGTGGGGCAGGGTGTTCTCCTTCAGCAGAGGGTGTCTCCCTTAGTAGGTGTCTCCCTTAAGTGGGGGGCATCTCCCTTACTCAGGCATCTCCCTTCACTGGGAGGTGGCTCCCTGAAGCAGTTGTTTCTCTTGGGGGAGGGGCTGCTCCCTCTCTCAGGGAAGAGGGCTCCCCTTCTCCCTGAAGGGGCTGCCACCACCCCTTAAGCTAGAGTCTCCCTTAAACATAATCTCTCTTAAGGGGCAGAGGACCCTGCTTGGTATGTCGTGCTTAGTTTGTTGTGTGTTATCCATAATAAATTCTTTTATTTGATTCAGAGACAACCTTGCACCCCAATATTTTTGAGATGCCCCTGAACTTCAACGAATGCTGACTGTCAGCCCTTCAAGGAGATGGTTTGTACAAAGCATTTTCCTTACAACAAGCCTGTGAAATGGATAGCATTTTACAGATGAGGGAACCAAAGCTCAGAAAGGATGAGCAACTTAAATCTTTTGAGTTCAAATGCACACAAGTGAAAAATCTTCATGCTAGGAACAATCAAATCAGAGATTGATTTTCAACATGTGCCAGGAGGAACATGCCAAAAGGATACAAAGTGTCATAGATAACACTGAATATGAGGCACTTCTCTATCCTGATTGTCCTTCACCAGACACTCTCCAATTCCCTTTGTATGCACCCCTTACCCCCACTCATGATGTTTAAAATATTATCCTGAATGCTCACTCAATATTCCAGACTATTGAGATTCTCTAAAATACAAGCTATACATAAATATATTTTGCATATTTGTCCCTAACAGTTTGTTTTCTATTTTTGAAAATTATTTTATCTGCACTGTTGTGATCTGTAAATGATTCTTAAGAAAAGATCAGTGTGCTTTGGCTTTGCAGCTATGGTTTGCTAACCTTAAAAACAAGAAAAATCAAGGTTCTGTACTTATGATTTATAAAATGTCAGTTTCTAGGGTGAATATTCCTTTGATTAGGAAAAAGAATCTAACAGAAAAATCATTCAATGCATGCATTGCATCTCTGTATAAGACAGACCCTCATCCTCTACTTTATGAATAAGATGAAAGGTGACAAACTGTTGAGAAATTAACACTCCATTTTTCTTGGCAAAAGAACCATAGTGGTTTCCAAAGTCCAAAGTTAGTTGAGATAGACATTATAATCTCCTTTATGAGAGGTACTGTGAACTTTGTCTTATTGTACTCTGTAATTTTAAATTCATTAATAAGATACAGAGCCTCTGAGATTAATTTTGTGAGGATATTTCTTGTTTGGTTTCTAAAATCAATTATATTTGTCAAGTGTTTCTCCCCCACCTCCCCAAAACTGCACCTCCACCCATAAATTACAAGAATCTGGCCATGAGTACTAAAGGTTGGGTGGCCTGAAAATATCTGTAGACACTTTTCTTTGCCTTATCTAGAGTTCTTCTCTGTTCATTGGGATCAATGTTTAGATTATTTTCAGAGAGGGGACAGATCCTTTTTCAATGACTGGAAAATGTCAAAGGGTCATCTGAGCATGAATCCACCATTGGAGCCTGGGAGGAATGCATTTGCCCTTAACAGGCTGCACTTGTAGACTGTGAAAAATTATAGTGTCAAGAAATAGCCGCTAAAAGAGTGTTAGTGTAAAGGTACCCACATTAGGATGACTGAAGGTAACTATGGTGGGATACATCTAAAACAAAGAAACAAGCCTGAACCTCTAATGGGAATCCTCAAAATAGGAAACTTCATAAAGGCAACAATAATAATAAATAGAATGGTGCTTTTTTGTAATTGCCTTGAAGAATAAAAAAGCAGTACCTTTCCTAAAATATTTTACAAATTGAAAAATTTATGATATCTTGGTTAAAAGGTAGATGTACAAAATCTCCCTTAAGAGCCATTCTACTCTTTTGGTTTTCATTATTCTTAACCCTAGAGACATACCTTTTACCAGCCCCTCCTCAAGCATATTCCCATTGTTAATGTGGAAAAGTTCATTGAATTGAATGTGCCTTATATAATAAAGTGAAGATCAATTTTTGTGCTAAGTTTTTATGGTACAGTGGGAAAAAATGTTCTTTTGGAATCAGAGGACCTACATTCAAGTGTTGATTTTGCTACTTTCTACCTGTGTGATTTGGGGTTATGTCACATGCCCTGCCAGGATCTTAATTTTAGGTGAGGCACAGTGTAGTAAAATACTGTTCTTAGAGTCAGGAAACCTTGGGTTCAAATCCTTCCTCTAACACTTTGGGCAATTCACTTAATATTCAAAGCTTTGGTTTCCTCATCTAGAAAATGAGATTGACATCACATGTAGGATCCATTTCAACTCTAAATCAATGATCCTATGGAATCAAAGTCAATAATCAATGATATTTCAGCCCTAAGAAAGATGAACTCCTTATATAGTATGGACAGTATGGAACTCAAAAAAAGATACATTTGATGACTGTGAACAATCATTTCATTTATGGAAAAATAATTTCATTTATTAATGTGGAAAGCAAAATGGTCCTTCCCTGAAATGGTAAGGTAAGCCAGGAGTTTTGTTTAATGTTTTTTCTATGCTCACCCTTCCTTCCTTGATGGCAAAACACCTAATAGTGACCTTATAAAAATAAATAGTGCTATCATCAGTCTTTATTTAGTAAGCCGAGTCCTTAGAACAACATGCATTCCACATACCCCATCATGTTTTTATTAGAATCCAGCACTCTTGATTTTACAAACCAACAAACACACATTTATTGCTTATTATTCTTGTCAGTAGGGGTCTTGCTACTTTCCAAAGACAGATATGTGATGGGAACTTCTTTGCTGAAACACTTTAACAAACTATTTAGCTTTCCAAAGATCTCAAGCCCTGAATGATCAAAGAAATTGACCAGACTGAAGCACAGCTTTCTCATGATAAAGCTACATCTCAGTATATGCCATTTTGGAACAGGGAAAGTGAAGAATGTTGATAATATGTCTCGAGATTACCAATACATAAATCACTTGATAGTATGAAAAAGGTAAAAACATAATAATTATTGTCATCATGGTCACCTGATTCATATTTTATTTCTTCATATGCAAGTAATGAAAGTAAAGTAAATAGGCACTGTCTGTGCTGTCTAGAAGCTTAGGATCTGAGTATTATAGTTATCGCTGTAAATGTTGTATCATATGACCAGGAACTTTAATTATAATGTTATTATCACTATTACCAGCATAGCCTCTTCCAAGATGCTCCATCTTTTTTCTCTCTATTGAGGAAAGTAAATATACATTGTCCCTGGCCTCAGGAAGTTTACAATCCAATTGTGACATAGCTTGCACTTAATATCTTCCACTGCTTTTAGTGGTTAAGAAAAAAGAGATTAGAACAGATGTGATGCTGTAGGAATTTTTTGACAGATAAGTCACTTTTGGACACATAGAATCTGCTGGGATTTTATGGTACCTCACCATCATTTCTTGCTCAAGCCAAATAAATGCACGCCCTGGCATGAACACAGAACAAGCGGAGGTGAGATTGACTTAGTCTGCAATTCAATCCTTTCAAGAATTTGCTGAGGTGTTTGTGGGATACTGGAATGTGTTTCTGAAAAAAAGGTGTGAACTATAAGAGAAGGTTAGATAATTCCCTCATTCTTTTCCTGAAAAAGTCGGAGGATTTGTTTTATTTTATTGTGAACTTAATACTGTTCAGCTAATAGCCTAAGCTCAGAGTGAACTGAAATTGACAAGGAAAATAAAAAATAACTAAAATTGTTGTGGTGGCTGTTTGATATATTTTACTTTGTTAAAAAAAATAATCTATGATAGGAAATAGAGGAGTAGCCAAGAAAGGATATGACTACTATGTAAAACAATTGGCA
Organism: Bettongia penicillata ogilbyi; assembly: GCA_023548195.1. Classification (NCBI taxonomy): domain Eukaryota; kingdom Metazoa; phylum Chordata; class Mammalia; order Diprotodontia; family Potoroidae; genus Bettongia; species Bettongia penicillata. The sequence continues at coordinate 7,080,104 of JAJHZJ010000237.1, read as the reverse complement.
TTCTGATTACTGAAGACATACAGCAGAACCACTCAATTATGACTTTGTGCGTTTTTTTCCTCTGTCAAGAAACATGGTCTTTGAACTGGAAAAGACAGAATAAATCTGGCTAATAGAGAATTGATACCTGCCACATAGAGAAGAGAAGATAACATCTGGTTTCCCTGGATGAGTTCAAGGCACCTGACCCATGGGAACACCACCAGGTACCAAAAGGACAAAAATATATAATTTTTGATCTTTAATATTTAGACTTTGAAAGATCATTGAAAATAGGCAAGATATCACAGGATTAGAAAATAATAGATGCTTGTTTTTTTTTTTTTATTAATTGGAGAGGTAAAGATGAGAATGGAGTCTACATAGTGTAGGACAATCTTAATAGAATGCTAAACTTATTTTTTAAAGGAATAGTCAATAAACCCTTAGAAACAGAAGCAGTCATCACAGTATGGCTACATGAAGGACAGGTCATGCCAGAGTAATAGTATTTTCCTCTTTGATGAAGCTGCAAAATTGGTAAGTCAGTGGATTACTATATAGTTTATCTATGTTTAGCAATGTTCTATACCTTTTCTTAGGCTATTAGTCGGAGAAAGATAGAAAAGTAAACCAGATAGGTGATAATTTGGTATTATTTGAATGGCCAGACCCAAAGAGTAGTCTAATTGTTTGATGTCAGCTTGGAAAGTGGCATCCAGTGGAGTGATACAGTTTCATGGTTAGTCCTGTCCTGCTAGAGTTTATCAATGACCTCCACTAAGGAATATTTAGAATAGATTATTTGTTAAATCTGCAGATGCTACTAAGCTAGGACGGGGAAATAGTGAAAACACTGCATGATGCAAAAAGTCACGATGCAAAATAATTTTTCAAGACTGGAATATTGGACTGAATAAAATAATAAGGATTATTATCTTTGTTCTTCAGTCACAGCTGACTTTTTGTGATCTCATTTGGGATTCTCTTAGCAAAAATGTGGAAGTGGTTTGTCATTTCCTTCTCCAGGTTATTTTATAGATGAGGAAACCAAGGCAAACAAGGTTAAGTGACTTGCCCAGGGTCACACAGCTAGTAAGTATCTGAGGCTGAATTTGAACTTACAAAGTTTATTATCAGTAGTAGTAGTAGTTGTAGCAGTAGCAGAAACAGCAGCATTTATGCAGTGCTTTAAGTTTTACAAAACATTTTAATATGCAAACACATTTTATTTTCAAAATAACAATGTGAGGTAGGTACTATTGTCTGATACCCTCATTTCACATATGAGGAAACTGAGACAGACAATTAAGAAGGGTTGCAGAGCAAGTAAATGATTACTCCAACTCAGCTCTTCCTGACTCCAAGGTGCACAGTCTATCCATTGTACCACCTAGCTGCCTAAGCTAAAAAGATTGAATTGATCTAATTGATTCTAATATTATTATATTAGAACATATATAATATTATTATAACACATATATAATATAATTGATTCTAATTCTAAGAATTAATCTAATAAGATTCAATTTAATAAGCATAAATATTTTCATATTAAGCTCAAAAAAAACAAAATGAGGACAAAGGTGCAGAGGTGTGATTAGATGAAAGTTTATTCTTGGAATTATAGGGATCTGCAACTTTAATGATTCAACAATGTGATATGGAATACAAGGAAGTAGGAGCAAACTTAAGGTTCATTAAGAGACACATGGCATCTAACAATAATGAGTTAATGGTCTTTAGAAGCAATGGTAATAATGAGCTAATGAACCTACAGTTTCTGTCCTGGTTCAACCACATATATGGTATTGTGTTGGGACTGATGTTAGGGAGGACTTTGTTGAGTTGGAGACTATCCAGAAGACAACCAGAATGGAGCCCTGACTCTGTCAGATAAGGATTGTCTGAGGGAGCTGGAGATGCTTAGCTTAGAAAAGAGAAAATATAAAATCTATCTACAATTATAGGAAGGGTTTAATGTGCATAAAAGGAAAGATTTTTTTCTGCCTTATCTTTTTCTTTTTTCTTGTCTTTTCTGTTCACAGAACAGATCCAGGAGCAATGAATGGAAGCCACGTAGTGGCAAATTTAGGCTAGATGTCAGGGAAAATTTTCTTCTAGTTGGATCTATCCACAAATGAAATGAGCTGACTTGAGAATGGGGCACGTTCCCTGTCACTGGAGGTCTTCCAACAAAGTCTAGATGATCCTTCTCTAGTATGTTATAATGGGAATTCTTTTCTGGTACAGAATGAACTACACTGCTACTGACATTCCTTCCAAGACTAACATTCCACAATTCTGTGGTTCTTCTCAGTCCTTAGAGCAGAACTAACAGCAGTGGGTAGAAACTTTAAAGAGAAACATTTAGGTTTTCGAGTAAGGGAAATAAATGTCTAATGATTAGAGTGTCCAGAAGGGGTGTGGGAAGAAACCTTGGGGAGGATGTGGATTTAAGCCCTTTTGGAGTTCTTCAAACAATATAAGGATAGAATATTAATACTTTCTGAAATCAATTTATTAGATGAATGCCATTCTCCTTTCAATTAATGTCTTTCTAACACTTGATTCATCCATAGTACTCTCTCTTCTGTAGCAACAACCTAAAAGCCTGTTATATGTCAGGAAAAGAAGCGCAATTTGAACCCAGGGCTCCTTGATTACAGGACTGGCTCTGTAGTCACTACAGGAAGGAAGGAACAAAGGAAGGAATGAAGGAAGGAAAGGAAAGGGAAGGGAAGGGAAGGGAAGGGGAGGGGAGGAAGGGAAGGGAAGGGGAAAGAAAGAGGAAGGAAGGGAAGGGGAGGAAGGGAAGGGAAGGGGAAGGAAAGGGGAAGGGAGGGAAGGGAAGGGAAGGGGAGGAAGGGAAGGGAAGGAAGGGGAAGGGAAGGGAAGGGAAGGGAGGGAAGGGAAGGAAGGAAAGGAAAGGAAAGGAAAGGAAAGGAAAGGAAAGGAAAGGAAAGGAAAGGAAAGGAAAGGAAAGGAAAGGAAAGGAAAGGAAAGGGAAGGAAAGGGAAGGAAAGGGAAGGAAAGGAAAGGAAAGGAAAGGAAAGGAAAGGAAAGGAAAGGAAAGGAAAGGAAAGGAAAGGAAAGGAAAGGAAAGGAAAGGAAAGGAAAGGAAAGGAAAGGAAAGGAGGAAGAAAAGGAGGAAGGAAAGAATGAAAGAGAGAAAGAAAAAAGAAAGAGAAAGAAAAAAGAAAGAGAGAAAGAGAGAAAGGAGGGAAGAAAAAAAGGAAGGAAGGAAGGAAGGAAGGAAGGAAGGAAGCAAGGAAGGAAGGAAGCAAGGAAGGAAGGAAGGAAGGAAGAAGCACATTGCTAATTCATATTTTAATTGTGTTGCGCTCATATCCAGCTTCCTCCTCTGGTAAATGGGAATGATGATACTGTTTACACCGTAACTTACTTACCTCATGGTATTATCAGGAAAGCGTTTTCTTTGTCGAACTATATAAATGTGAGCTAATATCGGAATCTGTACTGGTTAACATTTACTAACCAGATCTAGAGGAGGAAAATGCAAGCATGAAGCACTTTCATGCTTAATCTCAATTATTAACATTTTCTCCATCATTTTTAACGAGCTGTAAAAATATAAATCTAGCCCTGATGTGTAGCATCTGCCAGTTTCCCAGGCATAAATGCTCACACCGAGAATTTAACAGTAGGCTTTCCTGAGCTCGCACAAGCTAGTTCCAGCACACTCCTAATTATGGCTGTTGTAGCTGCTGTTATTTGTTTTGATGCCGCATACAGTGGGAACATATTGGAGATTTCTGAGCTGATGAAAGGAATGTTAACACTTTCCAAAGGATCGCTGTGCGTGTGAGTAGGGGGATCAGTTAAAGAGGTAGAAGTGGCATTCAGGGATCATCTGAGTGGGAAAGCCTGAGCGGGAGAATCGTTTCAAATACACATTAGGATGCCCTCTTTTTGAAAGATATGAGAAGTCTAGTGACCTAAGTTAAAGAATTGCATCAAAAGCTAAAGGAGCTTCCCATGAAACCACATTGTGTTTAGTTCTTTTTCCATGCTCTAAATAACTCAGTGTTTTCTTGCCGTCTATGTTGGGAAGGTGAGGAAGACATCCCTATTGCAGACATAAGCGCTTCTCCTGAAAGAAGTCCCTTGCATCCACACTTGTGAAATTTCACAAATTGCCATTGACCACATCCTCACAAGCTGTGTACACCATCTGGTCCAACTTGCCTCCCTCTTCTAGAATTTGGCAGCAAGGTTAATACAGCTGTTAGGCTAATTGTCCTTATTAGGACCATGGAAAATCCCAAACAAATTGAAGTAAACTATTGGAGCCAATCAAACAATTACATGGAAGAGATGAGAGATCTCTCTACTGGGAACCAAAGAATCTAGATTATAATTTTGTCTATGACATTAACTACTTGGACATCACAATCACTCAATTATTCAATTAAAAAACATTTATTAGCCACCTACTATATCTAAGGCACTATTAGAGAATATAAAGGCAAAAATAGTATCTGACTTCAAGGAGCTTACATGGTACAAGAGGAAATGATGTGTATACAGATAAAGAAGAAACAAAATATATACTAGGCAAATACCAAATAATTTCATGGGGGGCTTATCTGCCAAGTGAATCAGGAAAGGTTTCATGTAGCAGGTAACCACTTGAACTTAGCTTTGATGGAACCTTGGGATTCTGAAAGGTGGAAATGTAGAGAAAATGTATTCTCAGACTTAAGGACAGCTGGTGCAAAGGCTCAGAGATAAGCAATGGAGAGTTTTGCCTGAGGAACAACCACAAGACTGAATTATGAAGAATATTGCGTAATTGTGCTAGGTGACATAGTGGATAGATTGCTGAACCTGGAGTCAAGAAGACTCATCTGCCTGAGTTCAAACCTGGCCTCAGTGTCTTAATTAGTTCTTTGACCCTGGGTAAGTCACTTAGCTCTTTGCCTCAGTTTACTCATCTGTGAAATGGACCAGAGAAGGTTGACAAACCAGTCCAGTAAGTTTACCAAGAAAACCCCAAAAAGGGTCACAAAGAATTGGAAGTGACTGCAACAACTGAAGCTCAACAATAAATGTGTGATAATTCTACAAAGCTAAGTGGGAATAAGATCATGATAAATATCAGACAGAGACATTAGTATCCTATCCTAAAGGTACTTCATATCCCTACAGATATCTATACACATTCGCACACATATGCATCTATGTAAGTAACAAAGAACTGTAAGATATGTGGTATAAGTTTTAAAAATCTCATTTTAAAACAAAAACACTGAGTTGATCTAAATGGTCTTTTAACATCCCTTTCAGATCTAAAATATGATTACATTAAGTAACACCAAGAGTTTGCATAACTTTCCTTTTAGAGATGATCATTCTGCACTGAGGTATGGAAAGGCAATGAATGTACCCCAGAATAAAATAGAGTACGAGTTTACAATGTTTTCAAAGAATTATTCATACAATATATTTTCTCATCAATAAATGGATCATTTATGTCTCTAATTTTTCCCATCTCTAATTGGCTACATTTGAAAATAGGATGAATGCCTCAAAAAAAAATTAACAATTAGCTATATCTTTTAAAAAGTGTAGAACATAAGAGGTCATAAATTACCAATACTAAAAAAACCTTCCATTGTTTCATTATATCTTATCCTTTTGCCCTGTTTTCTCAAGCCATTTTTTATTTGTATAAAAGCTACCAAGGACATTCTGAACAGTATTCTAGATCTCTGTTGGAAATCATGTTCAAGGCTCCAAGCTATTATTGCAGTGACTTGTATCTCAGTGGGATGCCCCAGGAAGTGGATTAACTCTGCTCTGAGCATCACTGGGGATAAACAACAGGAAGCTGACCCTACAAAAGGTTGCCAGTAGTTTAGCATGAGCCCCCCTAAAGAGCTCTAGGAAAGCATTGCTCCTAATAAATATGCTGATACTGAGTCTGAGGGACTCCAAACTTGGTTTGCAAGATTGCCAACACATGTTGCAATCCTGGCTCAACCGCAGCTTCATTCTAAAGAAAGCAAACAGTAGTGGGCTAGAGAAGAGCTTTAAATCTGGATTTCATTTCTTATAAATGAAAGAAATGTGTCTTTTTTAAAGTGTTCCGTGTGCAGACTGGCAAAGAAGGAACAAGGCAGGTTTACAGAGTTGAGGAAATGAGGATTGGCCCCAGATCCTTTGTTTGAGAGCAGGCTAGAGTAAAGAACCAATTGACTTTTTCTCACTATGTATATCTATTTAGAGCAGAGGTTCTTAACCTTATTTGGTGTTCTGGACAACTTTGGCAGTCAAGCAAAGTCCATGGATCCATTATCAGAATCATTTTATAAATGCATAAAATACATAGTTACAAAGAAAAGCAATTATATTGAAATACACTAATCAAAGTATTTTGTCTATTAAGTTTGTAAAACTCCATTTAAGTATATAATTTAATTATTAACTTTAATAATTATGATGAATATTAGTAAATATTAGCTTTAATTATTGATGATAATGTCATTTTAAATGTGTAAAGCAAAATAGATAACATTAAAAAGGAAGCTAATTATATTGAATTACAGTTATCAAAATATTAGAAGATCAAAGCTCTCAGGTGGAGTTTTTTTTAAAGGAATATTGATATACTATGAATTCAAAGCTTTCTATGTCTCAAGTTTCTTCCTTTTTTCTTGTTCCTTCTTAATTGAAGTAGACTCTGAATTTTCAATATTCTTATTGGCTACTTTTTCCAATGATTACTCTGCATAAGAAAATTATTGCATCCAGACAAGATTGTTAATCCTTCCAGGAAATATTATCTAATTATGTTCCATGAAACAAGTACCTCTAATCTGAATATTTTATGTGGGATACACACGGTGGGGGAGTAAAATACTTGTCATCCTGCTAGTAAGTCAGCACTATGACATAACAAAGAGAAAAGGCCTTGGAGTGAGGATGATCTGAGTCTGTCTTTCCTCTGAAACATAATGATTACATGACTGAGGATAAGTCATTTCATCTCTCTATGTCCCAGACAATATTCTGTAAATAACAGATGATTTATTGATCTATACTGATGTAAAGAATAATAATAAATTAAATAAATAAAAATATATAATATAAAATAAATCTAAATAAATAAAATAATCAATAATGAATCACAGATCCAGGCTTTTAAAACATAGCATTAAAGTTCTCTTCAGTTTGTATGGTCATATGAGTACTATTTTCTGAGACTACGTTTGTTATCTGTCCCATTTAGCCAATTCTAAAACATATTTTTCCTGCGAATGTCATTAATTCTTCTTTTATGGACTACAGAATTAAACTAAGTACTACCAACAATAAAAACATTTTAAAAAGTATAAAACAATAGACCACTTCATTATTAACTTGGTTAATTCAAAGTATTGCTGTGAGCTAGGATGAGGAGAATTTATCCAAAGCACAGGAATCAAAAACAGCCCAGTTAAATTTCAAGCATAGGTCATTTGTTTGTCAGTTTGTTTCAGGTCAAAGTCATAACTCTCCCACCTCAACTGCCTTAAATTAATGAACTAGAATTTAGTAAGTACTTACTATTTGATCAGTACTTTCTTAGTGGAGAAGCAAGTATAAAAATGAAACAATTTCTGCCCTTATATGCCCTCTGCATATTCCATTCATCCTTTTCATAACTAAGTTCACTGTGTTCCTGATATGTCCATTATCCCAGAAGTTGTTTCCAAACTTCAAACAATGTGAGTTACAAGGATATTCTGGTAAAGTCTTGGTTAATAATTAATCAGGATTTAATGACAGCCTACCCTGTGCTAGACAGTGCTTCTAGGACCTAGGGAGAAAAGGACTAAAACAAAGCAGTTCCTGCCACCAAGAAGCTTATATTCCAATGGCACAGAGGCCAGAGGGCTTCTATATGTGGACCTGGAGTCAACAAGATGGTTCAGCTCCTATCTTAGATATTTACCAGCTTCATAACCTGAGACAAGTCACTTAACCTTTCAACCTCACTTTTCTCATCTAGAAAATGGGGATAATAATAGTATCTATCTCCTAGGTTAGTGGGAGGATCAATGAGATAGTATGTAGAAAGTGTTTTGCCAATCTCAAACCATCATATAAATGTGGTTACGGACATACAAATTATATACAAAGTACTTTTAGAGGGGACACAGGAGCATCTGGAGAGAAAGGGCAGAAAAGCTTTAGAGGTGGCACATGAGTTGAAACATTGAAGGAAACTGGGAAATCTAAGATGGGTTAGTGAAGGAGAATATGTATTCCAGGCATGGAGATGGGGAAATGGAATGCCATGTGTGAAAGAAAGGGCAAGAAATACAATTCAGATTTGGTGTTACTTTATTATGGTACTGGTGGGATTTGTTGTTTTAAATGATGCATGCATTCAATCACAATTGTGAAAACAGTGAAGGGTCTTTTCATCCTAATTAGAATATAAAGAACTGGAAAAGCTCGTTTAATAATCTTACCAAGAACATTATCATGTTATCAAGAAAAGTAATTGATTACTCAGAATAAGCTTTAGCTTTAATCTTTTAAATTCTGGTTTTATGTTGTTCCTAGAAGGTATGAAAGAAAGAAAGAAAGAAAGAAAGAAAGAAAGAAAGAAAGAAAGAAAGAAAGAAAGAAAGAAAGAAAGAAAGAAAGAAAGAAAGAAAGAAAGAAAGAAAGAAAGAAAGAAAGAAAGAAAGAAAGAGAAGAGATAGAGAGATAAAGGAAGGAAGGAAGGAAGGAAGGAAGGAAGGAAGGAAGGAAGGAAGGAAGGAAGGAAGGAAGGAAGGAAGGAAGGAAGGAAGAATGAAAAAACAAAGAAAGAAAAAGACAGGGAAAGGAAGGAAGGAAAGAAGAAGAAGAATAAAAAGAGAGAGAAAGAAAAAAAGAGAGAGGAAGGAAGGAAGGAAGGAAGGAAGGAAGGAAGGAAGGAAGGAAGGAAGGAAGGAAGGAAGGAAAGAAGGAAGGAAGGAAGGAGAATGAAAAGAGAGAAAGAAAGAAAAAGAAAGGTAGGAAGAAAGAAAAAAGGAAAGAGAGAGACAGAGAAGAAAATTTGCTTTGAAATTTTCATGCAACTTTAGCAACACAAAAAATAGCCTAGTAAACAGTTTATGGCCAGCATAGAAGATTCCTCACTGCTGCAAAACAAACAGTAACCACACCAAATACATTCTAGACGTTACACTAACCTAGCATGACAGCACAGGGTCGGTGAATCAGACTAATCTTATTATTTGGCTGATGCTTGGACAGCTTCTCGGCACAACATGAAAACAGAATCTAAAAGATTACTTTCCAAAATAGTATCTCCTCATTCAAGCTTCTGGTTTCAATTTGTATTCTCTCTCTCACCCCATTCTTTTCTTTCCTCCCCTTCTCCCAGCAACCTCTCTCCCCACTCTCTGTCTCCTCCTCCTTGCCCTCCATGACGCTACCATTTGTGAAATGGGAACACACTTTTGTTGAGTTTTCCTGGTTACCATTAATGAACTCAATGGGACTTTATCTGATCAACATTCTAACTACGAAAGGAGGAAGAGGGAGCAGAGTCTTGTAGACTGGGTCCTCCACATGTCAGAGCCTTGCTGTGAAATAGTATTTTGATGAAGAGCCAGATTATTCCTAAATGAATTTACCAAAGGCAGTTATCAAGGAGCTAGATCTTTGGAAACATTTATACAAACATGGTGATAGTGGGAAACAGATGCTTCAGCTTCTATTGCCACTTTTTCTGGTGGGGGAAGGGATCTTTTTGTTCTTTCTGCAAGACTGTATTTCTATCACTTTACCATGGCCCATCACAGTAAACTGTTTCATAGTTTGCCTCTGCTAATCTGTGACTGTTATTTATATCAACAGAGTAGAGCTATAAATTCAGCCCTGACACAGTTTCAATGGTGTGAACCTCCCAATCTTCTCTAAGCTCTAGATTAGATACTGAAGTACCACTTCAATGGGGCAGCATTATCCCGTTCTATCACTTGGCCCCATTTCAAACTAGAGCATTTATTGACAATGCTTTCAAAGCTGTTGCTAAGTTGTGAGCACTCATTTTTATCTGCTTCTTCTTTTACAGCTTTAGCTAACGAGCTAGACTTTCTTGGAGGAAGTGCTATGTTAATAATAGCACCAGACACAGCGATGCTTTGTTGACACCACCGTTCCCACACCTTTACAAAAAATTATCAAGCACCCTTGAGTGATTTACTTGTTTAGCATTGCTTTGGGAATTAAGTCATGAACTTTTGATTTTTCCATGAACTTTAATTTCAAACCTTGTTTTCTTAGTATTATGAATAGTAATTATAACGACTGACATGTATAGTGTTGCTCAGTCACATGCCACTCTCTATGAACCCTTTTGGATTTTCTTAGCAAAGATGAAGTGGTTTAGCATTTCTTCTCCCACTCATTTTACAAGTGAGGAAACTGAGGCAAAGAGGGTTAAGTGATTTGTGCAGCTTCATATAGCTGGGAAGTGTCAGAGGTCAGATGTCAACTCAGGAAAAACACTTTTCCTGACTTCATGCCCAGCACTTTATTCACTGTGCCACCTAGCTGCCCACCATTTATATAGTGCTTGCTATATTCCAGGTATTGTGCTAAACCCTTTATAAATACTATCTCATTTGATGCTCACAACAACCCTGACAAGTAGGTAGCATTATTATCCCCATTTTACAGTGAGGAAACTGAGGCAAACAGAGGTTAAGTGACTTACCCAAGGTCATATTATTAGTAAATGTCTGTGCCTGGAATTGAATTTAGATCTCTTTGACTCTGGGTTTGGTCTGTGTTGATCTTAAAAACTCTGTAGAGGTTGCTTTCCTTTATCCCATCCATTGGAAAGAGAATGGAATATGGAGTCAAACTCAGCCTCTGCCAGTTACTCTCTGTGTGATCTTGAATAGGTCATCTCACTTGACTAGATTACAGTTCACTTATTGGGGTTAGACTAGCTGGCTTCTGGGGTCCCTTCCTCCTTTAGATGCATGATCATGATACCTGAAGTCAGAAGACCCAGGTTTGTGTCCCATATTTTCCATCTTACTACCTCTATGACCTTAGAAGAATAACTTTATAACACTGAGTATTTCCCTATCTGTAAGATAAACTTAGACTACAGATGACCTCTATGATCCATTCCAATCCTAAACTATGATCCTGTCATTGAAAACTCATTTCACTACTTGTAGTTTTAGTAAAGATTAGGCAATTTAGTGTTATACTTGATAAAATAGGTATTCAGACATGTCTGAGTATTCATGATGCCATATGGCATTTTGCAAAGATGGTTTGCCATTTTTTTCTCCAATGGATGAAGGCAAATAAGACTAAATGATTTGTCCAGGGTCACACAACTAGTGAGTGTCTGAGGGCAGATTTGAACTCAGGTCTTCCTGACTCCAGATACAGTGCTCTATCCACTAAGCTACCTATCTCCCCCATGATAAAATCAAATCAAATCCCACCCCTGCCACTTGCCATCTGTATGACAGTTGACAAACCACTTAAACTCCTTTGAATTAAAGTCTCCTAAATGTCAGGGAGTTACAGTAGATGACCTTAAAGGACTTTGTACCTATAAATTTATATTCCTATGAGAAAATAGGAGCAATCGTTTCTAGCCACCAACCTTAAAATCAGTCAACACATATTTAAGTGCCTACGATGTGGAAGCACTTTGTTAAGCACTAGAAACTCAAAGTCATACTAAAACTTTGCCTATGAATGTCTTTTTAAAAATGTCAAATAATCTCTATGAATCATCGGGATTAAGAAAAAAAATTTTTCTTGATGCCTCATAGAGTCATTAGCTTCCACTTGCCCAATTATAATTTTTAAGGAACGATTTTCTTCAGTTAACTCTTGTCCCTCCTTTTCCATTTGGCCAATTCTGCTTCTGAGGGAGCTGTTTTCTTCAGTGGATTTTTCCCTCTATTTGGCCACTTCTATTCTTAAGGAGTTTTTTTTCAGTCAATTTTTGCACTTCCTTGTCCAAGCTGTTGACTCTTTTTTCCATAATTCTCCTTTATACCTCTCTTTTCTTTTCCCAACTTTTCTCCTACTTCTCTTATTTGATTTTTAAGATCCCTTTTGAGCTCTTTGAAGAGGACATTTTGGGTTTGAGACCAATTCATATTCCTCCCTTGAGGCTTCACATATAGGCATTTTCACATTGTTGGCCTCTTCTGAGTTTGTATTTTGATCTCCCCTGCCACTATAGTGATTTTCTGATTAGAGCTCTTTGGGGGGTTCATTCTTTAACTCTGCCACTGGGCCACAGGGGACACTATCCCAACTTTCTTGTTCTAGGGGCCAGGGGTCTGGTCACCGGCTTTCTGTGCTGGGTCCTCAAGCACTGGCAGGTTGCCCACTCTGCTGTGGTGACCAGGGGTAGTCAGACTGTTGTGTCCTGGGTTCTGGGGCTAGAGGTTTGCCTTCTGCACTGGGGTTGAAGGCCTCACTGCTGGTCTACTGAGCCAGGATGGAGAAACCTTAGCTGTTGAAGTGTACTGTGTCTAAAACCTCCCACTGGCTGGCCAAAACTCTGTGTGTACTGAGCTGCACTCCCCTTTTTCCAAGTGAGACAAAATCTTTTCTGAAGTCCTTCCAAGGTATCTTAAGCTGGAAAACTGCTTCACTCTTTTTTTGAGTTCTGTCACTCTAGAATCCACCATTGTTTCCAAGGGAAACTGGGGAGAGCTCAGGCAAATTCTCAGCTTCTCTCTGACATCTTGGTTCTGCTTCCCTCACCCCACCCCCATCCCTTAGTAACTTTAGAAAACTAAATGATTGTCCTAAAACATTATTCCTTGATTTTGAGGCAGATGTTATAAGTATGGATGAGCCTACAGCTAAAAAAAATAAACTAATGCTATCATTGTTGCTCAGACATGGTTTACTATTTCATTCTTCAGCTCATTTTATAGATTAGGAACTGAGGCTAACAGGCTTAAGTGACTTGCCCAGGATCACATAGCTAGTAAGTGTCTGAGGCCAAATCTAAATTCATGAAGATGAGTTTTCATAACTCTGTGCAGTTTATCCACTGCGTCACCTAGCTGCCCTAAAAATAAATTACTTAATAGATTAATGAATGAAAGAACGAATAAATAAAAATAAAAGTGATACTATTTAGTGAAAACATAGGTAAAATAATGTAAGTTGATGAATTTTTTCCCCCGGAATTCAAGGGAGCCACATCACCTATGGTTTAATGATCCTATACACCTTATGGAGTAAGTGAATTCATAATGTAATCTAATTCAAAAAGCCTTTCCAAAACACTCATTGAAGTGCTCTCCTAGGTACTGGAGACACAAAAACCAAACAAATATATAAACAAAACAAGTAGCTTCTGCCCTCAAGCAGCTTATGTTCTATGAGATTTCTTAAAATTAGTGTCAAGGGAGATGGAGAGCATAGAAATATGTAGTGGATCAGACTATTTAGATCCATCAATATGGATTGGTTATGCCCCAAATGCTTAGAACTTTAATTGTATTGTTTACTGCTTAATTATATTAAAGTATGATATGGAGGCTTTCTCTAAATGACCCAGATCATTTGAAAAATCCTAGATTTTTAATCATTGAGAAGAGTAATTTACAAAAGAAAAGTAACCAAGATGCAGAAAAAAAAATTGATTTTGTTCCAATAAATGGATTGAAAGTCAAAGACCTCAATCCAAATGCTCATTAGTGTGATACAGGGGAAAAGTGCTGGATTTGGGCTCAAAGGACTTGGTTTTACATCTTGTATCCGCTAGTGATTACATGTAAGATTTGGATAAGTTACTCAACTTCTCTGAGTCTTACTTTCCTCCTCTGTAAAATGAATGGGGTGGGGGAATATTAGATGGCTTACAAAATCCTTTTCAATTTATAATCTCATGATCTATAAAATAGATTGCTTGGGAGAAACTTTATTATTGAGAATGCATTGACTTTTACAAAATTTGAATGTGCCTTCTTCTTTTACTGGGAGGAAAAATGCATTAAATTTAAATGCTTTTGACAATAGTTTAATTGCTTAAATAAAAATGAGTTAAGAGTATAAACATTTGGGGGAGGAGCCAAGATGGCAGAGTAGAAAGACTCATGTATGCTAGCTCTGAATCCACAGCCCATAAATTTCCTGTAAAGAGAACTCCCCACAAATTCTGGAGCAGAGCAAGTGTGCACCAACGCAGTGGAAGAGATTTCCATTCCAGAGAGCCCTGGAAAGCCATCCCCAGGGGTCCGTTGCACTGCGGACAGCAGAGCCCACTCCTGTGCTGCCCTGGCCATGGTCCCAGAGGAGCAGATCTGAGCAGGCTTCAGGGATGGAATCTCTGGCGACCGGGAAGCTCCCTCCACCCACAGACACTACAGGTCAGTGAGAGAGACTTCTGGGCTGGCCGAGAGGGGAGTTAGGTGTCTCCGTGACTTGGTCCCCCTCGGGAGGCAGCGGCAGAGGCAGCAGGTGGAGGCAGTGGTGGCTCGGGACTCCCCAAGCAGACAGAAGCTCCATTACTGAAGGTCTCTGCATAAACCCCTGGAGGGAACTGAGCCTGGGAGAAGGCTCTGCCCCCACCTGAGCACCAGAACTTAAGCTCACATTGAATAGCAGCCGCTCCCGCAGCTGAAGCCCTGAGGCTGGGAAGCAGCATTTGAATCTCAGACCCAAAGCACTGGCTGGGCAGATCTAGGTGGGGGTGGACAGCAATCTCAGAAGTCAAGTAACTGGCTGGGAAAATGCCCAGAAAAAGAAAGCAAAATAAGACCATAGAGAGCTACTTTATTGAGGAAGAGATGTTCCTTCCTCCCTTTATTTCTGATGAAGAAGCACAATACTTAACATCAGGGAAGGACGTGGAGGTCGCGGCCTCTCTATCCCACACATCCGAGGTGGATGTCCTGTGGGCTCAGGCCATGGAAGAGCTCAAAAAGGATTTTGAAAATCAAGTTAGACAGGTGGAGGAAAAACTGGGAAGAGAATGAGAGAGATACAAGAAAAGCATGAAAAATGGGTCAATACCTTGCTAAAGGAGACCCAAAAAAATGCTGAAGAAAATAACACCTTGAAAAATAGGCTAACTCAATTAGCAAAAGAGCTTCAAAAAGCCAATGAGGAGAAGAATGCTTTCAAAAGCAGAATTAGCCAAATGGAAAAAGAGGTTCAAAAGCTCACTGAAGAAAATAGTTCTCTCAAGATTAGAATGGAACAGATGGAGGCTAATGACTTTCTGAGAAACCAAGAAATCATGAAACAAAACCAAAACAATGAAAAAATGGAAGAGAATGTGAAATATCTCATGGGAAAAACAACTGACCTGGAAAATAGATACAGGAGAGACAATTTAAAAATTATGGGACTACCTAAAAGTCATGATCAAAAAAAGAGCCTAGACATCATCTTTCATGAAATTGTCAAGGAAAACTGCCCTGAGATTCTACAACCAGAGGGCAAAATAAGTATTAAAAGAATCCATCGATCACTGCCTGAAAGAGATCCAAAAAGAGAAACTCCTAGGAACATTGTGGCCAAATTCCAGAGTTCCCAGGTCAAGGAGAAAATGTTGCAAGCAGCTAGAAAGAAACAATTCCAGTATTGTGGAAATACAATCAGGATAACACAAGATCTAGCAGCTTCTACATTAAGGGATCAAAGGGCGTGGAATAGGATATTCCAGAAGTCAAAGGAACTAGGGCTCAAGCCAAGAATCACCTACCCAGCAAAACTGAGTATAATACTTCAGGGGAAAATATGGTCTTTCAATGAAACAGAGGACTTTCAATCATTCTTGATGAAAAGACCAGAGCTGACAAGAAAATTTGACTTTCAAACACAAGAATGAGAAGAAGCATGAAAAAGTAAACAGCAAAGAGAAGTCATATAAGGGACTTACCAAAGGTGAACTGTTTACATTCCTACATGGAAAAACAATATTTGTAATTCTTGCAACGTTTCAGTATCTGGGTAGTTGGTGGGACCACACACAGACGTACACACACACATGCACACACACACACGCACACACACATGTACATGTGTGCATGCACACACATACACACAAGCACGCACACACAGAGACGAGAGCACAGAGTGAATTGAATAGGATGGGACCATATCTTAAAAGAAATTAAGGGAAATGGTGAGAGAGAAATGTAGTGGGAGGAGAGAGGGTGAAATGGAATGGGGTAAATTATATCTCATTCAAGAAGCAAGCAGGAGACTTTTTAGTGGAGGGAAAAAGAGGAGAGCTGAGAAAAAAAAAACATGAAGTTTATCCTCATCACATTCAACTAAAAGAAGGAGTAAAATGCACACTAATTTTAGTATGAAAACCTATCTTACAATACAGGAAAGTGGAGGAGAAGGAAATAAGCAGGGAGGGAGGGATGATGGAAGGGAGGGCAATGGGAGAAGGGAGCAATTTAAAGTCAACACTCTTGGGAAGGGACAGGATCAAAAGAAGAATAGAAACAATGGGGGGCAGAACAGGAGGGAGGGAAATACAGTTAGTCTTACACAGCATGACTGTTATCGAAGTCATTTGCAAAACTACACAGATATGGCCTATATTGAATTGCCTGCCTTCCCAAAGGGAATCGGGTAAGGGGAGAGGGAGGGGGAGAATTTGAAACTCAAAGTTTTAGGAACAACTGTTTAGTATTGTTGTTGCTACTAGGAAATAAGAAATACAGTTAATGGGGAATAGAAAGTCATTCTCATTTGTCCCTACAGGACAAAAGAGAAGATGAGGACAAGAGAAGGGAGGGGTGATAGAAGAGAGGGCAGATTGGTGATAGGGGAAATTAGAATGCTTGGTGTATTGGTGTGGGGGGAGGGGAGAAATGGGGAGAAAATTTGGAACCCAAAATTTTGTGAAAATGAATGTAAAAAGTTACATAAATAAATTTATATTTAATTGTAAAAAAATAAAGAGTATAAATATTCAACTTTTCCCAAAGGCAAATTGTGTTTAAAATCAAAGCAAACATTTCATACCATTCATTTTAGAGTTATCCAACTGCATCAGGAGAACCTAATAGCCTCCAACAGATCTATACTGTGGATGTATTTATTATCAAAGTCCTTGTTCTCATATAATATATTCTGTCAGAAACCTAGGATTTGACAGGTTGGATAAGGATAGTCTGAATTTAGAATCAAGAGTCATGGGATCATGGGATCATCAATAGAGTTGGAAGAGACAGTTTAGCTAGCTAGTCCAATCACCTCAAGTTCTTCTTATTTTTATTTGTGGTTTGACCTTAAGACTACAAGAGGACCAAAATTACATCATGATGTTTATAGTACGTTTGACTGTGACTGATGAGTCCAATACAAGCTTGAAAGACTCCACGACAGGTCGGTTACAGATTGTCCATTTGAACATTCGGGATGGGGATGTCTCCAGATTTGCACATCTCACATTTCCTCTGTGCTGCTGCGATTCTGCTTTGCTCATGGAGCACAGCCTCTTCTTTAGTGCAAGCATGTCATGCTGGGTGGTCCTGTGCCAGTCCTCCCATGTCTTACAAGTGATTCTAAAGGTCTACAATTAGTATTTACCTGTATGTTTCAAAGATTCAACTACCTGGGTCATTTAGAGAAAGCTTCCATATTATACTTTAATTCACTAGTCAATTAAAAGTTCTAAATATTTGGGGCATAATTACAACTGGTTCTAGGGTCTCTTTAGAGAGACCTTGAGAGTGTCCTTGCACTGCTTCTTTTACCCTTTCTGTCGGTGCTTGCTTTGCATTAGTTCTTTGTAAAAAATGTCTTTAGGTAAATGTGCATTTGACATTTGAGTTAAAGTGGTCAGCCCATGAGAATTGCACTCTCTCCAGTAGAGTTTCAGTGTGTGACAGTTCAGCTCAAGACAGCTCTTCACTGTCTGGAACCTTCATATTACAGATGAGGAGATTAAGTCTCAGAGATAGAAAATGATGTGCTGAAGTTAAGTTCTGTCTTCTCACTTATACATTCTTAGTAACTTTAGAAAAAATAAATGTCCAAAAGGCTCATGATGGAAAACACCATCCATGTCCAAAGAAAGAACTATGGAGTCTGAATACGGATCAAAGAATATTATTTCTTTTTGGTTTTTTTTTCTTTCTCATGGTTTTTCCCTTTCTCTCTGATCTTTCTTTCACAACATGACTAATGTGGAAATACATTTAATATGATTGTATATGTGTAGCCTATATCAAGTTGCATGGTGTCTTGGGGAGGGAACAAGGGAGGAGGGGAAAATTTAGAACTCAAAATCTTATAAAAGTGAAAGTTGAAAACTAAAAATAAATAACTAAATATTTTGAAAAGAAAAAAGTAAATGATTCTCCCAAGGCAGCACTTTTTTTTATAGCAGATGTTACAATGATGAATGACATCAGAGTTGTAAAGATCTTTAAACTGTCAATTACATACTGTTTCTCTTACTATGTGTTGCATGATATGATTTTAATAGTCACATGGCTAATCAATCCAGTATTTTCATTACTGATTGTGTATGTCAAAGCACCTTTTTTCTGGTACCTGTTTGTTTTCTTTACCTCTTTCATGTTAATTTTTATCACTGGATTTCATTATGGAACATGAATAAATTTATTTCATAAGAAGGAAATGCAAATAGTGTTATATATTTATATATGTATATTTGTATGCATATATAAATAGATAAAAAACAAAATTCATATATATAGATATATGTCATATATGGATAGAATATACACATTTTGTGCATGTAGTGAATGTACTAGAGATTTGCTTCCTTTTCCTTACCTTAAAATAGAGATGACACAGAAAAATCATGAAAGAAAATGACATTATATAAAAGAAACACTTTTAAAGAAACTTAGTGTCCCAGTAAAATTTGAGTTATATTAGTGATAATTTACTGGATTTTGCTCTGATGACTCTATGATTATTACTTATCATTTCCTTTCCCCTCTGAGAATGAGCTACTGTTCTCATACTTGATCTATATCACATATTGGGTACTGTTTTTATTTCCCACTTTGGGAAGTAGGATCCTGTACTAGAACCAAAGATGAACTTGTTCCTCAGGAAAACAAGGTGGTTATGGAATGAAGCACTTGGATGCCTAATCCTCCCAGTCGGACAATCCAAAGAAATGAACCCAGGGTAAATGCAAGGATGAGAAAATACAGGGTTTGGCAGAGGATGTTAGATCCTGTGATTTCGCCCAAGAATTTCCTGGTCAGCCATAGTAATAGAGGTATATGTAGTTATCCAGAAATAGAATATACAGGGACATGATATTATTCTCTTTATATATACATATACATGAGCATATCTAAAATAAATCAGTTAGAACACACATATGACACCTATGTAAACAAAATTTATTTACAAATATATGTATATGCTGATATATGTGTGTATTATGGATGGATGGATAATCTATCTCCAGACAATGCTTGCATTGGTTTATAATTAACAAATTTACAAAGAGCCACGAATTTGTAACAATGTAAATTTATGTGCCATGCTAAAGTGGATAGAAATATTGCACTCGGAGTCAACAAGAACTGAGTTCAAATCTTACCTCAGGCACTAGCTGTGCAATTGTGGACAAATCATTTAAACTCTCATGCTCGGTTTCCTCATCCATAAACTGTGGTAATATAGTACCTACTTTACATGGTTATTTTGAGAATCAACTGAAATTATACTTATAAAGTGCTTTGCAAACTATTAAGCACCATATTAAATGCTACATTCAAAGGTATGAAACCCAGAGCTTACCTAAAGACACAGCGAATCATTTATATAACATCAGCTAGACATCAAGGCATAAATCATGATTTTTTTCAATTGGTAAAATCCTCGCCCACAATAAAAGATGGAGTCCCTTTGTCAGTAGAACTGACAAATGAATCTTTACTACCAAAGTAAAGGGTTCTGAATTATACTAATGCTTTCTCTGCCAAACTTCTAAGAATTTGATCCTAAGTAAAATCGGCTAATATCACTGTCAACGCTCAGACCAGCAGCTATGTCCTAACGGGGATTAGGGTTAAGAGACGTAGCCAGACTGTCTGTGTCCCAAGATAACCTTACACCCTGCCTCTCTCATGAGGCAGGAAGAGACAGGCAGACTCTCTGGGAGGGCCATGCATTATATGGGTAACTCCATCAAAGAGAGCGTAAAACCTTCTGGAAATCAAACTAAAGATTTGATTTTTTAGAAACAGCGCAAAGGTCCTCATAATCCAGTCTGGTATGTAAGATCGGTAGTCAAACTGGATGTGCCCATTTGGAGTTTAAAAGCAAGGTGTGACTCTACAGCAACCATTCATTTCTTTAGGCGTTGTGCATTTGTGTCTTCTTCTGCCCAGCTCTAGACAGCTGGGAATGGGATTTGCCATGTGCTGGGAATGAGGCTCTGGTTCCATCTAAGCCCTTCTGAGTCATTAAGCAAGAAAATCCCACGAGTAGAAGTATTCTAAAATAGAGAGGTCAGAAGTAGTCTACTGCCAAGTATACAAATTGTTTGCCACACGGTAGGCATTAAATGGATTCTTCTTGTTACTATTGTTGTTTTTGAATGAACGAAAAAAGTATTTATTAACTATTATGAATGTACCAAGTACTCTGCTAAGTACTAGAAATATAAATATAAAAGCAAAAGGCTGGTCCTGCCCTTAAGGACCTTCTATTCTAATGGGAAACATAGCAGAATTAGAGGAGTAGTAACCAGTAAGGATATTTTTGAACCGGGAAAGTTATCGGAATGGTGAGTGGAGTCCTAAGAGATCAGACTGAGACAAATTCTTCAGGAACAATTAAGAAGTTATGAGAAACACATTTTCTGGAATGGAATAGAATTGAGTCCAGTGACTTGAAGAAAAAGGCAATATCTAAACCAGAAGCAGGGCATGTAATATCTTTCATCTACAGCCTCTTCTCTCCTCTGACATGGTCATCATCTGGTGCAGACCCTCATCCCCTCAAGCCTGGACCACTGCAAAAGCCTTCTGGTTCATCCCCTCGCCTCAATTCTCTACCCACTCCAATCCATCCTCCACTCAATAATAAAATATTCTTCCTAAAGTGCAGGTCTGACCATATCACACACCCCCTCCCCATTAACATTGGGGAAATTTCAAGGTTACCTATTAATTCTAGGATGAAATATAAAATCCTCCATTCGGTTTTCAAATATCTTGAAAATCTGACCCCTTCCAACCTTTCCCAGCTTCTTACACCTACTACCTCCCATCGCTCCAAAATCCAGTGACACTGACCTCCTTCACCATTTCTCACACATGATACTTCACCTCTCAAATCTCAGCTTTTCACTGACTGTCTCTATACCGGGAATTTTCTGCCTCTTCAGATCTGCCTTCCAGTTTCCCTGGTTTCTTTCAAGTCTCAGCTAAAGTTCCACCTTCCATAAGAAACCTTTCACAATCCCTTTTAAACTTAGTATGTTCCCTTTGAGACAACCCTCAATATATCTTTTCTTCATTTGCATGTTGTCTCCCCCAGTTATTTTTGAGCTACCTGGGAGTAGGGACATTTTCTTTGCCTTTCTTTTCATCCCTAACTCTTAGCCCAGCACCTGGTACACAATAGAACTAGCATTCATTGCTCGTTATTGATGGTTGACCTACTAAGCAGTGTATGTGCTCAGTAAAATAGTTTGCACAAAAGAAGAAAGCAAAATTTCACAGGGCAAATAGATCATTGAGTTCGAATCAGAGAATTGACAGAGAATAATTGAATTATTTCAGCTTCCCTTACTAACCCTTGCAATGGTTGATAAAATTCACTGAACAATCTGCAAAGTAGAGAGATGCTGATAATAGCAGTTTGACTTACTTTGAAATATCTACCCAAAGAGCTATGGAACTAAATTTCACAAATCGACTGTTCGTGAAGTTGTAAACTATGGTTGTAACAAGAAATTGAATAATTAAGACTCAAAAAGAAAGCAAAAAATATCAGATTTTCTCTCTTCGAATGAGAAAAGAAGTCTAGGAAATAAAGAATAAGGAAAATGTCCACTATTCCTTGTATAAGCAGTAAAAGGAAAGATTCAACAAATAACTTTGTATGAGCTTGTAGCTTCCTCGATTTTTTTTCAAGGAAGAGAAAAGATTTTTTTAAAAAGCCCCACAGTGTATTAACTTATTGCCTTTATGTAGAAAATCATAGAAATAAAAATTTGAAAATGGATTTTTCCTTCTGAAGAAAACCCCCTAATTCCTTTTGGCACTGCTCTCCTTCCCATATACTTTTCTCTTAACATAAGAATATTCTTAGTTTTTTAATGAGAAGAGAGAGGTTTTACCCCATTTGCAATTCAGGAATTTTACTAAATATTGAGTCCCCAAATCTTCATGATAAATGTTATATTAGAAAATGGGAGAAAGTGAGAAAATAGTTATATTTTACCTGCTTTTCTCCCCTTGTTGGACAAAGTAGCACAGTTACCTCAATTTGAAAATATTAGAAATAACTGAATTTTGACTGTATCATCACAGACTTGATGAGGCAGAAAATGTAAACAATTATCCAAACAATTGAATCAAATTATTTCAAAGATTTTATTTATTTATTTTGCAATATTAGCAGCACAAAACTATGTCACAACAAAAGTAGAAAGGATAGAAGGCAACCAAGATACTAAGTCTTTCTTTGATATTTTTTTTTAGGTAGGGAACAAATGATGGGAAGGAGAGAGAAGAAATAATGATTGATTGAAAAAATCATAATATTAACCTTTTGTTATTTTTCTAAGGAGCAAAAAATAATTAAGCCTCATTTATGTATTATCAAAAAAAATGACAAGAATAGTCAGTTACATTAAGTAGCTAGATTCTATGAAGGTTTTTTTTTTTTTCCAATGACTGTTTAGGGCTTAGGCAATGTTTGCGTTGGAAATTCTTAATTGACTCCAAGATCCTATGTTACCTTTACAGTATATCTTACCTTTTTTCTGGCTTTTAGCTACCCAGGAGATTTGGGACCATCCATCTATAACACTACCCAGGGAGCAATTATTCCTCTTGGTGTACAAAATTCTCAAAATTTAAAAAAAAGATAAGTTTATTGGTAATTTGGAAAAAATTGTATCACAACTCATAAAAAAATGAAGACAGACATTTGTGAGAAACCCATTCTTCCAAAAACTAATATGTCTGGCACTTAAAATCATGCAATAGACTTTTTATCATAAATTATATTTTTTAGAGTTGGAAGGGAATTCAAAGTTCATCTAATCCAATTGCCTCCCTTTGTAAGTGAGAACATTAAGGTCTATAAAGGGTCAGTGACTGCACGGATCATAGAAAGAGTAAGTTCTATAGGCAGCATTTGAACCTAGGACCTGAGAGTCCAAATCTAAATGTCACATCTTCCTTCTTTTAATTGTGAAAATTTTTCTTTAACATGAGCAAGGGACTCATGGCAGGTCAGGGTATTTGAATTCAGAGACCTTAACTTTGAGCAACTCCAAGTCCTAATAGCTTCCCTACTTTGATGAACATTGAATAAATATTTTCTACTCCTCAAAAATTTGGACAAAGCAGCTCTTAAATACCTTCAGTTTTATCTGGGGCAGCTAAGTGGGGTTATTCAAATTACTTCCAGGCTTCTTCTAGACACACCTGTGTTAGTGGGAAGAACAGCTCAATGAAAGCACAATGAGAAAAAACACTTTCTTTACAAATTATGTTTGCTACTATTTTTAAAGCAAATTTAAAGTTTTATATCTAAGGGCAAATTTTCAATGTTTTAGCTATGCTTGCAGAAAGAATTGTTAGTGTAGTAGTGAGAATGTTTTTATGGACAAAGGTTTGTGAGCACAGATTTATGTTAAATGAGAATATATGTGTGTGTGCATATACACATACATATTTATACACAGATATGTGTATATATGTGTATGTGTATATATACATATATGTAAATATGTATATATACACATACATACAAATAAAACTGGCATGGTATAATAGAGCTAATGGTGGGCTTGACATCAGGAAGACCTGGGATCAAAACGTTCCACTTACACTTACCAGTGGCATGACCATGGATATCACCTTCTCTCTGAATCTTATGTTCTCCTGTAAAATGGGAATAATACAGTTGGAAAATAAATCAGATCATGTATGCAAAAATACTTTGCAAACTTTAGTGATATATATGTGTGTGTTATGTTTACAATTTAATCATAACTTGAATAGAATCATTTTACAACTTCTATTTTGAAGTATTTTCTTGCCTTTCTCCTTTTTTATGTCTCACTATTTTTAAAGCACATGATTTTATACATATATACACATATATAATACACATATATGCACACATATGGATATACATACACACATATATACACTATATGTAATGTATATATACATATGCATACACAACACCCTTTAGGTGAAGGATAGGATGACTAAACAGTGAAGTATTTGATCCTTTCACACATAATTCTGCAAACACCTAACACCAACCTTCGGTAGGAGAGTTTCCCTCCTGAAAACTAGTTCAAAGTCATTTGAAATGCTGCATTGCTTTTTTAGATTAACTGTGTAACTTTAGCTCTGAAATTACAAATTGATTTTTAAGACTCCTCCTAAGTCCATCTGTGTATTTTAAAGTATCACACAACCAAGCCTTCACCTGGGTGATATAAATTGATAAGTAACCTACTTACCCTTTAACTTTATTATTTTAGAATGCTGTGTTTCCTTCTGTGGGATGTTTCACAACATGACTCCCATGGATGATTTATAACTTTGACTTGCTAAAGTGTTCTGGTCAAGCTCAGCCCAGGACTGCTGTTTTCTATCAGCAGCTCTCTACTATATTTATTATCAATACATAAGGCATCAAATAGCTGTTTGGAGTCTCCTTAAAAATATGTGAATAGTTTTACATGAAGATATTGAAAAGAATCATTTTCACCAGGCATTGATAAAATAGGGACTGACTCTTTGGAGACACTCCTTGTCTTTCAATATAGCTTTTCTGTCAAGACATACCAAGAGCATTCCCCAGGCCAAGATAATTTACCTTTGGCATCTATCAATATTGTCTCGTCTCCACCTTGACTCTAGAAAATAATATATTAAACTCCTTTACAAAATCTAGGACTGTCCACTCAATGGTGTAAGTGATCATAGAGATTCAACTATCTCCAAAGGCATTTCTATATTTATGTGTGAGCAGTGGTGCGGGGAGGCATGGGGATTGTCCTGTACTATGAACCTTTCTCAAAGATGATGTAATTTAACAAAATATGAGTTCAAATGCTGCAGCAGATGCCTACTGTGATTTAAGTGACAACTATGACCTTGAGAAAGTCACTTAACATATTGCATATTCAATTATCTCATCTTTAAAATAGAGAAAGTAACACATATCTCAAGAAAAAGTTGTGAATGCAAATGAGCTAAAACATGGTATGTCAAGTGTCAGTACAGTTTAAAGCTATTAACACTTAAAATTGCACTAAGACTTTTGGGAAAACTTGTATATGAAAAGCACTCTGCAAACTTTAAAGTGTATATAAATCATTCTCAACATCATCACCATTAATTTGGACAGAGAGCAATGGTTATTTGCAACCCAAAGTTAACTTGTCATCATGAGATGTCTCCTTTGCTGTGAGAGTCTGATAATTTCTTCTGAGTGCTTGACAGAGCAGTGATGCCCTCAAGATAATTTATAAATCAAGACATAAAAATTCAACAAAATACAAGACTCATTCAGAGAGCAATCATCAATAAAGAAGTTAATCATCAAACTACAACAACCAATATAGGGATTCCAGCTTAAAATCCATGAAATTTAACCTTTGGCCAAAAAAATCTGAAAAGCATCTTTGAAGCTTGCAAAAAGTTATTCTGAAATTAGCTAAAGGGCACCAGAATCCAGACTAACCAGGAGGACCTTTCTTGGCTCCAGAGAACTGATGATGATCTATATTTTTCTCTTTTCTACAGAAAAGTGATCAACTGCCAATGTGAAACCTTACATTCACTGTCAGATGTGCTCACTGTGATGACTTCCTTTGCCTACCTGAGTTCCTTTGTTGAAAGAAGTGATTTCATTGGAGTTATTGAAACAGTAGTGACACTAGTTTTTAAATGGGACAGCATAATTAGTACAGAAAAATAAAAATGAAACTAAATTTATATTAACTGATTTTTATTTATTTGATTTCAATTTGTCACTTTATTCAGTAAATGACACATTATTTTGAAAAGTGGGGGAGGTGAAAATGTCAACAATGACTTTTCTAGTGTAGCTCCCATCTGAACCAAAAAATGATATCTACACAAGAGTTAATGAAAAAGTCTTTCAAATGAACAGATTATTTAGGACATGATCATATTTGCACCATGCTATAAGTACAAGTTCAGCACTAATGCCTTAGATGGGAAAATACCCTTTATTCCAACACTGGGTCAAATGAAATGTTATGCAAGTTGTTATGAGCAATGACACTCCAAAGTCCTCAAGATGGCGCCATCTTTGACATATCCATGTGTGGCATTCCCAAGGGATTTTCACATTGATCTAACACCAGGCATGACAAAAATGATGCAACTTTAGAATTCTGAGTTTATATTAATCCAGTTAGCCTTCTTGATAAATAACAATGAGAACTAATATCTGCAAATCCAAACTGAATAAAAATTCTAATTGTCTTCAAGAAAGTCCTTTCTATTTTTATGTAGGTTTGCATCATAAATCTCTAAAAAGGAGCATTTTTCCGAAATAGTGGCAATAGAAAGAAGAGCCATAGCTAATAATACTAACAGAAGAAAACTGAATCCAGAGAGTTGTTTCTGACTTTTTCCACAGTCCTACTTCTTTAGGCCCCCCTCCATGGGCAGCAGACCAGCCATTGTAAAGTATAATTTCATTTACAGTCATATCGCAAAGTAAGATTACTTTAGTTGACTATGAGATTAGAGCCTTGCCCGCAAATGTGTGTTTTATAGCTACTGTTAGGAGTAAGCAATCATAGCTTAAAACTGGAAGCAAACATACAGAAATCATCCAGTTGATTCAGACGAGAGCCTCTTAGGCAAGTCACTCTTCATTTGGCATGTCAAGATAAGCAGTGTTAACATTCTCATTATTCATCAATAAAACAGGAAGAATGAAAAGAGTGGGAGTTGAATATGATAAATGCTAAACAAAATGTTTAGGAAAAGAGAATGCAGCACTCTGGAGAGACTTCACACACACATGCACATGCACACACATGCACACACACATATACACATACCTGAGTCACAGTTAAAAGGCTGACGTGCATCCTTTGAGGAATTCTGTGTTGTTTGACATACATGTTAATTATGGAGCTTGGGCTATCCTGCTTGACATAGGTAATTTAAACAGCCAGAGTTTTATCATATATCATCTCCATGTATTGTAAACTAGCCCCAGGAAAACCTCTTTCCAACAGGGGACAAAAAAGAAAGTTGGGATCTGAGGTCATGATACCTGCCTGATTTGGAGAAATGGGTGTTCTTGGTTTCATTATGTCCTCTTCCTCATACAGAGAATAACTTGAAAAGGTTGTTATTTATTTTTCCCCATTTTTGTAGTTCAAAAATAAAGGCAATAGAACTTATATTGCTTTTTTCATGACTCAAGAAAGTGAGCAGATGATCTAAATAAGACTGGACATCTTACCTTTTCTCACAGCTCTTTGATTGGCTTCTTACTGGGAGTTTATGTATCTCATTGAACAGAATTACCCTAATAAATTTTTGTGCCACAAATCTAGCATGCACTATACCTGTAGCCTCGAGGCCACATGTGGTCCTCTAAGTCCTCAAGTGTGGCCCTCTGACTGAATACAAATTTCTCAGAACAAATTTCTTTAATAAAATGATTTTTTCTGTGAACTTTTGATTCAGTCAAAGGGCTGCACTTGAGGACCTAAAGAGCCATGTGTGGCTGTGAGGCCACAGGTTTCCCACCCCTACCTTGTACCAGCAAAGTATAAAATGTAAAGTTTAAAAGGACTAGGTTTAGATATGTATGCATGTATTTTCTGAGGGTCTAATTATTAAACATCTACTGCTACCTCCCTGTATTGTGTTGTAAGTATTGCTTGAGTTCAGTAGGAATTCAACAGAAGGCTCAGGGAATTAAGTCATCACCAGACTGGTGATCTATTAACTATAGACTACTGCTACTACTATTACTACAACAACTACTAATAATAGTCATTGTATAGCAGTAGTTCAGTCATTTTCACTTATGTCCAACTCCTTGTGACCCCATTTGGAGTTTTATTGGTAAAGGTACTGGAGTAGTTTGCCATTTCATTCTCCAGTTCATTTTAAGGTTAGGAACTGAGGCCAATAGGGTTAAGTGACTTGCCCAGAATCACACAGCTAGTAAGTGAGGCCAGATTTGAACTCAGGAAGACTTCAGCTTTGGCATTCTATCCATTATATCACCTAGCTGCCTACCACTAGCACTTCTACTACTGCTACTATTATAACTACTCCTACCACTAGTAGTGCTACTAATATAATAATAACTGACATTTATATAACACTTTAAGGTTTGCAAAGTGCTTTACATATATCATCTCACTTCAGCCTTGCAATGTCCCTGACAGAAAGAGATCATATCCTGTCAGAAACTCAAAGAAATTTTTGTGGAGGCGTCAAGGTTAGAAGTTGTTGGGGGTGATTTCCAGATGGAGAATTATGAAGGGAAATGTATGACAGGTAGGGAGAATAACATGAGCAAACAGTTGGAGATGGGAAAGTAGGGACCCATCTTGGGATACCCCAAGTAATCCTGTTTTCATCTAGAGTGTCAAGTATTTGTAGGGGATTAAGTCCAAAAGAAAAAAAAAAGATTAGGTTCATATTATGAAAATCCTTGTATGGCAAACTGACACATTTAGTTTTTCATCAGTAGGGAGTAGATAATCACTAAAGTTTTCTGAGCATGGAAATTCTATGATGTTATGCTTTAAAAAAGATTATTATGATAACAATGCATAGAATAAATCGGAGAGAAGAAGTACTCAAGAAGAGATGTTAGGAGGTTGATATAAAAAACTGGAGGAAACACAAAGGGCTTAATTTAGGAAGGTAACAGCAGTAATGGAAACAGAAGGATGTATGTCAAATACTGTGGGGATAGAATCAATAGGGCTTAACAACAGATTGTGTTAAAAATAGGAAGAAGTCGATCGTGGTGATTAGGAAAATTTGATACCTTAATAAAAATGGAGGAGCTGTAAGGGGGAACTGGGCTGGAAAGAAAGAGCAGTTGAGTTTGCAGGTTGAGTGCCAGATTTTAGTGGTTCAGCTAATTGAGAGATCAGGAGCTGAAAACGAAGGCATGGAGCTGGGGATGAAAGTTCAGAGCCAAATAAAGAAATTGAGGCATCTTTGGAATAGAGGCAGCCATTAATGTCATGGGAGTTGATGAGATTTCTCAAGAAGGGCTCCCTCCTGATCTCCATTCACTATGTCATGATGATGATCCTCACAAACCTGGATCTCCATTCTGCAGATGAGGGTAGAGTCGAGACAAGTTTAAAAAAAAATAACTTGTCTAGGTTCATGTAGTTAGTAAGTATCTGAGAATGAAATCAAATTCAAATCCAGATCCACCATACCGCCCAGTGTCTCCTCTCTATAATCTAGTCTATCTACAACTATAAGGCAGCTAGGCGGAACAGTAGATAGAGCACCAGCCCAGGAGTTAGAAAGATTCATCTTCCTGAGTTCCAGTCTGACCCCACATGCTTGCTTATTAGCTGTGTGTTCCTGGGCAAGTCACTTAATTTTGTTTGCCTTAGTGTTCTCCTCTGTAAAATGACCTAGAAAAGGAAATGTCAAATCATTCCACTATCTTTGCCAAGAAAACACCAAATGGGGTCATAGAAAGTTAGAAAAGATTGAAAGGACTGAATTATTAGACACAAATTCTAGCTGATTATTTGAATAATTGATTATCTCCTAAAGGCTAGTAATTTCTCCTTAAAATTAACTTGTATTTATGTGTATAAAACAGAGATTTTGTTTAGTTTTTTATCTTTTTTTAATCCCTACCATCCAGAACCAGTGTCACCCACATAATAGGTGCTTCATGAGTGAACACTTAATTTGCCAAGAATACTTAACACCAAGAAAAGAACCGAAGGAAAAGAGGAAATTTAGAAATCTAGAGCAAGGTTTCTTCATTTGTAGGGGAATTATATATCAGTGGGGAAAACTAAGGAAAAACCAAGACACTTAGAAGAAAATATAAAAAAAAACAAATGGTTTTTGGTACAAAATGATATTTGTAGATATCTCTTTCCAAAAAAAAAAGGAATCATCTGACACTTTATACGTCACAGGAATTATGGATTTAGATCTGGAATGAAGCTTAAAGGCCATATAGTCCAACTCTCTGTTTTTACAAGGAAGGAATGTGAGATCTAGAGAGGTTAGCTGAATTGATAATTGGTCATGAGGGTAATGAGCACTAGAATTAACATTTGAACTTGCATCTTCTGGTGCCTAATCCTGATTTATTTCAACTGTGTCATGCTGAATAATTTTAAGTTTAAACGTACATCTTTGAGTTAGAACAATATTTTTAAAGGGTAATTTACATATATATATATATATATATATATATTTTAAGATGGGTCAGTGAGTATATGGCACTGTGACTGGGGCACACTGACAACCATTTGAAAGTGTTTCCAGATAATATGGTCAACAGTCTAAAGGGTTGATGTTAAGCACTTCTGGATAGGGGCAGAAAATCTATGGAACAGAGAGAAGAGGGAAGCTTTATTTTATTTTTTAAAGCAAAAATCATATTTTATGAAAAGACTGTGCTGTCAGAGGTAAAATCAGACATCTGGCATGCAGAAGCCCCTGCTCTCCTCTTTACTGCTATCAGCATTATCTTACAGAGTATACCGATACCCAAGAGTGCAAGCAGTAGGATGTGGCTGGAGCTGTTTTTGAGTTCACTGTTAATGTCAACTTTTGCATAGAGAATGATAGGTATTACATTAAATCCTGGAACAGAATCTGAATAAAAACCTTGACCACAAGGCAAAGCATGATTTCACCCTTTTTTCCCTTTTTTATGTTCTTGCTTTCCAGTCCCTGGAATGGGAAGAGGTTAAACCCCAGGTGGAATGCAGGTAGCTCTTTCCCAAATAGAAGCCCCAGGTACACCTGTGAGACTCCTACTGGGGCCACAGACCCAACTGGACTGTGTCCACTGCAGCTCAGAACACATGGAAACTGTACAATCAAAAGTGATTTCTTACACTAACTCAATGAATTTAAACTTGTCTGATGTTGTCAGAGGGTAATTTGGAACCATTTCAGCTTCCCCTGGCCCCTCCCCCCAAAAAACCCACAGCATTTGGACTTGGACATGATCTTGTCTGGTTATAATTTAAAGTTGATAATGAGCCAGAGTTCCAGGATTTCAGCCACACCCACTCTTTCTTCATAATTGGTGCAGAGAGCTATGCATTGATCATAAATTAGGGCCATTGGTTTATTGGTGTCCTGCCATTTTTGTTTTCTACCAACAGTTGATTTTTTTCAACAAAGAGAAAAATACTGGTTATAATTTTTTTTCTAGTTACAGAACCCATACCCCACATTTAGTTTTTTGATGGTTGACTTTTCTGCAGTTTTGTTTTTGGAAAGGGGAAGAAATGTGAAGCTATCTGTGGCTCAAAAAAGCCCCACGCATAGTATAATGCAATTTGGAGAGTTAACAGATGGAAACCATTTGTTCTCAACTGTAATTTATTCCATGGTAAATAAAAAAATTAAAAGTCATTCCCATCTCAGTAAGGCTGGAACCAAATGCCCTAGGCAGCATACTAGACAGAATGCTGGTCTTGGAGTTAAGAAGACCTGAGTTCAATTCCTGCCTAATATACTTACTAGACATGTAACCCTTGACAAATCAGTTACTTTCTCTCAACTTCACTTTGCTCATCTGTACAATTGAGGTAATAATAATACCCATCTCTCAAGATTGTTGAGAAGACCTAATGAGATAACATATAAAGTGCTTTGCAAACTTTAAAAGATTATATAAATGCTAGATTTTATGATTAATAGTCAGTGGTGGGTTTGTCATCTCTCTAAAAATTATACCATACACTTAAGAAACTGTTGGCAGCTTGTTGTGTCCTGTATAGTAAAGTAATCTGACTCTATATTACTTAGATACTAGGCATCCTGGGAAGCTATAGTTCATTTGATAGATCCATAGGTCTTTACTATTTTTGAGGAGCCTCTTCGACACTGGAACTCATAGTACAGTATGAAGTTTACTGTATTTAGAGTCAGAAGAGCTTTGTTCAACTGCAGACTCTTCTATTTACTACTTCCATGACCTTGGACAAATTGTTCCATATTTGGGGATTTCAGTTTCCTTAAGTGTAAAATGAGGGGTTGGTCTAGACCAGAGATATCAAACAAGAGGCCTGAGAGCCACATATGGCAATCCCTATGTGGCCCAAATCAGATTAAAATGTAATTAAGAGATATCTAGTAAAATGAATAAAAATAAAATAGAATATAGAGAAAGTTAATGTCTGGTTTTCTAAGTCAATATGCAACCATCCAGGTATTCTTAAGTACTAATCAGTGACTCCTTTTCTATTGGAGTTGGATAAGCCTGGTCCAGATCAGAAAATCATACATTAACATTATCTGTATTGTATTGCAGTTTTTGTTAGATATCTCTCAATTATATGTAATCTGATTCTGGCTATACTCAGGAGCTTCCAGTGGGGCTACCACGAGTTTAACATCTTTGGTCTATATTATCTCTAAACTCCCTGCCAGGTCTAAATGTGTGATCCTACACAACAATCCAATGTGTTAGACCAAATGGCTGAGCCACTTGCCAAGGACCGTAGAACTGGAAAGCACCTCAGGGATAGAATTATCATTGAGAACAATTTAAAATATCAGTGATAATGAAAAGCCTTAGAAGTTTAGGTAGACCTCCTGGAAGTCTTCATTGAGAAAATAAAGGGTTTGGGCAAGATGATCCTGAGGGTCCCTCATAGCTCTGATATTACTCTGATTCTGCATGACCATCTATAGTTTTGTGATTCCATCTAATTGCTTTGACAATTTCATGGCATTCTGAATTAACTCAAATAACTTCCAGAAATGTTGCATATTGAAGACACAAACTAATGATACAGTCTGAAGTTTGTACTTGTTCTTAGTCTCCCAAAAGAAAGACTATCGAGGACGATTCAAAAAATAATGTGTAATGGCAAAGATGGTACACCTTACTATATGTATAAGGCAGATTCAGAAAATTGCCCTTTGATATGTGGAATATGATATCAAGAATTAACCAAAGAAATGGTTAATTTATATTATAGATGGACCAAAGTCTTATTGTTGAACTTAAAACTAAATTAGAGAGAAATATTTGATATATTAACATAAATAGATGTTTGAATCACGACCATGAAACTTCTTGGAAAATCTCTCATGTCCACTAGAAATATTATATTTGGATTACAATGACCCACTTAAAAAACATTTACATATTTTCAATCCATTCAGAAGGTGGGTAATTATTCGTTAAGAAATAGAAAATGTAACAATTAGCATAGAAAAGCATGACCCAAATTATGAAATCTGACATACCATCCACATGAAAAATGAATTTTGCAGTTGAGAATAAAGAGGTTTTCCAGATCTTGGGTTTCTTTATTTGAATAATAATGGGGATACACACTATACATATATGGGTGTGTATATATGCTTATATACACATATTTAATATATATTCATATATAAATGTGTGTATGTGTATGAAAGGATTGTAGGGGGGGGAAAGTCTAGCTTATTTTCTTTAGTTTCACATCAGGAAGATATTTCTAAGTGAATTCCATCTGCAAGAGAGATAGTATTTATTTTGCCAATAACAAAACTCACTTAAATAGAAGGAAATGCTATTCTATACCTACAATGAATGTTTAAGTATAGATTAGCATACACAATTATTTTGAGTCCATTGTGTAATCTTAAGAAAAACAGAATGAAGGGTTGGAAAGAAGCCATAGATCCAAACTATTGTGGCAACCCCATGAGTTAAAGTGCTCACTGTCGGCTTCCCTTACCACCACCCTGTAGTCCTGGA
This sequence comes from Bettongia penicillata ogilbyi, assembly GCA_023548195.1. Classification (NCBI taxonomy): domain Eukaryota; kingdom Metazoa; phylum Chordata; class Mammalia; order Diprotodontia; family Potoroidae; genus Bettongia; species Bettongia penicillata. The sequence continues at coordinate 7,045,955 of JAJHZJ010000237.1, read as the reverse complement.
AATTGATTGCTCTGGGCTTTTGGGTCCTTTGTATCATGGCTATCATCATGACATCTAAAGGAAAAATCACTCACTGTTTACTTAAAGACTAAGTGCTAATTGTTTAAATAAAAGTCCATCTAGTAAAGTCAATTTATTGTACTTTTCATAAAGTTTACACCCTGACAGAGAAAGTTTTCCTAAGTGAACAGGAGAGAGCAGTGATGTTGTTGGAGCTAAGTGAAAAAGGTTTTGTTAAATGAATAGGGAGAGAGGGATGTCCTCTGACTGTGCACTTTTGTTCTCAATAACCAAGGCTGAATGTGCAAAACCAGGAGCAGAACTCCTCAAACTATTTCAATTCAATAGAGGTACTATTGGTATTCTGGCATTTTCAACTTTTACAAAAACTTCTCTTTATTCCTTTTTTATTAATTCATTCATTCAACGAGCATCTTTGTAGCACCTACTGTGTACCAGGCACTGTGCTAATCTTTGAGAAAGCAAAGAAAGGTAGTTCCTGCTCTCAAGGAGCTCAGTCTCCTGAAAAAGACAAGATGCAAATAATTACACCCAAATAAATTTGAGGTAATCTCAGAAGGACGACATTAGGATTAAGAAAGGCATGGAAAGGCTTTCTGAAGAAGGTGAAACTTAGCTGAAACTTGAATTTGGCCAGAAATGCTAAGAAATGTGAAGACAGAATTCCAAACATGGGTAACAGCCAGTGAAAATACCTGAGTTGTGAGATGGGAGTATAGTTAGCAAGGATGAGTACAGAGGTCAGTATTACTGAATTTCAGAATATGTAAAGGGGAATAAAGAATCAGAAGCCTAGAGATATAAAGAGACCAAGTTATGAAGCCAGAGGAAAGTATTTTTTATTCTAGAGGTGATAGGGAGTCACTAGAGATGATTGATCTCTTTAAGATCATTAGAGGTTATTGATCACTTCAAGAAAATCAACTTGATAGCTGAGTAGACTGGAATAGAGGGAGATTTAAGGAAGGAAAACTTACTAGCAGGCTGTTCTAATAGTCTAGATGTGAAATGATTCAGCCCTGCACTAAGGTGGTAGAATTGTTGGAGGAAAAGGGGGGGACATATAAGAAAGATATTACGAAGATGAAATCAATAGCCCTTGACAATTGATTTGAAATGGAGCAGGGAGCAGGATTGAGAGAGTGCAGAATAAAGCATGAAGCCTAGGTTATGAGCCTGGTGGTTGAAAAAGGTTTGGAAATGTTGCTATGGTAAAGAGGATGGTGAATTGATCAGGAAAGTATACACAAATTCCATTGCTTCAATATTCAGTTGAGATTATGTGACATAAATTTGAGTGGACCCAATCAGCACAGTTTCTCTCTTTTTTTCAGCAGCACATGAGTAGGAACAAAGGCAACAAATGGAGGGAATAATCTAAGACTGAGGTTTGGCAAGGTAAGATCTTTGATAGGATAAAGGACTAGTGAATTCACAAAAATAAAACCATGCAAAGTTGAACTGGGATCAAGAGGGGGAAACGAAAGGAATCTAGCCAGTGCAGGCATGATGGCTTTAGAAGAAATAGAGGAGAAGAGATTAGAGGTGGTGATGAAGGTGAAGAACTGGTTTTGAAACTATAAAGTAGAAGGAAAGAAGTGATGACAGTGGATTATGATTGGGTAAAGAAATTTCAGAGTTTAAAGTAAAGCAGTGATAAGTGATGGCAAGATCAAGGGTGTAATGATCCCTGTATATAGCTATAGTGGGATGGAGTAGATCATGGGAAATAAGTTTATTGAAGAATCAAGAAGCTATGATGTTTGAAGGAATGTCAATACGCATGTTGAAGTCCTCTGAGCAGGCGTTGAAGAAAAAAGAAAAACTGATCTAGGCACTGAACTCATTGAGGAAGGAAGTGGAGTCCCTCAAAGGTTGGTAGACTAACCTCTTAAAATCTTGATTAAGTGACAAATATGGATTAAATGAATCTCAAAGGAGGAGACGTGACTGACTGATAATTGTAGAGGAAGAGACTGGAAGTGGCCATAGGGAAGAATATTCTAATTCTCTCACCATACCTAATGAGTTGAGGAGAATTAGTGCAAGTACTGGAAAGAGTAACCAAGAGAGCTGGGGGCTAATCTGTCTCAATGAATACAAATAAATGGAGAGATCTAAACAGGAAGAGATACGAGATGAAATTGAATTTGCTACGGATGGAGTAGACACACATATTCCAGATATACAGTGGAAAGAGTGGGTTGCTTCAGAGTGAGACATCACTGGTGGAATGGTGGACTTTTGGGGATATTAAGATATAACAAATTCCCTGTCCTCAGGGAAATCATGGCTCCAAAATGGAAGTAAATATCAGATTTTTTAAATGAGATAAATAATGTTTTAAAAGTTTTTAATAATTTCAGTTTTTAAATAATTTGTTTACTCATAAGACAAATTTTAGAAATAAGTTGTTCAGTGTAATGCAACTTAAGCAAGGATTTCATTTTTTAATGGGCCTTAGATTCTTTGCCCCTCTAAAAGTGGACTTTCCCAGGAATGTGCTCTATTTATGACTTCTATGTCCAACCATGTTATTAATGACAAGAATCTGATCCTTCCAAATTTATCAACCTGTGATCCAGCAAAAGAAAAAGGAAACAAAGTTCCTTCTAGTCTTGTACTCAGACATTCCCAAAGGAATATAATTAATGGCTATAGCTCAATAGGGTTCTCACACACCCCATGCCTTAGCATCCTCCCTGCTTTGGCACTTGAAGACAAGACTGAGTTAGCTCCATTCACCTGCAACTGGAAGACATACCACAGAAATGAAAAGATTTGGTGATTAGGTGATTTGTTTTCTGCCGTAGCTATCAAAGGAAAACAATTAAGACTGAAATTTAGAATAAAAGAAAGTCTGGATGTGTATTGGGATTATTTATTTTAATGAGATTTATCATATTCATTAAGTTCCAAATAGCAATGCAAGTCTTTGCACTATTAAGATTTAGCCACTGGAAAAGTTCAAGAATTGCAAAGAATCAAAAGATACTTTGAACCATGACCAAAGCAAGCTTCCAGTACCCATTATCTTATCTTCCACTTGGCCCTTAACTCACTAGCCATGTTATTCTCAGATTACTCATTCCCAAATTCATTTTATTTCTGCTTTTGCTTCAGAATAGATTAACCAAACTTTGGGTACAAACTTTAATACTTGAATAATTATTAACAAATATTAACTCAGTTATTTCAGTCATGTCTGTCTCATTGTGACCCTTTGTGAGTTTTCTTGGCAAAGATAGTATAGTGGTTTGCCATTTCTTTCTCCAATTTATTCTGCAGATAAGGAAACAGGAGCAAATGGCTTTAAATGACTTGCCCAGGGTCATACAATTTGTGAGTGTCTACAATCAGATTTTAACTCAGGGCTTTCTGACTCCAGGCCCAGCATTCTATCCATTGGACCACCTAATTGCCCAACAAATATTAGTTGTATTAAAATCACTACCTCATACTTTGGACAAAACCACCAAGCCTCAAAGTAGATTTTGGGCAGCTGTCACATTCGAATCCTTGAGAATGCCAGCATCAAGCCTTCAGTGTTTTAGACAGATCTTTTATGTAGGAATTTATTTGAAAAGCATGGTCAAGAATCACACAGGAAAAGGAGATTTGGAAGGGTCAAGAAATAACATTGACAAAAGCAGTATCCATGCCAATGAGATCTAAGGATAATAGGATCATTGCTCAAGATCTAAAAGGGAATTCAGAAGACACCTTATCCAACCTTCTCCTTTCACAGATGAGAAAACTGGGGCCTAGAGAAGTGACTTATTCAAGGTCATACAAGTAGTCAGTGTCAGAAACAGCTTTTAATCCCTAGTCAACATTCTTACCATTATTCAAATCTGCTGCTATCCTTTTTTTGGAGGGGGAAGTGTGGAGGGGAGAGTCATAGATGTGATTTTTATTGGCATAGAAAGAAAAATAATTATTTTTATATAAATCATATATACCTATATTTATATAAAATATGTATTTTTATATAAAATAAAGAAAAGAATTGCTCTCCCAGCAGCACAGACATGGGCCTGCTCTACAAACTGTAGCCTTAGAGAGTTGCCTGGAATCAACAGTCAGTATATGTCAAAGGCAGGACTTAACTCAGATCTTCTTGACAAGGAAACTGATTCTTAATTCACTATAATATAAAAGTCTCTCTCTGTAGTGGTTTGATGCTATTGCTGTTAAGTCATTTCAGCTTCATCTGACTGTCTGTGACCTCATTTGGGGTTTTCTTGGCAGAGATGGTGTTTGCCATTTTCTTCTCCAGCTCGTTCTACAGATGAGAAAACTGAAGTAACTAGGATAAAATGACTTGCCCAGGGTTATAGAGCGGATTTGAACTCAGAAAGATGATTTTTCCTGACTCCAGGCCCAGCACTCTATCCACTGAGCCACCTAACTCCCCTCACCATGTCACGCATATGCAGAATAAATAGGGTAGAAGGGTTTCACAGAGAATCATTACCAAGATCATCATAGGTAATATTAGTATAGAAGTAAGTTTACAAAGCACTTAACAAATATTATCTCATTTGATCCTTATAATAATCTTGGGAGACAGGTGCTATTGGGTTTTGTTTTATTTTTGTCATTTTACAGATAGGGAAACTGAAACAAGCAGAGCTTAAATGACTTGCCTAGTGTCACACACATAGTAACTTTTTGAGACTGGATTTGAACTTGACTCTAAGTCCAGTACTCCTTGTGCCACCTACATAGAGCTTTAAGGTTTGCAAAGTAATTTACACGATTTATTTCATTTTATCCCTACAACAGTTTTTGAAATATTCACTCTTAATTTTCTCCATTTTATAAATAAGGGAATTAAAGCTAAAAGCAGTCAAATAACTTGTTCAGGGTTTCTTGAGCAGCTAGATGGTGAAATGGGCTAAGTGTTGGGCCTGGAGTTAGGAAGACTTGAATTCAAATCTTAACTCAGACATTGTTTGACCATGGGCAAGTCAATTAAACCCGTTTACCTCTGTTTCCTCATCTGTAAAATAAGGTAGAGAAAGAAATGGCAAACCACTCCAGTATCTTTCCCAGGAAAACCCCCAGTGGAGTCACAAAGAGACAGATACAGCTGAAGAGCAGCAGGGTTGTTCAATGAACTAGTTTTTGAGTTAGTCTTTGAACACAGGTCTTTGTAATTCTAAGACCCGAGCTTTAGTGCCCATTATATGAAGGGTAATGTTTAAGGTACTGGGATTGAGGGTGAGGGAAGATCAATAAACTGTTTTTTTGACTCATGTTGCTTATGGTTAAGTAGAAAATTTAAGTGAACAACATGAAGGTGGAGAGGGAGAAAGTTGCTAAAGACTTTTCAGACCAGATTTGTAACATTTTTGGAAGCAAGGAACATTGGGCACATGGAAATTTCCCCTACTGTTTATCAGCACCTACTTTGCGAGTTACCTGGGGCACCAAGCAGTTACTTGGTATATATGCATATATATGTATACATGTGTATGTGTATCTGTACACACATACCTATATGTACATATGCATACATGTATTATATATGCATGTATATGAAGATATATGTGTGCTATGCATGTATATATGTATTGTGTATACATGTGTATGTATGTGTATATAGACATATACAAATATGTGTATACATATACATGTATGAATGAAGTATGTACCTTGAAAGCAGATCTTTCTGATGTGGAGGCCATCTAGAAGGAAAGTAACAACCTGCTTGGTCCTCACTCTGTATGATGTAAGGGTTGCCCTAACAGTCACTTCTAGCTCTATATCAATGATCTTCTGATCCTACTTCAAACATTGATTAAGTACCTAAGAAATAGTGCACATGGTGGTTTGGGGGTGGGGGATACCAGATGTGAGAGGCAGCATTCACACTAACTCCATGATAGACTTCTAGCAGGCATCTCTATTCACAAGCCCCAAAAGTCCTAGGAAAAATTTGCCCCCATGACAGGCTCTAGTGGCTCAGCCTCCTCTCCCAGAGGTGACTTCCTCCTTAGTGAGTTCCTACCAGTGCAACCCTCCCACCATCTGTTTGATGACATTTCCCACTCATACACCCCTTTCCGACTGAATTTTCCCAAGGTCTAGTTTCCCCGCCTTAGTCAAAGTCCAATAATATTTCTATCACAATAAGCAGAGGGTAAAGTTTTATTGTATTGAAAACTGTACTTTGTTCCTGTTAATGAAAGCAGGCTTCTTGGCAGAAGCTAGATTTGAATTAGGATTTGAGCAATGTTAGATTCATGAACTGGGTATGGAACATAGGCTATGGAATATGGAATTATTCCTAGGGAATTCTAAGTGTGAAAAAAGTAATATAATCAGGGAACCGTTTCCGGTCATTAAATGAACATGATGTGAATCTGAACCAGTTAGCTAATTTCTTTAAGGCTGTGCTTCCATGAAGCCAAGACAATTGCCTATTCTGTTAAGTTCCTCAACCAACAAATCAATGCAAAGGCAGAGGGGAAGTCAGTGAAATGAACAAAAGCAGCAAAAGAAGCAATCTTATAGTTGTATGTAGGCACAGCCAGTGTAGACAGTTTTTATACTTCCTGATGAAATGAAAAGCATATTTCTCACCATAGAGATAATTGTTTTAAAGATGACTACAATAATTTTTATATAGCTAAAATGTTCAATATGTGCACAGAGCTCTACTTTTGTCATTCTGGATTGTAGTCAAGGGACCTAGGTTTAAGATCCACCTTTTATACTTACACAAGTATGGCCTTCAACCAAGTCTGCACCTCAACTATAAAATGAGGGGCCAGGAGTAGATGAGCCCTGAGTTCCCTTTCAAGCTATACTTAGCTCTATAATTTTATGTTATTATAAAATGAAAGGTAGCCTCTTTCCATGAAAATCATATGAAAACAGATTTAGAGTTGGAAGGGACCTTAGAAATCACCTAGCCCAGAGGCTAACATATTTTGTGCCACAGACCTTCTTTGTCACTCTAATGAAGTCCTAATGACTCCTCACAATCAAGTTTTTACATCCAAAAGGTAAAATATGTAGGATTCCAAAAGAAACCAATTGTGTTGAAATATTTATCATTTTTTTTGGTTCATAGATTGCAAGGTAAGAGCTCTTATTTTCGTCCAACCTCTTCTTCATTTTACAGAGGAGGAAACTGTGACCCTCACATTTTTAGAATCAACATAGAGAAGATCAAAAGAAGAAAAGGTTTTCTTAAAAGAAAGATTAAAACAGATATTTTAATTGAAAATTATTTTTAACTTAAGAAAATAGTTATTTTTTTAAAATAGTAAACATTTTCAAAGTTGTATCTGTGAAATGAGTTGTTTTTAAGGAAAGTCATCCTGCAATCAGAAATATGGAAATAATTTAATGAATACAAATTACAAAGTCAGATGAAAGAAAAATGGTTTTAATCATGGTGAGAGAGTAAGGGGCAAAAGGGATGGGCATTTCTAGGAGTGTTCTTTTCTTATCATTGGTTCTTGTGCTTGCTTTCTCAGTACTCTAAAAGCTGGCATCATAGGCTCACTGCTCTGAAACTTTAAAGGAACCTTAGAGATCATTTATTCCAACTCTCTCATTTTCTACATGACAAAAGTCAAGTCAAGAGAGGTTAAATGAGGGCCACATCAGATTTGTGACCTAAACTGGCATCCATTGATTTCATTGTAGGAATTCTTTCCTTTGTATTAATCAACCTCATTACTTTCAAAGTTTCCACACAAACTCAAAGTCTATATACATCTTTTTATTCAACAGTTCTTGACAAGCTTTGGAGGATGAAGATGGAAGGGAGTGAAATGAGATCTTCAATGAATACAGTCTGCTTAGGAGTAAAAATACAGTGTATGTGTGTGTGTGTTTGTGTGTGTGTGTGTGCGTTGAGTCATTTTGAAGTTTAAAGGACAGATGTAGCTATGGTTTACCTCCCAGTATCCTTCTTCTCAATATTTCATTGGCTGTGGGGTACACATGAAAAGAGCATGATGATGAAGACAATTTGTCCATGACTGAACTCTGTTTTGAACATTGGATGGCTGCATGTTGAGCGCAGTATTTCCTCAAGAATGATGATCTCATTAAAACATCTCCTGCACAAGTTTTCCAAATCTGCAGCAGCTTTTCCCTACCCCCCTTCACCTTCAGTTGCGGAAGAGAGGAATTGTGTATTCCTTCGAGAACTGTAGGAAGAGACTCTAATCATCCCCCAAGGGATCTGCTGAGCCACTAAGTACCAAGACAAGGACACTTTTTAATGTCCTGCAAAGAGGTGATCCATCAAGGCGTCCTAGCAGGACTAAGAAACTCAATGCTATTTGACTTAAGCAGCTGAAAGGGGTTTATGGAATCCTTATGGTAGGGTTTTCAGTCTTTAGAGGGAAGCCACATGTGACTGCTGAAAACCAGGGGAATATCAGCTCAATAATCCCCCTCATCAGTTCTTTTTTCAAGAAATACAAAGGCGACTTATAGAAAGGATTTGGAGATTGAGGGTGGTTCTTCTAACATGTGGTTGTCGAATGCCTTAAGCACTAAACTTGACAGTAATAATACTGTGAAATTTATTTGTGTGGGGCAATGGACTGCAGAAAAGCTGAGAAGGTCTGATAGTAGAAGAAAAGCTAAGTTAAAATGGGGGAACAAGTCTTGCTTATTTTTCAAAAAGCAAAACCCCACTGTCAGTCAATGACTCCGGAGGCAGATACGACAAGGAGAAAGGCAGGCGATTTTCATTTACAATTGGACAAAATACAGAAAATATTGGACAATGAAAACAAGCCTGTCTTACTTTGTTAAAATTAAGAAATAATTTTGTTCCTAATTACAGAAGAATCCTCACTTCTTCCCTGACATCCATCTCCAGTCTTTAAGAAGAGAAAATAAAATGAATCGAAAGAAAAATAAAAAAAAATGAAACAAAGGTGTATAGATCATGGCTCTAGCCATCAGTAATTTGAAAGGGACAACAGATATATTTATATGTAAAACTAAATAAGTTTATTTATTTACTCACAGTATAAGTGAGCTTTCTTTGCTTCCTGCTGTAGCTTGAATTAGTCTAAAAGTGTGACAGAATGATGATTCTATATGAGCAAATCATAGGGAGATACTGAGTCTGAGCTCTCACTTTTTGATAAATGGGGATAAAGTGATAAGGTCCATAGAGAATCAAGTGGCCATCCATCACTCTGCATTTGACTAACCTGCTTCATCCTTTAAACACTAAACTGCCTGAACTACATCCTTCCTCTCTGAAGTATGGAGAGAAAATCTTATTTCATAAGATAGCTGATGCTATAGCTTAAATGGAATGTTTTTGTACACTCCCAAGTTGTTGTGTTTCATCTTTGGGAGATCAATAAAATTACCTCCAAATATCATCACAGAAATAATCTAGCATTAAGAAGACCAACTGAATCCCTTTGAATTTGACAGTTTAAAAAAAAAGTTTGTTTCTGAATCTCTCTCTCTCTCTCTCTCTCTCTCTCCTCTCTCTCTCTCTCTCTCTCTCTCTCTCTCTCTCTCTCTCTCTCTCTCTCTCTCTCTCTCTCACCAAATGATGAGGGTACCACCAAATCTAAAGCCCTCTAATTAATATATTCATATCTTATCAACTTCCTGGTAAATGCACCAATAAGAAATCATTCAATTAGATTATTCTTTTTAAAGAAGTTTTGTAATTTCTTCCCATTTTCCTACAAATTTTCTTTCACTGTGTCAGTCCTTTACTGTGCTTCTTGTAATAAGTGGTCTCTCTATGAAATTGTTTATTTCCCCTTACATATGCTCTCAAAGATCAATAGAAATCAAGAACTATAAACAACATTAGAAATCATCTATACTTTCCAATGCATTTGACACATGGGGAAACTGAGGCTGAGAGGTAAGAGTAGTCAATAACAGAACTGGAATTGGACTGACATGTCTGTCTGCAACCTCCTCCTATCAATAAAATTAGGCAGATCAATCAGGATAGGTATAAAGATGACCATTTTATATTGATGGGTTTTTTTCATAAAATAAGGTGAAAATGAACAGACTTTAATTGTTTCATTAGGATACCACAATGTGGCATTAGTAACTTCTCTATTGATTTGTTACCTTTTAAGTGCATCATTGAAAAGATTATCTAATAATTATGAACATTGAAAAGCTTTTATTTTCTTTAAACAGAGATGAGGAATCAACCTGTGGATTTCCTTGGTTTTGGAAACTCCCAGATGTAGAAATTCATTCTACCAGTGCAGTTCAGCACTTCTCATGCAATTCACAGACAGGTTGCTGTGGATTGCCCTGAGGATTTAAGTGACTTACCCAGGGTCACATAATTTGTATGTGTTAGAGGTAGGACTTGAATATAGATTTTCTTGGCTCTGAGACCAGCTATGTATCCAATATGCCATGGTATTAATTAATATGCATTTATTAATATTTGTTCAACTACAATTATTTATATTTTGTTCCTAGAAATTCAGTCTGAAGTAGTTCTTAATTAATCAACCAGCAAAGAGATCTGTGTAGAAATAAATGGAGTATGAGAAACTTGGTTAACAATTGCTTTAGGAGTTGTTTTTAAATAAAATGGAATTTTATATGCTTTATATTTGGCAAGTTCAGATACTATTCACCCTAAGTTTAAATTCAAACATCAGTGTCATAAGATCATAGATTTAGGATTGGACAGAATTTTGGAGGTCACCTAGTAAAACATAATCATTTTTGATATATAAGGAAGCAGAAACTAGAAACAAATGTGCCTAGGGTCACAAAGGTAAAAAGGATCAGGATCAGAATTCAAACCCTAGTCTTCCTTTCTTTTGTTCCTTTTCCCCTCCCTTTTTTCCTCCTTCATTTTCTCTATTTCCTTCTTCCTCCCTGCCTTTCTCCCTTTCTTCCTTTACTTCAAAGACATGAAGTGGCTTGCTTAGACCACACAGAAAATTCAAGGCAGAGATGGGATGAGGACCAGTTTTCTTGGCATCCCTTCTATTGTCTTGTGCTCTTTAACTAACTTACGTTCTTCAAGATCAACTAGTTGACTGGGGTTTCTCTCTTAGGGAGTCCTGCCATAGAGGAGATAATAAAAAACAATTGAGCAAAAATTGAGCCAATTGAGCAAAAATCTATTAATTGTTTGCCAAGTGCCAGGCACTGAAGTATAAACAACAACCTCCCTCCCTTCCTCTTTCTCCTTTTCACTCCTTTCCTTCCTTCCTTCTTTTCCTTCCCCCTTCCTTCCAACACTTCTTTCCTGTCATTTTTCTTTCTTCCTTCTTTCTCTCTTTTCTTTTTTCTTTCAACCTTATTCTTACTGTGCACCTCTCCTTTCTAACCACTCTCCCAATTAAAAATAAAAAAAAATAATCTTTGGAGCAATTCATACACAGTTAAGCAAAACAAATTCTTATGTTGACTATATCCAAAACTGTATGTCTTATTATATGTATTCAACACATCACCTCTTTTTAAAGTAATAGGCAGCATGCTTCAGCAATGACCCTCTCTTCCAAATTATTATCATACTCGACTCCAATAAGGGAAACTTAATGAAATAATATAGAAGGGGGAGGAGTCTTGATAAGGGCAGAGAAGATGTAGATACATAAATATAATAATATCATTGCTCAACCTAGGAGAATATTAGCCATTCGAAAATTTACTGGTCTTGTGGAATTAAAAAAGTTGCATTATAAAGCTGGCCACCATTGCTGAAACAGAATCTTGAATTATACAGGGAAGAGGGACTTTAGAGTATATGGTGTTATGAGCTCCATTCTATCTTTTAAAATATCCATCTATAAGGAATTCAGCCTGTGTAATGCCAATGTTACACCTCTATTTCATAGAGCTGCTATGCAGCTGCTATGAGGATACCTGCGTATCTCCATGGTTGGTCTGCAAAATATAACAACTCTCCTCCTTCTCTAAAACAAAATCAAAATATTTATTTGAAACACTCCTACTGGAAGGCAAGATTTGATAAGGTATGCATCACTAATCTAGGGAACATGGACCTTTCTCTCCTTCAAGTCTCTCCATGAGCAAGTTCCCTTAGTCAAATTTTTGGCTCTGTCTCCCTCTTCTCTGCTCAGCCTCTCTCTGCCTCTTTCTCTCTCTGCCTCTTTCTCTCTCTGCTTCTTTCTCTCTGCCTACTTCTCTCTCCTCCCACACCTTTCCCTCCAAGCAATACAATATGTGGTGTTTGTCATCAAAGACTCAGCACTTGATGAGCTTAGTGCCCAGAAGCTTTAAAATCAGTACTTAACTGGGACTCCCTGTGGCTCAGAGCCTTATTGGCTCTGTAGCAGGGCTCCATGTGATGCCCATTAAGTGGGTGTGGAAGATCTTATATCCCTTTAACATTCCAGCCTGCTAATTATTTTTTCTATGTATCTCATGGGGAGAAAAACAAAGATGGGAAAATCTTAGTAGCTTGTCACTTAGTAGAGGAAGAGGCCAAAATGAGCAAATGGTTATGTGCTAGCAGAGATTATTTGGAATAAAAATATAGAAGACTGATTAAAGGAAATACTTTTAAATATAAACTAATACTAATTTTATATTTTGTGTTATGCTGGAATGGAATAAAGAGTTAATGAATCACTTTTTTAAAAATTTTCCTCTACATCCTATAAAAATCTATGTACCACAATCTGAAGAAGTAAAATATAGTATTCTTATATGTTCCCCATGGACTCCAGTATAGTTCCAGGCAGTATAATTGGTCAGATGCTATAATTTATATAATGGTACAGAGAGAAGGTAAAATCCCTAAGTGTTCTGACTCCTACATGCCTTCTGTCTTAATCTTTGTGTTTTCTTTTCTAAGAATATTTTATCAAACTGCTATGCTACCAAAATTCCTTAGCCCTCACTTGGAAATAAACCTTAAGATCTGAAAAAGAATTAGAGAGTTCTATTTATCTGGAACTATGTAAATTGTGCCAACTAAAGTCTAATTAAATGAGAATTTATTGAACAAATACTATTAGATACTTGACAGTGACACTGACACAGTTGGTATAGCCTTATTTGAACTAAAGCAAAGTGAAGGAAACAGAGTCAAGAAAAAGCATATGCCCAAGGACTGTAACAAGGTAAATGGAATAAACAATCACCAATAACCATTTTTTTTACAATTAATTTTACAAAATTTCTGAGAACAAGATTGATCCCAAATTTATAGGAGAACAGAAAAGAGACCTTCTCCTGGTCCTTTGAAGATGTGGGGGAGTAGGAGATGGATGTGTGTGAATCATTGCATTTAGTATCACTTGGTTTTTCTGTGTGTCAATTGATTTTGCTGAATTTTTCCTTCATTTTGTTTTATTTCTTTTTTTTTTGTCCATTGCTATAAAGGATGACACCTGGTAGGGTAAGTGAAGGGACATAAGGAGAAATCTCAGTGATGTAAAAAAAAAACTATCAATAAAAACATGTTAAAATATTCGTAAGACATAGAAAAAAATCTATCAATTGCTCTCTGCATATGGAGCACAAAATTCACATTTTATTAAATGATGACACCTTTTGGTGAGAAAATCCATCTGGCTATTTTTGAAAACAATAGATGTCACAATTCAGAAACAGTACTAAAATATTGCTACTAGAAAGTTTATTTAAGAATATTATTATAAACATAGCAAGCAAATATCTACATGAATACATCTGATCCTTTTTAAAATAATGTTGTCCAAAATATATAATGTTTTAACATCATTTAAATCTTAAAATTTGGCAAATTCAAAATTTGTGAAGAATAATTAGAATAGCATCATTTAAGAAAATTCAATCTCTCCATTGGTTTAATTTTAAGGAGCAGGGAGGGAATGTTTTTTAAGCAATTTTATACTTTTTTTAACTTGATTGTGATGGCACAGTAGATAGAGTGCCAGTTCCGGAGTCAGAAAAACTCATCTTCATGAGTTCAAATATGGCCTCAAAAACTTAATTGATCTGTGACTCTGGGCAAGTCACAAAACCTGTTTTCCTCAGTTTCTCATCTGTAAAAATGACCTGGAGAAGGAAATGGCAAAACAAATCAGTATCTTTTCCATGAAACCCCAAATGGAGTCACAAAGAGTCAGATACATGATTCAAAAATGTTTAAATAACACTTGGGTGAAGGCAAAAATGTTCATTCATACTTCTTCATAATTGATGTTTCCATTCTACAAGATAATTTTCATCATCTCACACTTACCACACTTTCCTCACCCATATATTTCTCTGGATAACCCTTTTTTTAGCCTTCCTCCCCCTCCTTCTCATATGGATGGATTAGCCTAGGCATGGAAATTTTACTCCTTTGTAACCCAGTTTGATCTGACCAATGTTATAAGTATCAGTGATATTATGACTGTGGATTGTGGGATTCCAAATATATTAGAGGAAAGATACATGTATATTCTCTGAACCTGAAGCTGTTTTTAACATTGCCCAGTTGCTAAATAACCTATTGTTGAGTAGGGCAGGATGAGAAAACTGAGGAAAAAATCCTATCTTCTTTTAACATCATCTGTTTGCCAATAATCTGCAAACAGCTTCTTGTATGAAGTGTGTATGTTACAATAAAGAGCTTATTGAAAAGTACTTGGAAAATGATGAAGTCAGAGCATCACATTTGGAAAAATGGAAGAAGGATATGGAATGACCTGATTCAAAGAGTTGAGGATTGTAGGTGACTTAGTGAACAGAATGTTGGGCCTGGAGTCAGGATGACCCGGGCTCACATGCAGTCTCATACACTTACTAGCTTTATGAAGCTGGACAAGTCACAACTTTACCTCAGTTCACTCATCTGTAAAATGAGCTGGAGAAGGAAATGACACTCTCTAATATCTTTGCCAAGAAAACCCTAAATGGGCTCACAAAGAGTCAGACACTGAAACAACTGAACAACAACCTAATTTAGTGATTGCCTAAAGTCACCCAAGTAGCTAGCAATAGGACTGTGATTTGAACCCAGGCCTCATAAATCCAAATCCAGTATTCTTTCCCCTGTCACAATATCCTTTACCTCCCTAATATTCCATGATTCTAATACAGCTACTGATTATTACAAATTATATAGTGAATGTATTTGAATATAATATGATACCAGTTATGGTACTTTTTATCACTGAATACACAACTCTTCGATCCTCTAATAAAGGCTAACTTCTATTTGGAAGACCAAGTGATGTTGACATTTCCTGACTCTTACTCTACCTCCACCATAGGCTAACTCAAAAAATTGTCTCAAAATAAACTCCTGACCATTTGAACTCTACTTTCCAGTGTCATTTATTCAGTTGATCAACAAGGATTTTTTTTAAGTTTTGAATTAAATGAACACATACAACAACATTAGCATGATCAGAGTGGAACAGGAGAGTTTTATATAAAACTGTGAATCTTTACCCTAAATGCTTATATCTGTTTCCCTTCATAATTCTTTCGCTGCTATGCATTTTTAAAAATGTTTCAGTGATTCTAAGCAAGTGGGATACAAACAAAGAGCAAAGAGACACCAAGAGACAGAAAGAGTGAGAGATGTGACAGAGTGAGAGGCAGAGACAGAGTAAGAGAGATACATAGAAATAGAGAAAATCTCTGCTATGGAGTCTTCATCCTTTAATTCTAACAATTAGGAGCTAGATTGCATAAATGGTCTGAGTCATCGGTCCTTCATTCTAGCCCTTGAAATTCCCTATGGGCTAGTACATGTCAGAGAACTCAAGCATCTAGTAATCAATAGGAAACCATATTTCATACATAGATTATTTTGACAAAGTTAATTTAGCCATCTAACCAATAATTTCTAGGCTTACAGTATGTGTTTGAATGAAGTAGGCATGACTTATAAATTTACTAAAGATAAAGGAAGTGTCAGAGTAGAGAAAACACTTAGAATTCTATTTCTGTTCCCCAGAAGTTAAGTGACTTGCCAAAGGTCACCCAGCCAAATAACAAGATTTGAACCCTGAGATTCTGAACTGTACTCCAGCGCTCTGCCCAATCCACCACACCAAGTCACGAGAGCTAGTTGGCAGAATTGCTGCTAGATATTCCTAGAGACTTAGAGCCTACACATTCCCAACAGATCTTTGATACTTCACAGAGTGGTGGCCTATCATTCAGAAAGTGTGGGGTACCAGAAGTGTAGCTGGAGCTGTAAGCATTATCAGGTAAAAGTGAGGTTTCCTGGGGCTGCAATAAGCAAAGCCCCGTTACAACTCCTGGTATTAATCATAATAAGTGTTTTATCTTTCCCTGTCATGTTTAGTTTCTGCATGCAATTTACCTCTCCAGAAAGCTGTTCACAAAATCAGCTGGCCTTATCTCTTAACTTACAATCTTCAAGTACCTAAATGTATTTCCCCCAGAGTTCCCACAGTTAACATAACAAGAGCCAACATAAGTGCTATTTAAAGACATGGCTGCACACCCTATTATAAAAGGCAGGGATGCTGCCTTGAGCCCTTCCTATCATCTGCTGAAAAGCTTGCCCACCCTCGCTGCTTCATTTTCTAATCACACTTGGATGTGAGACTTCCAATATTTCTAATGGGGTTTCCAAGCACATATTTGCAAAACACCTTTAATTCATTCTTTATCTGGGGCCAGATGAATGAAATTGGGCCATAGTTATCCTATCCATGACCTCTGTTCACTTTACATCCACCAGGCCCCTTCTGTCAATTGATCCGTCAGTCACCCCATAAGTAGATTTTGAGAGTCAACGGTAATGGGAACTAAATATTTAAAGTGCTGTATGAAAGCTAGATGTGGGAGCTACAGAAACAACAGCCAGAATTGGGCTGCCTGCTTAAAAAAAAGTAAAAAGAGAGAGAAAACTCTGCCATCATCCTACAGACTCAAGCAATGGTTTAAATCATATAAAGACAAAAATGATACAGAGAAATGGGTCAGAGATTAGGCAGCTCATAATATTCCACTCTCCATGACCCTATCTCACTATACTCCTCTGATGATCTATCGATAATCCTTTATAATTAAGCTGCTGGGATAATATTAAAATGTAATCCAGATGAACACCAATAACAGGATATATCAAAGGCTGAAGTAGTAACCACTTCTAGCCATGCGTGACAATTACTAGGCAGTTTTGATTTCACATTTCTAAACGGTTTGCCCCAAGATCTGAAGACAAATTATGTTTCATTTCTATCCATAAATGTGACAAAAATTGGTCTTATTCAAATGGAAATTGTTAAAAGTCTACCTAAGATGTCAGAGTTTTAAATTTACATTTTTTTTCTTTTGGAGTTGAAAACCTTTACAATATCCCCAGAGAAATGAGGTCAGCTCCCAAGAGCTTCCTGAACATTTTCACAAAATGTTTGTGACAAAGAAGACTGGCTGTTCCAGACAAGTAGACCCAAGTTCATACATATGGCAAATGACTTTCACAGGGCAATAGGGAAAAGAATCTCAAATTTGACACTTTATGTTCCATGGCTTAATCAATTTTCATGCACTGCCCATAATAATTGGGGGATTCTAAATTTCTCTTATTCTCTCATTTAAATTCCTTGTCTTTGCTACCAGATACAAAATTTAGTATTTCTGCAATGCTTCTAATACTTTGTAGAGAAGTTATGTACCTCTCCACACTGCCACCAGTTATAAATTAAAATAGCTCTTTACTTGGAAGGTGAAACTAGTAGCTGAAAATTGTGATGAAATAATGTTTCTTGGATGTCCCACAACAAGAGCTGAGTCTTCACCAAGGCTAGATTTAACCTAGCACAATAGAATGGCCAACGAAACTGACCTATCTAGTTCCTGAGACAAGAATTTGAGAATGTGGATAATATTGATCTCCCCATTTGTGAGAGCGCCATGATGATTCCTAAGGAACCAAACCAAGTGAAATTTAAGCAAGTCTACTTGTACCTCTCCTCTCTAGTCTCAGGAGTAGTTTTATTTAATATTTTATAAAACTACAAAAATGTATTTGACTTCAGTAAAGGAGGGAGACAGCAATTATTCTAGCAGCTTTGATCTAGTTTTCCAGAGCTGTAAAAATGTAATTTGATATCCTAGGAAAATTCTCCCTGAGTAAGCACTAGAACCGGGGCAATCATTCCTTTGAGCATTGGGGAAAAGGGGTGGAACAGTTGAAGTGTATAGTGAATGGGTAAGAGAGATTGTGGGAAAGGGATTGTATGTTTTAAATCAGTCCTTTATAACACAGGGTAGAGGCTAGAGGCCCTCTGTAGAGAAGCATATCTCCTTTATGTCAGTACCTTGGGGTAAGTTCCCAAATCACTCACCTATAGGCTCTTAAGCAATGTCAGTGTAACCCATAATATTCAAGTTGAACTTCTAACAGGGAATGAATGAGCAAGGGAATGAATGGATGAATGAATGAATGAATGAATGAATGAATGAATGAATGAAAAAGCATTCTGTTAGCACTTGCAATGTCAGGTTCTGTGCTGAGCACTGAGAATATAAATATAAAAGAAAAGATAAACGCTGCTTTCAAGCAGCTAAGGTAAGATAACACATATATAAGGGAGACATGATCAATGTTTTTGGACTGAATTGTCCAAAACATGGTTAGTGGAGCCATTGGATAATGGATCGATATTACCTTTCAAGGAAAGATTGGTTGAATGATTTCATTACTTATCCCAGAGCTAGACATGCAAAGGAGTAGGGTGGGATAGGTACATAGGCAATAATTTGACATGAAGATGACTAGGTTAAGTGAGCTATAGCAAACTATCACCAGTCAGAACAGGATCACCAAGTAGGAGCTAGGGACCCAAGTTGGAGATAGATAGAGTGAGATCAAGACAGAGAGAGACTATGCCCCATGCCTGGAAGACTTTTCCTCTTCAATTTAACCTCTTATTATCACTGTCTCCCTTCAAAACTCAATCTGAAAGCCACCTTGTCCAGTAGATCTTTCCCATTATACCTTTCCAACCCTCCCTGGCTGAACGCCTTTCTGGAATTATTTTGTATCAATAGTATTTTTTACCTTATCTATGTATGATATATGATATATGTATCTTAGATATATAAAATATACATAAAAATAAAATACAAAATAATTTTACATTTACATTACTTGTGTCTTATATGTATAATCTACATGAGAAGCATATCTTATATAAAACATATGAAGTATACATACAAAATACACAATTTTTATCTTGTACGTATAATATACCTAAGATACATGTATCTTATATAAAATATCGCTACAAAATAATCCAAGATGCATACATTTTATATAAGAAACGTACAGTTGAGACACAAATTACTTCTAGAGAGGGTGGTCTTAGTAGCAAGGGAAGATTAGAAATTACACTGGGAAAGGTCTTCTGCATAACTACTGATGCAGATATCTCCTCTAATAACTGTTGACTCTGTCTGTGTATGAACTTACATAAGAATAGGGAAACATTGTATATAGGTATGAACACATACCTACATTCATATATGCATATCTGTATGTGCATGCATCCATATGTAGGCATAATGTATACACATACCCATGGGTGTATGTGTATGCATGTGTGCATGTTTATACATATTTATGTATATGTTAATATAAATTATTATTGGCAGTGAATATATCTGCACATACACATGACATTCTTGATATAAATGCAATAAGAAGGTATAAAAGAGTGCTGGGTCTTTTCAAGAATGCCTCACGGGTTCTTCTGAATTATGTAAAGAGAGATGACCATGCTTGTTTCAGTGTGTACATAAAGGTCAAAAGAATCTGTATTTCACATGGAATTTGGTCACCTTCTATAGTTATGTTTATAAAGAGTGTAAGAGACAGACAAATATGAAGATACAGCCTCTATGCCAATATCTATTGCAGAGTATGAAATTATGCAAAAATCTTCCTTTGTATTAAATCACTATATATTTTGATAGTTTCTGACTCCAACAAAAAGATAGGAATTATAAAGGAAGATGAAAACTGTTGGAAATTATGGTTTGTAATCAAGGAATTAAAAGTATCAAAAACTTAAATACTATGCAGAAACCTTCTATCTGTGCATCATCAAAGATATTTTCTTCAAGAAGAGTCAGAAGTTGTTTAATATGGTGAGCATTGAATCACACACACACACACAGAGTCCCATACACATAGACACAATCACACAGAAAATTATTCTTGATGGAAACACTGAAAGGGAACAAATTTGTATATGATTTCCTAAAAGACATCACAGCTTCAAAATGACTATTCTGATTGAGTAGCAGAAGAAACAGACTTTACTTGCTTTGATAGCACATATATTGTACAAAGAATCAAGATTATAAGAAAAACGTATGGCTTTAGACCTGAAAGATACCTCAGAAATCATCTAAATAGAACCCCTCATTTTACAGATGAGGAAATCAAGACTCAGATGATTTACTCCAAGCAGAGCTCAAATTTGGACTCAGCTTCCCTGATTCTAAAATCAGAATTTTTTAAAGCATTTTGTCCATTTTGCCTCATTTGATCTATTAAAAGTCAGCTTTAAAGGGGGTCTTGAAATAGGGCAACTTCTATTTCTAAATTAAAATTACATAAGATTCTATGACAGAAGTGTCCACAGACATAAATTTATTTAACAAGCCACTTAGTATCAACATCAAACATGGCACAAAATAGAAAAGAATTGACAACTGAAAATAATATCATGGTGGATATTTTGTGCAAAGTTCAAACAGAAAAAGAATTTCCAACTTATGGTGAGATTCTCAAGATATTCCTATTTTCAGATGACATATTAGATGATTATATCAAAATCTAGAATACAAGTCCTTCTCAAAGAGATTCATTATCATACACATTACCATCCACACTACAAAAACGGAGTGGATGAGAAACAAATACTGACACCTGCTTGGATGGGAAACTGATTGGATTATTGCAACAATACCTATATCATGGATAGTAATAGATGATGAACTGATCCCAGAATTAAAGAGATAGGATTGAAATGCAATCTGGAAATTGTATAACCCTTTCAAGTTTTCCAAATTGTTTAATTCTGCAAAAGCTTATCATTCTTATATTAGCAAAGAACTTAATAATGTCATACAATTCTGAATAAAAATATGATACACATATTCTACTCTAATCTCTATTGATATATTCCTAACAACTACTTTGTATATAAAGGAGTTTTGGAACATGCCCAAAAGATGGAGGTACCCAAGTGGAAGATCTGCTTATAGAACAATCTGTGTCCCACATGGTTAAGATAAACTTCTTTCCTTTGGCTTCAAATCTGGTACAAACTCCTTCTAGTTATGTGATAGGGGAATGCAAAATGTTTTATCCTAGAAGCAAATCCTTGGCATCTCTCATTTGGGTACTTCCATATCAGGTGATTTGAGTATGTACCTAAATTTTGCTCTATATATCCCACTATGTGATAGGGGAATGCACAATGTCTTATCCCAGAAGCAAACGTCTCTCATTTGGATACTTCCAATACTATTTAATATGAAGAAACTGAGGTTCACAGATGAAGTAATTTGGCCACTGTTAGACAGTTTGCAAATGCCAGAAACAGTATTTGACAACAAGTCTCCAGACTTCAAGTCCAGCACACTACACCATGCCAGAGTTGTAGGTGATCCAAAAGTTGCGTTAGACTTAAGTAGGCTCTATCATATTTTGTTTCCCAAGCAAATGTTTGTTCTTAAATTAATCTTCTTCCCACATGCATCATGCCATGAAAAAAACCCCTCAGTATACACCTACACAATCTGGCTATACAAATCCCCACATTAACCATGTCAGGAAATGCATGTCTCTTTCTTCATTTTTCAGTTATCACCTTTCCACTAGGATGTGAGAGGTATATGTTGTCTTCATTCTTTTTTTTATTTCACAACAGAATTTTAAATTCTTTCAAAGTTGATTTTCTTCCTTATGTTGTTATCATTTTATATTTTTTTCTCACTTCACTCAGCAAGAGTTCATAAAGTTCCTCCCACTTTCCTCTGAAATTGTGCAATGTATCATATTTATGGCCCTGTAATATAGGATTACATTTACATACCATAATTGGTTCAGCCATTTGCCAATATGATACCTTTTTAGTTTCCAACTTCAGGATACTATGAAGAGCTACTATAATTTTTTAAAATTTTTTTCCTCTTTCTTTGATTTCTTTGGAGTATATTCCTAGTAGTAGATTAACTGAGTGAAAAGCTGTGTGTTACAGTTCGTTAACTTCCTCATTCTAGTCCCAGATTGCTTTCCAGTGTGAATTCGTAACTCCACCAACAGTGCATCCAACATTGGTTATTTTCCTCTTAACATTTTCACCATTATATTAGATATAAGGCAGATTGTCAAAGGCCTTTTAATTTTCATTTCTTAGTTACTTAGAATATTTTACATAATTGCTGTTAGTTTGGGATTTCTTCAGTATAAAACTGTCTATTCATATTTTTTTTTACCATTTATCTATTATGAATGACACTTAGGCTTATATGAATAAGACTTTTATGAATGAGACTTTTTTAGAGAAGCTTTTTCAAGCATTTTTCCAGGTTGACTTGACTGTGCAAAAACTTTTAAATTTTACGTAATCAAAAGTGGGCATTTTGTTTTCAGCAATCCTCTCTATTTTTTATTCTTAAAATCATCCTCAATCCAGATATTCAAAAGATAATTTCTTCTTCATTTCTCTAGTTTATCTATAAAGTGATATTTTTATCTAGGTTAGTTGCAACATATTCTCAAAGTTACTTTTTTTTGTACATGTCAGATTAAGATATGTATGCTCTGAAATGGAAGTAATCAGATGTGACTGTGAGTCACAACTTCTGTTTACCTCATTTTCCTTAACTGTTAAATAGGGTTAATAATGATACCTACCTTCCAGGATTGTCATAAATATCAAATGAGACAATATTTGCAAAAATCACTTTGATATGAATACTGCTAAGCTTTAATAAAGGTTGAGTAAGTTGATTTTAGAAAAACATGGGAAGACTTCCATGAAATAATGAAGAGTGAGGTGAGCAGAACCACAGAACCTTATATACAGTTACAACAATACTGTTCAAAGAATAACTGTGAATGGCTAAATTATTCAGAGTATTACAAATACTTAAATCAACTACCAAGAACCCATGAAGGAAGATGCTATTGACCTCCAGAGAAGGAACTTATAACTGATAAATAAAAGCATGTATAGTGTGGTTTTACTTATGTGTGTGTATTTTTGTGTGTGAAATGATGGCTTTCTCTAAGTGCTGGGTGAGGAAAGAGGGAAACAGTCCTAAATGTAAAATGTAACCAGAGAAATAAATTTAATTTTAAAAAATAATTAATCATCCCTGTGACTTTCTAGCTTTATAGGATACACAAGGTGAATAAAAATAAGAATAAGGCAATTCTATCTCCTCTCCATCATATTATCATTCTTCTCCTCAACATAGCAAAAAACTGTCCACCTGTTCCTGTCCTTAGTACTTATTACATAAGATAATTCATGGTGAGTTTTTAGTACCTGTGACATTTAACATTGTGTCATGAAAATCCTAATAATATTGAGCAACAAGTTGTTGTTGGATATATGAATGATCCCTGATATACATCCATACAAAGCACCACCTACCTTTGTACACAATGACCACCTACAAAAGCAATATGTGCAACATTGGAGGAAATCTCCCCGATAATGATAACACAATCCCATTTTATTTTATAATTCCATCCGTTTGATCATTTGGAACAGCTCTTTCTCCATGGCTGTAAGGTGCCAGCTCATTTTCTAAGCTGTACTTATTCCACAGGTCTCCAGATGAGAAATCACGACTAATGACTTCCCACCATGTTTTTGCTCATGCAGTACTCCTGTGTAAAATCAAGATTTCAGAAGGTCATTGAATTCAGTTCACATTGTTTATAGGTAGTGCATTGACTACACACACACACACACACACACACACACACATACATACACATGTTATGTTGTACAGAGCTGATAAGGCCCACAATCAATAACAGGATAAGATCTTACTGCTGGTATCCTAGAAAGGAATAATGACCCAAGTGATGACCCAGTGTCTTTGACATGTTGCTCAATCATACAACAGTCACAACAGTCTAAGCAGCTAATGGTGCCACCCAGAATTTTGGTATGTGTATAGTTGCCAGTTGTCAAAACATACATGTAGATTTCTCAGTATGAGCATGATCATCTACAATTTAGCTTGTATGTGTCTTGTTTGTATGTTTGCATGTTATCCCCTCCATTATATTGGGAGATCCTCAAAGGCAAGGACTGTCTTTTGTCTTTATTTGTATCTCTATCATTTTGCAGTATCTGGTACACATTAAGTGCTTAATAAATATTTATTGACTGACTGAGAATACAATTATTTTTTCTTTTAGGATGCATATTACTCTTTAATTCTTCAGCAAATCATCTTATCATTTTAGTAAATATAATGCATATGAGAGGATGTATGGCTGGATAGTTGGCCTTGAAATGAGAAAACCTGGCTACGTCACCCTGGGCAAGTCACCAAAATCCTTAGTGTTCTAGACAACTCTCCAAGACTCTATGATGAAGAGGAAATTCAGATATGCATTGACAGATGAGGTCTCCTCACCTCAGAATTCCCTACACCAATGAAATTACTACCCCTTTACCATCCCTCCCCCCAAAAAGAGCAGATATAAATTTTGCTGTTTAGTTAAGTAGTTGTGTCTGACTATTCATGATCCATTTGAGGTTTTCTTGGCAAAGATTCTGAAGTGGCTTGCCATTTTCTTCTCCAGCCTATTTTTCAGATGAGTAACTGAAGCAAACGGTGTTAAGCAACTTGATTAAGTTCAGACAGGTAGTAAGTGTCTGAGGTTGAATTTTAAGTCAGGTTCTCCTGACTCAAGGCTAGTATACCATCCATTACACCATCTAGCTTCCCAAATATAAATGTAGATCAGGTTAACTTACACTGAGAAATATTTACCATCAGAGCAATATTGGAGTATGTTAAAACCAAATTGGTTAGCATCCCTAACATGGTCCAATCTCCTATTTCAGCCCAGTTATCCCTTCTAGAAGGCAAAGGCTCCTTGTTAAGTATTATAATATAGGATTTAGGTTGAATAATTGACCAAAGATCCTTAATCATTCAAAGAGATAAATTATTTTTTTAAAGAGTTAACATAACCATGGAGAAGAATTTTTCTGCTATGAGCTCAAAAGCTTTCCTGTCTTCCTGGCTTTTTCCATACCCCATTTTATTATTCAAATGGCAATACATAGAAAACATTTGGTTATTAAGCAACATATAAAAAGGAGTGCTCTGCTTTAAAACAACCTTATCTGAGATGGTGATTGACAATTAACCCTTGCTCTACCTTTAACCATGGGAGTTGACAAACTGCTATCTGACATCTTATTGAACTTTACTGTGAACAAAATAGCTAACAACTTAAGGGGAGGCACTAAAAGGAGGAAAGGAAGAAAAACTGAGATGGGTGAAAGAGAAAGAAAGAGATAAGAGAAAGAGAAAAGATAAGGTAGAGTGGATATGAGAAATGAGAGTGCACTAACAAAAATGAGAAAGCTAAAAATCATCAATATTTCTAAAGGAAAGTTTGAAATTAAATGCATAGTAGGATATGGGGTATGTGTGTAAATATATATATGTGTGTGTGTGTTCATGTATGTATCTGTGTATACATACACACACTCTCTAAACACACAAGCGCATTATCTCTAGTAAAAGCATTTTCATTTATATGTGATATATATGCAAACATGCACCTATATCATTCAATTTGTGTCACAAATCTTAAAGCATTACATATATGACACGTACTATTAGAAGGATTAACTGTCAATGATTTATTAGAAAAAGAAAGACTTCTAAAACTGGTTTTATGAATATAACACAATGAGCAAAGCTTTCAATTTTCCTTTTTAATAGCATATAACAGTAAAAAAAAAGATAAACATTTCTATAGGACAGCATGGGGCAGCTAGGAGGTACACTGAATATAGTGTTAGGCCTAGAGTCAATAGTTCAAATCATGCCTCAAAGACTTATTAGCTGTGTGACTCTGGGCAAGTCACTTAACTCTGTTTGCCTCAGTTTCCTCATCTGTAAAATGAGCTGGAGAAGGAAATGGCAAACCACTCTAGTATCTTTGGCAAGAAAAACTCAAATGGGATCGCAAAGAGTTAGACATAACTAAAACAACTACACAAAAGCAACATAGGAGAGCACGGTGAAGAAACACAGTTTTTCATTCTGCCTCCTGAGATTTCTGATCCCATACTTTGTGTGAATGTATTTCTTTAAGCCAATATCTTCATTTGTTCCTTGGTGCTCTATAGGAAAGGAAAAAACATGGAAGGAGAAAATCTTGTCACTTCTCCCTCCTATGAAATTAAATTTGGGGTAGAGACAGACAGACAGACACACACACACACACACACACACACATACACATAGAGACAGAGAGATAGAGACAGAGAAAGAGAGACAGATAGAGAGACAGAGATAGCGAGAGAAAGAGAGAAATAAAAACTCTTATCAGTGGTATCAATGGATTTTAGAAGTTTTGTGGGTGAAAAGAGCTCAGAATCTTCCCCAAAGGCTCATCCACCTTTCCCCAATTCACCTGTTCACCTGGACATCATGACTGGCAAACATTAAATGAGCTGCATGACATTTTTGTTTCCTTTCTCATGTAATGGAGCATTTAAGTAGACCTTATCACGCCATGCTTACTCAAGTCATTTGCTGTTGTAGACTGTTGACGATGCTGGATCTGACAGATTCATGAGCCCTGAATTCCAACAAGAAGGAACCTGTCTTGTTGATGTGTAGAATACAAAGTGAACATCATTTTAAAACAATTTTAAACCCTTTAAAACACTTTAAAATCCTTATACTTCTATTTGTTCTCCATGTTCTTACTTGACCAATTCAATAGAGACCATTAAGATGCCAAGGAAAAAATATTTAATATTTATTTATCCAAAAATTTTGTGTGGTTTCTTTGCTGGTTTTCCTGCACCAAAACCACCTGAGACCAGTTAGTAAACAATATTCAAATTCATTGACACGCATCAAGAGCTAAAAGGGAAAAAATATAGGCAGACGATGATGGAAGAGAATCGAGGGGAAAAATAAAGTAGGAACTGAAATTATCATTAAAATCTTCTTGCCTTCATGTCACTCAGTAGATTTTGGCCTTGTCCTGGCCTTTTTGGAAGAATTTATTAGCATTGATGTGGCCCAATAATGATAGATAGATAGATAGATAGATAGATAGTATGGATATGGAAACACAATGTACATACACACATACATGTACATACATGTGTACATGTATATAAGGTGCATATATTTTTGTGTGTAAGTGTGCATATATATATATATGCATATATACTACCCTGGAGGATTAAAATCTCCTTTCATCCAATCCATCTGCTTGTTTAGAGTTTGTATTGCTGTAGGAAGTCTCTTACTCCTTCGAGCAGTGATGTTCAGATCCTTAGTTCTTAAAGGCGGTGTATAAAACAGATTTGGAGGGATCCAACCCTGATTGGAACAGTTAGCCTGTGAACGTCCTCTGTATTTACGGTGGATTATTGGAAGGGAAGTAGGGGTTAAATCATCAGGTCTTCCAGCTTCCCCAGGGGTTAACCTGGCAGCCTGTTTGGCACCCACAGGAGGGCTGACAGGTAGCAGGATTTGTCTAAGCAGTCTCCCTGAGAGCCAACAAGGAAAACTGAACGCTCTGGATTACTTTGGGATTATGTTGTCAGAGGGAAGCTTGATGGACAAACTGCAGAGGAATAAAACGCAATCTGTTTGGGGAGAGAGGCAGCGTGCATAGCTTTCATTTTTCAAGAAATGACAAGAAAAATCATTAAGAATTTGTAAATCCGTGTCCATTAACTTTTCTCTTTGTTATCCCAAGACAGCCTTCTTAACGTGAATTTGCCACTGTTTTATATCTGTTCTGCCCAGTGACAGATGGTGAGACAGATATTAAATTGGATTCTTAAAACAATAACCCTCTCCCTTCCCCCTCATCAAAAAGGGGAAAAAAGATGGAAATAGTATGCTTTATAAGATTTCTGGGATTGAAGGGCATTTTTGCCAAACAACCGGGGTAGAAGCAGGTGGGTAAAATGGGATGAGTCAAGTCCATGAGCTTACCTTCTTTTCTGTTTGATCACCTTTCAGAGATATAATCCTGTCCTTCTACAATACCTAATAAAATCTTATAATAAGAAGAATTGGACATTTCCAGGAAATTATATGAGTCAAGAACATTTTTCCCGTAGAAACTTTAGCTTGAGTCATAGGGATACTTAATTCTCCAATCTTCACAGGTTCAGTGGCTTTAAGCGTTTTATGTATTTGCTAGCAGAACCAGTAAGCAGCTAGAAGACAAGGGAAATGGTTGCTTGGTAGGTAGTGGACTGGTAGGATGCTGCAAGTTGGCAAAAGCCATTAAGGATTGTGGGGCAATATATACATATTTATATATATACACATATGTGTGTATATATGTATGCATGTATATATGTGTGTATATGTGCATGTATGTTATAGACATGTGTGTATATGGATGTACATGTATGTATTACCAATGTCCATGTTTTGTCAAACCAGAAGCCTTGAATTAATTCCTCTCTTGCCCCTACAAACTTAAAAACCTAGTTTAGCATTGAGATAAATGTATTTTAAAGTACCGTAGTGTCTAACATATAAGCTGGATAATATGGTGAGTAAGCTCTTTCTACCAATGCAATTTAGCCTTTCTGTTGAAACTTTATAGTCTATAGTTTATAGTCTTTGGGTTTCCAAAAGGTGACCAGGTAAGAGCTTCTATCTGAAGCCAGTTAAAACAAAAATATACACTCTCTCACAGATAATTCTGAAATATGAGAAGGGGTGATATTCTGATAATTTAAAGGACTCTAGGTCATCTTGTAGTAGTTAAGACCAAATGAATTGTATAAAAGAGATGACTTACTTTGATGTTCTCAGAGTGGAACTTCCTAGGGTCTCCATACTTCTATTCTTTTCAGGATTACCACAACAAATTTTTCTACAAATGAAACAGTTTGGTGTAGGAGCAAACAGTATTGCTCGTAGGAATACATTTTTCCTTCATACAATTGCTCTTCCTCTGATCATGCCAACCCTAATTAAATGTAATCTGGTATTCCTGGTATAAATTCAGGCTATTTTCTTTATGATTTTAAAAAATCATTTCCAAAAATTAAAATTTCATAATTTCAAATTGTTATTTTACGGCCTAGAAAAGGCTTCATCTTGATCTCATCTCCCTTTGCTTTTGTAAATGTAATTAAATTCCGCAATCCTGCATGATGTACCTATTATGTGTGTTCATACTTCATTGCCAAAAAAGATCATGCCATCAGAGAAATAATGACATAACTTGCACTTGACTTTGTTTTGAGTGAGGGAGGGCTATGCAGGTCACCAGCCTCACTTCTCCTCCAGAGTCATCTGAATGCAGTGACCAGATATTCATCAGGATGACTGGAGATGACCCAGGATGAGGCAATTGAGGTTAAGTGACATGCCCAAGGTCACACAACTAGTGAGTGTCAAGTATCTGAGGTGAGATTTGAATTCAGATCCTCCTGCACTCTATCCACTGCACCACCTAGCTGCCCTTGTACCTATTATATGCACTTAAAGAAAGAATTAGCACGACATAGAAAGTTGACTTCAGAGCCAGGAAGACCTGACTTCAAGTGTAACCTCTAAGATATAATTGCTATGTGGCTCTTAGTCAGTAGTTTAACTTCTCGATGTTCTGGGCAACTCTGATCTATATCGGTGGAGGAAGCTTCCTCACCAAGCTCTGAGAAAATATTGATTTCCAATGTAATTCAAGGAAAATGTATGGGTTTGACTTTGAATTACAGGGAGATATCAAATAGTTTCATGTGCATGTGCTTGCTTTGGTGCCTAACGTTGTGTCTACAAGAGACAAAATATTAGTAATAACATTCATGGTGACAAAAATATTCAATCTGGTTATTTGACAAAATAAAACAACAAGAAGTACATGTTATTAGAGTGAGCATATAAGACTGTTTATGGAAAACTAGTTCAACCAATGATAAATGAGTCAATAGATTAGTCAAGGTAATTTTTAAAAAGCCAGCCATACTTATTTAAAGCTAATTTCTGCTTTGCTTTCACTTAGCTGACTGTACAGTCAGGCATAAGCCATTATAACTGTGTTATCTGAAAGTCATTACATTCTCAAACCCTGGTGATTATTTCAAGAGTCATTTAATGTTCTGAGTAGTTTAATGACTTACATACAGTCACCTAGCTCGTAAATATCGAAGGTCAGATTTGAACCTTGGTCTCACTCTAAATCTGGTACTTTATGTATTATAGAACCTTGTATCAGGTTGTACTGTATCAGTTCTGAAATGTGGTCAATCTACATGTAAAAAAATGTCTTCTGGATCTGAAGAATGGTTGTAATGCATTGTAAAAGATTCATAAGCAATAAACTCAAAGCAAGCAATCCATTAATAGAGGTGTCCAAACGTAAAATTGGGAGTGATTTTTCTTTTGCTTCTCCCTCT
The DNA here is from genome assembly GCA_023548195.1 of Bettongia penicillata ogilbyi. Taxonomy (NCBI): domain Eukaryota; kingdom Metazoa; phylum Chordata; class Mammalia; order Diprotodontia; family Potoroidae; genus Bettongia; species Bettongia penicillata. Next base: position 7,015,329 of record JAJHZJ010000237.1, on the reverse strand, counting down.
TTGTATATAAAAGTTTGATCCTAGGACTCAAAAGGTGATAAGATCATTGATTTAAACCTGAGAGGAATCTTAGAGGTCATTTTTGTATGTGCAGAAACTATGGCCTTGAAAGGTTAGAAGACTTACCCAGACTCACACATCTCACAAGTATCTAAATTGGTATTTGAGCTCTGTTCTTGAATTCAAGTTCAGCACTTCCAGCCACTATGCCACTCAGATCTAGACTTATTTGACTTACTTATTGACTTTGTTACTTTGGCAAGCCACAACTCCCTGGATCTTCAGTCCTCATCTATAAATTTAGTAGGTTAGATGATCTTCCTGTTCCTTTTAGCTCTACCATCCCGTAAGTCCCTGACTGAAATCTATTTCTATCATGTTATTTTAAGAAATTGGATACCAAAACACTTACATGGATCTGTGCTCTCATCAATGTACATTTCCCCTACAAGAATGTAGATTGCAATCCATTCATGCCTGTCTATCATGTTCAAATAAATTAGATAAGAAAGAAAAAAAGAAAACAAACTAGCTCACCATGATGAGTTGCAGTTGCCTAAATTTCAAGTGAAACTTATGAATGGCATCCTCTTCTGAAACCATTTATAGAATAAGTTGGTTGTCTGTCACCCCTTTGTTTTGGAAAAGTGAACATAGAACTCAAACAGATGTGAGCACAACTCTAAGCTGCAATTAAAAGAAAGGTAAGCATTTGGAACTGAAATGTGCTCTAAAATTGCAAAGAGGAAGGGATTCTTTAACATTTTTTTGTTTGGTTTTTTTTTTTTTTTGCTTTTTTCCTGAGTTATCTGTAGTTGTGTCTTAAGGCTATTTGGAAATATAGCCCATTTCTCTAGTTTTTGTCTTTTTCTTTGGGGTCAGGAGACTGTGAGTTGTGTTTGACTTAAGAATTTCTTTCCCTGAGTTGGGTACTTATTAGCCATACTTTGCTGTTAACAAGAGTTTAATTATAAACACAATTCAGTTACTACACAAGAAAGACTCAGGAAAAGAAAGGGAACCATAAACATGAAGCACTTAACAAGTCTATAGATACTTTATATAAACCCATATCAATGGTTCACCACCATCCAAAGCTGTTCATTCTTTAATCTGTAAATCTTTTCAAAAGCCTTGGGCTTCATCTCCTACCATATTCTCTGGGCAATGTTGGCTTTATATTATTATTTTTTGACTCAGCTAAGAGCTACAAACCCTGTTGAGAAAACATAAATTCCTAGGATTATTTAGTATATGTTAGAATCCCGTTTAAATGTGCACTTACTACCTTTATGTTCTCAGATTCATGATCACCCAGGCAACTCTTCAGTTATGAAGTAAATGAACACAACAAAAAAATATGCCTATAATATTCATTTAACCACAAGGAACTTAAAAAATGTTTTCAAATCAGTGTCAGGTCTATTCATATAAAATACAAAGCATACTTTCAGTAATATTTATTGTTAACATCAGTAATCCTCAGTTACAAATATCAAAAATGCAATAACTTCTTACCATATGGAATTTCATAAAATAATGCTACTTGTTTTCATCCTTCATGAAGGTTTACCTGATCCTTTCCCCAGTTCCATATGCCATTGTCCCATGATTTTTATTTAGATATAAATATAGATTTTGAAATCAATTAACAGGCATTTAACACCTAAATGTGTACAAAGTACTATGTTAGGCACTGGAGAAACAAAGACAAAGATAAAAACAGCATCTTCTCTCTGGAAGCTTGTGTTATAATGGGGGAAACAAGATATATCTAAAGTAAAGACAAAATATAGAAACAACAAGCATTTATTAAGCATCTGCTATAATGTGTTAGGCATTGTGCTAAGTGCTAAAGATATAAAGAAAGGAAACAAATAATCCCTGTCTTCAAAGAGTTCATTTTTAGTGGGGAAATCAACATGGGGAAAAAGATACATATATGATATATAGAAAGCAGATACAAAGGAATTTCAGGAGTGAAGACACTAGCAGGAAAACTAGAAAAAGTCTCCAGCAGACAGCAGGATTTAGCTGGATCAAAGGAAGTCAAAGATTTTAAGAGGTAGATATGAAAAGGAGGGACATTCTAGGCATGAGGCACAGCCAAGACAAAGCCATGGAGATGGAAAATGGAGTGCCCTATTCCATGAAGAGCAAGAAGCTGGATAATAGGGTACCTGGAGGGGAAGTCAAGTAAAAGAAGACTGAAAAGATTAGAGAGGACAAAGCTAGGAGGAACTTTAGAATCCAAAATAAGGAGTTTATATTTGACCCTGGAAATAACTTGGAGTTCCTGGAGTTTATCAAGTATGAGAGTGACGTGATCAGAGCTACATGTTGGGAAAAATTTTGGCAGCTGAATAGAGGATGGATGTAAATAAGGAGATACTTAAAGAACAATCTGATGGTTATGATAATAATAAAGAGAAGAGATGATGGGATTCTGAAATAAGGTGGCTGCAGTATAAGTACAGAAAAATAATGTATTGGAGAGATGAAATGAAGGTAGAAATTATCAATTTTGGCAGTAATTTGGATTTATGTACTGAGCAAGAATAAGGAGTTAAAAATAACTCCATGGTTGAAAGCCTGGGAGGATAATAGTAGGAAAGCCCATTTTGGGAGAAGGGTTTGAAGAGAAAGATAATGTATTCTCTTTTGGAAATGTGTTTGAGATTCCTAAGGGACATCTCATCCAAGATATTCAAAAGGTGTTTAGCTGTGCATGGATAGAACTCAAGAGAGATTCTTGGAGATACAGATTTGGTAACCAGATGCAAACTTTAACCCTTGGGAGCTAATGAGCTCATTGTGTGATAGAGTCTCTAGAAGGAAGAAAAGAGGGTCCAGGGCAGATCTGGCCTTGGGGAAGACCAGGGTAACTGAGACATAGATAAAGATACAGCAAAGGAGACTGAGAAGGAGAAATCAGATAGGTAGGAGGAGAAACAGGAGAGAAAGAGAGCAGTATCATAAAAACCTAGCGAAGTCTCCTGGAGGAGATTTTGATCCAACCCTTTCTGATGCCTAGACCACTACCCTCTCTGAGGCTCTGGTGGAGACAGTCCAGGATTCTTAGTCCAACAGGCCTGAGAAAAGCAGTGTTTTCTAGGAGATGACAAGGTCTGAGTGTTGTGAGATGAGGACAGAATGTTGGCCTTCTTGGGATGATAATTCAGGGGGTGAACTAACATCTGAAGATCATTGACGGCCTCATGTAGGAGCTTGAATTTGAGTTGAAGTTTAGACAAAGCTAGGGACCATATGAGCAGTGGGGAGGAGGGATTACATTCCAGGCAAGGTGCAGAAACACCAGAATTTTCTGTGTGAGGAAGAGTAAGAAAGCCAGTCTGACTATGTAAGTGCCAAATCTCCTTGCCAACATGGGATGTAGTACAGAGTACATAAAATTGTTGGATCTGAGGTCAGTGGCCCTGGGTTCAAATTCTACTTCTGCCAATAACAGAGGAATCTTGAAAATCTTCAAATCTTCTCATCTTGCTGCGGACTCAACTTCCTGATTTGTAAAATGAATGAATTATACTAAATAATCTCTTACTGTCCCTTCCAATATCCCTGAGCAAGATAGGGAGATCCAGGCTCAGTAAAATAAAATATTACATATGAAAATGGTGGTCAAAAACCAAGCCTATATAGAGCTCTATAAGCAAATTTATTTATTTTGGCATGATGCGTAACCTCTCTATTCCTATGCAAGATCCTGTTTCATTTTTGTCTTTACATACTCAACACTTCGTCAAGTGCCTGACCCATAAGAACAGAAGAAAAAACCCTCAGTTGATTGATTAATTTGATTGATAATATGGGAAATAAAAAGATGAATAAGATCTGATCTCTGATTGCCTTTAAGGATCTTACGGTAGGAAAGAAAGTACATGAATTAATATAAAATGGAGAATGGGTTTAGATACCATCAGGGATGCATGGATAAAATGCTATGGGATTTTCAGAGAATGAGATCATTTCTGGCTGAGGGAGAGAACTGGAATCAGGTTAAACTCCATGGAGGAGGTGATATTTGAGCTCATTTTTAGAGTATAAGTAAGAATTCAACCTGGTGAGGTGGGGGACTGGGAGAAAAAGGAGAAGTCCATAGCAAGGGAACAACATGAAAATGGGGTCAATGAAGGGGTGAAGTACAATGGTGAGATAATGCTAATAAAGCAGGACAGCTCTTGAATAGCAGGTTAAAGTGCTTTGACATACATTATTATTTACTATAACGAGTAAATGACAGAGGCAGATTTTGAACCGAGGTTCCCTGACTTTGGATCCAATAGATACGGGGGAGCTGTTGAGTCACGTGATCAGAGGAATGCTTCTGAATGAGTAATCTGACAGTAGAAGAGACCATGCAATGGAAAGAAGACAGAAGGAGTGGAGAGACATGGTAAGGGGCTTAACCTTAGCTCAGGTAAAAAGTAACAAGGTCCCAGTCCATGGTAGCAGCAATAGTAATGCAACGGTGGGAAATGATTCGAGAAACATTTCAAAAATATGAATCGACATGATGACAAATATCTAAAGAAGGTTAATTAAAATGAGAATGAGCCTAAAGGTCAGCACAAAAGAAATTTTGTCGTGGTGGTTTAACTTTGTCTGACTCTTTGTGACCCTATTTGGAGTGGTTTGCTATTTCTTTCTCTAGGTTATTGTACAGATGAGAAAGCTGAGACAAACAGACTTAGATGACTTGCTCAGGGTCACACAGCGAGTAAGTGTGTCTGAGGTCAGATTTGAACTCAGGAAGATGAGTCTTCCTGATTCCAAGTCCGGTGCTCTATCCACTAAACCACCTGGCTACCCAAGGAAAGATCACCGTACAGTGAATTCCCTTTTTTATATTCATTTGCTTACCTGTTAATCTGATGATTTTATTGAAGTAAATTTCATTAAGATCTGGCTGAGGATCATCTTCATTCTAATGAAGAAACTTCTTTAGAAGTTTTAGAATATTTACTTCTAAATATATTTTATTGGTAAAATGTGTGTGGTGACATTTCTTAGTAAGATCTTCCTCAGCTCCTACTTTTTTACTCCAAGTCTACTATGATGTTCAGGACAAGCTATTCAATCAAAAAGTAAAATACGTGGAAGCATCATCCACCTCTACCCATTTCTTTTTTAATCTTTTCTAAGAATTTGGTATCTCAGGAATCAGAAGATCATGGATTTCAAGCTGGAAGGAATGGCTGGGGTCATCTGGTACAGTTGCTTCATTTTACAGAAAAAGAAAGTGATACCCCAATGGTAGAAATGACTTGCTCAACAGCATACAACTATTAGGTGTCAGAGATGAATTTTAAACCTGAATCCCCTGACTCTGAATCCAGTTCTCTCCCTAGAATCTTCCATGAAACAATTTTTAAAAAGTCGTTTTCTCAAGACACAATATCAGCCATCCCATGGAATGGTGAATATTCCAAATCATGAATCAGGTATGCATAAATCCAAGACTTAGGTTTAAGGAGTGGACCTGTGTTTTTCTTAATAAACCCCCTGGGTGAGGAAATGCCATATAACGATGTAATTTGGCACTTTTTTGAAACTTACAGTTTTAGATGACCATCTAAAACACTGAGATGTCATGTGATTACTGTATCCAGTATGTGTATGACCCAATATGTATCAGAAGTAAGAAATGAATCCAGGTCCTCCTCATCTAGAGGCCAGCTTTCTCTTCATTATATCATGTTGCCTCTCTGTACTTAGTTTAAAAAAGTAAAACACAAGACAGAGTTGTTGGTGTGTAATAAAAAGTTTTAAAATATTTAAATTTTAATATTAAAAGAAATATTCCTAAAAGCATCAGAGGGATCTGAGGATATGTAAGTTGGATTTATAACAAGCTATGATGCTAATTCTAAGTATTGTTACTTAAGTATCTAGGTGGCAACAATAGATAGAGCACTAGACTTGGAGTCTGCAAGACCTGGGTTTGAATTCTACTTTGGTCCCTTTCTTATTAGTTATGAGACCGTTGGTAAATCATTTAACCTTTATCACACTCAGATTTCATCTATAAAATGAGGGGTAAGAATTATATCTTCTGAAGTTACCTGCAGCTCTAAACCCATGATCCTGATTATCTAAATCAACGAGTTAATTTTTTTGCTGTTGAAATCCAAATCCAACAAACATGTATAGATTATAAAACTGGCTAACATTTATGGAGGAATGTGGTAGATAGAGTGCCAGGCCTGACGTTTGGAAGACATTTTTCTGAGCTCAAATAAGGCCTCACTTACTAGCTATGTGTGATCCTGGGCAAGTCACTTAACCCTGTTTGCCTCAGTTTTCTCATCTACAAAATGAGCTGGAGAAGGAATGATAAACCACTCCAGTGTCTTTGCCAAGAAAACCTCAAATGAGGTCATGAAGACTTGGATGCAACTGAAATGACTGAAACACATACAAAGCATTTTAGGTTTGTATACTATATTACAAATACTATCTCATTTTATCTGAAAGGAAAATTCTATTATTTTCTCCATTTTGCACATGAGGAAACTGAGACAGACAGAGGTTAAGTGGCATTCCTAAAGTCACATAATAAGTGTTTGGGACTGGATTTAAAATCGTGGCTCCCTGACTCCAGGTCCTCCTTTTATTTGCTACACTACCTAACACCTAACACAGATGAAAAATATAGTCCCTGTTTTGGCACCTTACATCCTACTAGGCCTTAAGTCTATTCTGTATGGGTATCAGTAGACACAACAGAGCAAGTTATGTTTAGCTCAGAGAGAGCATTCTCAGAGAAGATTTGATAGCTGTCTTCAAATAAGTGATGTGTTCTCTTGGCCTTGAAGTGCAGATCCAGGAATAAAAGTTAGAACTGACAAAAAGGGAAATTTGTATTTGATGTGAGAAAGAATTTCCTAATAGAGATGTCCCAAAGTTGAATGGGCTTTCTTGGGATTAGAAAGTTCTTCCTCATGAAAGTTCTTTAAGCAGAAGCTGAATAAACATTTGTTGGGTATGTTGCAATAAGGATTTTTTTTAGGTGTGAGTTGGACTAAATGTCCACCAAGATCCCTAAAAGATCTGAAATTCTGGGGTTCTGTGCACACAAGTTATTATAATGAAGAAAGTGACAGGGGAGACAGAAAGAATCTATATATGTAAATGTGTCATGATCACTCTAAAGCCTTTTAAATTGCTCAAATTAATTTGAAAAAATGAATAAAATAGGCTTGGGGCTTTTGGGTTTGGTTTTTATATGATTGATCATGCTAGGTTAAGCAATCAAGAAACATCTATGTGCCAAGAGTTGTATTAGGTACTGAGAATTCAAAAGTTTAACAGCGCTTGTCCTCAAACACACACCAACATATCTTTGTTACACAACTGAGGAAATTGACTGTGAGGGCCTCAGTGACTCACCTATGGTCATATAGCTATTAGATCTCTGAGGGAGAATTTGAACTCAGGTTTTTCTGACTACAAGTTCAGCACTCTATCATTTAACCACGTTTTTTAGTTTGCTTTTATTTCACTTTTCTTTGGTGAGTTTTCTTCTTTACTATGTTGTTAAGTTTCTTTTGATTTGATATACTTATAGGAGAGAGAGGAATAGAAGGCACTTTAAGTAAATAAAAATAGTAAAGAGGGGATTGTGAAAGGATAGGAAGTGAATCAACGGCCTCCATCTTCTATTAATCTTGGAAAGTATCTTGTAAGAGATAAAATTTAAGAACAGGAAACTTGGCAAAAGTGGTAATGTAGAATCTCTTCTACTCTTACCTTCCTCTCATATACTCCTATTTGAACCACAGGGGAGAAACTCCTAAAAACAGTTAACTTAAAGCCTTTTACAAACATTGATCTGAAACCTTTGTAATCTTCCTGTGAGATCTGTAACAGAAAGCTCCTAGATATATAATGCTCAGAGGAAGGAAAGCAGAGGAATAATAGGAAACATGAGCTGTGTATGTATGACAGGATGGCCAGACCAGAAAAAGGATAGATAAATTTTGCATGACTCAGTTTTTAGTTAATCCCCATCCTGATTCTATGAAGTAGTTGTCAGTTATATATTACGGAAACTGGAAGAGCCAACAGGAAATTTGCTTCCTATTATTTGAGTTGTTCTTTTTAGAACAATCTTTCTCAACCTCTCTTTACTTGAAAGACAGTGGCCTACAGCAGTTTTTTATTGATCACCCAAATTTTTCTTGCCAAAAGAGCCATTGTTCATAAAACCTATTTTAATCAACTATTTTCCATCCTTATGTTTTCATTTCTCCTTCTTTCCCATCTTTTGTCCTAGGCTCTAGGATTCCTGGTAAGGAGGGCTGAGTAGTCCCAGGTAAATAGTACTTGGAAAAACTCTGCTCATTAGAAGATATGTTTTCTTTTTGTTTTTTTTTTACAAATATCTAGCCTACATTTGCCTCTTTGCAACTACTACACATAGCTCTTGGTTCTGTCCCTTAGAGACCAAACATGATGAATTTAATTACTCATATACATAAGAACCCTTCTAATACTCCAAAGCCATTCTTTATATCCCTGCTAAATCTTTACTTGTCCAAGCCAAACATGCCTTGTTCCTTTAATGCATCTTTATATGAATATACTCCAATACTTTTGTCATCCTATTCCAGTTGTCTTCTTTGGAATATGCACTAGTTTTTCCTTTTCTGAACATGGAACTCAGAACTGAATACAATACTGTAGTAGGAATATTAATATTTCTGGAAAATATGCCTTTTAATGAGGAGAAACTATTAACTTTTTTTCCTGCCACAACACACTATTGACACATTGAGCCTCCAGATCATTTCTCCAGAAGAACTGCTATTTCACCAGCTTTCCCCCACCTTGTACTCTTGAAGTTCCACTGCACAGTAACTCCAGTCAAAATCTAAGAAGAGTACTAGGTTATGACTTAATAGTGGAATCTTAGGAAATGAACCTAGGAATCTTGTGTTTTATAAGCTCAGAAAAAAAATGTATGCTCTCAATAGATTTATGAAAAAATACCCCAAGTCCTTAGTTATTAGAAAAAAGGAAATTAAAATAATTTTGAGACATACTCATCATATGGTAAAAAGCAATCTAAAAATGAGTGGATATGACAAATATTGGCACCATTGTAGGAAAACATACACGTTAATGCACTGTTGGTAGAGTCATGAAGTGGTCTAGCCATTCTGGAAAGCAACTTGAAACCGTGCCCTAAAACTCTGTAAAGACATGCCACTTCTAAGCCAATGTCTTGCAAAGATCAAAAGAAGAGGAAAACTAGCCATATACACAAAAATATTTATAGCTAGTTTTACTGGAGAGGCAAAGAATTGGAAACTAAGGGGATGCCCATAAAAGATGGAAAGGATGAATAAATTATAGTATATGAATGTAAAGGAATGTTCATGCACTATATGAAATGATAGATGATTTTAACAAAACCAGGAAAAACTTGTACAAACTGATGTAAAAATGAAGTGAGCACACTTGAGGAAATTTTATATGATAACAAAAACATTGTAAAGACAAACAATTTTGAAATACTTAAAAATTCTGATCAATGAAATAAGTAGACATTTTAAAGGATTAATGATGAAACATGCTACCTACCTCCTGACAGAGAGGGATAATGCACTAATATGATACATCATATATAAGTTTATATGACATATGTGATATATACAGATGAAGTCATATATTGATACATATCCCATATACATATATCAGCCTAGAACCTGAGTACATGTGCATGTGTGTATACATGTGTGTACATTTATGCATATCCACATGCACACATAAACATATCTAGGCACTGTATACATATATGTATATGGTCAATGTGAAAAGTTATTTTGCCTAACTTAAAAACTATTTAAATGGATGCAGAGAGCAGGGGAAGAGAAGGGGGAAAAGAGATGTTATTCATTTGAAAATAAAGGTGTTTATGATCACTATAAAGAAAAATGCAAAGACCTCTACAATTTAATACAGAGTGAAGTAAGCAAAGGTAAGAAAATAATATATATGATGAATATGTAAATGTACGTATATGTGTATATACATATGTACATATGTATATGTGTACAGTCCTTCATACAATATAATACAACAGCATTATTGGAAAGCACAACCACAAAATAATCAAAAGTGAAATTTGTAAAATCACAAAGAACAAACATGGCCTAAAAAGAAAAGATATGAGAAGATACTCTTACTCCATTACTTTGTAGAGAAAGGAGACTATGAAATATTTTTCAATATATTAATTGATTTTGCTTATTTCTTTTTAATATTTCTCTATTTTATTTACTTATTTGTTTTATATTTTTGGTTGTTTTTTTCCAAAAGATAGCTAAAGCTACTTTTTAATAACTTAGGAAGAAAGGAAAAGATGGAAAGAGGAAGGAAAGGAAGGAAGGGAAAGAGGGAAGAAAAGACCGAGGGAGATGGGAAGAAAGGCAAATAGGGAGGGAATAAGGGAAGAAGAGAGGAAAATAGGAGGAGGAAAGGAGGGACAGAGAAAGACAGGAAGGGAAAACAAGACCTAAGACTCAAAGCACTCCCCATTACTGTTACCAAGACGCAAGAACAAACTCTTGTATTCTACATAATATCTTCTACTTTCTTACCATTTAGTCACATTGCCTTCTCTTGGTTTCCCATTTGAAATGAACCGTGTCCATTTTTGCCTTGATTTCCTGTGAAGAAAATATGTAAACTCCAGTGCCAAACTCATTTTCATGAGACTTTCCTCATGGTAGAGAAGGATATCTTGTCACAAATGAGGGGCAAAAGAGAGACAGCTAAGAGCTAGATAGCACCAGCCTTCTTCGGTGTTCACCCTTCATGGGTCACACACACACACACACACACACACACACTCCAAACATTTCTTAAGTACTTTCTACTTACAGGTCACCAATATGGGTGTGGGAAAGTGCATGGTGGGAAAGATTCCTTCAGACAATGGTATCGACTGTGAGGAGATTGGTAAGGAGGTTGAGGAGGTGGTGGCTAGAAAGGAGGGAAAGAAGATTACTACTGAGGGTGAAAATGTTCAATTCTTTATTTATTTTATTCTGAAAATAAGAAATAAAACAAGTATTTCCATAACATAGTAGAATAGGGGGGAAAAGATGATTTTACATGAAACTGAAAATCTATTATGCACAACGTGCTATTCTTCTTAAATATATAATGAAGTTACTATGTAACTTTTTTTTTCCTTTTTTCTTCCCACCCCTCTTCCCTAAAGAAGGCTACCATTAGACATACACACCTGTGTATACATATGTATATATGTGTATACATATAGAATTCTATACATCTCTTCATCTGTTCTTTCTCTGAATGCAGATAGCACCTTCCTTCATAGGTCCTTTGTAGTTAATATGGTATTAATGGTCAAAATGAACTAATTGTTCGAAGTTGTTCTTAAAACAATACTGCTGTTATTGTAAACAATATTCTCTTGGTTCTGCTTACTTCACTCTTTTATTATTTCATGCAAATCTATCCATGTTTTTCTGAGATCATCAAGCTCACCATTTTTTATGCCACAGTAGTATGTCATCACGCTCTTATACCACAACTTGGTCATTCATTCCCCAACATATCGCCAAGGCAATATTCATGGCATTGGTGGTGACTATGAATATGCCTGTGTAGTTGTCAATCACAAAATATAAAAGACTCTCTATATAGAAGGCAGAAGAAAAACATTTATTTAAACACTAGAAAGATAAATCCCAGAACCAGAAAGCAAAACCTGTCATGGTGACCAAGAAGTTAATAAATGTTATCACAGCAGGGGGCAAAGCCATTCTTAACTCTCTCTGGCCCCAGCCAAGGCCTTCTCACTATCAACTGTCGTCGCACTGTGTCAGTTGCCCTGGCTCTTTTCTCTCTGACCTGACCCCACTCACTTACTTTATCCCAGTTCCACTCCACCCTTCCTGTTCCGTCTGTTCAACAATCTCCTCCTACCACATGTGACTTGGACTTCCAGGTGATATAAACAGATCATATGAAACTGTTTTTTCATATCCTTTGATTATTTAATAAATGGGAAATTACTAATATTCTTATAGGTTTCACAACATTCATTACTTATTTGAGATATAGGACTTTTATCAGAGAAACTGTCTATAATTTTCCACCAATTTTCTACTTTCTTTCTGATCTTGGTTACATTATTTTTGTGTAATTTTTTTTAATTTAATATAATCTAAATTTTACATTTTATACCTCCAGACTATTCTCTATATCTTATTTATTCATTAATTGCTTGCCAATCCATAAGTCTGATAGGTATTGTCTTCCATGTTCTTCAAATGATCTCTCTTCTTATCTAGGTCATGTATCCATTTTGACCTTATCTCAGTAAACAGTGTAAGACATTGGTCTATGCTCAGTTTCTACCAGACTGCTTTCTAGCTTTCCCAACATTTTTTTTAACCAAATAATGAATTCTTAACCACCCCCAAACTTAAATCTTTACACTTGTCAAACACAAGGTTAGTGTAGTCATTCTCTGCTATACGTTGCATGTCTCCTATTTCACGGATCTGCCTTTCTATTTCTTAGTCAGTACTAGACAGTTTTGATAATTACTGCCTTATAACATAGTTTAAGATCTGGTACTGCTAAACTGCCTTCCTTTGCATTTTTTCCATTAGTTTTTTGACAGTCTTGACCTTTTATTCTACCAAATGAATTTTGAGCTTACTTTTTTTCTAATTCAGCAAAAAAAAAAATCGTTAATTTGATTGAGATGGCATTGAATATATAAATTAGTTTGGGTAAAACTTTTGTCTTTTCTTTACCTTTACAATATCACCCTTCACTCCCAGACATGAAACCCTCATTTTAATAACAATCTCATTAATATCAATAACTGTAGCCATCTAGCCATCAATGCGTGGTACCTGCACTTTCTCTCCTCTCAGTTTCTTCAGTAGCTTCCTGGGTAAAGAGTTGGAGAGAGAGGGCACTATGAGTTCCATCTCCTTTCTTCATGACTTTGTACAAACTATCTCCATGTTCTCTTCTCTAAGCTCTGCCTCTTTAAATACCTAGTCTCCTTCAAGACTCACTTAAAATGACACCTTCTGAAGAAGTTTTTCCTGATTGCCTAACCTGGTCCAAACCTAACCTCTAAAGTTACCATCAATCTACTCTGTATGTAGATTGGACTACAATAGGTCCCTGCCTAAGTTCCACTTAATGGCTGTATTTTGGGCCCTTCTGGCTTAGAGTGAATGCCAACGGAAACTGTTTCTCTTTGGAATAGCAACCCTGAAGATCTTCCCCTCCCACCTTGATTTTTTTCTTTCTTTTTTCCAATTAAAGAGGCCATTCCTTGACTTACTTCTTACAGAGGCCTCTTCACTGAATGAGTGTTACCTCACTCAAAGTGAGAACCTAAAAAGGGCTTAGCCTAAAAGGGCCAGGGTCTCCCATTGCATCTTGGCCATCTCCAGTCCTCCTGATGAATATCTGACCACTAGACCCAAATGGCTCAGGAGGAGAAAGTGAGTCTGGTGACCTTCCACAGTCCTCCTTCACTCAAATCAAAGTCAACTGGAAGCCCTGATGTCATGGTTCTCTTCAAAGTGAAGGACACACACAATCTGTATGTATCTTGAGCATGTCTTCACATGGAAGATCTCTGAGGGCAGGGAATATGTTTTTCTTTTTTTTTTTTTTTTTGATTTTTGTATTCGCAGAGCTTGTTGTGATATCTGGCACATAGTAAGCTAGGTTTTAAGAATAAGTTTATTGATTGATCTTTTTATTGGTGACTGGAGACTAGAGTTTGGTGGATGGTTTTGGTGATTAGTGAGCAAGAGCTTCCAGCTTGCCATGGAGAATATCAATTAATAACCTGAGGAATATTGAAGGAATGTTGTGTGAGTTTTTCGCTCTGCTATTAATTAGCTGTATGACCTTTCTTCAAACTCTCTAACCTTCTGTTTCCTCATCTTTTAAATGTGAAATTTAGACTAGATAATCTTTAAGATCCCTTTCAGCTCTGAAATTTCAATTAATTCTAAATATTTATCAAGAGCTTTTTAAATCACTTTCATCATGCCATACATTGTAGAGGATACCAAAGAAGCATAACACATAATCTCTTCCCCTAAAAAAGATTAAAGACTACTTGTAGAAATGATGAGAAGATATTTTTAAAATACATGTATATTGTTAACTAATTTGTTGAGAATAAAAAGGGAAAAATAGAAAAAAAAAATCTTGTATTCAAGGACATTACATTCCATCTTGATAAATAACCAGTAGACATATAAGTAAATTCAATGTACATATGGGGTAAATACAAAGTAATTTCATGAAGCAGTATTAGCTTGGATCAGGAAAGGTTTCATGGACAACATACATCTTTTTTTGTTTCTAAATTAATTTATTTGTTTTCAGTTTTCAGCAGTCACTTCCATAACTTTTAAACTTTTCTCTCCCTCCATCCCCCCTTCCTTCTCATGACAGCATGCAATCTTATATGGGTTCTACACATACATTTTATTAAACACATTTTCACATTAATCATGAACAATGTACATTTATTAGGCATTTTTTATGTTCCGTGAAAACTATGCTAAGCCTTGGAAATACAGGGGAAGACAAAAGGACAGCCTCTCAAGAAGGCCACATTCTAATGGAAAAGATGATGTGTAAATAACTAGAGATAGAGAGAGTAGATCAAAAGTAAGCTTAGAAGGGAAGGCTATAACAGGTGAGGGGACAGGAAAAGACCTCTTGCAGAAAGTGGAATTTGAGCTGACTCAAACAAGGAAGCAGGGAAAAGAAGAGATATTCATTAGAGGGTAGGGAATTACAAGGCAGGGTGAGGGGCAGTCACTGCAAAGTCATAGTGCAAAGAGATGGAGAGTTGTGTTTAAGTAAATTCAAAACTGTAGAGTGTGGAGGGAAGTAAAGCATAATCAGAGCTGTATGAAAGGGCCAGGTTGGGAAGGGTTTTAACGGTGCTAAGAACTAAGTGAAAGAGAGGAGGAGGAAACTCATTCCAAGCATGAGGTACAGACAGGAGGAATATTGTCTGTGAGGAACAGTGACTAATACAGGTCTCTCTGTCTCCCTCTGTCTCTGCCTATCTCTGTGTGCATGTGTGTGTGTGTGTGTGTGTGTGTGTGTGTGTGTGTGTAGGTGGAAAGACAGACAGACAGACAAAGACAGATACAGGCAGAGACAGGCAGAGACAGGTAGAGACAGAGAGAGACTTGGGGAAGGATGAGAATGGACCTATGATTTCAATGGTGTACCTAAATTGTCTAACTCTAATTATAATTATGACAGGAGTTCAGAAAACAGAGAGATTGTTGCTCACTGAGAAAGTCTAAAAATGGTTCACAGAAGAGATATGATTTTGTCTGGGATTAGACAGATATTAGACAGATGTATAGAATTGTATTGATGTTGAAAAAGGAGAGGGCACTCCAGATGCCATAAAACAGCATGAGCAAAAGCATGGAGGTAGGAAGAGTGTGTAAGGGGTACAATAAGGAATTTGAGTTTTATTGGAGCCTAAACTAAGGAAAGACCGGTTAGAACTTTCTATCTATTTAGACCATGAGGTTGGCAGCCATGAAAATGAAGAGGAAGGGATGTTTAGAGAAAGATTTTCAAGGAAGGGAATGTATACCTTAGGGCCATCAAATGTCAGAGTTGGAAGGGATCGCAGAGTTCATCTTCTCCTTTTCTTGATTATGAATTGATTATGAATCCCTTTAACAACATCTCAGACAAATAAATAAACACCGAGCTATTACTTCAATACCTCTGGTGATGGGGAAATTCATATCCTACCTCATGTGACAGCCTTTTCTATTTGGGGGAAGTTGTAAAGTGAAAATGTGTTCAGAACATTATTTCTGTTGTCATCATTCAGTTGTTTACAGTTGTGTCCAACTCTTTCTGATCTCATAGAGGGTTTTCTTGGCAGAGATACTGGAGGAGTTTGCTATTTCCTTCTCCAGCTCATTTTATAAGTGAGGAAACTGAGATCAACAGGATTAAGTGACTTGCCCAGGGTCAAACAGCTAGAAAGTGTCTGACAGATTTGAACTCATGAAGATAAGTCTTTCTTTTTCTAAGACCAGTGTATCCAATGTACCATTAGTGCTTAATACATAGATTTTCATTCCTTGGTTGTAAGAAAAAAATCTTCCTTATATTGAATTGAAACCTGTCTCCCTGAAATTTATCCCCTTCAGTTCAGGTTATACATTCTGAAGACATACAGACTGAATCTAACCTATTTTCCACATGCTAGCCTTTCAAATATTTAAAGACAGTGATCAAATCCCCTTTCCCATTACTCCAAATCTCAAGTCTTCCCTTTTTTAAGCCAAATATTAAAATGAGAGGTTCAGCTTAGATGATTTCTAAGGTCTTTTTCTGTTCTGAGTCCTAGGTTTTCCTCATCCTCTTAGGTTATATAAAATCTTAAATTTAGAGTTAGAAGGGATCTTAGAGATTGTCTTGTTCAACACTCTCAGTTTACATATGAGGAAACAGGCACAGAAAGGGTAAAACAGTTGTCCAAGGTGACAAAGGTATTAAATGCAGGAGACTTAGAGGAAAAAACACATTTATTTGAGAGAGAGACAGAGACAGAGAGAGAGACAGAGAGAGACAGAGACAGAGAGAACTAGAGAAAGGGGAAGAACAATCAGAGAGGTAGGAGGAAAACTGGAAAAAGTAAGATTGTAAAAGTCAAGAAAGAAGAAATGTTCAAGAAGGGGAGATCAATAGTGCAAAATGTTAAAGAAATTAAAAAGGAAAAAGAAGACCTTGGATTTTGTTTTTCAAATGTTTTCTGCTATTGTGTTAATATCCTATGTTTTAGGGAGAGGTAACTAGTATGTATATGGTTAGAGATGGAGCTGATATTTTTATGAACTTTTTCAAAGCTCTCATGTATGTGATACCATTTGATTTTCATAGCAACAAAATCAGCTATGTGCTAATTTGCAGATGAAGGAAAGAAGGCTCTGATTACTTGCTGACCCAGTAACTGACTTGCTCAGGGTTATAACACTAGTAATCACTTAAGGGAAATATGAACCTAGGTCTTCCTGTTTCCAGGTCCAGGGATTTATTCACTAAGCCATATTGCTTCATGGTGGTATCCTACCTATAGAAAACTATTAAACTATTTGATTTTAAAAGTCATTATGGATATTTAAGAAATTTTCTGTTTTTTTCCTACCAGAATTATGCTTCTTTTTCTGCAACAAGTCGTAATTATTTTTGAGACAAATACACATATACATATTTGCACAAAGATTACCACCTCTTTTTTCCTCCTGAATTTGCCTGCTAAAAGTCAGGAGTAGATAGGAAGTTTCGTGTTGTTTCTTTTGTTTTATTTTTAATCACTCAGAATACCTGAAGTCTGAGAGGCTGTCTGTGTCACACTCAGTGGGTAGAGGAAATGGAAACAATCCACAATGTCATTTTTCCATTTTTGCAATTATTCACATTTTCTTGAGATATGAAAACAATGAAAGTTACTTGACTGTTTTAGGCACTTTGAAGATAAAGGCGATGGAGTGATGTGGATTCCAAAGAGGCTGTGAGTTATTCCAGAGGAAAAACATCGTGGAACAAGGGGAGGAAATGAGTAATGAGACAAAACGAATGGCAGAGAAGTTGTTGAAAGATTGGACTTTGCTGCCTCCCACTCATATGAAATTCAAGACCCTCAGAATATGGCAACACATATATGTGTAACGTTTGAAAGCTAAAGCAGAAAATCAGAGCCAGAAAGAGTTGCAATGGTGAGAATCAGAGGCTATGCTTCAATCTGTGTGGAATGAAAATGAGGACATTGCAGGAAATCATACCTTAAAAAGCATAACAAAGGACACATTTCATGTTTCTCCCATAAAAACCGAGTGAAGGATGAAACGTCGTAATACAATTGGGATGGAAACACAGACATTTGATCTCAAGTCTCTAGGTAAACAAAGGTTTGATTCAATTCAACATGCATTTATTAGTGCCTACTACGTGCAACACATAATCCCAGGCATTGCAGATACAAAGAGTAAAACAGAAGAATTTCTACACTCAAGGAATGTACATACACCTCAGATGATATAACATTTTTTTAAGTAAGTAAATGAAAAGTACAGACATGAATTAAGCACCTACTATGTGAGACATTGGGATACAAAGACGAGATCACTAACAGTTTGGGGAGTCAGGAAACACTTCATGTAGGAGGTGGCATTTGGGCTGAGCTTTGGAGCTAAGGATTCCAAACGACAGAGAGGAGAGTGTGTGGTATAAGGAGAAATCTGAACAAAGACATGTTGATGGGAGATGAAGTGTCTTACATGTTGAAAAGCAAGTCAATCCGTTGGACAGTACTATCAAATGGTTTAGGAGAAGTATAGTCAGCATAACAAGTTCTTTTAGAAGCAAAATAAGAAGGGCAAATGCCAGGGAGAGGACATTGTCATTTATGCTAGAACAACTTGCCACGTGGAAGATACTTGAGAAGGAGAATGGCAGAGCTGAAGCTATACCTTTGCTTGGAGGATGGAATGAAGGGGGTAGAGACTGGAGGTAGGAAAATAAATTAAGAG
The DNA here is from genome assembly GCA_023548195.1 of Bettongia penicillata ogilbyi. Taxonomy (NCBI): domain Eukaryota; kingdom Metazoa; phylum Chordata; class Mammalia; order Diprotodontia; family Potoroidae; genus Bettongia; species Bettongia penicillata. The sequence goes on along the minus strand of JAJHZJ010000237.1, from coordinate 6,996,703 downwards.
ACCATTACTAAAGGGAAGGGAAGGTGATGGTGTGAACGTAAAAAAGAAGGGAAGGATGAAAGGGGCAGTTTCCTTTCCTTTCTAAAACAATGATTGAATTTAAAACAGAAAAAAAATAAATTTGTATCTTGGCTTGTGTGATAGTGTTTACTGTGATTTTAGATATTTAATTCAAACCATGTTTAAGATATTTCGGTCTTATTGTTGCTTTAATGATTCATTTCAGAATTTTCTGATAAACAAAAACCTGATAATAGCAAAAGCATGATTACCATAAATCTACAATGCATACATCCATATGCATGAAAATAACCACATGTGAAAATAAGAAGCAATATTTTATAGTGTCATTCTCAATAAATTGTAAACTAGAAACCACATCTCTAAATAGTGATATGATCAATTTAGCCCTCTAGCATATTTTTAAAAAATACTCTTCTCTAAGAAATGTGTTCAACATTTACACACATACACATCAAAAAGGGTAGCTAGGTGGCACCATGGATACAGTCAGGAAGACTCATCCTTCCTGAATTTAAATATGGCCTTAGACATGTACTAGCTGCATGACCTTGGGCAAGTCACTTCACCCTGTTTGCCTCAATTTCCTTATCTTTAAAATGAGCTAGAGAAAAAACTGGGAAACTGCTCCAGTATCCTTGTCAAGAAAACCCCCAACGGGGTAACAGAATCAGACACAATTGAAATGAGAGAACACCAAAAGTACTGCCACAAATACCCCTTCGTGAATATCAGACATTTGTTTATGGCTGATTGGAAATACAATATTATCAATGATACTGGCAGTATGGTGCTCACGGTCAAGAATGAGTAAATTTACAGTACCTCTTCTGCTCCTGGAACAAATACACCAGAACTTTGGCAGTTTCTGTCTCTCTGATAGCCCTAACTAGTCTATTGAAAGCAGCATTGTGCTTTCAGATAATAGCCCCACTCAACTGAGGATCAACATGGCAAGAGACATATTTCATCTGATGCCTTATAACAACAAAAATGTTTGTCCCCTGAGCCAAATTACCTGGTTCCATTCAAAAGGACACTTGTCTATAACTGTTGTTCTTCTTAGAATTTTTCTCAAATCTCTAAAAATAAAAGGCCCCACATATGTATGACATTGAATTGGAAAACTGAGCAGTTTTCATCCATCTTCAAAATATTCAACTGTTCTTCCTTCAAAATTCGAAGTGAGACATTCAAATGTAAAGTCCGAATCTAGGGTACTCCCGAATATCAGTCACATCCATGCCTTTGAAAGGAAAAATAATGCATATTATTCAGGTATGCACTGAAAAGTAATACTCGTTGCTGACTGAGCTCAGTGTTTATTCAAGCTGTATCTGGGGGAAGTGTGGCCTAGATTCACAGAGACACAGTACTACTTGCTGACAGGCACGAACAGAAAGAGGTTTTAGTTCATACAAACACATGATAATGCTTGACAACAGAAATGTAAATCTAATACCCTAGTTAATGAATTTGCAAGTTGTCCTTACCAGGATGCATCTACCTGTGTCCTGATTTCATTGTGAATAATTTATGATGATCAATCTACTTATATATGAAGGAAGGTCCTGATAGGACTGTAAGTTTGGACATCCGAGAAGTCCAACATGCAGTCAAAAGGATGCTGGATTTCAGGAGGAGGAGAGGGGAATAAATATTTACACATCTTCTAAGTGTTTTGCACAAATATTAGCTTATTTGGTCCTTACAATGACCCTGAGGGGGTATCATTATTTTCCACATTTTATGGTTATGAGAAATTGAAGTAAAAAGTGGTTAAGTGACTGGCCCCGGGTCACACAGATAGTCAGTGTCTGAGGACAGATTTAAACTTAGGTCTTTATTGCTTCAGGCCCAGAGCGCTCAGCTGCCTCAGATTTCCAAGGAGAAGCCTAAGATCACAAAGAACAACAGAAATAGAGTTATGTATATATTCATGCTCACATTCTTATTGGCCACCAACTTGCCTTTTTCCCCCATAAATGTTCTCCTTAGGTTCACTTTTTGGATTGAAATCAGGAAAACTCATCTTCATGTGTTCAAATCTGGCCTCTGATACATACTAGCTGTGTGACCCTGGGCAAGTCACTTAACCCTGTTTACCTCAGTTCCTCATCTATAAGATGAACTGGAGAAGGAAGTGGCAAACCAGTCCAGTATCTTTGCCAAGAAAACTCTAAAACAGCTCAGAAGGAGCTGGACATAACTGAGACAACTGGACAACAATTGTGACACTGCCTCATCTGTTATTTTCCTTGGTACAATGCTTCCATTTCTCTTTTCCATTCAATGTTACTCTAATATTTTTATTGAGTACTTGAAATCCACTCCTATTAGTATATACAAATTTATGATTTTTATGTAAAATAATACTTCAATGGATCTATGATCTCATCAACATGGGCACTCTGCTCATACAGCCAATTGAAGCTTTCTCAATCTATACATTTATAGTCCATGCCTTTCTATAGATCCTATCAAATGCTTAAGGGAGCAGCTGAATTATTTGTTAATAGCTCTGGCAAAGGATCCAAAGTGCTATATAATCTGAGTTGTTAGTGGGTCAACTATTCTTAATATCAACTCAACATATAGGAAAAGTGTTTAAACATTTGATATATTTGGAGCCAGCATTCTCATTCCTGAAAATATAACATATAATAAAGGAAGGCAAAGACAGAAAGGTCCAATATTCAGCAAGACATTTGCAGCAGCACTTTTTTGTGACAGTAGAAAACTTTAAAAACAAAGTGAATAGTTATTGATTAGGGGATAGCTGAAGACATCATGACATGTGAATGCAATGGAATATTATTGTGCAGTTACAGGGAAGGGCATAGTACTGCATGTCTATAATCCCTACTACTAGGGAAGACTGAAGCTGGTGAATCTCTTGATCTAAATCTAATCAAGTGCCCACGTTCAGTCTGTCACCAATATGGTGAGCCCCTGAGAACAAGATGGGATACCAGACTGCCTAAAGAGAAAAAAACTGGCCTAGGTCAGAAACAGAAGACTTTGATGCTCATTAATGGTACAATCAAGTCCATTAGTGGCCACTGAACTTCCTGCTTGGGTGAGTTGAGGAGACTCAGGAAGAAGAAGAAGAAGAAGAAGAAGAAGAAGAAGAAGAAGAAGAAGAAGAAGAAGAAGAAGAAGAAGAAGAAGAAGAAGAAGAAGAAGAAGAAGAAGAAGAAGAAGAAGAAGAAGAAGAAGAAGAAGAAGAAGAAGAAGAAGAAGAAGAAGGTGAAGAAAAAGGAGGAGGAGGTGGAGGAAGAGAAAAAGAAGAAGAAATAGGAGAAGAAGGAGAAGAAAAAGGAGGAGGAGAGAGAGAAGAAGAAGAAGAAGAAGAAGAAGAAGAAGAAGAAGAAGAAGAAGAAGAAAGAGGAGGAGGAGGATAGAAAGGAATTCAGAGAAAATTTGTGTAAATTTCATGAACTGTTGCAGAGTAATAAGTCTGGTCAAAAAAGGAACACACACTCACTACAGTTATGTGAATGAAAACAGCATGAAAAGAAAGTAAAAAATATTCATACTTAAAAAAAAGACACTCCTCAAGAGCACAAAATAAAATATACCTTCCATCTGATGATAAAGGATAAGGAGACTGGGAAGGGTGTGGAGGGAGGTCAGAATGTTGATATGCATTATAGCTATGGATACTATTAACTGGATGTTTTTGCTTAATTGTTTTTCTTTGCTACAAAAAGTGCTTTGATTTGGGAGGGGAGAAGAGAGGGTTTTTCTTTCCAGAGATAATGTGACTCTAAAGGCAAAAAGTTACTTATGTTTGAATGAATGCATGCATAAATGAAAAAATATGTATTCTGCATTTGTAATTGGAGATATTGGAAAAATATTGGCTAAAATTAGCATTTTTTATTATCTGTAGATTTCATTTATCCCCACAGCAAACCCTATCCCCTAATACCAAGGATAATTAAAGATTAACTGTGGAATGGAATGTTATGTATTGTTCTGTTTAAATGGGGGTGGTGGTGAAGGAAATAGTTTAATATAGCCTTCCAGATTAACAGTTGGAATTTGTTACTAATGATTAGTAAAGCTATCATCAAAAAAATCACAAAAAAATAATTACAAACCAGTACACACAGAGTCAACATCATGTTTCCCCACTAGCTTTTACTGTTGCAAACGAAAATGCCTTCTGTTTGCAAGCAGTCACACGATGGCTATAAGGGGCATTTTTATGCCACTAATAAAAATGTTTGAAGTTCCTCCAGGCAATTGGTGCTCCTGCTAAATTCAAACATTTAGTCGATGACCAAAAGCCAGGATTCTCCTAGAGCCTCCAGGAGCTGTCTTTCTTTTCTACATCAGCACTTCCCCTTAGCAAGGCACTGATGCATGTTATAATATACCTCTCAATGAACACTTTGACATTCTTACTTTTGTGCTGCCCTCATTAACGGGTCACCAAAACCCTGATCAAGTAGCAGCACCAGAGATGCCCCAATTGAGGAGGGCTTGTGGGGTTAATTCTGTCATTATTGTGTTGACATGAGGCATGTTGCAGCCTTCAACTCAAAATGTTACTCATAATCTTTTAATCCCAAATTAGGTCAACATTTTATCAACTTAATCTAGCATGAAGATTAATTACACTAGTTACCCATATATACACACAGGCAGGCTATTTGCTTTGGAGATACATTTAATCAAGGAGCAAGTCCTTTGTTACAATAGGTAATTTTTCACTGTTTCCTTAACAACATCTCAACTTCAGTTAATTGTTTTTTTCCCCCAATGTCAGTATTTCCATAAAAGAAGGATAATTTTGTCTTTTGTTGAATTTCTGTCCAGACTGATTTAACAGAGAGCAGAACCATTATAAAGCTGTTAACTAGGTCAATTGAAGTCGATGCGAGTTTGGGAAAATATTTCAGAGTGAGAGAAAGTCTTTGGAAGATAATGTAATAAACTAAGAGGACACTTGAAAAGTATCAAGATTCCTCAACATTGTGAGTGAATGAATGTAAACTATTTTTAAGTACTTTCTATGTGACAGGCACAGTGCTAGGTACTGGATGAAAGTAACAATAATTGTCAACTCAATTCAGATCAGTACTGAAGACATTCCTAATTTTATCTTTTTGAGGAAAATTATTTTGAAAAAACTTCTTAACTTTATGGCTTAAAGTAATTCTATCTAGTCTTCTAAAATAGGTCATACTAAAGAAAGCCATCAGTTATTTTCCCCCTCCTTCAATCACCCAAATGTAACATTAAAATAATCTGTTATATCAGTTTCTTTGAAGACAACCCTGATATCATCTTCATTTTCCAGGCATTAAAATTTTGAATGCATTACTGCTTTCAACCCTTACCTACAAGCCCCCAAAGCTGGGAAGGGGGAAGGTGAAATCTATTGATCCAAACGGAATGAATCTGCTAACAGGGGTTGTTAGCTTGGACAAATGTCTTTCTCCCTTCAGTTGCTTAGATAAGAGGGCCTATCTCATAGTTAAAAATTCCCAGAAGTCATCTGGATAGTATTACAGGCCCCCCTGGAAGGTGGAACAGAGTTCATGCCCTGTTTCATCAAATATGCAATGACATTCTCCAGGGGCCATGCTAATTATAGGGATTTTGCAGACAATGTTTAAGAACATTTGATGACAAAATAGTGGGCTTTTGTCCCCAAATATTGATTTTCTGATATATTTGACCAGTGCAAAATGAAATGTATAAGAGAATCATGAGTTTTTTTATTACTATTATATTGTCTTGTCTTTTGAATTAGTCGACATATTGAAACTAAAACCTCTATTCAGAAACTGAAATCAGCAACAAGCACATAATATCAAACACCTCTACAATTGTGTGCATTGTTGGAAGCTAGAGGTCAATTTGAAGTTCAGTATTTTGGCTGTCAGCCTTGCTACCATCATATGAAGCTCAGACAAGAAGTACTGGAGAATCTTGCCAAGGAAATCTCACTTCTTCTTTCCTGCTGCAATACAATATTTTTCTTCCAATAAACATTGAGGCAAAGGCCCATTCAGCTTTCTGGAAATCAGCCAAGAACATGAGAAAGATAAAATGCAAGGAAAGTTGTACAGGTAAGGGACCAGTCTCACAGAGGATGAATAAGTGACAAATTATAGTATATTGTAATGTGTTTTCTGTACTAAAACTTGCATGTGTTGTCCTGGTTTATATTACATTATAGTGACTTAAAAGTGTTACTTGAAATATTTCCAGTGACTTTGTTAAAGATAGATGTCAGCCCAAAATGAGCTAAGATGAGAACAGGTACTTAGCCATTTAAATATTTCATTACTTAGTATTCCCCTAATTGCAAGAGGTTATTGTTATAATTTAAATGGTACTCCAATTTCCATTGTCATGCCACTTCCTGACTTGAACAAATAATTAGGACTAAAACATTATGATAGGCTATCTTCTAGCACCAAGACTGGGAAATTAGTTTTGTTTCTGTTGGTTGGATATCAGATGAAGGCTATTAGATATGGAAGTAAAACTAATGCATACATGTTAGTATTACTCACAAATATAGTTTGGGAAAGAGAAAAATATCAGTATAAAAGTGGCAATCTATGGATAGCATAACAAAAAAAAGACAAAATGAAATTGCTAATTTTCTTGTTTAATTGGGAAAAATATGAAAGATTTCCTAAAAATATCAAGATATATTGACGAACTGTCTGAGAAGGCTGAAATTGACAACATTCCCATAAATCAGCCAGAACCTCCTTGCGATCTTAATAAAAAATATCCTTTGCGGGCTTAATCTCTGCTATTCTACATGATCTTCTCTGACTGCTAGGGACACGTCTGATGAGCAGAGTTTAAAGGTGGCTAGAGGGAACGTTCAATGGAGAGCCTTTCTCTCTATTTGCATATTGTTTAAAACTTCCTATCGTGTAAACCTGAGAAAATTGTCCAATTTAGCTATTATTTTAACACACATAAACATATGTGGCCCTTTTATAAAATGTTCTTTACTTGGATAGCATAATCACAAGCCTTTTTTTTTTCTTTTTAAGCAGTGAAGGTCTGATCATATATTTAGAAACTGGAGAAATTTTAAAGATCACCTTAGCCCATACCGCCCCTCAAGATCACACAACTAGCAATTGGCAGTGTTGGAATTCAAATCCAGATCCTGTAAATTGAAATTCAGAGCTTTTTGCCCTCCCTTCATTGACTTGTATAAACAACTGAAGCAGTGATTCTTTACCTTGAGCTCATTTGCTTTTTGTTTTTCTATAAATATATTTTAATATGAAACAATTTCAGTACAATATATATTCAATGGCACAAGTTTCATCAGACTGATTGTAGTATCCATGATACAGTGTGAAAAAATCTTTAGTACCTCAGTTCCACAACAGAGCTTTTCCTAAGTATAGAGCCATATATTCTATTTTTTTGTCTAGATGTAAGCATTTTACCAAAATATTTATACATTAGGTATAAAGTTAAGTTTTTTTCACTCATTCTTTTCAGTCACCTAGTCCAATTTCCTTGTTTTATAGTCATTTTCTTCCTTCCCTTTCTCTTTCTCTCCCTCTCTCCTTTCTTCCTTTCTTCTTTCCTCCCTCCCTCCCATCTCCCTTCTCTCATTCCTTTCCTCTTCCCTTTTCTGCTTTAGAGAGAGTGAATTAACAAATATTTAACATTCAGCCCATATCTTAACCTGAATTAACTTGAGGAATAAAGTCCGAAAGATTAGAACCGTAAACTTCATAGAATCATAAATGAAGAATCACCCTAGGGGGGCCTCTAATCCAATTTCCTTGTTTTACAATTAAGGAAATTGAGGTACACAAAGGATAAAGCACTTTCTTAAGGTCACCTGAATTAGAGGTGGGATTCAAAACCATATCCTCTGACTCCAAATCCATTGCTCCTTCCATAGTTCCATACTATTTCATCCTGTATATTTTTAAATTACAAAATGGTTCAATTCAATGTATGCTAGAAACTAGAAAAGAGGTTGACTTACCAAATAGAGAGAAAACAATGGACATTTTGATATGTAGCTCTAAAACATGGGATGAGATCCCAAAGTCATAACTCAGGATTCTAACTCAATGAATTTATTATAGGAAATTGTATTAGAATGTGGAATAGTCCCTCCTCAGAATATTCTGATAACCACATTACCAGCATTTGCTATTCTGGCATTCCAAAAACCTATGAAAGGTGGTATGATTCAGTGAAAGAACATGGAATTTGGAGTCCCTAAATCTACGTGAATCTCAGTTCTACAGTACTACCTGTGTGACACTGAATGAATCACTTGTTTTCTCTGGGTCTCCATTTCTTCATCTACAAAATGAAAGGGTTGGGCAAGATAGTATCTAGGTTCCTTTCTTATTCTCTATCTATGATTTTATTATCACATGTAGCATATTACCTTAATATCTCTTATCCATTTTGCCAAGGGCAGATGCTCCATTACTGAGTGCTACTTCGTCCCCAAATGCTCATCTGGCAGACTCATACTCCTAACTCATAATTTTGTCAATAACACTGTTTACTGAATGCCCACTCTATCCAAAGCTCTGGACTGAATACTATGAAATGCTACCTTTGGCATTAAGATTGAAAAAGTGTTCATTTGCCACTATAGTAGTAAAATTAAAGGCCTGAGTAAATAGCTACAAATACTAATTATAGTAATAGAAATGTGCACCCAAAAATAAAGAAGCTGAACAGGATTTGAAGCTCATTCTTAGTAAGACAGCTCTTCGCCATTTATGGTCCAAAGGAATCATTGAGGTAATGATTGATACTGAATAGCTAGCATCTGTATTGTCCTTTAAGATTTTCAATCTCTTTTAAATATTTACATGTATTATCCCATTTGATAGCTAATATTCATATAGCAGTTCCAGATTTGCAAAGCCCTTTACTTCGGATTCTCTCAAAAACCCTGGTAAGTGGATCCAATTTTTATGCTCGTTTCACAATTTAGGAACCTAAGGGTGAGAGAGGTTAAATGACTTGCTCGTAGTCACAAAGGCAATAAGTGTCTGAGACTGGATTTTGAACTTGTCTTCCTGGCTCACCAAGTCCAATGTTCTATACAAATGTTCTGTCCATGACCTGAATATATTACTGGATAGGTTTGTATGTAGGTCACCTACTTCTTGGAGTTAAAAATGATTTCAAGCATGTCCCATTAGATGGAAGAGAAGAGAGGCTAAATTAAAAGTAGTCTCAAATTGGTATGAAATCCTTGCCAGGAAATGTAACTTGTTATGAGGTAATAATGGAAACATACTCACTTATCCATTTCTGCTTACAACCACCAAGTGGTTTATAGACCCCAAACGTTTATTAGTGTTTATTAGTGTGAGACAGTATTACTTCCCATTCTCATTCTGCTCATTGATTTTATTTAACTCAGAATTCTTTTCGCTTGTAATCCTGTCACCATTGCCACTGCCTACAACTTCATGTAATCTACAGTTTGGGGGCATAGTCAAAATTAGCTGAAGTTATGGTAGATTGGTTTGCAGTAGCTTTCTCATGATTCTTCATGCATCACAATCTTAAGCCTGTATTGCCTATGTATTCATGTGTAAAAAAGAATCTGTGAAGAGTTAGACTTGTGTGAAGAGGCGGTTAGATGGCACAGAGGATAGAGTGTGGGGCCTGGAGTCAGGAAGATTCATTTTGCTGAGTTCACATCTGACCTCAGACACCTCAGACGCTTAATAGCTTTGTGACCCTGGGCAAGTCACTTGATCCTGTTTGCCTCAGTTCCTCATCCATAAAATGAGCTGGAGAAGGAAATGGCACACTTCTCCAATATCTTTGCTGAGAAAACCCCAAATGGTGTTATAAAGAGTTGGACATAAGAACAAAACACCTATGTGAGCTTGGAAACAACCTATTCGGGCTTCAGTTTTCTCATCTGTCAAATGAGAGGGTTGGGACTGTGATGCTCTGATATCTAAACTGTCTGTGGCTCTAGTGAGAGACTCCCAAAGTGGGTGATACCACCCCCTGGGGGGTTGCTGGGATATTCTAGGAAGGAGGTAGTAGCCTTGGGTGCAATTGGAGTGCACTGAATAAAAATAAGAGGGTACTGGAAGCATAAGAAGAGGACATTTTGAAAAATCATTCATACATGTTTCATCTGTCATGTAAGATAGTTCAAGTCATAGTGATTACATTATTTTCCAAATAAACACAGGAAACACAAGTTATTAACTGGTCAGTGGTGAAGCTCATTGACAGGTCTTAACAAGTAAGTATAGGCAGGTGAGTGTGTCATGCATTGTCCAGAAGTCCAGCACACATTGGCAGCATATATATGAGTGTGATGACTTGCTTACAATACTATACGGTTACATGATGCAATATTGTGTTATCCAAATTTCAATGCAAGAAAATCCCCACATATTTACAATAAATTATGTTTAAGATGCATCATTTTTTAAAATTATTTTATATTTTTTGAAATGATTCAAATTTCAAAAAAACATTAAAAGGTTAAAGATTTTTGGGGGAGCCTAATTTTGGGTGGTAGGCCAAATAAGTTTGGGGACCTCCTTTGCTCCTATGAGCTCAAAGGTCCCTACCAACTCTATATCTATGAAACATTTATGTTCCCATGATGCTACAATACTTTTCTTTCATAGTTAATATTTCTAACTATTTTGGTGTTGTGATTCCTTTCACAATGTTCATTTGACTTTACATTCCTCCTGTTATCAAAAGTCCCTCAAAGGATTTATTGTGAAAGAAACATGGTTTATAGAACTCATTCTAAGCTACTAAAAGATACTTTAGTTCAAACCAACAGACCCTCAGGGTACAATATTCATTTCCAGAAAGCTGCTGATGCTACAAATAGCATGGAGCTCTTTCCTACCTAGATCCTGCTTGAATTTGTGATCCCCTGAGAGTCAGGAAATCAGGCTTATGTTATTGTTTCCATCATCTCAATGAGTGACTGTGGGAAAATAACATTATTTTTGTTCTTGTTTTCTTGTTTAGACACATTTCCTTCCCTTGACAATGCTAATAGTCATTTTTTAAAACCTTACTTGTGATTTTATTGGTGAAAAGATCTCCAAGTGAAGAGCTCTCTCTACCAATCCAGGTCAGACTTTCTATGCAACCTAAGGTCTTAGAGAACACATGTCATAGTACAGAAGTGAGAAGTAGAGTCAGGAAGGGTTCAAACCCTACCTCTGACACATCCTGGCTGTGACACTGGGCAAGTACCTGAACCTCTCGGTGACCCAGGCAACATACAATTAGCTACCTAGTGACCCAGTTATATAGCACCTTAAGGTGTGAAAAGAGCAGGATTCAGTGTGTAACTCTGACAATTACTCTGAGTGAGCTTATCCAATTCACTGAACCTCTCTTGGCCTTAGTTTTCTTATCTGTAAAAGGAAGAAATGTAAACAGATAACTTCTGAGATGCCTCTCAGTTCTAGGATGTTCAACCTTAAGAAAATAGGGAAGGAAAGGAAAGAAAACCATGATAAAGTTCAATGTTTCAACAGTGTGACTATCCTGAAAAATTTTATATAGGAAAAAGAATCTTGGATCTGAAAGGGATCTTGGGGCACCTAGTCCACATGACTGAGGAGCATAAATGAACAGTTTGTAATGAGGATCTTTTTGGGTTTGCACGTGTAAATTCCATTATCTGATACTCAGGTGAAGAATGCTAAAGTTATTATTTTCAGGAGAACCATGATGGTTTATGGAGCATATTAGAGAGTCTATGGTTCTGGCTGCTGAATCATGGGGTTGGAAGTTTTTTGTTTTTTTAACTTGAAATTTTAATTGCATACCTGAAAAACAAGGTGAGGACATGGAATTCTGAGATTCTTAAGTTGTCTTTAGGTGAAGGAATATTATTAGGCCAGTCCCTTCAGCAGAGATAATAAACAACAGGATAGCCCTTCATGAAAAAGAAGGATACTTTATTGCATTCCACATCAACATCTCTAGCATCTTTCTCAATCTGTTCAAAATACTGGTTTCTTTATGAAGTCTCTGGCTGTTAAAAACAGGCAGCATTCATGCCATCTTTACTTCTTTTTTCGTTTAAATAAATACTTCCCTTCTTCAGGCTTCTTCGTGTTATCCTCCTGGAAACATGTCTTCCATGCATCGTGGGCCATCACGAGGACCGCCAAGCCCCAGTAGTACAATTTCTCCCCACAGATCAAGACAAAGTTGAACGCTTCTTGCGGATAATAGATGGAAGAAGTAATGCCCATCAAGCCAAAGGGATACAGGAGTCTCTTTGATTTTGAAGTGTCAGCAAGGAAATATCCCAGAAAGCCAGAAAAAACAATCAGACTGAACCTTTTCACAACTTCCGGAGGGGAATTCCGCAGGTAATCGCAGCTCGCCGATCCCTGCTGAATGGCACCGTCCACGGTAGGCTTGGTTTTGCTGTAAAGCGCCTGAAACCAAGACACATGGGGTGCCATGGCCGTACGCAGCCGGGAGATGGCCTCCTCCAGGGAGCTGCGGGGCTCCTCCACAAAGCGGGACTCCAAGTTTGGAACGGAGTAGAGAGAAAGGTCATCAGCTCGCACTAGAGAGCTGTCGTCTTTCTTCTTTTTACCGACCGCATAGACTTTGAAGGACAGAACGGTTAGGCTGGCGGAACCCGCCGCTGACCATCGCATAACGTTCAGCATGTCTGCGGCAGAAGTGGGCCATCCGGTTTGGGGGAGGGGCAGAAGTGGACCATCCGGTTTTGGGGGAGGGGCAGAAGTGGGCCATCCGGTTTGGGGGAGGGGCAGAAGTGGACCATCCGGTTTGGGGGGAGGGGCAGAAGTGGACCATCCGGTTTGGGGGAGGGGCAGAAGTGGACCATCCGGTTTGGGGGAGGGGCAGAAGTGGACCATCCGGTTTGGGGGAGGGGCAGAAGTGGACCATCCTGTTTAGGGGGAGGGGCAGAAGTGGACCATCCGGTTTGGGGGGAGGGGCAGAAGTGGACCATCCAGTTTGGGGGGGCCATCTAAGTTTTAGCCCCACCCACAGCGGAAAGGCCCACTAAGGCCACCCGGCCAGATCCTGATTGCTCAGAGGCAGACCCGCGAGCTAGAGGGGAGCTTTTTGTATTTGCTGAGTTTCAGGAATTTGGCATCAGTATCTGTGTCTTGCTTCAATCAGCCTTGAAGGATCTCAGTGACTCTTAGATCTGTGTCTAGTGAGCATCCTGCTGTGTGGTCCCGGCAAAGGGCAGAGTGTGTTCGTATCCATTGGGAGTTTCCAAAGGAATCCAGGAGTGGGAATCCAGGCCAGGTTTTACAGCATCCCAGCCAAGGCAGGGAAACAATGTATCTCACCTGGAAACAATGTTGCCTTTGACCTTGAGGGGGAATTTATGTTTTATTTAAACTACGTAGGATTTACACTAAGTTGTGACACCCCAGCTCTCTCCTTTCCCCTGGACACTGGGGTGATGTAAGGAAAGGTCATACTCCAAGATATTAAGAGAAAGGGAAACTAGGTGGCTTCAGACCAGGAAGACCTGAGTTCAAATCCAGCTTCAGATGCTTTCTAGATTTGTGACCCTGGGCAAATCATTTAACCCTGTTTGCCTCAGTTTCCTCATCTCTAAAAAGAACTGAAGAAGGAAGTGGCAAACCACTGCAGTATCTTTGCCAAGAAAACCCCAAAAGGGTTCCTGGAGAATAGGACACAAACGAATATGAGTAAACACAAACAAATTAGGAGAAATGTTAGTAATATTTGTTTTTGCCAAATCTGCGAAGTCAATACGCTTTGTAAGAGGCGGGGTGTGAGCTTGGGTGCAATAGAATAGAGACACTCCTCCCCCATCAGGATTGTCCCCTAGAACTCTGAAAAGCATCCTGGCTCTGGGAAAGAAGACCAGAGTGTATGTGTTATTCAACTAATAACATTACTTGTTAGGTTGTGTTTCATCCTTGCAGGATCATCTCCCTGGTACAACTGCCCTGAAAAATCTTCCTATGCAAGAGAAAGAATTTTGGAGTTGGAAGGAACATTAGAAGCATCTGGTGCAATCCATATCTGACTAAGGAATATTGAAATAAAAATACATTGCTTCTACCGCACTTCCTCCAGTAAGGCAACTTGGTGTCACAGTAGATAGACTATTGAACCTGGAACAAGGTTCAATGAGTTCAAATCCAGCCTGAGACATGTGCCAGCCTCTGAAGCAGCCATTTAATCTTTATATGCCTCAGTTTCCTCACCTGTAAAATGGCGAAAATAATAGCACCCCCTTCCTGGGTTATTGTGAGAATCAAATGAGATAATATTTATAAAGGGCTTCACAAACCTTAATGTGCTATATAAACATTGGCTATTACTATGCTGGTCATTATTAAAATACTATTAAGTTACTTCAGAGAGTGCATTTTCTAAAGGATTATAGCTCTCCTTGAGCAGTGCCATGCTTAAGTAAGGCATGCAATAATCCTGAGAAATGCATATCCTGGAGTGCTGTATTACTTAATTAGCCCTGGCACTGGTCCACTTGTCAGCCTTGCATCAAAATGGGAAACAGACAGGGCCATTTGAATTCCTATTGCAGAGGGCTAGAAATCAATGGCTCCCAGACAGATGACCCAAACAGCTCATGTTGCTACAATGAAATGTTGGAATGCCTGACTCTAACTCAACTGCATTCTCACTATGGGCAATGCTACCTACTAGCAGAATTTAGATATTATCCAGATTGCTGTTAAAACACCTGGTTAGCTATTTATCAGCAATGTTAAAAAGCAAGCAAATAGCCAGCAGCTTCCAGGAGAGTCAATGGAGTAATTCAGGACCTACTATGTACTAGATATTGTGGCAGGCACTAGAGATACAAAGAACGGAAAAGAAAACATTTCTGCTTCAAGGAGCTAAGTATCTAACAGCAAAATGTTGAGGAAATTCAAGTTATTTTTCTTTTAGATAAAGATTCCACACTAGCAACAAATAATGATTCAACCCCAAATGCCAAACACTCTTCTCGGGACTTGGAAATAAAGAAAAAGATAAATTAGAGTTGACTCATAAGGAGCTCACATTCTGAATCAGTTAGTAGAAGGAGTAGTGGTAATGTTAGAATTAATAATAATAGTAGTAGTAGTAGCTGTGGTGGTGGTAGTAGTAGTAGTAGTAGTAGTAGTAGTAGTAGTAGTAGTAGTAGTAGTAGTAATAGTAGAAGCAATAATAGTATTTGTAGTGGTGGTGGTGGTTGGTGGTTGTCCTTTTCATTCAAAGGGAACCAAAATAACATCACAGTACGTCTGACTGCAGCTGATCACGCCAATAGGAACTCAAAAGACTCCACCACAGGTCAGGCATAAATAGTCAATATGAACATTCGGAGTGGAGATGACTCTAAATTTGTTCATCTCATATTTCTCTTAAATTACTGTAACTCTGCTTCACTCATAATAGTAGTAATAGTAATAGTGGTAGCAATAGTAGTAGAAATATTAGGAGTAGTAGGACTTGTAGTAGTTAGTAATAGTTGTCATGTCCAGCTCTATGATCTTGAGAATCATAACATGCTCATGCAGTTCACAGGGTTTTCAACAGAGATACTGGAGTCATTTGACATTTCTTTCTCCAGTAGATTAAGGCAGAGATTAAGGGACATGCCCATGGTCATGCAGCTGGTAAGTGTCTGAGACTAGATTTGAACTCAGGTCTTCCTGACTCCAGGCCCACTGCTCTATCAACTGCACCACCTGCAATCTCAACCGGACTTTTACTGCAACAAGGCAAAACACCACTCCTCCAGCAACTTTTCCAAACCTTTTCATCCCTCCTTCAGTCTCCCATAGCTCTCTAAACTGATCTAGAAATTTGGAATTATGCCCTCAAAACTATTAAATTGTACACATCCTCTTTATCCAGGAATATCACTACTAGGTCTATAGACCAAAGAAAGAAAAATAATCCATGTGTAAAAGTGTTTATAGCGGTTATTTTCATGGTTACAAAAAATGGAAACCGAAGGGGAGCACATCAATTGGAGATTAGCTAAACAAGTTATGGTATATGAATGTAATGGGATACTCTTGTGCTAAATAAAAAGATGAAAAGGATAGTTTCAGAAAAATCTAGGAAGACAATGAGCTGATACAATGTAAAGTCAGCAAAATATACATACATTTGTGTATGTGTACATATGTAAATACATATGTGTATATGTGTATGCACATACATACATGCATATTAACATATATACATGTAAACACATGTGGGTGTGGGTGTGTGTGTAGTGATAGTCTAGTTATCAAGTAGTAAATGTTTGCACTAAGGAAGTGACCTTGTCAGAGGAAAGGAGAATCTACTAAAGATTCTGTGAGCAATTGTTTCTGCCCTCGTAACAGCTCTAGTCTATGTTCACTTCTCTCCACTCGCAGGCCACCACTACTCAGGTGAAAGTTCTCATTACTTTATCCCTAGACTAACGACAATAGGAAGTCAATGAGAGGGTGGGTTAACGTGGTCAGACCTGTGCTTTAGGAAAATCACTTTGGTGGCTAAAGGGAGAAAAAACTGTAGTGGGGAAACACCTGAGGCAGGCAGATCCATCAACAAGATATTGCAAATAATCAATTATGAGGTGATGAGAGCCTGTACCCTAATGATGGAAGTGCCAGAGGAGAGAAGGGAATTCTTTGAGAGAAGTTGCAAAGGTGAAATCAACAAGCCATGAGAGATATTATATGCCCTAGTTTCACTTTACTTATGAGTGGTTTCAGTGAAATATATTTTAAATATAGTAATTGAACTGAATGAAATTTCTGGTAGTTAAATACAATTTCTAGGAAAGGAAAATTGTTACAGAAAACCAAATTCTATATTTGCATAAACTACAATTATATAGTGAAGTTCTATATATTTCTCAGTCCAATAGGAACTTTTGTTTTCAATAACACCAATATATGAAAATCTACCATCTCAATTTTAATAAAATAAAGGGAAATATCAGATAAACTTATGTTAGTGAATTATTAGGGTGTCACCTTGACTGTGCTGGTGTCTCAACATGTCTTGGAGTGTTATCCTCACCTGCGTTGGGTGTAAATAGTAAATAGTAAGAACCAATTTTTAAATACTGGAGGACTTCACAAACTAGAAAACTGTTTTTTTTTTTAATTTAAAGAGATAAAATGATTTTATTCTAATGCTCTGTAATGTTCTTTTCACTGGAGCTAAATGTTAGAATATCATCAGTTCCAATGGACAGTATCCTACTTCCTCAACAAAAGTTTTCAGCTCAGTCCAGTGCAGTCTCAAGAATCAGTAAGAATGAATCTCTGGTTTTATGGTAGAAGCAAAGAGAAAAGATGAATACATATAAATTCAAAGAATATCAGAAAATGAAAGGAATTCACATGAGGCTTTTTATTAGGATTCTTTTTGTTAAAAAAAGGAAAAGAAAAAGTCATCATCTCTGTACATATTAACTTAATTACACAAGTAATTTTAGACAGTAAGTCCATAATCTGAAAGGAATTACCATATGAGATCATAGGATGAATGATCTGAGAATATTTAGCCTGGGAAAGAAAAATGATTGTTTGACTGAATGAATTAATGTATTAATGAGTGAATATCACTTATTAAGAGCCTACTAAGTACTGGGGATGCAAATACAAAGGCAAAATACTCCCTATACTTAAGAAGCTTACTTTCTTCTTTTCCTTTTCTTATTTTTAATCTGATTTTCACAAATTAAAATAAATAATTTTCCAAATACTGAGGTAATAGAAGAAAAGGATAATTCATGAAGCTGCATATTTCTATTACATACAGTATGCTTTTCTGTTAAATATATAATATATTAAACATGCAACTTCCAAAGCTATTCTATTTGCATTTCTTTCTAGTCTTCCTTCTATTCATTCAATTCTACATATTAAAAAAATGTTATATATATATTTTATATATCTATATCTATCTATACATAAATGTATACATATATTTGTGCATATATGCATATATGTGTATGTGTATATGTGTGTGTGTGAAATTCTTCCCTTTCCCAATCCCTATTTTCCCTTTCACCTTACCCCCACTGAAAAACAGGGGTGGGGGAAAAGCAAAGCAAATTCTTATATTAACTATGTCCAAAATTTATGTCATTCTGAGTCTTGAGACCAGCAATGAGAAGATAGAGTAGCATCCTTCATCATCTTTCCTCTTGAGGTGTGATTGCTCATTGAATTGCTTGAGAAATTCTTAAGTCTTTCAAGATTTTTTGTTTTTGACACTTTACAATCTTGTAGTTATCATATAAATTGTGGTTCTGGTTCTGCCCACTTCAGTCTTTATCAGATCATACACATCTTCTCAGGTTTCCCTGAAACTATTTTGTCAATTTTTTTGTGCACAACAATTGTTTCATTTTATCCGTATACCACAGTGTGTATAGTCATTTTCCAATCAATGGGCACCTTTTGGTTTCCGATTCTTTTCTACAACAAAAAGAGCTGCTATAAATATATTTGCACATTTGAGTCCTTTTCCTCTTTGCGTAATCTTTTTCAGATTGTTTTCTTTTCATAATGATGTTTTCTTTTCCTAAGAGAAAATAACATAAAAAAAAAGAAGTGATAGTGAAGGAATAGTATTTCAGTTGTTTAAATCACAGAGATAGTATGTGGAACAATAGGGAATAACAGGGAAGTTCATTGATCTATTTTTTAAGGTCTGTAGTTTTGTTGGTTTGATTAAAATTCTCAGAGTAATAACCAGAAATTGAGAGAAGGGAGTATACATGCAGCATACCATCAAAGTAGAAAATTATTAGGTTTTAGCTGAGTACACATGGGAACTCAGGGCTGAATGATTTAGCCCCTCCCAGGCTTTGTCTCATATGTGAAGGGTAAAATAGCAGAACAGGAGAAAAATGCCAAGGGTAATATTTAGAACTCTTTTAAAAGACTCAAAATGTAGTCACGGAGCGGAGGAATTTATCTTGTTCTGTTTGAATCTAGAGAACAAAATTAGAAGCAATGAGTTGAAGCAGTAAAGAAGCAAACTTAGACATGATGTCAGGATCTTTTCTTCCCTAAAAAGTAGATTTAAAATAGGCCTGGTGGTATCCACCTGTAATTCCAGCTACTGGGGAAACTGAGGCTTGTGGATGTCGTGCTCAGGAGTTCCCTGAGCTGCAGGAGGCCAAGTCAATCAGCAAATGCACTAAATTTGGCATTAAAATGATGAGTCCTTTTGGATGAGGGAGGTGGGGACACCATGCCGCCTGAGAAACAAACTGGACAAGTTTGGAAACAGAGCAGTCAAGGTACCTGTACTGATCAGAGTGTGACTTGGGCCAGTGAGGAGCTTGCATGTCAATCCTGAACAAAATAAGGAAATTCAGGCTTTATTTTTTTTTTATTTTCAATAGAAACAGTGGAGGTTTTCAAGCAGAAACTACATGACTACATATCAAGTTGGTTATAATAGGTTTTTTTTTTTAATTGACTTCCTCCTGAACACTTAAATTCTGAGATTCTATGAATTAAATTAGAACAAAAGACAATTGTGGGGGAGAGATGTATATACAAATAGCATCTAAGATGTGATACAAAATAATGGCTCCCATTTCTCTAAAAGCTCTAGGCAATCTGATAGAAGCAAACCAGCTATTGACAGGACAGTAGAAAGTGTGTCTCCTTTCTGAGATTGATTTCTATTTAAATTTGATATATCTTGTATCTACAGTTATTTGCATATTGTGTCCCCCATTTGAATATGAGTCCTGGTGTGCAAAGGTTGCCCTTATTTATATCCCCAGTGATTAGCACAGTGCCTGACTCAGAAGGAACTTGATAAATGTTTTTTCACTGATTGGTGGATTTTATGTTAGAGGACATCAATTCAAATTTCATCTCTGACATTTAATATATGTGACCCTAGGAAAGCCACAAAACCTCTCTGTACCCTCTTTACAATTCCTTCATCTGTAAAATGAGGTTTGATTAGATGACCTCTAAGGTCCCTTCTAGCCCTAAATCTATGAGCCTGAAAATAGATGAGCTCAATCTGTAGCTTCATCTCTGCATCGCAATAATCACAATCAAAGTTGGGTGCCATTTTGGAATTTAGATAACCTTTGTTTAATTGATTGATATTTGGAAAGTTTCATTAAAACTGCATTCTTTTGTTCTCCAAGTAAGCCAGTATTTTGGAAACACAGAAGAGATATAATGTGATAAACCAGGGTGAGCGTTGGAATTGGCTAGATTTAGAGTTAGAAAACCTGGGTTTGAATCTAGGATTCGTTATATACTACACAAGTGACCATAGATAAATCATTTAACTTTTCTGAGTCTAGTTCTTTCATTTGTAAAATGAGGTTAGATTTAATGACCTTGAAGTTAGCCCTTAAAACTGTACTTTCTAATCAGGTGTGATGCACACAAATGTGCTCTAGGGTAGCTACTGGAGAAACTAAGGCTGGTGGATATATTGAGCTCAGGAGTTCTGAGCTTCAATGGGCTAAGTTGATTGGATACCTACAGTGTCACCAATATGGTGAGCCTATGGGGGCAGAGGGCCACCAGGAGGAATAAATCAGTTAAAATGGGAAATGATTATGTCAATGTTCTCTTGTTAATCAGTAATAGAATGGGATCTTGAAGTAGCCATGGAAGCCAGGCTGAGATAAGGACTCCCCCTCCCTCCAAAAAAGACTAAAATCTATGATGAGGGTAGGAATTGGGGGTGGAAACATACTGAAATGTTAGTTACTAGTATAGTTGCCTATTTGAGCTGGTGATTGGTAGAGGGAGGTTGAGTATAAGATTTTTATGTTATTAATTTGAGATTCATATTACATTTGCAATCCTGTATATATTTAGAAATATTGAAAACTAATACTTTTTCTGTTATTCTTTTCCCCTAAAGCAATACACATTTCCTTTTACTCCACATGCTTTTCTCCCCTGGAAAAACAATTCAAATCAGTTTTAACCATGTAAGAAGAATCTTATCTTAGGGTCTTCAAAAAGAGGAAAACAGAACTGCTTCCCAGAAAAAATTACTGCATCCCAGATATATCTACCCCAAAAGATTTAGAGTTGGATTTATGTGCTGAGAAATCAAGTAATCGTTGATGTCTCATGTGAGTGTCTCCAAAGCTTGGATTTAACTGGATCATATCAACTGAGGGAGAAGAAACAGATGTCTTCTCAGAACTAGAAAAAAGAAGATAGGAGGATAGCTCCAGAAGAAATTATGTGAGATGCCTATGTGCTTGATTTCACCACGTAGATTCCCCTTTGAAAGTATATCTAGAGAATGCACTTCACTTCTTCAGATTATTTGATCATGAAATTGAACATGCTCACTTAAGTCTCCCATGGACTTAGAAGAAAGAGTGACTAGACTCCTCTAAATGTAGTTAAGAAATGCAACTACAACAAATTTATTCAGATCAATATCATTACCTCTAAAAAGTGGTCCGATGGACAATGACTCACACCAGTCTCTTACGTGTGTCCTGATCATGAATTCATGAAGCTGTTATAGAGAGGGTTTTTTCCCCTTGTTTTCTTATTATACAATAGTGGTGTTTCCAAAATATTGATCCATAAATACCCTCCTAATTTGATATATGAATTTGTATTTGGAGAGTTAAAGTTTTTGAAGACCACCAAAATTATGGTCTTCCTGTTCAAATAACTTCAGAGTCATCCTGTTATTAAGGATCAAATATAAAATTCTGTTGGCCTTTTAAAGCCCTTTATAACTTGCCCCTTCTCCCCTCACTGACCCCATTCATTTTCAGTTTTCTTTTATATGTTGTCTTTCTCATTAGAACATAACTCCTTTGAGGTCAGAAGCTATCTCTTTGATTGTGTTTGTATTTCCAGCATTTAGCACAGTGTCTGGAACATAGTAAATACTGAAAAAAAAAGCTTATTGACAAATTGTGACCATTTCCTACCATCTTGATCTTTTTGTATCTTACTTCCCTACAAATACTGCTCAAAGATCCAGGACCACCTTACCATTCCTGGAACTTGACACTCCATTTCCAGAATCAGTGTTTTTCAACTCTGTCTCTTTCCTCTTTTTGTATCTCCAGGACTTGGCATAGTGCCTTGTGCATGGTAGGTTCTAAGTAAATGTTTACTGAAATCATAATTTGTTCAGCCATTTGACAAATGATCAGCATCCTCTTAGTTTCCAGTTCTTGACTATAACTAGAAGTGTTAGTACAAATAATTTTTTTTTTACATATAGGTTATTTCCCCTCAATTCTATTCAGTATAAATCTAGTACCAATATCACTGCATCAGTAGGTATATGCAGTTTTGTGATCTGAGATATAAATATAAATTGTTTTTTCAAAATGGAATACCAACTCGTAGCTCTATCAACAGTGACTTGGTAGTGGGTAGTAACTTTCTTCCCACTTGCCCTCCAACAATTATCATTTTCCTTTTTAAAAAAATCTTTGCCAATCTGATGGAGGTAAAGTAAAAACTCAATATTGTTTTAACTTGAATTTCCTTTATTATTAATAATTTGCTATATATTTCATGTCATTTTTGATATTTTGCTTTTATTCTTTTGAAAGCTTCCTTTGACCATTTGTCTACTGAAGAATTGATTTTGTTCTTATGTATTTGGATCAGTTCCCTGGGTCTTTTGGATGTCATACCTTTATCAGAGAAACTTACTGAAAACATTTTGCTCAGACAACTTTCTCCTTTAATTTTAACCACAAAGATTTTGTTTTAGTAAAAGATTTCTAATTCTATGGTTATATACTTTATCTTCTATGATTCTCTGGATCCCTTGTTTGGTCAAGGTCTTCTTTCCTATTTGTAGTTGTAGTTTCCTACCTATAATTTATGTATTATGAGACCTTTTATATCTAAAGTATGTATCCATTTGGAGTTTAGGATCATAAATGGTGTGGTATGTTGTTCTAAATCTAATTTCTGCCAGACTACTTTTCAGTTTTTTCAGCTTTTGTTGGAGAGTCTTCCCCCCGCCCCACTCCAAGTCAGCGTCTCTGGGTTTATTGAGCATTCTTCCTCTTTATTCACTATTTTACTTTTGGATATTCTTTTAAAATATTTAATTTAAAATATTTTGTTCTTTTAAAGAATTTAATTCTGAATTTAACAAAATTCCATAATCCAAGTAGAACACCAAATGAGGGTGATGTTTAAAACCACAAATCTCCATGATGTGTAGCTTGATTTTTAAGATTACATAATAAGTGTGATTTTGAGCCTACACAAGGAAAATGGCTGTTCTTTATAATAAATTCAACATGTTACTTTCAGAGTTGTCTTGCTTACCTGTGTTTCCTTCTGCACTTCCTTCTGTTTTCTTTTGTTCATTTAAGAATGTTCCACAGATCCTCTTTCCTTTTCCTTTTTTTAAAAGGAGGAACACTTTCACTAGCTCCCTTTTCCCTTTCATGCTCTCCGCTCAAGGGAAATAAAGTGCAACTCTTAGGCATTATAAGCATAACCAAGCAAAACAAATCTGCCCACTTTCCATGTCCAAAATTGTATAACTTAGCTGATACTTTGATTCCATCACCTCTCTGTCAGGATACGGGTAGCGTGCTTCATCACCATCCTTTTGAAATCATGATGGACCATTGCATAGATCAGTGTTCTTTAGTCTTTCATAATTATTTTGTTGTTGTGGCCATACCAACTGTTCTCCTAATCATTCAGTCTTCATTCTGTATCAGTTTAAATTAGTTTTATCAAGTTTGTTTGAAACTGTCCTTTTCATTATTTTTATAACATAATAAAAATTCTATTACATTTGAAATTCAGATTTTTCTACTATAATAAAAAGTGATACAAGCATTTCTTTTAACATGTGTCTTTTTCCTTATTCTTTGATCTCTTTGGACTACAGAGTCAGTATTTATGTCAGTGGATTAAAGGATATGCATACCTTAGTAATTTGCAGGGCATAGTTCTAAATCCCTTTTTAGAATGGCCAAAACCATTTCCAACTCCACCAACAACACCTGAAAGGTTCTCACTTCTTATACTACCTCCAACAATTGTCTTTTTTTTTTGGTCATCTTTATCATTTTAAACTCATAAGTTTAAGTTATCTTAATTTGCATTTCTTTAATTATTAATGATTTGGGAATGTTTCTATGACTGTAGATAACCTGAATTTCTTCCTTTGCAAAGTTTCTGTTCATATCATTTGATCACTTCTCTATTGAGCAAGGTAAATAGTTCTCCTTCTTAGTTTGACACACAACTGGAAACTCATTTGTAGAAGAATCTCCTCACTGGTGAAAATTAATTACTCAATTTTCAATGTCTGCATAAGGGATGGAGCTAATGAGAGCTTAAGAGAAGAGGGAGTCTTCTGGATTCCAGACGCAAAAGCAAGACATGTGGTTCTAGATTCTCTTCAGGTCTCTGGAAGGAGAAAAGGACTCTGGAAAGAACACAACATGATCGAGGTTCAGCTGCTCCATATATCAGCCTCCTAGAGTATCCAATATTTTGAGGACCTGTAACTTTCTTTTCAGAGTATTTTTCTGCCTTCAGGAACCTGAAGCAAAATTAGAACCATATTCTCTCTCCAAGAATAGTAGCTATGGAGCATTGAGTAAGCAGTCTTCACCAATGAGGACTCTTACACAAATGAACTTGGAGAGTCTGATTACATTTTGAAGATGTTGTTCACACATAGAGATGAAATATGTCTCTCTGTTTGCTTCCACCTAGCTTTACTAGTTCTCCATTCTAGTGATAATAAGTGTAAAATCTCTTCTTTATGACAACCCTTCACATACTTAAAGATTGTTTTTGTGTCCCTTTCCCTCAAATCTTTTCTTCTCTAAAGTAAACATTCTCAATATCTTTAATTAATGCTTTTATGACAAGATCTCCAAACACCTGGTCATTCTAATTGCTTTCACCTGGACATACTCCCGCTTAACAATAGCCTTCCTAAAATGTGGTAACTAAAATAGAAGGCAATCCTTGAGTTAGAAATGTACAGAGTAGCTATCATTCTGGGCTATATACCTCTCTTAACAAAGCCTAAGATAGCATTTGGATTTTTTTTTGCAGTCATATCATACTCTTTCTTATATGGAGGTTGCAGTTCAATGGGAGTTTCCCAACACTTACTGAAAATATCACCAAGATATCTTGTTACACTTCCCCCATCCTTACATATGAAATTGAAATTTTGAACTCAAAAGTGTAACTTTACATTTATTCATAATAAATCTCATTTTATTAAACTAGGCCCATTTTTCCCTAGTTTCCTGAGAAATTTTTAGAGCTTGATTCACTATTCTTCCAACCTTTGTGTGACCTAGAAATTATACAACCATAATTTTATTGGTTTCATCTAAAATATTAATAAAAATTGTTGAGCAGAAGAAGGACAAAGCAAGATCTCTAAAATACTAAACTAGGGAATTTCCTACATGTTTACATTGAACCACTGAAGAATATTCTTTTTTAAAAAAATATTTTTTAGTTTTAAACATTCACTTTGATAAATTTTAATTTTTTCCACCTTTCCCCCCTCCCCCTTCCCTAGATGGTAGGAAATCTGGTATAGGCTCTACATATACATTCTTATTAAACATATTTTCACATTAATCATGTTGTATAGAAGAATTAGAACCATGAGAAGGAAAAAAGCAAAACAAAACAAAACAAAAAAAAGAGCAAATAGTATGCTTTGATCTGCATTCAGACTTGATAGTTCTTTCTCTGGATGTGAATGGAATTTTCCATCATAAGTCTTTCGGAGTTGTTTTAGATCCCTGTATTATTGAGAAGATCTAAGTCTATCAAACTCAATCATCACACAATGTGGTTATTACTGTGGACAAAGTTCTCCTGGTTCTGCTCACTTCACTCAGCATCAGTTCATAGAAGTCTTTCCAGGTTTTTCTGAAGTCCACCTGCTCATCATTTCTTATAGCACAATAGTATTCCATTACATTCATATACCATAACTTGTTCAGCCATTCTCCAATTGATGGATATTCCCTCAATTTCCAATTCTTGGCCACCATAAAAATAACTGCCATAAATATTTTTGTACACATGTCCTTTTTCCATTTTTATGATCTCTTTGGGATATAGCCCTAAAAGTGGTATTTCTGGGTCAAGATGAAGTTTTTCAGCAATTTATGAATACAGATGCCTGTATTATCCTCTAGTATACACCTCTACATCTTATCTAGAAGAGCAGTGAAATGTTTTGATCAAATATAGAGCAGCTATGTTTACAGTGATCTACAGGATTAATTGTTCTGATTTACTAGTGTAGTTGCTCTGTCAAAGAAGAAATTTAGGTTAATCTGACATGATCTGGTCTTAATGACATTAAAAATGTGTTTTTAATGATCACTGTTTCCTTTTTTTTCATGTTCACTATATCTTTGATAATGTGGTCTATAATTTTGCTAGGATCAAGGTCAAATTCATTGGCTTGTGATTTGCATTTTTCCATTACTGAAAAAAAATAGAGGAACATTTGCCCTTCTCTAATCCTGCGCTGCCATCTCTCTCATTTTCCACTGTCTCTCAAAGATTACCAATCATATCCCCGAATTATCTTAGTATTTTTAAGTATAAAATTACTGAGTTAAAGTATTTGACCTCATTGATATCTAGATGCTTTCTTACCACCTTCTAAATTATCTTCAATTTCAACACTCTGTAACCATTTTTGTTGTATCTCAGTACAAAAATCTTTTCATCTATCTGAGTGGTGGTCCTTGTCTTTCTGTGATCTTTCCTTTGCTCTCTAAAGTAAAATCTAATTTTTTGGTTGTTATTTTTATTGTCCTTTGCATTCATTGCCATCCTGAGTTCATGCTGGGTGACAGAGTTCCTGACACTCTTCAATCAAAATTAATCAATAATCATTCATTACATTCCTACTGTATGCTGAATAATGTACTAAACACTGGGAATACAAAAAAGAAAGAAAAAGCAAAACACATCCCTAGCCTCAAAGACCTTACGATGTAAATGGGGCAAGAACATGCAAACAAATATATATAAAGCATGCTATATACAGGATAAATGGGAAATATTTAACAGAGGGGAAGCACTGGAAGTGAGAGAGTTTGGGAAAGGTCAAATTTGAATTGAGATTCTTCTTATAGGACCATGCTACTTACTGGCTATGTGACCCTTAGCAAGTCACTTAACATCTTTTTGCTTCACTTTCCTCAAAGGTAAAATGGGTGTTATACTAGTACCTACCTCAAAGACATATTGTGAGGATCAAATGAGACGATATTTACAAAAGGGCATGGCATAGAGTAGACACTATGGAAATGTTTATTCTCCTCCCCTTTGTCATGTTCCTCATTAGTTACCTACCCTTGCTTCTATTGGCCATGTTGTTGTAGCTTATCCTTTGTGCTTGAATAGGACCAATGACATCACAATGTTGGGGTAAAGGTACAGTGTGTACTATAACTATGGTTGATTAGTGAAATAAAAGCTTGGAAGGCTCTGCCACAGGTCAGGCACAAATAGTCCATCCAAACACTTGGAATGGAGATGTCTCTAGATTTGTGCATCTCATGTTTCATTTGTGCTACTGCAATTCTGCTTTGCTCATAGAACACAGCACCTGCTTTGAAGAAGGCACACCATGCTGGGCAGTCCTGTGCCAGTGTCTCCCATCTCTTATAATTGATGCTAAAGTTCTTCAAAGAGACATTGAGATGTACTACTTCTTCTGGCTTCCATGTGAGTCCTTGCCAGGTCTGAGTGCTCTGTAAAATAATCTTTTAGAAAAGCATAAGTTTGGCACTGGAACAACGTAGCCAATCTATCTGAGTCTCTACTGGCCTCTGAAGCTGAAATGCAACAGCGTATGAATTGATCCTCTGTGACTTGTGGTAATTTGGTCTGACAGTCAAGACCAGGATATTGTCCATACATATATGTGTAAATGAGGCATTGATTTTTCCTTCAACCTCAACAAGATGTAAAGAAGTTCTTAAATGAAATTGAGAGAATTTTAAAGCCATAGCCATTGAACAAATGAAGATATGAAGCAAAATATATCAATAATAGATGAAATTTTAACAATAAAATCTTAATTGGTCAACGTGTTCCTTATTAAGCCTCAATGATCTCTTTGGATAGCTTTCCTAATATTTTTCCTAGAATTAACTTTCCCTGTGAAATATTAATCAATTGGATTCTATTTATCCTTTTCTTGAACCTATTGATTTTTTTTTTACAAAAGCTAGTATACACATCGATGTTTGTACAGTTTTCTTCTCCTTTTTTGCATTACAGATTTTAGTCTAAAATCCAAATTCATTTTCCATAATAACTGTAATGGAAAATCTATTCCCATGCATTAAGATCACTTTAGACTCTCCTTTTTATTACTGCTGACTCATATATATTATATATGTGTGTGTATGTATGTATATGTATATATACACTAACCCTAACCCTAAAAATATATTCACATAAATGTATGTGTGTGTGTATTTATATATATATATGTATGTATGTATTTTCTTCCACAAATTACTGTTTTTTTCTTGCTATTGTGCTTCTAATTTTCTCTTACTCTTTATTTTTTTTTCAGATTTGGCAAATCTCTGTGGATATTTTCATCTTTCCCTTCCTTATTCAATGTAAAGCCCTTTTGATTAAATTCATAAGTCTTCAAGCAAATATGCTTTTCCTAGCCCTTACTAGGTGCACTCCATCCCTGGTAATAGTCCAGAAATACAAATCCTGTTCTCAGATACCATTTTGTCTGATAGCTGTTGAATTCTCAAATAAACATTTTCATCTGATCCCTAAGCTTCAACAAACAGCAGTAATGAATATACCTATGCCTCTAAGATCTTCAGTTTTTTCACTCCATCCCTGGTCATGGTCCAGAAATACAAATCCTATTTTGTTTGGCAGTTGTTGACTTCTCAAATAAACATTTTTCATCTGATCTCTAAGCTTCAACAAACAGCAGTAGTGAACATACCTGTGCCTCTGAGATCTTTAGTTTTTTCCTTATCTTTATCAATGCTTTCTAGGGTTTTTTTTTTCTGGTGGTGTGTCTAGGAGCGAGTAAAATATAAGCTCTTCCACATCGGGAACTGTATGATATTTTGTCTTTGTATCCCCAATGCATAGAGGAGTGTCTGGAACACTCTAGGCATTTCATAAATAAACATCTATTAGATTGAAGTCTTGGAAGATAATTGTTGATAGCCAGGGAAGATATTGGACCTCTCTGTTGCTTACATCAGATGAAAAAACAGGTACCTTAATTTTCAGCCTGGAGTTACCAACTACGACTATTCATCCCTTCTTCTTAACTAGTACCACCAGTGAATTCTTATCATCACTTCTTGGAACAAAGGAAGTTTCTCCCTTTTGTGTTAATCCAGCTCCCAATCTATAGGGAAAACCTTGTGATTACTTATTCCATAGGCTCAGTTGTTTTTCTTCTCATCCTTCTCCATAGGACATTATATCCTCTAAATTACTGAAACATATTAGGATTTCCTCTTCCTTCTCCTCTTTCTTTTCCTCCTTCTCCTCCTCCTCCTTCTTTTTCCTTGAAGCTATGACTAGTTATCTCTTTGCTATGTATGTTAATCACAGTGAAAGTATAATCCCCAGAAATTCCTAGGCAAGTCTTAAATTATTTAGGTCTGGCTTTTATAATGACACTGGTTGTATGACCCTGGGCA
This sequence comes from Bettongia penicillata ogilbyi, assembly GCA_023548195.1. Taxonomy (NCBI): domain Eukaryota; kingdom Metazoa; phylum Chordata; class Mammalia; order Diprotodontia; family Potoroidae; genus Bettongia; species Bettongia penicillata. Next base: position 6,966,978 of record JAJHZJ010000237.1, on the reverse strand, counting down.
AGTCACTTAACCCTATTTCCCTTAATTTCCTCATCTGTAAAATGAAATGGAGAGGAAATGACAAATCACTACAAAGTTTTTGACAAGAAAAGACCCAAATGGGGTCACAAAGAATCGGACATGACTGAGAACAAGTGAACAGCAAAAACATTTCTAATGATAAGAAGCTGCAATCTGCTCAGTTGCCAGTATTTGATATTTAAGACTTTTCTGACATTCTAAAACAGGAAAAAAAGAAAACAGTGCACAGGCAGAAACCCTATTATACAGTTAGATCTTCTCACCTTGTATCCCCCTCATCCTGATCTCCAGATATCTGCTTGTATTCGTCTACTACCCAAAACTTCACATTAAATATATCACCTGAAGCTTGGAAAATGATCTAAAAATAAAATTTCAGGAAAAGTCACTATGACACAATGTGAAAAATACTGAACTTGTCTTCACAAGACTTCAGTTGGAAGGGAGGAAGGAAGGAAGGAAAGAAGGAAGGAAGGAAGGAAGGAAGGAAGAAAGGAAGGAAGGAAGGAAGGAAGGAAGGAAGGAAGGAAGGAAGGAAGGAAGGAAGGAAGGAAGGAAGGAAGGAAGGAAGGAAAGCAAAGGAAAAGAAGTGAAGGAGGAAGGGATGAAGGGAGGGAGAGAAAAATATTGAGATACAAATAGATATGCAGGGACAGTTCATACCTTATAAAAGCTCATATTCCAATGCGGGAGACAACACATAAGAGATATTCAGCTGCAAATAAAGGAAAAATCATTTAATAGAATTAGTATCTATAGGCCTTGGTCATGTTACTTGAGTTCCATAGGCCCAAGTTTTCTGATTTAAAAAAAAAAGTGAAGTAGTTGGACCAGATGACCTCCCAGATCTTTCTAGCTCTAGATCTAGAATCACCTATGATCCTCTATAAGTTTTACAAGCAAAAATGTATGGATCCCATCCTAACCAGCCACCTTTCCATTCTATGGCACATCCCTGTATTATATAGAACTTTAATCTGGGAGTCACAATATATGGTTTCAATGCTACCTCCATCTCTTACCATGAAAACCCGAGAAATTAACTAAACTCCTCTGAGACTATTTTCTCATCTATAAAACAGAGTTAATAATGCTTATACTACTTACTTCCCAGGCTGGGTGTAAAGTTAACCCGATATAAAATGGGATTTGTTATTATTTCCTACTTATAACTCAGATTTAAAAGGGCCCCTATATTCTTCCAAGCAATCCCCTAGAAACAGAACCCCCTTCCCACTGATGCTGCTATAGTGTTCTCTGAGATAACCTTCCGCATCTTGGCTGAAATTGCAGGATTTTTAACTACATCTTTGCTGGGTGACCCTGGGCAAAAAAAAGGGACATGAATTTAAAAAAAAACACCTTTTTTTAAAGAGCAGCTTTAACTGCTTTCAAAAGATAGCAGTCAGAAAGTTGGCATTTCACTTCTTGAACTTCTTAAGGAAAAGAGTTTTAAAGGCAAGTCACTTACCCTGTTTGCTTTGATACCTCATCTGTAAAATGAGCTAGAGAGGGAAATGACAAACTCTTCTATATTCTTTTCCAAGAAATCCCTAAATGGGGCCACAAAGAGTCAGATATAACTGAAATGATGCAGTAACAAAACTGCAACAACAAAACGCAGCACATTAAATGAATTTTTCAACCTTCTATACAGAAAAAAGTGTTGTGGTTTATTACATGTTAAGATCCTAGAGGGCAGAGGCTGTATTCTGCCACTCTATATCCTCAACACTTAGCTCAGTGCCTGACACATAGTAGGCACTTAATAAATGTTTATTGGGTGTATATGGAGAGTGTGCTCAGGTACCTCTGAGAATCTAGAAGAGTTTGGCATGGGGGCAATGTATTGTTGTCAGTTTCTCTGGTTCAAAAATGAGAATTGAGCTAATTATTTGTGTCTTTACCCATTGTGAATCCAGGAAAGCTGACCTTATTTTGGATTTTGTAGAAATAATACAAAGCATTAATTTTAAATTAGAAAATAGAGCATCATCCTTCCACTGCCAACCATAGTTTTTAAATGCAGTAGATAACTATTTGATATAAGTTCTAATATGTCAGTACAGGTTCTGCCTTATAAAACCATCTCAAGAGGTAGTGAATTCATTTTTTTTCCCTTCTCCCAGACTAGCTATAAATTAAAACTCTTTTCCTTAAGAGGTTCAAGAAGTGAAATGCCAGCTTTCTGATTGCTATCTTTTTTGAAAGCAGTTAAACTTGCTTTTTAAAAAAAAAAAAAAGGTTTTTTTTTAAATTCATGTCACTTTTTTTCTATTGTCTGCTTTTTCAGCAGTCTCAGTCAATGTCTTTTCTGCCACCAAAGGGTACAAGGGAAGATTATTTTCAGATAACTCTTTTACCTTCTGCTTCCTTGTAAAAGAAAGTGTTTCACAGCAGGAAGAACATTGGATTTTAGTCAAAAAAAAAAAAAAAACCTGAGTGCTAGTCTCTGTTCCACCACTTGCTTTGAACAAGTTATTTTTCTTCTTTGAGCATGTTCCTTGTTTGTAAAATGGAGATAATACCTGTTATGTTGCCTTCTGATTAGTATGTCCAATCCAGTAAGCATGTAGGAAGCCCTTTCTGCTAGACATAATGCTAAAAATGATGATGATTGATAATAATGATGATGATAAGTTATTTAGGGAGGACTTGCATCTCTGGGGTTCTTGCTGGTTCTTGCTGAACCCTTTGCAGGGCTACTCATCCACCTTTGGTCCCCACCTACCACCCAACTCTCACCTGTGGCTCCAGGAAGTTGTAGCATGTACAGGGGCCACACTCTGGTAGTACAGTCTCAGCTGACTGGCTAAACCAGATAGAGGTAACCGACGAATTTCAGATTTATCAGTGAATTAGGACAATATCTGTCCCAAGCATGAGAAGACTTCCTCACCCAAATGGGAATATGATGACAATTTGTCCGAATGGCCGTGAGGACAGATGAAGCAGGCACTGTGAAGTGCTTGGAGCTTGGTCAGACTTTAAAGATGCCAAGGTCATCCACCGTATCCTGGTCCATCAGCAGTAATTCTGACTTCTGTCTTGCCACTGGACTTTGATGACTCTGGAAGAGAGAGCCAGGCTGATGACTTTGTACAACTCTTCCTCACTTAAATCCAATTAACTCTTAAGTCAAGACACCACCCTTGAAGTCAATAGTCTTCAAAAATGAATGGTAAACCTCAATAACAATGAGTAATAATAAAAAAATAGCATTTATTTAGGCTTTAAACTTTGAAAATCACTTTACGTATGTAAATATGCCTCATTTGAGCATCACAGTCTTGTGAGGCAGATTATTTTGCCTCTTTTGCAAATGAGGAAACTGAGTGTGGGGGAGGTTAAGTGATTTGTTGCACAGTTAGTAAGTGTCTGAGGCAGAATTCAAACTCAAGTCTTACAGACACAAAGTCCAGAACTCTATCCACTTTGGCACCTAGCTGTCTATCCTGGAGATACAAAAACAGGAAAACAAAAATTGAAAAAACTTGTCTTGGTCATTAGGAAGCTTATATTCTACTGAAATAATAGAGCATGTACACAGGGCAATTATAAACATGTTAACTGAAAGAGTGAGAGACCCAGGAGTGTGTTCATAAGTGTTTAACCATCAACTAGGTCTCTGAGAACACAGGATATATTTTTGAATTTAACCTGCATTGTTAATGTTTTCTCTATCACTTTCTTAAATTTAAATTATCAACAAAATAATAAGTGGAGTTTTAGGATTTGTAGCTCTTGTCAATTTCCCACATGTAAATATTCACAATGAAAATTTAACAGCTGGTTCTCTTGAGAAAGTCTTTTAACTTTTCAGTGTCCCAGGGAGCTCTTTGAGTCTATTGGATTGTGGAACAAATATTACTCTATATTGATGAGGAGTTTCCACCTTGGGAATTGTTTATGACAATAGCATCGAAACACACACAAATGTACATAAAATGCACTATTATATCCATCCAGAACAACAGAAATTCATGCTTCTTAAGTTCTGCTGAGGAAAAGACAAAAAGTAAATCTGCACCTAAAATATGAACCTTAACTTCCAATGCTAACAATCATACTCACTTCTTTCTTAACTGCATGTGGGTTTTGGCCATGTGAAAAGCTTTCATGTGGAACATGGTCTTTAAGTCAAATGCTGCCATCTAGAGAGAAACAGATGACGGAGAACTCACCAAATGAGGTCATTTTCCTAAACTTCCCCAAAGATGGTTCCAGGTCCTCAAATGTATTCAGAATTTCAGTGACACAGTCCTTTAAAGCTCCCCATTTCTTAAATGACCTATGAATGGACATTTAAGAGCATCATGGGAGCAATGATTCAGCAAAACTGAGCTAACTCTTGAAGAAAAACAATTTTTTCCTGACTGTTGTAGGAATACCTCAAATTCTGCAATCTAGCAGTTGGGTTTTATTGGTGTAAAAGGTCAATAAGAACAAAGTTTTTATTCTAATATATCTTGTTTAAATAGAAAAAAATCACAAGAAGCCTTAGATTATCTGCTACCTGTTGTTTAATTTCTTTCCTGGTACAGTGTAAAGTCTGTTTACTCTTCAAGTGATTTTGAAAGAGCAAAGATTGCAAAATTCAGAGAGGCAAACAAAGGCACCACAGAAAATACTTGAAAGGCCAGATATTTAAAGCCCACACTGTGGAAAAAAGGGAAAGAATGCCCAAATGAGGTCAGGTCTCTTAAGTTGCAAACTGTTCTCAGTGATCCTTGTTTGAGCGTACACTGCTCGAGTTATTAGAAACGAATGAATCGGGATACTTAAACCATTTTAAGAAATGCCTTAAACCATCCTAAAAGTCAAACAGTACTGAGTAAAATTGTATCTAGAGTGCCAGATTTGCTTCTTGGTATTTTGCTCCCCAGAGAAAACGTCAAGTCTAATACTGGATTTTGTAGTTCAAACTCTTCTGAGTTATATGGTTTATATATCTATATCATATGTCATATAACTATACAATTAGAAACATTTGAAATAATAAAATGGCTTAGAAATTGCAGTCAGCCATTTAAGTGTGTTATGAATGTATGTATTTGTTGCCTTGCTTACCACATGAGAGGGGGCTTTCTGATGCTGCCATGGTAAATTTGAAAAATAGAATTCAAGTTGCCTCTTCCACTTTCCACTCCCAGTTCTCCTTGCTAGTCCAACTCTACCCACTCTTCAAATGCCATCTCAGAGATTCGTAGAATTTTAGAGTTGGGTGGGATTTTCTACAACCCTTCTGGTCACCCCCCTCACTCAAGTAACTTTCTCTCTTCTTTCTCTGTCTCTGTCTCTGTCTCTCTGTCTCTCTCTCTCTCTGTCTCTCTCTGTCTCTCTCTCTCTCTGTCTCTCTCTCTCTCTCTCACACACACATGCAAGAATCACTTTGTTCTATATCTCTTATAAATTTGAATTTTATGCCTTGTATTATAGCTATTTGCATACATTTCTAGTGTCTCTTAATATATTATAAGTTCTGTGACGTCAGGAACTCTGGCATCCTATGTATACTTGTGTCCCCAGTGGAATGAACAGAGGAGAAACTACTCAGCATAGTGGAATGAGTATGACACCAGGCATCAGAAGACCTAGCTTCAGTTTTCCTTTCACTTACTAGCTATGTGACCTTGGAAAAATTCCTTAATCTGAATGTTTTCATTCATAAAATGGAAGTTCTTATAAAAAAACCAAAATTTTCTTACCTCACTGTGGTTTTTTCTAAAATCAATGAGGTGATGGATACAGAAAAATTTTTGTAACTGCAGTATAAATACACTCTATTGTTATTACAGTAGGAATTTGAAATATACCCTGAGAGAATGTAGACATTTAAATATTTCAAGAATTGTGAAATGATACTAAAAATCCAGTGTTGGTATTGAGACAACAGAAGGTACCCACAGGCCTGGTGAGTCATTGTCCATGAGTTAGGCATATCCCAAGAATGTTTTCGAGGTACCAATGGGGCTTCATAAATTCCCAACTAGTTTGCTGCTATAGACCTAATTCTGCTCAACTTTCTGAAATTCAAAAACTTTTCTGCCTCATGACCTCTGCTATGGATAAGTCCACTCTAAGAATCGAGTTGCTTATCTGCTTCTTACTTATTCTGGAGGCTGAACACAGTTGGTTGTAGTAACAAAAAAATTTCCTACAACCAAATCCTAGATTAGATAAGGGAAGACTCCATCCCAAGTTCCACTCCTTAGACATGAAGTAATATTTTTTTTTTGAGGTTTGAAGAAATTATAAGAAGGGTTTTTTCCCTCTACACTTTGTCTCATGTTGTAATTTTTATTCCTCTCTACATTTCTCAGTACTTGGATTCCTGAAAGTAGATTTGTAGGCACACTTGAAAGAAAAGCTTATGTTGTAGCATTTGAAGTCTGAGCAGAAATAAGAAATGCAGGAAATCCCATGAGAGGGCTCAATTTCATGAGATTTCAAGGTCAGTTTCTCATTTTTAAGAGTCTCCAGCAGTTTGGAAAATACTTAGATGAACCCCTGAAACCATCTCTCTCAGAAGGGGGAAAAACCCCTCTACTTTCATTATGCAAAATCTTTGAGACACTTCTTTGGAATTTAATATATATCCATGGTAAAGACCTAGACTATGATACAGAATGCATTTGTTAAATACTCACAATCAGTGGAGGAATAAGAAATGCCACAGAAAGAGTAATATTGCTGTTCAATATTCTTGAAGAAATTAATTGGATAATTATTAACCAACCCTGTGATTTCATTGGGAAAGAGACCTTCCGGTGAGGAAAGAGAACTTCCCTCTAGTACTGCTATGACCAATAAGAATAAATAACATTGATAAAGCACTTAACTCTGTTCTAGGTACTGTGCTTAGTTTTTGGTTTGTCAATTTCAGTCATGTCTGACTTTTTTGACTCTTTCTGGACTTTTCTTAGCAGAAATAATGGAGCTATTTGCCGTTTCATTCTCCAGCTCGTTTTACAGATGACAAAACTGAGGTACACAGCAGTAAGTAACTTGCCCAGAGTAACATAGCTAGTAAGTAATTATGGCCTGATTTGAACTTAGGTTTTCCTAGTGCTAGGTCCATCATCTATCCATTGTACCACTTAGCTCCCCTGTGGGTAGTACGCTGGAACTATTGTCTCATTTAATTCTCACACCAAACCTGAGAGGTAAGTATTGTTATTAATCTCATTTTACCAAGGAAGTGGGGCCAACAGAAGAGATTACCTAGAGTTGTGTAGGTAATATGTGTCTAAGACTGGATTTGAACTTAGATCTTCTTGACTACAGGATCTATGTTCCACCCATTGCGCCACCAAGCTGTCCTAGGGAAGTCAGCACTTGCTACAATTTGTAGCCTTAAGCAATGGTTCCAATTTTGTTTTTTTTTTTGGGGGGGGGGTTGGGAATCAAGGACTCCTTTGGCACTCTGATAAGGACACTTCTCAGAAAAAGTGTTTTGCTTTGTTTTTTTAATACAAAGGATCAAAAGGAGGCATATTATATCAAAATAATTATAAAATACTGAAGAAAAGAACATTCTCTGATCCAAGGCCCCAGATTCCTAAAACAGAAAGTTGCTTGGAGTGCTGAGAAAAATCACTTAACCAGGCTCACATATACGAGGCCTGTGTGTGTCAGAAGAGGTAAGGTAATGGGCCCAATGTTACAGAGTCTGTAGAAGAGACAGCATATGAATTCATTTCCACACTCTCTACTGTATTATATGTAACTAGCGCCCAGGGTGGGGAACCTACAGCATGTGGGCTTAAGGCCACAGGTTCTCCACCCCTGAACTAGCCTATAATAGATAAGACCAAATAATTTCTTTCAGTAGATTGCAAGCTAGCCCCTGAGTGAGAAAGACCTGAGTTCTAATTTTTCCTCAGGTACTACCTGGCTGGGTTACTCTGGGCACATCCTGGTGCAGACTTAGTGTCAGTTTTGTCATCTTGATAATGGAGTTATAGCACCTTCCTTGTTGTGAGGCATAAAGGAGATAGCATATAGAAAGCACTATGCCATTGCTACGTATTTTCATTTTTATTGTCACTATCATTCATCTTCTTGAGGTAAAACAGTGATACTCTGCATTCAATGTGAATACCTCAGAGAAGAGTGACACATCAGTCTCTTAACAGTTTGTATAAAATCATTTATACTTGGAGTGAATGTTTATCTGAGACCACCCAAAGTGACAGCCAAAAAAGATCTATTCAGGTAAGCTGGAGATAGAAACATTTTGTGGGATGGGTGGAAAAAGGGGAAAAAATTCATTGAAACTGGGATTAAGGACTAGATAGACTTAAATAAGTCACCTAAGCACGCTGGAGCTCATTTTCCTCATCTGTATCATTAATTGGTTAATTAGCAAGTATTTATTAACCATCTACTGTGTTCCAGATCAAGGGTGAGCAACCCATATGTGGCCCTCTAGGAACTCAAGAGTGACCTTTTGATGAAATTAGGACTACTTGAAGACCTAGAGAGTGACATGTGGCCTCAAGGAAACAGGTTCCCCACCCCTATGCCAGACACTGTTCTAGGTACATTCAACATGAAAATGAAAATAAATCATTCCCAACTTTTAAGAAGTTTAAATTCTCTCAGGAGGGACAATTTGTACATGTGAAAGCATAAACAAAATAAATTTTTAAATGGGAGGGACCCTAGTCAGGGGAATTAGAAAAGACTTTATGTCAAAGGTGATACTTGAACTGAGATTTGAAGGAATCTAAGAATTTTAAGAAGATGAGAGGAGAGAGTCAGTTTTCTGAATGGGGGACAAACTATGCAGAGATGAAAGATGAAGTATCAGGTGTAAGGAACAGAAGGGAGACCCTGCACCATAGAGGGAATGAAGGGTAATAATATAGACTACAACTGTCAAACAGAGATATTTGAGCTTTATCTAGGAGCAATAGGGAGCCACTACAGTTTGTGTAGAAGGGGAGTGACAGGGTCAGGTCTGTCCTTTAGTAAGATCAAGGTGCAAGATTTTGTGCTAGGCACTTTGAATGGATACAAAGATGAAAATGAAACCAAAAAAATATGTGAAATGAGCCAGTTGGACTCACTGTCCCCTCAGATCTGTTCAGACTCTGTAACAATAGCAATAATATTTGCCTCAGAGAAGAGTAACACATTAGTCTCTTAACAGTTTGCCTCTTTTGAGGAAAACAGAAGTTAAGTGACTTGGCAAAGGTCACAGAGCTAGTAAATATCTGAGATATATGAATGTCTTTCCTAAATAAGACAAGAGTCAGGACCAAGTTTTGGGCTTGGTTAGATGTCCTGGGGGAGCTTAGGCAATTAATGACGATTATGATATCCCCAGGAGCCTAAAAGGCTCCCAGTGAACAAAACAGTGAAACAGTGAACAAAAGGTTGAAGGAAAACTTGCCCTATTCTGCAGTTTTGCCTAAGGACACTCTTACTATAGAACGTGCCCAAATATAAATTTCTAATACTGCATTGCAGTATATCATCTGGTGTCGACTAAGGTACATACATTATAGAAGGAAAAATGAGCACTAGATCATACCCAACACTTCTGGCCTAGTTGTTCATACAAGAATGTTATTTTCCAGGTCATTTATTAGGAGAACATAACACATCCTCATAAGTTAAGTGTCACAAGTGGAGAAAGAAGCATTTTAATAGGAAAAGTGAGGCATGACAAAACCCAAGATATATAGACCTGAAAAGTTAGTTTAGTTTTCCTTTTCACTGGCTTTATGCCTCATTGAAGGCATGGAAATGATCCAAGATTCTCCAGTTTGAGCAGAACACATGCTCTGGCAAGTTTTGCCACCTGAGGAGACTTGCAACAACATTTATCTCTCTTGCTGAAGGTCCAGTCTGCTTAAATTTGAGTGAGGTACATCATCAGAAGGTTGGCCAACAGCAGCTAGCCAGCATTTTCATAGTATCTCAAGTTTTGTAAAGGGTTTTAATATATCATCTCATTTGATCCACATAGTAACCTTATAAAGTAGGTCCTAAAACTGTTCTTATTTTGTAGATTAAGAAACTAAGACTGAGAAGTCAAATTATTTGTCCAAGGCCACAGTAAAAGTAAGTGCCTGACTCATGATGGAAAAATTCGATCCACATCCAGAGGAAGAATTGCAGAGTCTGAATACAGATCAAAGAATACTTTGGACTCTCTCTCTTCTTTGTTTTGTTTTGTATCTTCCTTCTCATGGTTCATTCCATTGGTTATAATTCTTCTTTGCAACATGATGGATGTGAAAATATGTTTAATGTGAATGTATATGTAGAACCTGTATCAGATTGCACTCTGTCTTAGGAGGAGAGGGTAGAAAGGGAGAGAAAATTTGAACCTCAAAAGCTTAGGGAGCTGAATGTTGTAAGCTAAAAAATGAATTTTTAAAAAAAAGTAAGTGCCTGAGTCAGGATTTGAATTTAGGTCTTCCTAGTGGCAAGTCCAGCACTCTATGCACCATGCTATGTAGTCATGTTCTTTGGTGATTTCAAATAGGGCCCCTGCAACAGAATGGTTGTCTAGCTGAAGGACCAGCCCATCTAAGCACAGTGTGGGGTTTATCAAAGAGGACTGGATAATAGCCTAGGCAACAGTGATAACGGTTAAGAGTTATATAGCACTTTAAGATTTACAGAGCACTTTACATACACCATTTCATCTGATCCTCATACCCTCGAAGGTAAATGCTATCACTCTCTCCATTTTACAGATGAGGAGACTGAGGCTAAGAGAGGTTAAATGACTTGCCTAGAGTCACACAGGCAGTAAGTATCTGAGGCAGGATTGAAATTTGGGTCTTCCTGAGTCTGAGCTCAACACTCTATCCACTGTACCACCTAGCTGCAAACAAATGCCATCCATCCATCTATCTATCTATCTAGCTAGCTAGCTAGCTATCTGTCTGTCTGTCTGTCTGTCTGTACTGTCTGTCTCCCTCTTAGACAATGAGCTACTTAAGAGCAGCGCCTATTTTGTTTTGTCATTTTTGTATACCTAGTGATTATCACAGGGCTTGATATAGTACTTCATAAATGTTAATGAATTGACTTTTTTTCTGTCTTTCTGCCTGCTTATCACAACAAGAGGCAATTTTGCTTTTTGAGTAGAGATCTCAAGAAGACCTGGAATGAGTGCTATTTCTGAGATAATGTTGACTGCATTGACCTTAAATAAGTCACTTAACCAAGGTAATGAGGTGCAGAGTAGGGTCCTGATCTGTGTTTGGAGAGGGAGTTTCCTTACCAGGAGTAATGAAATCAGCAATCAGGTTTTAAAAATAAATATTATGAAACGAAAAAAGCATACTGAAAATATGAGTTCATTGTATAAGGAATGAAATATTCTTTATCAATTACCAAAAATAAAAAGGAAGTTGTCTGAAGAAAATACTAAGTTATAGTGAATGTCCCAATTGACTTAGATTTTTTAGAAAATGGGCAGGAGGTGTAAGTGCATATAAGAGGGAAAGACAGGAATACAGGTAAATGCAAAAGCATGGCAGGGTACTAGCAAGGGTGTCAGGGATACTGAATTTCAGAATGCGCTGAGGGTGGGCAGGGACCTACACCATATCAAACTGTTTGATGTAGTATCTCAATATTCTCACGTGTGGCAAATGAACACAAGGACCAGATGTAAAACTGGTTGTACGGATAGACACAAAGAGTGTCCATGTCAGCTTGAAAAGAGATCTCCAGGGTGAAGAAATTTTTTCTTCTCCTTTTCCTCCTCCTTCTGCTGTGCCTCTTTCTTTTTTCCTTATCCTTCTGCCTCCTTTTCCCCCTTTTTCTTCTCTTTTCTTCTTCCTCTTCATTTTGCCTTTTCCTTCTCCTTTTTCTTCCTCTTCTCTCTTTCTTTCTCTCCTTCCTCCTCCTTTCTATTTTTTTCTTCTCTCTTTTTCTCCTCTTGTTCTTCTTCTTCTTTCTTTCCTTTTCTCCCCTCTGCGGTAGCAGCTGCCACTGCTTTTGCTTCATCTGTTTTTTTTTTTCTGCCCTATTGTTATTAGTTTTATTATTAATGAAATGAATGAAAGCATAAGCGCATAAAACTTGGAGAGACAGGTTAACACAACAGTTGAAAAAGTCAAGATCCAAAAATACCTTGGCAAATGAAACCACTAAGGCTAAAGCTAATATGATAAAATGTAATAGTTGATTGACTTGAATTCAAAAAATCAACTTCACAAGCATTAAATGGGGAGGGCATAATTAGACAATAGGTAATATTAAAAAAATGATCACAATACTATTCCTAGACAAGATTTACATATTACTGTAAGGTTTACAAAATGATTTGAAAATAAGATCTCACAAAAGAAGATCTAGAGGATTGAAATGTTAATACAAGTAAATAGGATGATAGGGCAGCTAAAAAGATTACATGACCTTGGATTTCATCAGGTGAGATATTCTTATCAATAATAAAGAGGTAAGAGTCCTGCTGTGGTTTATCATGATAAGAACACATTTGGAGTGTCATGTGTAATTAGGGTGCCTTGGAATTTGATTTTATGAGCAATTTCATCCTTGTTTCAGATAAGGAGATCTTTCTCTACATTTACAAAGGCTGCTTTGCAAATGTCCTTGTGCCTCTGCAGTTAGTGAATGCAGAGAAATGGGAGCCACCCATGCTTATCATCTCCTGAGTTGTATTGTTGGCTAGCTGCTAAGTTTTCTTCTTGGCAGTAGTGATAAACTCATGCATAAGTTGCCCTTTAAGTAGAAGAAAGTGTTAATATCACTCTCTCCTTCCCTGGGCAGAAAAGAGGTGAGAAAAGAGAGCACCTTTCCACTGAGGTCAGTTTGTTAGGTGAGGATGTATCATTTTTATTGTTTATTTTGATTCCCTTTGACTTTTCCCTTTAAAATTTCAATAATATTAACATTCTACCGCTGAGTATCAATGGATGATAAAGCTCCTTGTCCTTTGAAGACTCAAGAACCCATAAAAATACTTTTTACTGAAATTAATGGTAATTATATTGTTACTTAAGAGAATTGCCCAAGGGGAGTTTTTTGGGGGGATTGAATTACCCAGATAAAGTAAAGGAAGACTCTGTGAAAGGCTGTCTTGTGGGAGAAGATTAGATTTGTTCTGTGTGGCCCCAGAGGGCTGATCCATGGGCAGTGGAGGCAAATGACAAAACAGGGCACTTAGTCTTAATGTCAGGGAAAAAAAACAACGTCCAATTAGAGGTATCACTAGTGTGGTAATGGACTGTGTTAAGAGGTAATAGGTTTCCTCAGAAGTCTTCAAGCAGAGGCTGAATAAACACTTGTTTGGTATAGTGTAATGGGAGTTCTTTTTCAGACGTGGGTAGGGCTAGAAATGCTAAGATTCCTTCTGACTCTAAAATTTTCTGTTATTCAGTCATATTCAATTCTTCATGACTGCATTTGGGATTTTGTTGACAAATAACTGTGGGTTTCCATTTCCTTCTTTAGCTCACTTTGCAGATGAGAAAATTGAAACAAATAGGGTTAAGTGGCTTGCCCAAGGTCACACAGCTAATCGGTAACTGAGACTGGATTTGAACTTAGGTCTTCCCGACTCTAGACCCAACACTCTCAGCCATGTAGTTGATTCTGATTCTGTTACAAATCAATAGGCTTTTTGAACCTCAGTATCTCAATCTATGAAGAACAGGAAAATACTAGATCTATGTAATATAGGTGCCAATTGTTTCTAAAGCATGCTGCAATTTTTTTTTTTTTTTTTTTTTACTAAGTGTACCTATAATTACCCTATCTAGATAGGGTACAGAAAATTAGGCAGGATAGAGGCCATTCCAGAAATCTTTACATCTTCTCAATAACCAAAAAGAAAAAAGAAAAAAAAATTGGAACAAAGTAAAGCAAATTTTGTTTAGGACAGAGCAAACTATTGCTAAAATCTGGATCTCAGTATCATATAGTTAGAGCTGCAAGGTAGGTCATCTAGACCAATATCTTCATTTTAAATACGAGGAAGCTATAATAACAATAATAATAAAATAGCAAAAAAAAGATAGTATAAATAATAGAATCGATACATGCATTTATACATTTCTTTATGGCTGCATTATATTTTTATCTCAATAATCTCCCACCTCTGCAAAGAACTGATAGAGGTAATATTTTCTAATCTCTTTTGGGAGGGACCAAACTTAATCATTACAATTAAATAATTCAATTCAGGCATTTTGGGGGAAGGTAAGAGTTGGTGTCTTTACATTTATATGGGCATTGTGTATATTGGTTTCCTGGTTCGGCTACTTCACTATTCATATCAGTCTTCTCAGGCTCTTGTGTATTCTTGTATTATATATTGCTTCCTCACTCAGTAAGCATCTACTGTTTTTCCAGTTCTTTGCTTCCATAAAAAACACAAAGAGTAATATTTTAATAAAAATAATGTTTTCTTTTCCACCCTAAGATATATACAAAGCACTGAGTTCGCTGGGTCAAGGGGTATGGTCAGTTTAGCCCTGGGATTAGCATAATTCCAAATGACTTTCTAAAACAGTTGGATCAATTCACATCTCCACTCAGTATAACAATATGATCATTTTTTCAAAGCCCCAACGTTAACTAGTCCCATCTTTTCTCATCTTTGCAAATCTGTTGGGTGTGAGACGAAACCTCAGAGTGGTTTTGATTCACATTTCTCTTATTATTGGCAATTTGGAGGAATTTTTCTTTGGGTTATTTATAATTTGCAATTCCTTTGAGAACTGTTCATATCATGTGTTCACTGATACACTGGAAATCGGAAACAATGTGCAGAACAGTCACAGTGAGTAACACAAAAAAAGAATAGAAAGTCTCCACCTTGAAAGGATTTCTTTCTCTGTCAGGCAGTCCTCAGTGGAAAAGTTCATCTTTTTCACACCAACACCCTCAGGAATCTCATATGATTGTCAGTCATGATACATTAAGATCTCAGAAGGACCAACAATTTCCATTGACCAAAATACAATGGAGGGATGTGTGTTCATTGTAAGAAGGAATCAACACATTGCCAGTAAATATTGCATCTTTTCATTTCATTTCCAATATGCAGATAAAGGGCAGGCATACCATGAGAAAATAGTTAATCTTGTACTGAGAGTGTGGTGATATCAGATGGACTGCCCAAATTCTTTTGTGCTATTCACAAAATATTAAAAAAAAAAGAAAAATAGAGGAAGGACTGTAGCACTTGGAATGGATTTGTATTGTTAATTTAAGGAATAAAATACACAAGAATCATATAAGAAAATGTGTATGAATTGCACAATATGCCAGTTGGTGGGGATACAAATACAGCAGTTAGACAGATCCTGATATAAAGGAGCTCATCTTCTACAGGATCACAGTTCCCAGGTCTAGATTGCATCCCTTACCATATTTCCTATATTTCTTTAATATTTATGCTGACAGTGCTATCATAAAGCAGCATGAAATTCTGAGTAATAAAGAGCTGAGTTCAAATGCTGCCTGGGACACTGGTTAACTGTGTGACCATGAGCAAGTCTCTTTACCTCTCTCAGTCTTTGTTTTCTCATCTGTAAAGTGGGAATAATATTGTATCTGCCTCACTGGTTGCTGTGATATGAGGGGTGTACTGGTAAATGCTTAGCAATCAGTTCTTCAGAAATTAGACACAAATATTGTTAAATGTCATCTGAATTATAGATATTTTCTCCATCAGTTTCTTAAATCAAAATACCCAATAAAACAATAAATCAAACTCTGATTTGTAACATTTGCTGATTTCTGAGTTATAAATACTTATACAAAAAATTCACAGTTGATTCCCATTACAAACTGGTTTCAGGACACTCCAGAGTGAGGCTGGAATGAGATAACATATGCAAAATGCTTTGAAAACTTAAAACACAATGAAATGGTACTTTATTATCGCTATTATCATCATCATCATCATTATTAGTGTAACTATTTACTGCCTTAACTCTATGTGGAAAGGGTTAAAGCCAGTCTTGTAGTCTGATAAACTTTCTGAATGCATCCATAAATCTGAATTACTGTGGGCTTATGTAAGTATCATTCATTCACACTTGAAAGTTTATGCAGTCCTTTCCTCACCACAGCTCTGAGTTAGCTGTCTCCAGTTGTCTTATTCCCATTTAACAAACATAAAAATAGAGTTTCTGAGAAAATCCAACCGTGTTACTATATCAGAGATGAGATTCAAACTCAAATCTGATTTCAACATCTGCCTGCTAATTACAAAAATATTCCAGTCTCCAATTAATCATTTATCCACAAGTATTTATTAATCACCTACTACTTGTACTAAATGCATTGAAGAAACCAGGACAAAAGCCAGAGTCCTTGGCCACAAAGAATTTGCATTCCTGTGCAAACTATGAGTTTTATTAACATATCCTTGCCTACTTTTGTCCCTTGGCTCTGGAAGGACATTAGAAATGCATTCTGAGTTCAATAGCAAGAAAACTCGTAACCCTTAACCAAGAGAAAATAGCATATCTTGGCTGCCGTCTGGTTTGTGACAATCAAAAGAGAAACTGAGCCCCTTCAACTCAAGAGCAATGAGCTGATCCAATAAACAAGTGTTTATTGAGCACAAGCTACATTTCCTGCTTCTTACTAGGTGCTCTGCGGATGGGAAAGAAGTATAAGCATAGTGTATGTGCTCAAGGAGCTGACAATCTTCTTGTGGAGCTTTAGTCCTGCTGTATTATGGAAAAGTCAGAGAGGCTTCCCAGGAGTATCTTCCAAGGAGATAATCAGACTCTTTCTTCAGTATCTTCCTTCTATAACAGAAGCTCTTAACATGTGTGTTTTCTGGGAGCTCTTTGGTCAGTCAGTCCATCATTAAATAATTATTAAGGACCTACTAAGTGCCAAGCACTATGCTAGGTGGTAGGGATACAAAGAAAGGTGAAAACAGTGCCTACTCTCAAGGACCACACAGTCTAATGGGGCAAACAGCTATGTGTAAGCAGGCTGTATATAAGATGATTGCAGATAACCAACAGAGGGAAAGTATTAACATTAAGAGGGTTTGGGAAGTTGGCTGAAGCCTCTGGATTATTTCTTAGAATGTATTTCACCACATAGTCATCACAGAGTTTATGCCAAATTTTTGGTTTTTTGCAAAAAAGTGGGATATGATCATTATGTGAAGTTTTAAAAAAAATTTGAGTCAGTATTACATTACTGAAAAATCATTTAGTAGTAATCTGTCTTTGGTGCAAGAATAGGATGGATGGTATACTTATGAATACACAACAAAATTGAGTACTGACAATGACCATAGGTTGAGAATTCTAGGCTCCCAGCTAGCAATGAGATGGGCTTGAGGAAAAGAATTATACTAGGTGACACAATGAAAGATTACAAACCAGTATTTGGACATAAAAAAAAAAAGGTTGGGGCAATAATGTGATGGAAATGATTATGTGGTGAAATAAGCTTTTTTAAATAATTGCCTATAATAAAATACATAAGATTTCAAAGGAAACCAATTAGATTGAAATGAAGGTATATTTATCCTTTGATCTAAGTTCATGGACTCCCTAAAATCTGACCATGCTCTAGACCAGGAGTGGGGAACCTGCAGCCCTAAGGGCACATGTGACCCTCTAGGTCCTCAAGTGTAGCCCTTTGACTGAATCCACATTTCACAGAGTAAATCTCCTTACTAAAGGATCTGTTCTGTAATACTTGGACTCAATCAAAAGGCCTCATCCAAGGACCTAGAAGGCTATATGTGACCTTGACAGGTTCCCCATTCCTGCTATAGGGTTCATGGATCTCAAGTTAAGAACTACTCTTAAAAGTCATTCCATCAATGATCTTGGCAGAGGCAAGGGGCGGCAATCTGAGAGGAAGGTACATGGGGAGTAATAGAAGGAATAAAGATCTAAATTCTCATAGAGTTTTATAAAACATATAAATGGCCAGTATCAATACATTTAATGGTTAGAATGAAATCATTTTGAGGCAGGTTGATGTAGTTTTCTGAAAAAATACCATTTTTTTGTCACAAGACTATGGTCTCAAGTATGGGCTCCCACACTTACTAGCAAAACAGTACATAAATCATATCATCTCTGGTAGCCTCTGTTTTCTCAAGAACAAAATGGAAGTCAAAAGAACCCAAAGAGGCTTGTAACTTGTAGACCACTACTTTTTGTTTTTCCTTTTCAGCCTAGACTTGTAATTTCATTAGAGTGGTGAACTCCTAGTGTGGAAATGGATAAAGATCAGCAATTGACTTGTAACATCTAGTTTTAATTGCATGAGGCTCTAAAAAGCTAAGTGACTTGTCCAAGGTCACACAAGCTCTCCTATGTCAGTCAGTGCTTTCTATCCCCAGGGCTACTAATCTGCTTGCTATATAACATTGCATCTCAAAACATCATGTACATGCAAATTAATGGGAATGTGATATGTCCCCTACCATATTTGAAAAAGAGAATTTCTTTTGGTCTCCATGTATATTAAAGAAATATAAAAAGAGTAAAGTGTGATCTCAGCTAAGTTGCTCCCCAAATTTTCCTAAATTGCTCTTCTATAAGCTTCTTTGACTAATCAGGTCTGAATCTTTCACCTACCTCCAATTTTAATTTTTAGTCATGTCTGGCTCTTTGTGATGCTATTTTGGGGTTTCTTGGCAGAGATCTTAGAGCGATTTCCATTTCCTTCTCCAGCTCATTTGATAGATGAGAAAACTGAAGTAAACAGGGTTAAGTGACTTGCCCACTTAGCTGCTTCACATTTGTATGTACTGGCACACTTTTTGATAGGGGATAAAAAGAAGGAAAGGGCAGCTAGGTGGGCATAGTGGATAGAGTGCCAGCCATGGAGTCAGAAGGACTCCTCTTCCTGAGTTCAAATCTGGCCTCAGACACTTACCAGCTGGGTGACCCTAGGCAAGTCATTTAACCCTGTTTACCTCAGTTTCCTCCTCTGAAAATGAACTGGAGAAGGAAATAGCCAACCACTCCAGTATCTTTGCCAAGAAAATTCAAATGAGGTCATGAAAAGTTGGATGTGTCTGAAAAATAAGTGAACATCAACAACAACCAAGGAAAAAGGGGAAAAAAACAGGGAGTTATTGTGGGACAGTATTGTGAAAATAACATTGAGTTTGAAGTCCGAGGATCTAAGTTCAAATCCCAACCTCTCCACTACATCCCATGTGATTTTGGGCAAGTCACCTAACATTCCTGGGTCTCAGTTTCCTCACACCCTCTAAGATCCTTTACAGTTTTAAATCTTCAATCCTGTGGACAACTACAAGAGATGAATTAGAGTTCCTTGGTGCTCAATTTTCCATTGTAATGAGGTTTTGAGGGGGAAAGTTCCTCTATCACATTCCGTCAAAGTATACTTCCCTTCAAAAATTATATCCATGTATAATTTGAATTGACAACTTAATCAATGAATCTTTGCTTTGAGAATTTATTGATACATGGACCAGGTATGATAATCAAGTTTTTTGATTACTATGCTTGATGGCGTGCCCCATTTGACTTCATTTTTCCTGTTATTTGCTGTTCAAAACTCTATGGACCATTAGAAAAGTCTGAGAATCAGAATAATATTAATATTGATGTAATACTTGAAGTATTATACAAATAATGTTATTTTTAATTATGAAGTAGTATCTTAAATATAGAGCTAAAAGAAACTTGAAAACTTTTCTAATTTGATCCACTCCTTTTTACAGATGTGGAAAATGAGACCCAGAAATTAACTTTCCAAAGAACAGGTTAGTAATATTGTAGTTAAGCAGTCAAGATTTAAACCAAAATCTCCTGTAGTATATTCCAGCCCTCTGTCATAAACCATGTGAATACTCAAGTATTATGTGAGTATTATTGTAATAGACACAGGGCCTGAACCCAAATCCAGGCTCTGGTACTTAGTACCTGTGTGACTGGGGTGTTTAAGGAAGACTAGCTCCTCTGATGTGAGGGCCACTGAGCCCTTTTCAGTATTGCTCATCCACCATGGGCTGTCCACCTGATTGATACCCAGCTCTCACCTTTGGCTCCAAAAAACTACAGTCTGCACAGCAGCCATACCCTGGTAAAAACTGCCTCAGTAGAAGGTAACCAACCTTCTCAAATCCATCAGTCAGACAAGGGGCAGTCTACTCTAAATATGTGAAAATGTCTCCTAGCAGAAGGGGTAGATGAGAACAATTTTTTTCTAACAGGCCAGGCACTGTGAAAGGCTAAGAGTTTGATCAGACATCAGAGATGCCAAGGTCATTCACTGCATCCTAAGCCATGTCTGGTCATCTAGACTTTTGTCTTACCATTGCACTTTGATGACTCTGGAAGAGAGAGTGAGGTTGGGAACTTCTTGCAACTCTGTCTCACCTAAAAAACAAATAAATTAAAGGACCTATTTGACCTTGGACAAGTCATTCAACCTATCTTGGGCCTCAGTTTTTTCATGGAAAAAATGAAGAGGGACTAGATGCACTCTAATGTCCCTGCCAGTTCTACATCTAAGACCCTATAAGCCTAGCTACAGCTGAGTTATCAATATCAAATCACGGTATTAAGGAAGCTAAGACGATAGGCTTGATACTGGTACAAACCAGTTAGATTTGCTCTTTCCAATGGACATAGTCTGGGTCTCTAGAAAAGAAAGTATAGTTGGATCATTTTATATCTCTTTTCATTGTTAGCAAGGCCACTCAAGACTCACTCTCTTAAGAGCACATTTGAGCATAGAGTATTTTCTACTTTTCAAAGGGCTTTCACATACTTTGCATCATTTGAAGCATGTGTCTCTCATTGACTGTGGGTATACATCTTCTTCAAATATGAGGGGAACACTCCATAACCCCAAAGATGTGAATCTAACCGTGAAATGTATTGAGATATTCTGTTACAGCATATGTTTTGCTGTGATCCCTAAGAATTAATGAGATAATGCTGGCCATAAGAAGATATTGTCATTTTTTTTTTGTTCTATGTATATCATATCATGCTCAAGATAGGCCATCACTTCAGCAGTAAGCAAAGCTAGACAAAGCATTGATTTTGATCTAGTCCTGAGGCTAAAAGGCTCACTTAACCGGTTTTTTTTAATTGAAAAATTAGGCAGGGTAAGAATTTAGTAGGTCAAAAGTGAAGAAAATGGATATAGTTAACAAATGGTTAATTGCCATTTTGCAAAGCATTGCAGACTCATTTTTATTTAGGGCTACTTCATGATTGGTATTTTCTGCTTTGATGACTTGTATTTTGCTTGTGTTTGTTTGTGCAGGTTTAATGTTTGTTTTCTACCTATCATGATTTCTCTAACCTCCTAAGTGATAAACTTTGCATTCTGCTAATAGAAAAGGTCACAAAAAAATTAACCAAGCTAACTTTTATTGGCTTGTTTTCTTTGACTGAAACATAGTGAAATGAGGTGTACCTCTGACCCCCTTAACCATCAAGCCATGTCATATGACTGAAGTGACTAATGTCTGTTGAAATGTCTGTTGGGTAAGCATTGCTTGGAAAAATGAGGAAATCTCTCTCACCTAATTCAATAAGTTAACAAACTGGTCTATGGCTCAGGGTTTGGGCTACCTGTTTACCCAAAATATACCATAAAAGTTTGAAAAAATATTTTAAAATGGTGAGTTTTTTTTTTTTGCTGAAAATAAAAAAGATTAAAAAGTGTCTGGTAGGGAAGAGTATTTTTTTAAATACCTTTTATTGTACTTGCCAGATTTGCCTTTTTTAAAAAAAGGGAAATGTTCTTTCTAGGTAATTTTTAAATAACTTTCAAGAAAAAAGGAAGGAAAATATCTACATTTGGATGCTAAGAAGTATCCAAAGTAAGGAAGGAAGCAAGAGCAAATTAATGCCAGATTTCAAAAGAAATAGAAAGCTAATATAAAATTTAAAAAATGTTGGGCCAGATGTAAGATATGAATAATACTCTTGAGGTATTTGCTAGGCATTTTTATAATACTCTAGTGACCTAAGAGTTAAATCTTTTGCTAAGTGCTTACCCAACACTCAATGAGAAACTAGCCCATCCAGAGGGTTTAGGCTATGAAATCTTTATATTTAGTGAAAACCATTATCTTCTGCTTTGGATTCTGTTTTCTCTTTCTCGGAGTTTGAAGAGACGTTAGGGGTCATCTAGTCCAATATGTACCTGATTAAAGAATCTCTCTACAGAATCCTCGGGAAAGGACCGTAAAAAGATAGGATCAAATATTTAGAGCTGGAAGTAAATTTGAGATTAAGTCCAACTTCCTTAATCTACATATGAGGAAACTGAGACTTGTTTAAGTAACTTGTCCAAGGTTACACACAGCCAGTTACTGTCAGAGTTATTATTTGAATTCAGTAGTTCCTTACTCCAGTTTCAGCACTTTATTGACATCATTCATCCTCGAAGACCTCCAATAATGGAGATATGTAACACTGGAAGGGATATCTTCTGATCAATAAATGTTGAGGAAAATTAAAACCCACCTCTCTTCATATTACATTTATTATTACAGCATATAGTATATTACAATAATTTATTATATTCATTATGGAACATTTACTACTATCTCTAACAAGAAGGTGGAAATAAATTGTATGAATTATGTTTCAAGGGAATACAAAACTCATCTGTGACATTGTTTTATCATCATTGCTAATTTGAATTATTTTAGATGTATATGACTATCAAAAACTGTAGTTTTCAGGATATGTAGACAAACAGCAAACAGTATTATTGCACATTTGATCGAACATAAAATCTCAACATTTTCCATGCTGCTTATTGCTTAATCTATTAATGTTACTTTAATTAATATTTATTATTTAATTCATATTTAATATTTTAATGCTATTCATTGATTAACCTATTAATTGTTCATTAATTCCATACATTTTTATCGAGCACCTACAACATTCTCAGCATTATTCTAGGTACTGAAAATACAAAGATAAAAAAAAAACTCGTTCCATTCTCAAGAAGTTTATATTCTTCTGGAAAGCATACCACATTTATATATATATATATATATATGTATATATATATATATATATATGAGGAAGACCAAAATAATTTGGTAACAGTTTTTTCCTCTCCCTGCAGCAGCTGGTGGGCTCAGGAAAGAGTTTGCCTAGGAGTTAGCACCTGAGTTGAGTTCTGGAGGAAGCTAAGGGTTCTAAGAGGCGAAGAGGCGAAAATGAGAAGGAAGTTTCTTCTAGGCATAGGGGACAAGCTGTTCAAAGATTTGGAGGAAGGAAAAGGAGTTCCTGATTCAGGGACTGGCAAGTTCTCTGATCCATAAATAGCATATTCAAGAGTAAGAGTCATGGACATGCTGGTTATTTCCCTTGTCTTTGGAAAAGATAGATATGGTAAGATTAAAAGGAAAGAAGTCTTATACAAATTGTTTTCTAGAACTTTTACTCAAAGTGTCCTTTAAAGCAGCTTAAGTGGTCCCTCCCTTATGTGGCCTTTTCTGATGTCCCCAACAGTTATTAGCATCCCTTTCAATAAATCACTTCGTATATATTCTCTATATTTTGTACATGAATCTCTCTATCATATTATTTCCCTATAGTAGGATATGAACTCCTTCAGGGCAGGGACCATTTTATGAATATCTTGGCAATTTGAACACAGGCACAATGACTGGCACTTCGTAGATGCTACCTAAATTCTTGTTGAATTAGATTGGTTTGGATTGACTTGATTTTAGGGAGTTCCCTTCATTATTGCCCACAACTATCCTTAATATTTATAAATGTTTACAAAGGTTAGCCGAATAAATGATAGTGGTATTTAACAGGCTTCAAGAACAACCAAGTGGTCTTCCTGACTACAGTACTATTATAGAACTTCAGCTGCAAATTTATTTAGTCATTAATTTGTCTTGCATCTAGAATAAGACTGTGAATTAGTCTCCTAGATATCATCAGTATAGCCAATATTTGTAAAGTCGTGCCTTCCTACAAGTGTTGCAGTGTTTTGTTTTGTTTTGTTTTCCAATGGTGGATAAACTCAAAGGTCTGGGCCAAGTCTATTATTTCACTTGGATCTTTCTTCCCTCTAGCCTTCTCTCACCCCTTTGGGTGTCTCCTATTCCAAAATGTTTAGTATAATGTTTGTGCACTGAAAGCCACAATGATAAGCATTTTTTAAGTGCATGATATATACCATCACTGTACTGAGCACTGGATGTATATGAAGAAAGATAACAGCAGTTTCTTCACTCAAGGGGAAGAAGGAATGTGTGTGTGTGTGTGTGTGTGTGTGTGTGTGTGTAGGTATAGATACACATCTATGTCACTAAGTGATATATATATATATATACACATACATATATACACTATAGATGTAGATATATACACATCTATATAGATATATACATACACACCCACAGACACATACATATGTCTATATCACTAAGTGTATACAGGATATATACAGAATACAAGGAAAGTATTCTCAGAATAGAAGCCACTAGCAAGTAGGGGTTCTGAGAAAGGCCGTCAGAAGGAGGTAAGACTTGACCATAAGTCTTGAAGAAATTCTAGGCAAATATAGAAAAGGAAAGCAAACATTCAGTCAGGATTGCCTGCCAAAGAAATGTCAGACAACCCAACTTGCCTTCAAAAAAAAAAATCTGGCCCTCTATACGTTACATATGATGATCTAGATGGTATGTTAAAATACATATATTTCTGGGATTAAAAATTTATCCCAAAT
The DNA here is from genome assembly GCA_023548195.1 of Bettongia penicillata ogilbyi. Taxonomy (NCBI): domain Eukaryota; kingdom Metazoa; phylum Chordata; class Mammalia; order Diprotodontia; family Potoroidae; genus Bettongia; species Bettongia penicillata. The sequence continues at coordinate 6,942,264 of JAJHZJ010000237.1, read as the reverse complement.
CAACACAAAAATGAGAGCTGAAGATGGGTGGAAAAAATGTCATGGAACTTCAATCTTACACTGATTGGAATCTAATAATGAAAGTGAACTGTTTCACCCAAAAGTCATAGAACAAATGCATTCTTAAGCATATGGAAGACAGAAGCTTTCAGTAAGTGTGTTGGGACCCAAAGATGAATCACCAAACACAGTTGAACTTTTCCTCCACTAAGTAAAAGAATATAGTTAATGCACCTATTCAGAGGAACTTTGTCATTATATTGACAATAAACATTGATCAAAATGTCTCCCACTGAATAGAAAATAACCTTTATTATCAAATATATATGTGTTCATTTCAGACCTCCACCTTTCATTAAGAGAATGCTCCTGTAGTTTGATGGCATTTTCCCAGAGAGCAATGAACAGGTCAGATCAGCAACCAACTTTTTATCCACTGACATACAGACTGACTGATGGAAACTTCTAACAGCCTTAAGACTTTAAGCCTTGGTACAAGGGTTTACATCAGACCCTTCACAGGAGGGAAAAGCCATTTAATCCTAGAAATTGTTAAAACTTCCCTCAAGACAAAACCATGCATTTGTGTATTTTATTTATTATTTCCACATAAAAATGGAAGACTCTTTTTAAACCTGAATCTTTCTACATTTAGGTTTGCTTTGCTTTTTTTTGTTTGATTTTGCATCAGTCAGGATGAATTAAAAGCAATGCTTCAGGTAGTGATGTCAATTTCACCAGGTACCACTCTTCCCTTTTCCCATTTAGTTTCTCTGTTTGGTTATGTCCCAGAAAATAATTGCTCACACCTCTCCTGAAATGGCATGCAGGTTTAAAGAAATGCAAAGAGCGTAGGAGAATCTCAGAGGGCATAATGTGCTTATCCTTTTTAAAAGCAGAATCAATTGTTTCATAATTTAAATGGAAAGTGACTTCAGTTGACATTTGCCCAAGTGCTTTTTATTAAATTATTGAAAGCTATTTTTACTCCTCTGCATTTTGAAATTCTTAACACCACTCTATATCATCCATATTTTTCTACTTCTCCATACTGAAGGAGGAAAAATTCCCAAATGATCACATACCAAAGAACAGAGCCTCATTTTTTTTTTCTGAGATTGATATATGTTTATAAGGAAATCCAGCATATGAGCTTCCAAATCTGCAGGTCATTGTAAGTTAAACCATGTGCATTCCACTCCAATCACTCCTTCCTCCAAAGTTACTCGTCAGAGATCCAAATTGTCTTCAGCCATCTTGAAGAGTTTTGTACATCAGGAGGCAAGAAGCTCTTCAGCTGAGCCCCAGGAGTGGATTGACAGGGTTTCTGTTCATTTCTGCAATAATTTGTCTGGCTTCTCAACTCCTCAAACAATAGAAGCCATCCTGCTTGTCAATATCAAACTCATCCCATCCCCAAAACTGCATTTACTTTCATTTTATACTTTTGTCTTTTTTTCCAGGAGAAAAATTAAAAGAGGAAGACATGTAACTCTTTAATAGAATGCTGAGGTTGTCATTAGTACATTGGTATGACTCAAGAAAATCCTGCCAAGTGAATTATTCTTTCCTACAAGCACAGAATGAACATTTTGAAAACATAATTTGCTGACAGAGTTTGAAGCTTACCTCTAATTTCAGCACTTAGCATAGGGCATGGCATAGAGTAAGCCATTAATAATGCTTGGCTGATCTACTGACTGGCTTTATTAGTGTAGGAAACTTCGGATGAGGGAACTCCCTCTACCAAGGGGATCAGCACCTGCTCTGGAATGCATAAACTTAGTAGGTTGCCTGGGCCACAAAGAAATGACAGGGTCACACAACCCATGGGAACATTTCAAAGGTAGGATCTGAATCCAAATCTTCCTTATTCCAAGTTCAGCTCTCTGACTCTCAATTAACTTAATGGATTAATATAGAGGATGGAAAAAGGATACTGATTATGGTTCCATGTGTCATCAAAGAATGGTAAAACTCTTCAGTATAATCACCACTAATTCTAATGCATGGTTTACACTGTAGCCAGACATCCTCAGTTAAAAGCCTGCAAACTGTCCATCACTATTTGGCAATCAATCCAGTTGACCTGACCATATTATGACACCTTAATTCTCAGCCAAAAGAAATAAAAAATATAGAGAGCTGAGCTGAAGAATCTGCTGTCCATCCTCCCCCACCCCCAGCTTTGTTTGTTCATTTTCACTCAGCCTAGGCCTCATTTACCACAGGATTTGCTGGGGATCCTTCTGGAGTGCCTCGGAGTTGTTAAGTGACAATCTAAAAGCCGATTTTGGATTAGCTAGCTTAACCAGGTGAACTGAGGGCTTCACTTTGATTGGAGAGGAAAGCTAAGGCTGTGCTTGGAAGTCCATATTGTGGGACTGGAGGGCTTTATCAACATCCTGAGAGGCGTGCATTCAGAATAGCTGCTGATGAGAATTTCCCTAATCAGGCAAGGATTAGCAAAGGCTCAGAGCTCTCCTACCTCTAATTCCTTCTCCATGGCGTTGTTCATGCACGGCAAAATGGTCTAGTAGAATACAAGAAGTATAAATATTAGATGAGGCTCTCTGCCATCTTAATTAGCACTTTCTAAGGGAGTTTGTCATTGAGCATTAAGTAGTAATCACTGCAAAATCACAAGGAAGGCTGGCAATATTTTGTTAGAGAAAAGTATAGGAACAAAGTGAACATGGCTTTATAGGGCCAGGTAAGATGGTAATTTTTTGTAAGTTTTTACAATAAGGTCATTAATAACTGGACCCACATCGTGGTATTTTGCTACCCATGATAGCATTTGTTGTTAATAAGATTTTTTTTCCCCTGCCTTGAAGAGACAATGTGCTATAGCTGACAGAAAGCAGACCATGGGAACAAGAAGCCCTGTGTTCAAATTCTGCCTGTGGCATTCTGAGTAAATTACATCAGTGTCTAAAACTGTTATAGAAAAGCTACCAATTTGACTTGGTAGAGAGATTTTCTGCACCAAAATTCCAGAAATAGACTGGAAAAGTACTATACTATGAGAAAACTGTCTAGGAAAGCAAATGTGAGAGGAGAGAGGAAAGAAGAAAAATTTAATACTTTAAAGTAGAGATTGAGTGGACAGCGGATAGAGGGTGCTGAGTTCAGAATCAAGAAGACCCAGGTTCACTCCTTGCCTCTGACTCCTTTATTAGCTCTCTGACCCTGAGCAAGTCATTTAATCTCTAACTGGTTTAGGCAAATCTCCTTGGAATTATCTACTAAAATGGATGTTGATCCTCTTTGGTTGAAGATGTCCCCACACCAGGCACTCCACACTCCAATCTTTCCTTTTTAAATTTTTTTAAAGTATTATTTCTTTGATGCAAGATGGTATTGCCAAACAATGATCATTTCTGCAACAATTATACCAAGTTTCCAGATATTTGAAAAGAGTGAATGATCAATGATTAACTAAAGCATTCCATTTGTATCTTGAGAGTTGACACTGTGAATTCCCAGATTTATCCACATGCATTAACTCCAAAAACCTTGGAGAACATGAACTCTTCTTCAATGGTTTAACTCTGTATTTGCAACAAGGCCCTTTTTTCCTTTCTTCAGCATCAATCTTCCCAGGCTTCCCTATGGCCCCTCTCAAGAGGCTTTAATCTCATTTTTCACCTAAAAACTGTATTACCCAGCAGCTCTCACTGTCACTGCAGAATTACATGGCATGGAGATTTTTCTCTCCATTGGTTAACTGTGCTCAGAAGAAAGCATATGTTTTCATCCTTTGCTGAGTTTGGGGTATGAGATGAAATGAGGATTTTTCAGGTGGAAAATTGCAAAACAAAGAGAGGAAGGAAGCGGAAGAACACGCAGGTATGTTTAGCAGTAAGAGTTTGGGGGGATATAAAAAAATTTGAGTCTAAAACTGGGAGACCGGATTAACAAAAGCTATGCCTGTATTGAGCAAGGCCTTGAAAAACACCTTCAGAATTTTAAGTTTTATTCAGTAGGACATGAGGAGTCACTGAAAGTTTTTAAACTAAGGTTATAATTAATCTAAGTACACTTTAGAAGACAAGCTGATAAGTTGAGAGCCATACTGTGGTCTGTCTTGTCCTGAGAAACACCTAGGTTCAGGTCCTGCCCTTGACTCCTACTCGCTGAGTGAATGAAGTAAAGTCACCAAACTCCTGGGACTCCCAGGTAACTTTATATAGAAAAGGAGCCAATCTGTCTCTGTGGAGGGAGCGTACATGCATGAAGTTCTTCACACTGATAATCCTAAATCCAGACTATGTCTTCCCATCCTATCCCTCCCCCAAGGTATTAAATTGAATGGAACACATTTGACAAAATTGGGTTTATTTGGTTGGTTAACTATTAATAATAATAGTTGATGTTTCTGTGGAGTTTTAAGATTGGCCAAGGGCTTCCCATGTCATCACATTTGATACAACAATTTCATGATGCTATTATCCCCACCTAATATATAAGAAAACTGAGATTCAAAATGGTTAATGATTTGCCCAAGGTAACAGCTAGTAAAATATCTTCTTGAGGAGAACTTCTGGGTCTTCCAGACTTCAAGTTTAGGGTTCAGTCTATTCCACCATACTGTCTCTTAATAATCTAGAAAGGAGGCAGACCCAAGGAATTGGAGTTGAGATCAGATCAGTGTTGATGGTCAAGAAAGGTTAGGAATCTTGTATACCATGTGATTACCAAACCAGTGTGTGTCAGATATCATGAAGTCACAAGATGGCAAGGAGAAAATGCTAAGAGAGAGAAACAGAAGGATGAGATTTTACCAATGCTATCCCATGTTTACCTTACAATGCTTCCTCAATTCAGAATTGATCAAAACATTACAATTAAGCAATGCTATAATTATGTGCATATATGCACTAAGTCAAGGCAATAAGCATGTATTAAGTGCCTATTATGTGCCAGGCATGTGCTAAATCCTGGTGGTACAAAAAGAGGCAAAAAATAGCCTTTGCTCTTAAGGAACTCACAGTCTGATTGGGGAGAAAATAAGCAAATGACTATGAACAAGCCAGACAATACAAGATAACATGTAGGTAAGAGAGACCAGAAAAGTTCAATTTTAACTGAGACTGAAAAATATCTGGGGAAGCCCAGAGGTAGAGATAAGGAAGGAGAACATTCTGAGCAAGAGGGACAAACAGTGAAAATACAAAGACTTAAGGGATGGAACGTATTATGTAAACAGGAAGCAGGTCAATTTTTCTGAATCAGAAAGTCCATGGAGGAAAGAAAGTAAGGATAAGAAGACTGAAAAGGTTGGAAGGGGACTGATTATGAAGGGATTCAAAGGCCTAACAGTGCCAGGCACTGTAGTAGGCAGCTGACTAATTCAGTGCCTAGAGCTCTGGAGACTGAAGACCTTAGTTCAAATCTGATCTCAGACACTTAATAGCTGTGTTAACTTCCTGATACATTCAAGCAATGATACAAGACTTTAAGTTTCTAGCAGGTGCCAGTCTGAGTGACTAGAGGGACTTTTCTCATTGGAAATTCCCAATTTCAATGCAACCATTGGTCTGGCTCAACAATAAAAGCCACCAAACAAATTACCAAATTAACAGCATAAACACTCTCCTAACTCATGATTTCACTTAGTCACTCACAATTTTAAGTTTCATTTTGACCAACACATTAATATATGTATAATGTTTCAAAGGTTCTTGGAGAAAAAAAGTGCTATAAAATATGTTTTGGGTAATATCATATATGATACTATACATATGTATGTATATTTATATATGTGCATATGCATGTTGATATATACATGTGTATATATACACATACAATATAAATATACACATATTTGCATGTATATTATTTATATAATTGTTATGATTTCTGTTTCAGAACAAACTAATAACATTACATGCCTTATTATGAATCATTATACACAATGTCAAAAATTAGACCCAGTATCTAAAAGGCCACCCTCAGATAGAGACTCACCCTTTCCATACCTTATGTGTGTTTCCATTTTGGATGTATTTATTCGTGTTCTCTTTCCCTCTTACCATTTTCCAAGAATATTTTGCTTATCTTTGTGAAAACTTAAAAATTTTCAATATCAAATAAAGATAACCTCCATCGAACCCTGTGTTCTTACAGAAATGTTTTCTTGACTACTCACTATTTCAACAAAATATGCTACAGAAATCTTCAGTTACCTAGATCTATAAATACATCACAGAAGTAATGAAATATAGGAATGCAAATATTACCTTACAAAAATTAAATTTCATTTATACATTTAACTTTGTACTTGATAAAATATAACCAAATACCTAAGAAACTTCTGACTAAATGTATTTTTACAGAATCTGATTTGAAGAAATCTGTCAAAGATCTTTGATTTTTATTTAAGATTTGACCAATCATTGATTTTTAGTTTTTTGATAGTATGTTTCCTTCTACTAATTAATGCTATAATCATGCGGGTACATTTTTTTTCCTCAAATAGGTCTACCATATGTAGAGGGAGGGAAAAGCAAGCATCCTAAAAGCCTGAAGTTTGGAAGATCTATAATGTTTTCTAATTTAATATCATTCTCAAGACCAGAGAGTGAGGATTTTTCTCTTCCTTTCCATGGTACCAAAAGAGCACATACATCCAGGTAGCCTTCAGATATTGTGTTGGGAGGGCTTCCATTTCCATCACTCCCTCATGATGAATGAACTGCTCCTTTTAAACATATAAGCACTTCAGAGGATGACCCTGACAAGGCTGTTAATCCAGGGAGCCTGGCTTATCGCTACAGAATTCAAGGGCTGAGGTTGCACAGCATCCCTGTACTGCCTGGCTCTTACTACATTCTCAGGCTAGAAATTAGAACATGACCACCATTTTAACAAGAAGTGCTAGACACTGCTTCTGAACAGCTATAGGCAGAAAAACTACCACCTTCTCCTCTGCTGACAGAAGCAACAATTGCATAACAAACAGGGTCCATTTACATCACAGATGCCTTTGTTGTATATGCATTATTTCTATAAGGGTTTTAATTCCATTTTCACACAGAAAAATTACCCTATATGCATATATACATGCATATATATGTATGTGTGTATATATGTGTGTGTGTGTCTGTGTGTGTACAGAGAAAAAGAGAGTGAGAGAGAGAGAGAATAATAGTGTGTGTCTGTGTGTGTAGCTCTGATTTCATTGGGAAGGAAAACTCCCAGTGTGGAAACTCCATCCACCCATACCTAATATATAGATGAACAATTCTTCTGTAATTTACCTAAAGGTTAAATGATTTTTCTCAGCATTCCGCAATTAACATTTGGCAGAAAAAGATCTCCCATCCAGGTTTTCTTACTCCTAGGACACTCTTTTGTGTATCAGACACTGCTTAGTACCCACTCTCTGCAAAAGGTCAGAATACTCATTTGCACAGTGTTTTGTGGGTTACAAAGATTCATTTTATAGATATTGAAACTGAAACAGTAGTGACATGGCTATAATCATAAAACTAACAAATGTCCTAAAGGGAAACAAACTCATGTTGTTCTGTTCTGAGTCAGAAGGTTTTCTTTCCTACATCTTTTTACTATGCCATACTCCTTACAAGCTTTGGATTGGAGGTCAGATAACCATGCTCTATTCTAAATTCTGCTGTTCTCTAGCTCTGTGATCCTGACCAGGTGGCTGTACTTCTCTGGACCTTAGTTTTGCTATCCTTGAAAGCATATACCAGGACACCCTTAAGATTAATTAAAATTATATTAGAATAATTTTTCATTCACTGTCATTTAAATCAAAGGTCAATATTTCCTTTGTAGTTCAGAAGTTCTTAGGAATCAATCCCAATTCTTACTTACCCTAAGAAATAGTGGATTGGGCCAAGTAATAATGGTGCATATTTGTAATCTCTGTTACCAAAGTGGTTGAGATTGGTGGATCACTTGAGTAAAGGAATTCTGAGCTTCAGTGGGCCAATCAAATTCAATATCCACCCTGAGTCTGACATAAATATTGTGAGCCAATGATAACAGTTGACTGGAGATGAGTGTAGGATGAAAACAGACTGCTAAGGATAGGCAAATAGGCCAGACTGCTAAGGATAGGCAAATAGGCACAGGTCAGAAATGGGAGAATTTAAAAGGAAGGAAGGAAGGAAGGAAGGAAGGAAGGAAGGAAGGAAGGAAGGAAGGAAGGAAGGAAGGAAGGGAGGGAGGGAGGGAGGGAGGAAGGAGGAACGAAGGAAGGAAGGAAGGAAGGAAGGAAGGAAGGAAGGAAGGAAGGGAGGGAGGGAGGAAGGGAGGGAGGAAGGAAGGAAGGAAGGAAGGAAGGAAGGAAGGAAGGGAGGGAGGGAGGGAGGAAGGAAGGAAGAAAGGGAGGGAGGGAGGAAGGGAGGGAGGGAGGGAGGAAGGAAGGAAGGAAGGAAGGAAGGAAGGAAGGAAGGAAGGAAGGAAGGGAGGGAGGGAAGGAGGGAGGGAGGGAGGAAGGAAGGAAGGAAGGAAGGAAGGAAGGAAGGAAGGAAGGAAGGAAGGAAGGAAGGAAGGAAGGGAGGGAGGGAAGGAGGGAGGGAGGGAGGGAGGGAGGGAAGGGAGGGAAGGAGGGAGGAAGGGAGGGAGGAAGGGAGGGAGGAAGGGAGGGAGGGAGGAAGGAAGGAGAGAGGAGGAGAGGAACTTGATCTGAATCAAATCCAGCTCAGGAAATATTACAGTAGACTCTAAAACTATTGAATCCAAATGATGGTACTGGTTGAAAAATGAATTAGCATGACATTCTTTATTTTTCACTGTGTTGTCATTTTAAAAGTTTTTATATAAATCTATAGAAAAACAAAGTTAAAGCCATTGTAAATTATTATCACGCATGTCAGGTCTCTTTTATTTTTTCTCAAACTATGGAATACTGCAAGAGTTATTCAGAAATAACAAATGCATATTTTTTTTATCCCAGTCACAAGCCTTATGTCTTAAAAGGTTTAGAAGAGGCATGTGACAATGCCTGTTTGAAAAGCAAAGCATAATGTGTTTCCAGTTTATAAATTATAAAATATTCAAAAGCACAGGCTAACTCTGAGGAATTGGTTACACTGATATCTGGAGCTGTTTTGTCCTTTTTATCTGTTGTTGTTTTTTTCTTTACGAATATAATATGAACAAAATTCAAATGTGATGCTTTGGACTGTGGAACATAAGAAGGGAAACAAAGGTGTCAAAAAAAGAAAGGACGAGGTTCTCATTAAATAGTCTATTAAGCAGATCACTAATGCATAGAACCATCCTGCTGACAGTTTCCTGGGATATTATTTTTCAGAATGTGCATGCTGCAAGAATGTTAAGCAATCAGAACCTATATTTGAGTTGTACAGACATAGTATTCTGTATTCCAACTGCCTACACAAAGCAGTCCCAAATTTACAGTTTTAAAAGATCCGGTATTGGTCAGTGACTTGTTCATGGCACTCTTTCCAGTTTGATATAGCTGCAAGTCAAGACATCACCCTGTGATATCATTAAAACTGAAAGAATAAAACAGCAGCTACTTTCAGAATACCACAAAGACAACTATGTCAATTTCACTATCTTAGTAAATTTTATCATAGTGATTGATCATCAAAATGGGATTGTGGGTAGGTCATCACTTAAGGGAGAGAATGAAGCTGGGTCCAAAATCTTGGATTTGAGGCTCTCATTGCAATTTACATCTCAGGTAGATATGCCCATCAGTGGAACTTTTCTTAATGAATTAGTTATATCATTGTTTGGGAATAAATTATATGGGGCATAACTGTATGCAAGAGTTAAAATTTAAACAGAAATCCAAGATTGTAGTGCTGGGCATTACAGTGGAGTCATTTTGAATAGCTGAGCCCATGTATCCAATACAAATTGGTAGGAATGATTAGCCTCAGGACACTCCAATCCTAATACTTGGTTTGCCTCCAGATTTACCTTTGTTGGATTTGTAGACAAGTCACTTCATCATTCTGAGGTTTGTTTTCATCATCTGTAAAATGATGGAATTGGGCTTAGAAATTGATACAATCTCTGCAAAACTAAAATTTCATGACCATCACACTCGCAGACAATTCCTCCATTTCCTGCTACACCTTGACAATTTAGAAAGGTAAATATTTTATTAGAGTCCATTGTATTGTGGATACACATGAATAAAGTGTATTGGACTCACTTAAATCTGATTTAATAGCATAGCTGTTATTTTCATATTTTAACTCATATAATAATTACTTTTATATTTCAAACCATCTACAAATATTAAACTGTGGAAAATAATCAACTTGTTGATATGTTTCTAGAGAGTTAGAATCACACCTATAATGACATTTAGTTTATACATGAAACCAAAGTAAAGAGAGAGTTAAGAGCTGGTAAAGCTGACTTCATTCTGCTTTAGGGTTAGTAAAAAAGTATCATTTCATTTAGTCTTCTCCCATTATAATGATGATGATCAAAATGGGCCGTAGAAATAGCACAAAAACGGTTGTTGTCTGTGTGCCAATGTTTGTTGCAGCAAATGAGTTAAATAAAGTGCTTTACAAATCATGAGGATCTCTATGTTAGCCATTACCATTGTGATTATGTAAAGTGAGAGAAATATTATGAAGAATTTACTAAGCCGAAAAATTGGACATGTTACAAAGTGAGGTAAAAGCAATTAGTATTAAAACAATAGACTGAATTAATTACTGAGAATAAATCAATGATATCCTTAGTTTGGAGAGAAGAATTTCAATCTAAATTTCCTAGAGGAAGGTAACCTTGGGTAAAATTTGGCATTGATGGAAAAGTCAAGATTTTAATGGTAAATTTGATTTTCTGATTGCTATTTAATCAGGAACTAGAACATATATAGAAAGACATGTAAGCCCCTTAAGACTTGCCTCAAAAGATGTTCCTTAGCCAAAGTGAAACTGTAATCATATTTGAAACCTGGTTATTGGAACTTGCCATTTTTAGATGCTATGGGACTATTAAGTGACTGTTCTTCTGAGTCTATCTCCAGGTATGGGTAGCAAGAAAAGCGATCTGAGCCTCCAATACATGACACCAGTAAGCTAATGAGATGCTGGTATGAACTGCATAGGTGATCTCAAGGGAAGGGTGGGACAGCGGCTGTTCAGCATGGGCTGAGGTGGGATTCTCCTGACTCAATTTCCCCACTGACACCTGGCAGACTTTAAACCTGACTGAATGCAAGCAGATAATCTAATCCTGCCTGAAAATGACATGAAGTTGTGGTGATATTGTATCCTTGCATTGTCCCTACTCTTGGTGGCAATTTCCTATAGTCAAAAGGTTTGTAACCTTAATACCAGATCTATTCAATTATAGATTATTGGTAGGGGAACACCCAAGTTTGTCTAAAATTAAGCTATTAGGCATGGGACTTTAGACCAACAACAAGTTAGGGTCCTTTAATTCTTAGTAATACTGTGAAGACAATTAGGTCAACATCTTGTGAAATTAGCAACATAAATATTATTTGTGTCTCAGTTGGCTAATGTTTTAAAAAAATTCTTTTGGGGTCTATATTGTAAATGCTTTAAAAAGATGTATCACCTGATCAAAAGTTTGAATTGCTTTATCTGTACTAAATTGTGTTAAAAATAAATTTAAAAAAGAGAAGAAAAAAAAGAATTTACTAAGCCCGAATGAGGTCAATGTGCCATGCTAACTCAGTGACTATAATGAACATCCATTGGGAGTATATGAAGATCAGATTGTCCCATTTAATGTAATTGAAGAATATATATATATATATATATGTATTGGAAAATATGATTTAGGAACAATCTATAAGTAGCTGAGAGTTACTCACAAGATGTATTCCTGTACATCATGAATTATTTCTTTAAGAGAGTTGGAAAACATAGAACATAGTGAGTGTCACATTCTAAAACATAAAAAAAATAATAATTAAATACATATCGAAAAGAAGCAGATGTTGAACAACATGGGAATCATATAAGAATCACATATATATTCAAATTATTGACTGACTAGCATAAATTTCAAAGTATCAAGTGAGAAGAAATGATAAAGATAAGACAGATGTCATTGCAACAGTTCCAAATTGACCTATTAAAAGAAAGTCTCTGACTTTGAAAAATGAGAAATAATAAATTGATTCATTATATTTTAATTGTAAAACAATTGTCACTGGGTTTTTTGTGTTATTCTCTTATATGTATCATATAGCAGATACTTAATGAATACTGGTTGAATGGTTGATAAAAGAACCCAGAAACTGCTCCCAAGCAGTAGATATTTGATCAAATTTCCAAGCACAGAGGCATAACACTGAAAAACAACAGCTGTTTTGAATACAAGCTCATTTAAACAACATTATGGAGGAATGTGATGGCAGATTTTGAGCAGCATCATCTCACAAAACAGGGCAAAGCAGTGAAGATGAAAAATGAGCCTTTGGAAGATTAGTAGGAAAAACTGCTAAGACAGACAATCTTCAAATCATTCATAAATATAGCTGGAAGGAGAACAAATAGATGAGAAATGGAACCAGTCTGCAGGCATGCCTTTGGTATTTGATTCTCATCTGTGATCTGAGAAAACCAACACATCTGGGCTCAAAAATGAGATCTATGAGGACATGAAAATAACACTTAAGAAAATGATGGTATGAATCTTCAGCATAGAGCTGGATAGCATTTGGAGAACTGTATAATGCTTTCGGTGATCCCTACTGCCAAAGCACTTCTTGAGATACCTATATCCTTCCAGTGGTAGTATATGGCTATGCATCATGGAACAACATGATCGCCAGAATGACGATTGTAATTGTAAATTGTAAAATTGTAAAATTGCACCACAAATCATGCTAAATTAGGAATCAGGGGACTTGGGTTCATCCCAGCTTTGTTACTTCCTAGATCTATAACCTGGGGTAAATCATTTGACATTAGTTACCTCATCTGTAAAAATGAGGGTTTTAGACTAGATGTCTTCAGCTATCCTCTGGCTATCTATCTATCATCTATCTACATATCTATCATCTATCTATCTATCTATCTATCTATCTATCTATCTATCTATCATCTGTCATGTGGGTATGTATTTGTCAATTTTTGTGAAAAAGGAGAACAACTATACTGACCTTCCCTGATAAATACATTTCTTTGTCTTTTTTTTTTCTCCACACTAGTTTTTTTTTTTTTTTTTTTAATATCAGATAATCTTTATTTTTGCTTATGGAGAGGTGATATGTCACTTAAAAAAAAAGGACCATCTCTTTCTTTGTTGGGTTACAACTCAGTTGCTTTGTTTCAATTTCTTATTTTCCAGAGAAGTGATGTCTGAACATATACTATAATCTGAATTATGATATTTTCCTAAGCTATTCATCAAGGAGAAACGAAAGAACACTGTGTGATATGACTAGAGAAAAAGTCTTGGTAAAACCTATTTCAAACGTCTCTTCCATACTCACAGTACAGTAAATTCATCTCCTCAATGATCCATTTGTCTTTACATATCTATTGATTAGGTCATTGAGGTGGAGCTCAAACAGAAATATAACATCAAGGATGTTCTTATCAAATGTGATGAAACTCCCTCATACAGATTTTGCCCCGTGTTTTTCTGCCTCTTATCTTAAAAGGCAAAGCTCCTGGAGTTTAATTGCCGTTTTAACCCTGCAATAATTAACAGGTTGGTTTTTTTTATTGTTATATGGTAGGTTGGATATTTCCTAAATATACAATTTAAGTATCAAATTGATTTTCAAATTGGGAACTGCTTGGCAACTATTATTTAATAGCTTGCTGGAGCCCTGTTAGAACGAGATGAATTTTGCTGGAAAGATTATTTTAGCATTATTCCAAGTGTAGAAATTGATTTAATTGGCATCCAACTCACCCTTTCCATATATCCTCAGATAATATCTTTCTTTGATTGTGAATTATTACCTTTAGTTTTGTTTTTTAAACCAAATAAGTGCAAGAATGCCCCCCATTATAATGACCTCTTCAAATCAGAGAGGCCAGGATAAGGAAAGGATTCTTGCTCCTCTTTCAGCATATAGGAGGTAGAATTCCTATTGTTGAGCTTAGGCTTAGATAACTCCCTTTTATAGTGAAGTCAAATAAAAGCCCACAGAAGATAACATACTGTGTTATCTTCAGGGACACTAAAAGCTCGTGAGATTTGGCATCAAAATGAAGTAGGCGAATGGAGAAAATATCATACAACCACAGGAACAAAAATCTAGAGCTGGAAAGGTCTCAGAAGCCATCTAGTCCAAAAGCCTTCATTTTACAGATGGAAAGTCTGAGGGCCAGAGAGATTAAATGACATTTTCAATGTCACACAGGTAGCAAGCATCAGAAGAGTGATTTGAACCCAGATCCAAAAGAAAACAATGCAGAAACAGAGCTCCTTTTCTACACCCTTCTGAAATTATTTCAAAAGAAAGACAAGGACATAATATAAAATATTTTAGATGTATTCATGAAATAAAAGGAAAAAATGGCTGCATAATATTAGACTATTGCCATTCCAACTAAATCCCCTGAAATTTGTCAACTTCATTTTAGCCTAGAGGCATTGCCGTCTATAGGAATTTTGTTAATAGAATAATCATGGGGCACTTTTTTGTGTATGTGATTGAGGAGGGGTTAAACAAATAGCTTTCAACTGTGGCTGTTATGTTTAGAACTAGTCCCCTTCTCAAAATTCCCCCAATATGGTTACAATGCTTTTAGGATGATATTTATAGGCAAATAAACTATGTTAGTCTAACAGTGATATACAAAATTCTAATGCAATTCAATTTTTATATTTGTTCTACATAAGTGTAAAGACCTATTTCTATGTTTTAAAATCATATGTGATTTTTTATTAGCAAAAGTTTCTGAAAGAATTTGAAAAGTACCATAAAAATATTGATATATTTCTACTGTAAAAAGCAATCAGCGAAGATGTGTCTTTTTTCATCTGCTCTTAAATAATAACATGAAGCAATCTGCAAAACTTACAGATTGGGTCGAAATAGCTTATCAACACTTAGCTTTGCTCCAATCCTCCCCTTCAGTTAACCAAGATGAATGATTCAGTGGTGAGAGGAAAGGGCATAGGTCCTCCATGTTGACTAAAATGATTTGCATGTGAACCATCCTGGTTTCCAAACTTACTGACATGCTAAAATTGAAGAATAAAGAGTATGTGAAACCAGATCTCCAAAGAGAAAAAAAATATGCTGCGAAATTCCAAGTTAAATACACTCAACTAAATGACATTTACCAAATGTTAATACAAAGGTGTCAGTGGTTGCAAAATTACAATCACATCATTTGAATTCACATTTCCCCAACTTACTTTACTCTCTACCAAATCAACTGAGAGCAAAAATTTCCATCTTCATTGATTGGATGAATTTCAAAGACCTTTTCCCCTGATCTCTGTTTGTGTAGTTTCATATCTTTATGACATGGAATGAACTGCTGGGCGCCAGGTTGCTGTTATCCATTAACTGCTCCTGTTTTCCTAATCATCTCTTGACTCCATCTTTCTCTGTCCTATCTATTATTGTCTTCAGAAAAGAGATGTGAGGTTCCCTTCCTCTGTTCTGGTTTGCATGACATGATTTGTAGATCTGCCTACAAGAGTTTCTCCAATGAACTCTGAATGTTATCTCCTTTCCTCCAGCCCCTTCCCCCCTTCTGTAACCAGAAGAAGAGGGTCATACATCTGTAAAAATGACAGTGCTTATGAAAAATGAGAGTGTGGTACACATGGCTCTCATCAGACACAGACTCATCTTCCATATCACAGATACTACTTGCTTCCTTCTTATGCAGACTTTGGTCAAAAACCTTGGCAACACCTAATAAATTGCATGGCTCATCAAGGGAACAAATCATCAAGAAACTGTTTAGATTATCAATGAGTAAAGAAAATAGTATTATCACTTGTTCCTTTTTTTTTTCCAGAAACACAGAGATGTGATCTTTTCTTTACTTACCTATTTTTCATGATTTCAACAGCAACAAGTATAATTTTTCAACTCAGAAACTGAGAGGGAAAGCCAGTTGGCTTTCCTTCTTTAGCTGTATGTCATATTCAAAATTTGATAACTCCAATCTTTTTTGCTAATATACTTTACATTGGGATTTTTATGTACCTATTTTTAAAATTAGAATAAATTCTATTTGGAACAAAATCATGCTTCCTGATTGGATTGCTAAGGTAAATTATTTAATGTGAAATTAATCTTTCAATTTCCTAATGGAAAGAATCTGAGTAATATTAGATTTTTGTCATAACTATGTCTATTTTTGTATATCTGTGATTATTACAAAATTAATATGAACTGTGACATAAAAATACGATCTTAAACTATGTTTTGGTCACTGAAAATGTAAAGAATTTTAACTTTGGTAAAATATATGTATAGCACAGCTATTAATCCTACATTGACTCCTTCCTTTCCTCCTCTCATATGTGTTCTCCATATATATGCCTTCCAGTCAAATTATTCTATAATACTGATAAATTCAATCAATAAAATAGTAATCTTTCTTCCTCTTCTTAAAATGAGCTTTCAAAAGCTGCCCCGCAAAAGTCCAAAAATGTTTTGGAGGAGTCATCAAACATAACCACTTAGTTTTGTAAAATATTACAGCAGTATTTTTTAACTGCTTAATTTTTTAGGTGCTACCTTGCATGCTTTCCTGGTATTTGTCATAGGCAAATATACTGGACCATGTTCACTGAGATCTCTGTGTAGTCATGAAACCCAAATAAAATGAAATATCAACTCAAAAACCTGGAAAGATGTGGATGTACTGATGCAGAATGGAGTGATCACAGTAACAACCATGTTGGAAAGACAGTCCCCTCTGAAAGACTTAGGAACTCTGGTCAGTGCAATGACCTATCAACATCCCAGAGAACTCATGATGGAACAAGCAATCTACCTCCTTATAGAGATGTGATCAATTCAACATGCAGATTAAGACTTCTTTGGACGTGGCCAATGTGAGAATGTGTTTTGTTCAACTATGTCTGTTTGCCCAAGTACAAATAAAACACTAAAGAGAGGTTTGGTTTTTCTTGTTTTCTCAAAGGAAGAGGGGAATAAAAGAAGGTGAATGCTCATCTGAAAAACAAATTAAAAAGTAGAAAATATCAACTCAAGATGAAAACCTTTATTTCAAGGCTTAGAAATAGTCTTCTTTCAAGTTAGCAAGTATACTAAGTGCCTTAAACAATAGGAATACAAAGAAAGAAAGAAAAAATCCTTTTTTTTAAATATAAATAAGGAGATAAAATGCAGATAATATAGTTGTGTACAAACAATTTACATATAGGATGAAATGGAGATAATGATGGAAGGACAAGTTATTACACAGAAAGGGTTACTTTATCTGAAAACTTGAAGAATTGTAAAGAAATTAGGGAGTGAGAGAATTTCAGGCATAAGGGACAGTTGGTAAAAATGTCCAGTAAAGTAATGAAATATTATATTGGAGGAACAGGAAGAAGCCCAGTGTCCCTACATCTCAGAGTACTTGGAGGGGATTAAGGTGTAAGGACTCTGCTCCTCTGAGGTGACATAAAGCATTTCCAGCATTCTGCTGCAAGACATTTTCATATTCAAACTAATGACCCACTCTGCCCCAAGTCAGTTTTGCTTGTCTTGTACTTGGATTACCTATTAGGACTTATATTGACAGGCGTAGTTATTTTCTTTGGTTAGATCAGAAGTATCTTGTGATGATAAAGGTTAGGTAATGTCTTAAGAACAACAACTCAAAAATAAGTGGCATATTAATTCATGTTTGTAAACACTGTAAAGTATCATCTTACCTTAATGAGAAATTTAATCTGCAGTAATGAAGACTCAATGGACACATTTTTGGATGGTACCATGATGAGTCCGTATGGAAAGATATGCAGTATATAGTATAGAAAAGTGGAAAGTTTCCCATGAAATGAGAGTCAGGAAGATTTAAGTTCAAATCCTGTCGGAGACACTTACTAACTAGATTGTTACTGAGGGCAAGTCATATGACTTCTCTCAGTCTCAGATTTCTCATCTGTACAATGGGGATAATATTAACATATACCACACAGGATTAAATGAGTTAATGTATGTAAAGTGCCTTGCAAAATGTAATAGACTATATGTGTGCTAGATAATATTATTATTTATATTCTAATTATGAGCAAAAAGCAATATGTGATAATCTGTGGGATTTAACAAATGAGTGGCTCAGAATTTGATAAGGTAGGGCTCCTGGAAGAAGGAGGCATTGCTAGACAAAGATGATGTTGTTTAGAAAATGTAAAATTGTGTTGTAAAATACCTTAAAATGATCTTTGCATCTATCTCATTTTAACAGATAAGGAAGCTTAGGTCAAGATTAAGTGACTTTTCCTAGACAACAAAACTAGGTTGGAAATCCGAATTACCTGATTGCCTCTCCAATACTCTTTTGTGCATGTGCATATGTGTGTGTGTGTGTGTGTGTGTGTGTGAGAGAGAGAGAGAGAGAGAGAGAGAGAGAGAGAGAGAGACAAAGAGATGAATTGAGGCAGACAGATAGACAGAGGCAGTGAAAAAGACAGAAAAAGAGATGGTGACAAAGGCAGAATAGCAGAAACAGAAAGAAAAGGAGAGAGAGAGAGAGAGAGAGAGAGAGAGAGAGAGAGAGAGAGAGAGAGAGAGAGAGAAAGACAAAGATGGAAAGAGAGAAACAGAGAGAGAGACAGAGAGAGAGACAGAAAGAGCAGATAAAGAATAGAGAGAATCAGAGAAAGAAAGAGGCAGAGATAAAGAAAAAAAAGAAATGGAGATAAAACAGAAAAGGGGCAGAGATAAAGAAAAAAAAAGAAATGGAGATAAAACAGAAAGAGAGCCTGAGTGACATAGAAGAAACAAAGACAGAAAGAGAATGAAAGAAACTGTCAGAGACAGAAAGACAGAAACAGTGACAGAGAGGGGGAAAAAGCAATTCTATATGTACACGTATAATAAAAATATTTACTGGGATTTCTATGGTATTCTGAGGTTTGCCAAGTGCTTTATCTACATTATTTCATTTGATCCATACTAATAACCCTGTGAGGAAGGTGTCTTCAGTCCTTCCCAGGTTGCATTTCTCACTATCACAGATTTTAGGATGCTCTGGAAATCTCTTCACTGGGAAAATTCATTCTACCTTGGACTTCACACATTGGAACTACCTTCCATCCCTTTGGTCTCTTCATCTGTTTGACTGGTTCCTCTGTTGCTCTCAGAATCTCCACTTTAAGGAGGGCATTGGGGTCAACTATGGCTTTATGCCTTTCCTTTCTGTACTGCTGTTTCCTTTCATTATAATGCCTTTCTCAGAATATCTTCATCTCTTCTCTTTCTTCCCTACTCCTTTTCAGCTCCCTTTTCCATATTGTCTTCCCTCATTATAAGTTCTTTAAGGGAAGGGATTGTCTTTTTGCTTGTGTTTGCATTCCCAGCATTTAGCAAACTTCCTGGTACATAGAAAGGAGCACTAGAGCTTGCAGCTGCAGGAGAACAGGGGACTTGGAACCAGATCTGTGGCCAAAAGGAGAGCTGGGGCTTGTAGCTACAAGAGAACAAAGGTTCTTCCTGGGTAAAGAAAAAATGATCACACCTTTCCCTCGACTAAACCTCCTTGGAAGCACCTAAAATTTGAAAACCCACAGAATTAGCTCTGAAATATCCTGATGCATGGGAATGGTATGTCTCCACTGCAGCTGAATAGAACACAACGTTAACATAAAGTTCAAAGTCAAAAAATAGGTTGGAAAAATGAGTAAATAACAGCAAAAGAAAACAAGTGCACAACAAAAACTTGATCATAAAAAGCTATTATAATGGCAAAGAAGACTAAGACAAAATAAGAACAAGATAACACTGTGTAAACAGCCATAACCAAAGCCTGAAGGAAAAACACTAATTGAACATAAGTTCAACAAGAATTCCAGGAAGAATTAAAGAAAGAAATAAGAGAAGTAGAGGAAAAACTGGGAAAAGAAACAAGAGTGATGAAAGAAAATTATGAAAAGAGAATTATCAACTTGGAACAAAAAATACTGAGGAAAATGATACCTTAGCCTAATTGGTCCAATCATAAAAAGGAAAAAAAAATTAAAAATAAGGTACAAAAACTGGTTGATAAAAAGTACTCCTTAAAAAACAGAAAATGGATAAATGAAACAAAGAGGTACAAAAGCTCACTGAAGAAAATAATTCCTTAAAAATTAGAATTGAGCAACTGAAACCTAATGACCATGAGACATTGATAAATAATCAAAGCAAGAAGAATGTAAGAAATAGAGTAAAATGTGAAATATCTCATTGCAAAAACAATTGATCTAGGAAACAGATCAAGGAGAGATAACCTAAGAATTACTGTATTTACTGGAAAGCCATGATCAAAAAAGGAATCTAATCATACTTCAAAAAATTCTTGAGGTAAACTGGTCTGACATCCAGAGTTGAAAGGAGCACTTGTGGCTAGGTGAATCACAAGGCAACATGGGTCCTGATTCAGTGGTAAAATAAAAGCTGAAAAATCTCCACTGATCAGCTCCTTGAAGAAATTCCAAAAGATAAATTCCTAGGAACAAACTCCAGAGCTCCCAAGTCAAGAAGAAAATATTGCAAGAAATCAGAAAGAAAAAATGAAAATATCATGTATCAATGATCAGAATCACACAAGATTTAGCCACTTCCATATCAAAGGAGCACAAGACTGAGAATATAGTTCTCCAGAAAGCAAAAGAGCTAAGATTACAACCAAGAATAATTTATTCAGAAAAAATTGAGTAGTATAATATTATAGGGGAAATGGATATTTAATAAACTAGAGAACTTTCACAGAAAATTGGGCATTCAAAGAAAAGATTCAAGAGTAGCATGAGAAGGTTAACATGAAAAAGAAATTATAAGAATTCTCTATAGAATCAAACTGTTTACATTCCTCTATGGGGAGATGATACCTTTCATTCCTAGGAACTTTATCATTACTAGGTGAGTTAGAAGCAGTCTACATAGAAAGGAAGCACTGCTATGAGTTGATTATGTTGGGAAAATTTTTAAAGGTTAAAGAGAATAGCTTCTATTTTATTCAAGAGACAAGTCATCTATGAAGCCATGTTTGTACAGTGATCACTCTGACCAATTAAGACCTATTGGGAGGACAGTCAGAATTGATAACTTGAATAATAAGCTAGTTCCAATGAAGCACACTAGTGTTGTGTTCAAATAAAAAAAAAAAACAGAACTGAAACTAAGTTAACAAAATAGTGTCAACTAGCGATCCACAGATGATAATTAATGCATATCTAGTTGTGTATCATGATCATCATATCAGCTGTTCATATAGAAATACTGTTTCTAAAGCAAACTTGAAAGTAGTTTGTTTTAATCCTACAACATGTTATATGCTATGAATTTGCTTCACATTTACTTTAAGCTAATTTCTGTCCTCAATCAGTGGTGATTATATTCATGAGATTTCACTTGATGTAAAAGCAAGTTCTTTTTTTTCCCTTTTCTTTCTAAATTATACTTTATTTGGCAAACTGAGTCATTTTTGGACTTCATCATGTTCTTAGGAATTTCATCATCCTGCAAAATGGCATTAGCCTTAGTGCTCATACTTCATCAGTACCCTCTGCCCCTCTGATGGAAAAAAGGGGAAGAGGGTTCTTCTCAAATCTTCCCTTAAAAGAGGATGCTCAGGTCAGACATTTCTTCCTCCTTTAGCTTTCATCCCCCATAGTTGCACTCCTTTGGATTTCTCTGTCATGTTCCCACACAGCATCCTTCCCCTTCCCTCTAACCCACCTTGATTTTTAGGTTCTTACCTCACCCTATTCCTCATGTAGACACAAGGATATTTATCTCTGCCAATAAAGAAAATCTCATATCAATGGGCTTTGGGACTCAGGTTACACTCATTTGTATCACCAGTGCTTAGAGCAGTAACTAGCACAGAGTGGGTATTTAATAAATGTTTATTGACTGACTGGCTAGCACATTTGATTTGTCATAATGACAACCAAGTAAACTGACCTTTGATGCCAGTGTTACTCAGACAAGTAAAGGAATACATGAAGGATCTTTAATTTTCTCCCAGTGGGAGAAACTCATCAAAAACTTCAAAGGTTCATAGATGTGGAGCTGGAAAAGCACTTAGTCTCACTTTCTCATTGTATAAAAGAAGAAACGAAAGCTCAAGGAGACTGTGACTTGCTCAGGTCACATAACTAGTAAATACCAGATCTAGGACTGGAATTCATATCCTTTGACCCCTAAGTTTCCACTGCATATCACTGACAAGTTCTAGGCAGTTGCCTGAGATGCATAAGTGATATATACCCATAATCACAGCTAGTAAGGGTCAGGTGAAATAGAACCCATAATTTCTGATGCTATGCTCAGTAACACTCTATCTGCTTGCTACACTGCCTAATGTTATTTTTTAGAAATGAGACAATAGGCTTCCCATTAAAATGCCAACATAATAAAATAAAAAATGAGAAAAAAATGGTAACATAGAGGGTCTCACCTTGGAGGGTGCCATCTATAACCCAGAAAAGATCAAATATATATACATATATACACACACACACACACATGTGTATGTATATATGTATGTGCATGTATGTATATATACATACATATATGTGTGCATGTGTATATATATACATATGTGTGTATAGATATATAATAATAAATACCAAAGAGAAATTTCATACTTCTTACATCTTGTTCACCACTGAAGGAAGAGAGAATAATTAACCTATAGGTTCTTAGAAAAAAAGAAGGTATACCAAGGGAGGTAATTGGCAAGTGGATCTGAAGCTTGGAGGTGATCTTCATTGGAAAGATCAGCAGTCAAAAGCCAGGGTAAATTTTAGGTTGTTTTTGCTGTTATTCAGTCATTCAACTGTTTCTGATTCTCCATGACCCCATGGTCTACAAAACCCCCAAAGTCCATGTTTTGCTGATTTTTTTAGCAAAAATAGTGGAGCTAGCTGCCATTTACTTGTCTAGTGTGTCCCCACTTTGCAAATGAGGAACTGAGGCAAATAGGGATTACTCACCCAGGATTACACAAGTAGTAAGGGTCTTGTCACATTTGAACTCAGATCTTCTTGGCCTCAGCCTGGTGTGCTATCCACTGCACCATCTAATTACCCTCACAAATTTTAGTAATTGGTGCCTAACGTCAGTGGCTTCTTGGAAGAGGAACAGAGAGTGGACCCAGCCCCCATAGGTAACTGTGTGCAGAGATACCACCCAATTTTATATTACTCAGAGCACTGGGAGACACAACAGAAAAAAGTCATCTCAGACCTACCCGTATCATAGGCTAAGGGTGGAGGGAAAAGGATTGTCTCCCAGAATGACCAAAACTCTGGTAATCTCTGATCTGACAATCCACTCAAATGAGGACAGAAGCAATTCACAGTCGGGAATTATAAAGGAACTAAAGATGGGACTAGGGCAGGGGTGGGGAACCTGCAGCCTCCCACAAGTGGCCTTCTATGTCCTTGGGTGTGGTCTTTTGCCTGAGTCAAAGTTTTACAGAACAAATCCCTTTATTAAGGGGGTTTTTCAATGAAGTTTGGATTCAGTCAAAGGGCCACACTTGAGGACGTAGAGGGTCACATGTGACCTCAAGACCTCAGGTTCTCCACCCCTGGCTAGGTCAACCTTCACTGGAGCACCAAGAGTCAAAGAAAGTAGTGAAAGCTTGAGACAGAATGTGAAACCTAATACCAGCCATCCCATCTAGAACTGCAAGGGTAATGGTGTCCAGGTTACAGATGAGACAGGATTAAACTCAAACTACTAGCCCTATCCAAGAGTATAGGGAGAGCTGGAGCCTAGTCTTCACAAAATGCAAAGCTAGAAAATGGGGCCAGTGATGTGAGTAACAAAAGAAAATACCAAACACAATGGAAAAAATAGGAGGAACTGAAAAGAAAAAGGATAATTCCACCATAACTACACACAGATTCTCAAAGGAAAGAATCGTTTGGCCACAAGGAGTAAAGAAGCAGCTGGAAAGAGTGAAGCAGGCAATTAAAACCTTAATTGAAAATGAAAGAAACTCTAAGAAATAAAACAGAACAATAAATGACTTAGAATCAAAGGTGGAAAGTATTAATAAAATAGTCATTTTATAATTGGTAAATGATCAAAGTATTTGACCAGGCAGTTTTTGGACAAAGAAATCAAAGCTATACATAATCATATAAAAGTGCTCACTATTGATCAGAGAAATGAAAATTAGAGCATCTCTCAGGTACCATCTAACCCCTATCAGACTGACTAAAATGATAAAAGGGGAAAATGACAAATGTTAGAGGGTATATGGAAAAATTGTGACACTAATACACAATTGGTGGAATTATGAAATGATCCAACCATTTTGGAGAGTAATTGAAAATTACACCCAAAGAGCTATGGATCTAGCAATACCTCTATTAGGTCTGCTTCCAGAGGCAATTGGGAAAAAGGATATTCTAAAATATTTATAGCAGTTCTCTTTGTGGTAGCAGAAAACAATAAATGGAGGGGATACCCATCTATGGGGGAGTGGTTAAATAAATCGTGATGTATGCTTGTGATGGAATACTACTGTGCTATAAGAAATGATGAACAGGTTGGTTTTAGAAAAACATAGAAAAATTCTCATGAAATAAATCAGAGTGAACAGAACCAGGACAGTGCGTACAACAAGAGTGTTCAAAAAGCACTTTGCATGACTAAACTAGTCTAAGTAATATGATATTCCCGTCAACTGCTTACAACTTACGAAGGAAAATGCTATCCACCCCCAGAGAAAGAATCAACATATCGAAGTATGTATTGCATGGTTACACATACGCATTTGTGTGTGTGTGTATAATTTCTCTAAAGTGAGATTGGGAGGAAGAGAGGGAAACAATTCAGAAATCAAAATGTAAAAAAAAAATTTAAAAAAAGAAAAATAGCATGGAACAAGCATTAAATGATGCTATAAAATAAGCAATATTGGGGAAAATCAAAAGATTAAAAATATAATAAAGATATACATTATGAAATAAAACAGTTTTGGAAAACAAGTTGAGAAGAAAAAAAGGCAAGAATTATTGTACTGTCTGAAGATCATGACAAAATTTCAAGAAATCATAAAAGTATCCAGATCAGTCAGTCAATAATCACCTAATAGATCTCTAACTATGTGCTGAGTGGAAGGCACAGTGAAAAATAGAAATCCACCAGTCAGCTTCTGAAAGACATACCAAATTGAAAATATCCAGGTATGATATAGCCAAACCATAGAGATTTCATGTCAAAGCAAAACTACTGAAGCAGCACTCCCAAAAAAAGTACAAAGATGAAGCAGCCATAGTCAGGTTCAAATGAAATGTAACAAAAGCTACTACAAAGCAGAAAAAACTTGTAAATATAATTGAAAAAGTAAGTTTTTGACCAAGAATGGCTTTCCTTTAAAAATTAATTCTAATTTTGAGTTTGATATTGGGAAGGGATGAAGGGAAGAGATGACCTTTAATAGAATGGTGAACTTGCAAGAAATCCTGATGAAAAGACCAGAGCTCTGAAGAATGTTTGAAATGCAAACATAGTAGATAAGAGAAACCTGGAAAGGGAAATGCATTTGAGCAATGGGAAGGAGCTAAATGATGATAAAGTGTTTATATTCCTATGGGTGAAAAGGGACAAATGATCTTTCAGAATTATATTGTATTCAAGGATCATATTCAGAAATACAAATACAGGGCCTAGGTGAGAATTTATTGTTATGTTGGTTGTATGAAAAGAAAGAAAAGGGAGAGAAAAAATATACTTGGGAAGGAATGAGGAAAAAAGGAATGAAGAACATGTTATTTCACCTAATTGAGGTTCACAAGAATAGTATACAAACATAAAGGGACATTTGGAAATCAAGTATTTCATGAACCCCACATTTCTTTGAAATATACATAGATGGGTCAAACACACACATGCATCTACATGCATAGAGTTTGTAGACATACATTTAACTCAATAAGGAAAGAGGTTGAACAGAGAGAGGATATTGGTGGACTTAATAAGGGATTTTGAGAGATGGTAAGAATTATGAGAGGACGAGTAATAATGATGCCCAAAAATAAGTAAGAAAGGACTTTCAATGAAACATTTAAAAATAAACAGAAATGAGAGAGAGGAAATGTAGAAGAAGACACAGGCAAGACATTGTTGGTACTATCCTCTATAAATTTAGTACATACTTTTCAAAAAGCTATGTTAAATATTCATAATTTCTCATATAACACTTTCTATTTTGTATGTACGAACACATTCATGTTTGTTGATGTTTGTCAATTTCATGGTTTTCTTTAACAGAAAATTTCATTTTTTAAAGACATGAAGCAACTGATAGTATCTAAGAAATAACTGAAATAAACTCAGTACTATGTAAAGGCAGAAAAATTGACCTTTTCTCTCTCTTGCTTTCCCTCCTCCATGTCCCTATTTTTTCTGACTTCATCTGATTGCCTTGGTCTCTAAGCTTACATTTTATTAAACTGATAAAAGCCTTCTTAAATCTGAAGAAATTTGGGCTAGTAACTATTTCTCTTTTCTATATTTCTAAAACATCTATTCTGATTTTTTAAACTGAGTTCACTTCAGAACTTACTTCTTACAATCATTCTAAATCATTCTTGGATCAGCCTCTCCAGAGGATGCAAATGATTGTAACACATCCCACCAAAAAAAGACTAAGTGAGGTAGATAAAGTTAGAAAGTTAGCAATTGTAGAACTAGAGGGACAGTGTGCACTTTGGCTACAGTACTGAAAATTAAAAAGACAGTAAGAAGGAGTTTCATGTCAGTATAATTATAAGCAATCTTGGCTTAGAAAAAAAGGGACACCATGGTAAGAGCCCTGGCTCTAGAGCCAGAGAACTTGACTTCAGACTCAACCTCTGATATTTGTTACCCATGTTACCTTTGACAAGTCACATAACCAAATCAGTTTTTGGCATATAACACCAACAACAATATTAATAGCTAACATTTTCATAGCACTTATTATGTACCAGGCCCTGTGCTAAGTACTTTACAATAATTATCATCTTTGAGTCTCACAGCAACCATCAAAGGTAGGGTTTTTATTCATATTTTACAGATGAGTAAGCTGAGGGAAACAGAGTTTCAATTGCTTGTCCAGAGTCATGGAACTATTGAGTGTTTGAGGCTGGATTTGAACTCAGGTATTCCTGACTTTAGAACTATTGTTCTATCCACTGTACCACTTAGCTGCCTCTAGTAATCATCTAATAAATGTTTTCTCAATCATTCATCCATTCATCCAACCATCATCCATCATCTATCCATCCATGACATTTCATAATCAACAATGTCCCTGAGCTTCAATGGCCTCATATGCAAAATGAAAGGGAACTATATGAACTCTGAGGCCCTATCAATTTTAAATCTCTGACCCTGAGGAAGTATACCTCCCTCTTTTTATGTTGCAAAGGTGAGGGACTATGGATATGGAATGCTGCATACATATGTTGCCCAGATGCACAGCTTGGTTTTGCTTAACTGTTTTTTTTTTTCTTTCAAACATAAGGTGCATGGTGGAATGCAAAGTGTGGGGTGAGGGGTCAGGAGATGGGGTAAAATTTTGTAATTGTTAATGGCTGTAATGTGAAAATGCATTGGTTGATAAATGATATATATTTAAAATGAGCAATAAGAAATAATCATTTTATTTTGCTAATCACAAAAGCAATCTGGTTGACTCTTTATATTATGGAATTTACCCCCTTAAAGCGTTTAAGTACTCTGCAGTTTAAATCACTGGCATTTTGTCCTTTTCTCAAGTTGACTCTGCACTTAACAGATGCTCATTTCAAGGCACTGAAGCATTATAAATTATAATAAATTGCTAATTTAAGGGGTTGACAAAATGGCTCACTAAACGTGTCCTTGGTATGGACCGGAGCAGAGAAAGGGGGAGGTGAGAGCCCAAAAAGCAGCATGTGGGGGTCTCAGGGAAGAAAAAAAAGTCTTCTATATTTTGGAAAGTGACTGTCATAGAAAAGTTATGCCTGCTCTTAAAGTAGCTGGGCCAGCTGCCTCCCATGTGTCACAAATGTTCTTGTCTCTTATTTCTCCTGTTCAATTATTATGTCTATAAATTGCAAGAGGCCACCTGTGCAATGCATTCATCCAGAAGGGCCCCAAAGGAAGCATTAACATATCAAGCCTCATAAAGCACAAATCCTTAAATGTAAAAACTGACACTTTCATCCTCTTCAGCCCACATCTATATAAAATTTGAGAAAAAAAATAAGAAACACTCAAAGATGGATCACCTTTCTACATGCTGTGAAATGCCTAATTGTCATTGTATAACTATGGCTTTTCAAAATCTAGAATTCCAGATTATGCTACTTAATTGGGGGAAAAGTAATCTAAATCTCTGCTTCAGAAATTGTATAGCATCACTAAACTCACACCCTGTTAATTCAGGCCCATCAATGCCAATTCGTAACCGTGATTAACACAATTGTGAAAAATAGCACCTGCTCAGGTACCTAAAGGGAATCTTTTAACAGGACCAACAAAAACCAGTTACCAGACCCAAGAGTAACCAAATATTTGCTGTTTCCTCCTTTTTGTTTGTTTGTATAGGATTTGTGGTTTCCCATTTAAGTCTTTTTCTATTCTTTTTTTGTACATGAAAATCTTCATGTCGATTGAGAGTTATCCAGTTCATAACAAAAAACATGTAAAATTTTATTATAAATTACATATATATATAAATTTTAAATTTAAAATATTATCGCAGGATCATAGGTTTAGGGCTGGAAGAGCTCTCAAAGGTTGTTTAGTTCAATAGTCTCCATTTTACAGATGAGAAAATTGGGTACAGAAAAGTTAATTAAACAGCTAGTAAGTGTCAGAGTCAGGATTTGAACTCAGGTCCTGTGATTCCAATTCAGTACTCCAACTTTGGTACATTTCTAGTTTTCTAGTAATCTGTTATTTGTCGAGAAACATTCAGGGAGAAAATGTATGTGACCACACTTATACTCAGATCATATTATTTTGGAAGCAGCAAATGGGTAGGGATAAATAGGAGGTAAGAGGAAATTTGGAACTCAACATTAAAAAAAAATGTCAAAAACAAATAGTAAATCTGAAAAAAGCCCAGAAAAATGAAAATGCTTCTAAAAAAGGTGCTAATCAATCTATGTGCCTTGTTTCTGTACTCTAAGGATCACTAAACCTTTCCATCTGAATTATAGATGAAATTTCCTATGACTCATGTCTCTATTAGAATATCAGCTAATTGAGAACAGGGATTTTTTTTTTATCCTCAGCACTTAGCATAATACTTGACAATAAGAAGAATTTAAAATGCTTTTCCATTCATCCCTTCACTTCCATTTATTCATTCAGCACATTTTATAATCAAAATTGCTTTCTCTGAGTTCAATAATATGAGGCAAAGATGACGGTTTCACTAAAAGGAGAATAAATGGAACCAGTAAACGTGAGTGAGCTTAACCAGCAAATCAACAAGTATTTACGAAGTGCCTTTTATGTGCCTGGCATTGTGTTTTATGGAAGATAAAACATGATCCAGTCCCTGACCTCAAAGAGTTTCCATTGTAATTGAAAAGACACAACATATTCAGAGATAAAGAAATGTAGGACATCTATAAAATAAATACACGGTGAATTAGGGTGTGGAAGCACTACAAATGGGGTGGGGTCTTAGGAAAGATATTTTGGAGGAAGGGGTGTTTGAAATGAGCCTTAAAAGGATCTAGGAATGCTGAGGAAGGAGAGCATTCTGAGCATAGGGAAAATGTGCGCACAGACATGGAGACCAGGGCTTGAATGTCATGTGTATGGATTACAAAGCAGGGCTGTTTGGCTGAGCCAAAAAGTGTCTGAGGAGGAGGAATGAACAATTAACCTGAAAGAGTGGACTGATGACAAAGCAGGAAGGGCTTTTAATGACAGATGGAGGAATTTTATTTTAATCTAAAAGTAAAAATGAGTCACTGAAACTTCATGAGCAGAGGAGTGACATGGTTACACCTGCACTTCAGGAATACCAACTTAGCAGCTATGTCGAAAATGAGATTGGAGAACGGAAAGATTGGATGTAGAAAGATGAATATTATTTCAATAATTCTGTTGAGAAGTGATGAGGGCCTGGAATAGGTTACTTGCAGTGTGAAGTGAGATACTGAGATGTAATCGACCAAATCTGGTAACTGATTTGGATATGGAAGGGTGGGGGAAAGCCAACTATCTAGGATGGTTTAATACACATTAAATTGCTTTTCATCTCCTTTGGGTGTAAATTCATATCATCGCAGTTGACATAAAGGAAATATTTTAAATAGAATTCTTCTCATTAATTATCCCCAATTTTCCACTAAAGTCTATTTCTAATATTGCTTCAAGAAATGAAGGTACAATATATATAATTGAAAGGCAACACTGGTGGGGGAGTGGGGTAGCAGTAAACCATGGTAGTTTCTACCATACTGGGAAAGCTTTAAATGTGGCCCTGTTTTCCAAGCACTATCACAATTTTGGAAAGATTCATTATCAACTCAACTACAGAATGGTAAAATTTGTTTTTGCAGGGACCTCAGTTCAAATCCTGCCTCTGATTACTTATTAATTATGTGACCCCAGGCAAGTCATTTAAATTCTGTGTGTCTCAGTTTTCTATAAAATAGGGATAGTAATAGCACCCATTTCCCTGAGTTATTGTGAAGATAAAATGAGAATAAAATGTGTAAGGCATTTGCAAACCTTAAAGAACTATGTTAGTGCTATAATACTTGTAAACTGAATCCCAATAACCATTGGTATGAAACTCTCTCCTTATTGGTGGAAATCAATGCCTCACACCTTTTGCAGGGCTGAACAGACTTGATGAGAGCAAGACAGTTTCATTTTCTTTGAACTTGAGAGTCTCTTCAGGTCTCCAGTTTCTCTGGGCTCTCCAGTTGCTTCTGGTTCTTCTGGCTTCAAGCTTCAAGGGAGAAGATGGATAGAGCCAACCACATGCAAGGTTGCTGAAGGGAGAAGAGGACTCTGGGAAGAAACAAACATAAGAGGAGGTGGTAATCTCCATCATATCCCTATCACCTAAGATTTCAGGGATCTGCTAGGGTAAAACCCGGGACTTTCTCACTTGATTAAGCTTAATTACCTTGCTCTTAAGGAGAGACCTTTTCGACTGAGTATTGTCTGATGTTTATTTTCCTATGTATCCTTTCTTTGATTTCTTTTTTTTTACTATGAATATGAACAAAGGGGACTTTTTTGCTACCTCCTTTGTCCATTGTAGAACTGGTATTTGGATGGAAATGTGTCAAGCCTTGAATATAAAGCATTGGTCCCAGCTTCTCTTAATTAATAAGACAGTGATCAAAAGTTGGATTGAATCTAGAAGTCACATCATTTAGGCTAACAATATTTAAGGGAGAAGATAAATATCCTCCTCATCCAACACTCCTTCTTTTTGAGGAGAGCAGTCAGTTTTTAACACTCTGCTTGCCCTCAAGGAAAAAATAAAGTCTTACTTAGACAGAAATGAGGAAGGAAGAGGCTAGAGATGACTATTCTACCTCCCTTTCAGTCATACAATACCCCCATACATTTTGTGGGGAGACAGCCCTCACTATGTTTTATTGCCACTGGCATTTTCAATAGCAGTAACTTTTAAAGAACTGGTTATTATCCCCCTAGCTGCATTATGTGGTCCACATACACAAGAAACACCATTTAAATGGGAACAACTAACCCCAATAAAGACAATGAGAACAAGAAACCAGGCATTTCAAGATGACAATCTTGAGGCTAAAAATGTGCATTGTGGACACAAACAATGACCCTGATGTCAGTCCATACAAATATTTCCAACGCACTGAAAAACAAAAAATAAAACAAAACAGCTCGCAGAGTCAAGTTCCAAAATGAAAACAGCCCAACCCTTAAGACATAAAGTCTCAAGTAGGAGATGCTTTAGAAGTTTCTTAAGGTGAACATTCTGAGTATTTTGTTTATGAAAATACATAGCTTCACAGATTCATCCCTAAAGAACAAAGAATGATGAATAATTTTAAGTGGTATTAATTGTGAGGAAAGTGTAAGACTTTGCATTCATTCATTCCTTCATTCATTCACAAACATAGAGCACCAATCTATGCAGCTCATTATGCTAATAGATATCCACTAGCATAGTTATTTGCATTGCTTAGGGCTTAGCAAGGTGTGTTGAACATATTGGGCACTTAATAATTTTTTTTACTTGACTTGACTCACGTTCTTGGGAATCAGGAAGATAAGTAAGACAAAAACTAGTCTTTAAATCTGCTGTAACAGTGGAAGATCATATGTGCTGCCATTTTCTAATGAGCAATTGGTGGTACAGAAAAAGAAATATACATATGAATATTTCTTTTTCTATGCCACCATGCATATGTATATTTCTTTAGAAAATGGGAATATATTTGATCTTTTCCTACAATCTCAATTCATAAGTGCTATATCCTATTTTAATTCTTCTCTAAATTCTAAGTTTGCCAGCTTTAGTCATGGGAACTAAATCCACTAATTCATGTATTGATTTTTAAACTACAGCATTTTCTAATAACTTTAAATCCAGTAAGAATAACAGGACTTTAAAAATTATTGTGGTAGCAGCATCAACGGCAGTAATATTGCAAACTTCAGTTTTCATCATTGCAACAGAAACTTTCATAGTGTTGTGCATTTAACTAAAATAACTATGTAGACAACAAATTAATTTTAATGGTGTTTTTTAAATGCTTCTTAAATTCTTTTTTTTTTTTTTTGCTAAGTCTGTGAGTGGAGGCATCCAGATCTGTGATTTCAGCAACAAAGGGGAAAATACTTGAACAAGATTATCACTTTTTCTGTAGCTTCTGATCTTCAAGACATATTTGGAGGTTAGTTGATTTGATCATCAAGTGATCATCAAGTAGCAAGCATTAGAATAAGAAATTGAACTTATATCTTCCTGACTCTAAGGCTAGCCCTGGGTGCACCTGCCAGTGGTACAAAATGAATGAATTTTGGTTACACATAGCTCAGAAAGAATTACTGAACGAGAGGACTAGATGGATAGTCAGAATGAAATTCTGAGAATACACAGAGATAGGTACATAATAAGGGACTGAAAAATGCTTTGGTTTGGACTACAGTGTCCAGTTATCATGGAGGAAATAAATTTCTAGGTACTTCCATGATTCACCACTGGTAACTAGAATCATTGACTAGAATTTATACATGGTAAGAGTGTACTTGATCACATATCCATTAACATGTTCATGGCAAAGATGTAAAGGCAAAAATAAAATAAAATACCCAAAGGTTCTGTCCTTTGGGGAAATAGGTAAAGGAGAAATGGAAAAAGGAGTAGAGGTTAGGAATGCTGTAAGAAGAGGGGCAGAGCCAAGATGACAGAGTAGAAAGACAGACCTGTAGAAGCTCCCCTCCACAGCCCACAAAATACTTGTAAAAATGACTCTAAACAAATTCTAGAGCAGCAGAAGTCACAAAACAACAGAGTGAAAGAGATTTCCAAACCAAGACATCCTGGAAGGCTGACAGGAAAAGTCTATCACACTCACTGGGTGCAGAGCAGAGTGCAGCCCAATGTGGCCACAAGGCATGGTAGGGATAGGACTCAGAACAGGCTTCAGGGTGCCACCTGCAGTAGCAGTTCCCAGATTGCTCAACCCACAAACCCCAAAGACAGCTTCAAAGGTCAATGAGCAAGCTCTATCACTTGAATTACAAGGCAGACTGGTCTAGATTTGCCAGCAGCAGCCACTGCAGTGGCAGCATCCATTTTTGGAGCCCTTTGCCTAAAGACTCTGGGCAAATTGAGCCACTGATCTGGATCTCAGTCTGACTAGCTCTCCTGGGTTGAGGAAGAGTGCTGGTGGTAAAGTTGGTGAAGACTCTGGAGAGGGAACTCTGCAGGCAGAGCCTGGGCAGAACAGAGTGCCTGTGGTTGCTCCCAGACCAGAGTGCAGGTGAGGAGAGGAGTAAACTCTTCTAACTTGATTGTGCCACCTTGGAGGAACTGAGAACTTACAGGTCCTTTGAGTATACCTTCCCCTTGAAAAATGACTCAAAAGTCAAGTAACTGGCTGGGAAAATGCCAAAAAAAAGGGGGAAAAATAAGAATATAGAAAGCTACTTTCTTGGTGAAAAGGTACTGTCTTCCATCCTTTTGGAAGAGGAAGAACAATGCATACCATCAGAGGAAGAACTAAAAGTCAAGGTTTCTGCATCCAAAACCTCCAAAATAAATATGCAATGGTCTCAGCCCATGGAAGAGCTCAAAAAAGATTTTGAAAATCAAGTAAAAGAGATGGGGGAAAACTTGGGAAGAAAAATGAGAGTAATGCAAGAAAATCTTGAAAAGCTAGTCAACACCTTACTAAAGGAGACCCAAAAATGTGCTGAAGTAAATAACACCTTTAAAAATAGGTTAACTCAATTGGAAAAAGAGGTCCAAAAAGTCAACAAGGAGAAGAATGCTTTAAAAAACAAAATTAGCCAAATGGAAAAGGAGGCTCAAAAGCTTACTGAACAAAATAGTTCCTTAAAAATTGGAATGGAGCAGATGGAAGCTAAAGACTTTATGAGAAACCAAGAAATTACAAAACAAAACCAAAAAAAAGAAAAAATGGAAGAGAATGTGAAATATCTCATTGGAAAAACAACTGATCTGGAAAACAGATCCAGGAGACAAAACTTAAAAATTATGGGACTACCTGAAAGTCATGATGAAAAAAAGAGCCTAGACATCATATTTCATGAAATTATCAAGGAAAACTGCCCTGATATTCTAGAACCAGAGGGCAAAATAAATACTGAGAGAATCCACCAATTCAGGTCAGAATCACCTCCTGAAAGAGATCCAAAAAGAGAAACTCCTAGGAATATTGTAGCCAAATTCCAGAGTTCTCAGGTCAAGGACAAAATATTGCAAGCAGCTAGAAAGAAACAATTTTAGTATTGTGGAAATACAATCAGGATAACACAAGATCTAGCAGCTTCTACATTAAGACATTGAAGGTCTTAGAATATAATATTCCAGAAGTCAAAGGAACTAGGATTAAAACCAAGAATCACCTACCCAGCAAAACTGAGTATAATACATCAGGGGAAAAAAATGATCATTCAGTGAAATAGAGGACTTTGAAGCATTCTTGATGACCAGAACTGAAAAGAAAATTAGACTTTCAAACATAAAAATCAAGAGAAGCATGACAAGGTAAACAGGAAAGAGAAATCATAAGGGACTTTCTAAAGTTGAACTGTTTTATCCCTACAAGGAAAGATAACGCTTGTAATTCTTGAAACTTTTCTCAGAATTTGGGTATTTGGAGGGATTATACACACACACACACACACACACACACACACACACACAGCACAGAGTGAGTTGAATAGGAAGGGATCATATCTAAAAAAATAAAATTAACGGGTGAGAGAGGAATATATTGGGTGGAGGAAGGGAGAAATAGAATGGGGCAAATTATCTCTCACAAAAATGGTAAGCAAAAGCTTTTGCATTGGAGTAGAAAATGGGGAGGTGAGAGGGAAAAAATAAAGCTTTCTCTCATCACATTTGACTTATGGAGGAAATAAAAGGCTCACTCAATTTGGTATGAAAAATCTATCTTTCACTACAGGAAAGTGGGGGAGAAGGGGATAAGTGGGCTGGCGGAATGATAGAAGGGAAGGCCAATGGGAGGAAGGAGTAATTAGAGGTAAACACTTCCGGGGAGGGACAAGGTCAAAAGAGAGAATAGAAAAAATGGGGGGCAGGATAGGATGGAGGGAAATATATTTAGTCTTACACGACATGACTACTATGGAAGTCTTTTGCAAAACGACACATATATAGATTGTTTGCCGTCTCAGTGAAGATGGGTGTGAAGGGAGGAAAGGACAGAAATTGTAACTCAAAGATTTAGGAATAATTGTTGAGAATTGTTTTTGCATACAAGTGGGAAATAAGAAATATAGGTAATGGAGTATAGAAATCTATCTTGCCCTACAAGAAAAGAGAGAAGATGGGGATAAGTGAAGGGAGGGGTATGATAGAAGGGAGGGCAGATTGGGGAAAGGGGTAATCAGAATGCATGGCATTTTGGGGAGGGGAGAGATGGGGAGGAATTTTTTTGTGGAAATGAGTGTTGAAAACTAAAAATAAATAAATAAACATTAAAAAGAAGGCGATTTAGTAGCAAGTGTATCAGACCATGGAAAATGAATATCACAGATAATGTAGTAATAATAAATGATTATTCAGAAGCTGTCTAGTTGGGGAGAAAGCACACACACACATTCACTCCCCCTACATGCACAGCCTATGCATATGTATGAATTTTAAGTGTAATTACTTAATTAGAGATTTTGCATCTGGAAAAGGAAGCACCCCAAAATACACTGGAGCGCCTGCTATCACAGGTTCTTAGATCTGCTTTTCTAAAAGGAAGGGTAACTTTTGAGGGGTCAGCAATGACTTTAATCAAGCACAGGTATCATTCACTTAGCTCAGGGGAAAAAGTCAGTACCCTGAACTTCAGAGAGAATACAGAAAAATAAAAATCAACAGACATGTTTCTAACTATCTGACATAAGTAGTATATATATCATAGATCAACAGACAGATCCAATCATCTGACCACGACATACATACATACATACATGGCTACCAAAGAGGGAAGCACTAATGTCTGGGTCTTCAAAGTCAGGGGGCTGTTTAGGGGCTTCTCAGAGTCTCATCTGGCATACAAACCTTCCTCTAAAAACTAAGCCCCAAAGTAAAACTTCACCTTAAGGGTCTTTATACACTTTTTAGAGCCAGAAGGCATCAGAACCCTTGAGAAACAGTGTCTCATTAACAAAAGATGTGGGCCTTCCTACAAATCATTAATGGGTAGGGAAGATTTTCTATAATCACATTACTCAATCAGAGGCACTTGATTATACTAAAACAAAAACAGCAAAAGATCCGACTTTGCTTGTCATTACAGCGTCTCTACCATTTTGTGAGGAAATGTCATGTGTCTTGATTGTCTTTGAATCAAATAAGAAAAATAAGCAATACATAATAAACTTGTAAGCAATAAGGTAAAGTAATAGAAGCCTGGTGTATTTGGTCCTGACAGCACCTGGAGAGAGTAGTGTGCTTCACTTGCAATACACACTCTCAACCACATCTACAGTCACAGCCACAGACTGTCTCTAGGTGAGCTAACCTGGGTGATGAACAGAGGGTACCTCCAGAGCCAATAAGAGCTCCATTCAAGTGCTGACTTTGCCAGACCCTGGCTCTGCAGCCCTGAGTACATCCCCTCACCTCTCTGAGATTAGTCAGATTCCTAAATTAGAGAAAAGGCATTGATCTGCAATAGCAAAAGAAGTTTCTTTCCTCCAGAGTTCCCCTATATCAGTAAAATTACAGGTTAGATGTCTATATATGCTAACTTGACAACTTTAAAAAAAACCCATAAATATTTCATACACAAAGTAGAACAAGAGGGAGAAATGTATGAGAAATTTTGAAGTTATATTATATAGCATATATATGCATAAATATATTCATGAGTAAATACATACATATGTATTTGTTCATGTATGCATATATAAAATATTTATGGGTTTTATGGTTGTCAAGTTCATGATAAAAAAGCTGTTTTCAAAAGAGACATCTTTAAATCGTTTATTTTATTTTCCTGATAAGAATTTATATTCTATGAAGTTTAGTAGACTAGAGGATTGGGATATTCACACCATTAAAAGGTGCCTGATAATTAAAATGAGTATCAAAATTAAATTAGTCATATCTAAATTAGGAACTTAATGATTATCTCTAGGGTAACTCTGTTGTGCGGTGGATAGAGTGCCGGCCCTGCAATCAGGAAGACTCATCTTGTTGAGTTCAAATCCATCCTCAGACACTTATCAGCTATATGACCCTGGGTTTCCTCATCTGTCAAATGAGTTGCAGAAGGAAATGGCAAACTACATTATTATCTTTGTCAAGCAAGAGACCCCAAATAGGATCACAAAGCATCAGATATAACTGAAAGAACTGGACAATAATAATGGCTATTTCTATATAGTGCAGCAGGAAAATTCCAAAATTGGCTTTGACATAGGTTGCTAGTTCGATATTACTATAAACTTTGTTACATCCCACTCCTTGCATTGTAATTCAGGTCATTTTAATAATCACCAACCTGGACTGCTATAGCAACTTTCTAACCGGTCTAGTTTCCCCTACTATCTCCCCTCACTAATCCATCTTCACATGGATTAGATGCCAAAGTAATTATTCTAATGCATAGGTTGAGCAATATCCATCTCTTGCTTAAAAAGTTTCACTGGCGTATTTACTGCAGGTCAAAATATAAAATCCTTAGCCTGGCATTCAAGGCCCTTTACATCCTTTCAATCTACTTATCACTGCCTGGAAAAAATATTTTCCTTACATTTGAAATATCTTCTTCCTTCAACAAGGTCAAGTTCAAGCGCACTCCCTCTGTGAAACCTTTTCTTCTTAGTCCAGCAAGAATGGATTCTGTCCTTTTTGATTCACTTATGACATTCTACCCCATTCTTCTTTTCTTTGAATTATGTATTAGTTATTTGTATACATATCTTCTCTCCATTACTAGATTGTGAGTTCCCTCATGAATTTTTTTATCATCTATCTCCAATGCCTGCAACATATTTATGAATTATTGAATTGAATGCAATGTTTAGAGCTACTGATCACCCATGAGCCTTCTGTATAGAAAACAGAAATGCTAGGACAATTCTCCTCCCAAGAGGGGAATTATCAGAAACAATCAGGAACTATAAATTGGAGATCTCAGTACATTTGGAGGTCTTGAAAAGCTTCCATAAAAGCCTTTCCTTTTCCCTTTCTTCATGAAAAAACAAAGAACACTGAAATAAATGGCTTAGATAGGAAAAGAGTTATAGCAATCATGTTAATATTCTAATTATTAGTTCATTAATGAGCCACAACTCTCATGATGAGACATTGTAGGTAATAATTTATTTGTAATATAAGAAATTCAAAGGAGGGAAAATAAAGCTGGCATTTCCATCCCCGGAATGCTCTCCCACCTTGCCTCTGCCTCCTGACTTTGTGGGGTTCCTTCAAGACTCAGTTCTACATATATAGGCATATATAAATATATATAGTATATATACTGTATATACTACATACTTAATAAATACATATAATACATGCTTAATAAATGCCTATTGATTCTAACTGACCAACTGCCATCCTAAGCTCACATCAATGTCTTGGGATTTTTAAACTTCAAACTTCCCTATGTTTAAAGATTCAAAGAAATTCTTCCTATATATCCTATGTAGAGTCTTCTGCTTATTCCACTTTCCATGAGAACTTCATAGCCTATATGGCAAAATGCAAACTTTTCAAAGCAAATGTCATACCTGCCTTTGCAATACTCATTTTATTTTGTAGCCACGGAGATTAGATATCCAGAAAAAGAGGACAGTGTAGGAAATAGAGATGGAAAAATGCTTTACCTAAGTATATCCAATAAACTTCAATAAGAACAAATCATCTACTCTTTTTTAAAAATATATTATTAACATTCATCGTTTAAAAATTTTGAGATCTGAATTCTCTCCATCCTCTTCCAATATGAGGCAAGAAATAAATGCTATACACATGAAATTTAGTAAAACATATTTCCATGTTAGCTATGTTCAAATCAAAAAAGGAAAAACAAAGAAAGTGAAAAAATCATGTTTCAATCTACATTCAGACTCCATCAAGTGTCTCTGGAGGGGGACAGCATTTTTTTCATCATAAGTCCTTTGTATCATTTTATTTATCAGAATAGCTATGTCATTCACAGTTCATTCTCATATAGTATTACTGTTATTATGTACAATGTTCTCTTGGCTCTGTTCACTTCATTTTGCATCAGTTAATATGTCTTTCCAGGTTTTCCTGAAACTTGTCCTGTTTGTTCTTTCTTATAGCACAATAGTGTTCCATCACAATCATATGCCACTACTGTTTAGCTATCCCCCAGTTGATGGATATCCTCTTGATTTTCAATTCTTTGTCACCACAAAAAGAGATCCTGTAAATATTTATGTACAAAGTAGGTATTTTTCCTCTTTTAAAAAAATCTTTGTGATATATACCCAGTAGTAGCATTGTTGGATCAAAGTTTTATAGCCTTTGGCATAGTTCCAAATTGCCTTCCAGAGTGGCTGGATAAGTTCACAATTCCACCAACAATGCAAAAGTGTCTGAATTTTCCCACCCCTCCAACATTTGTCCTTTTCTTTTTCTGTCATATTAACCAATTTGATCAGTATGATGTGGTACCTCAGAATTGTTTTAATTTGAATTTATCTAATCAATAATGATTAAGAGCATTTTTATAGGAACATAAATAGCTTTAATTTCTTTTTTCTGAAATCTGCCTTGTTATATCATCTGAGCATTTATCAACTGGGGAATGACTCAAATTCTTATAAATTTGATTCAGTTCTCAGTGTATTCGAGAAACCAATCCTATATCAGAGAAATTTGCTGTAAATTCCCCTCCCAGTCCCCTGCTTTCTGTCTAATCTTGGCTGCATTAGTTTTGTTAATGCAAAAAAAATTGTTTTTAAATTTAATACAATCAAAATTGTCCATTTTGCATCCTGTGATCATCTCCCTCTCTCCCATTTGGTCATAAATTCTTCCCTTTTCCATAGACTTGACAGATAATTTTTTTCCATTCTCCTATAATTTTCTTATGTTATCATCCCTTATACTTAAATTATATGCCTATTTTGACCTCATCTTGGTGCACGTTGAGATGCTGATCTATACCTAGTTTCTGCCAAACTGGTTTCCAGTTTTCCCAACAATTTTTTTGTTAAATAATGAGTTCTTGTCTGAAAAGCTTGGATTTTGGAATTTATCAAACCTGATCACTATGATCATTTACTACCCTGTATTATGTGCCTTATCTGGTCACACTACTCTATTTTTTTTTAGCCAGTACTATGTTGTTTTTATGATTTCCACTTTGCAATACAGTTTGGGATCTGGTTCTGCTAAACTACCTTCCTTCACATTTTTTAAAAAATTGAATACCTTAATATTCTTTACTTTTTCTTCTTCCAGATGATTGTTTTTCTAACTCTGTAAATAATTTTTTGTTAACTTGATTGGTATGGCATTGTATAAGTAGAGTAATTTATGTACAATTGTCATTTTTATTATATTGGCTCAACCTGCCCAAGAGCAATTCATATTTCTTCAGCTCTTTAGATCTATTTTTATTTATGTGAAAAGTGTTTTGTAATTGTGTTTATATAGTTCCTGGATTTGTCTTGGCAGGCAGACTCAAGAATTTTATATTGTCTACAGTGATACTAAGTGGAATTTCTCTTTCTGTCTCTGACTGCTGGACTTCGTTGATAATATATAGAAATGCTGAGGATTTATGTCAGCTTAGCTTATGTCTCACAACTTAAATTGTTTCAACTAGTTTTTTAGTTAATAATGTAGGATTCTCTAAGTCTTTAAAGAGCAATGGTTTTTGTTTTCTCCTTGTCTATTCCAATTCCTTCAATTTCTTTTTCTTCTCTTATTGCTGCAGCTAGCATTTCTAGTACAATATTGAATAAAGATCTACTCTTAAAATTGTTCTTGTCTCTTCATAAAACCAGTGCATAGATATTTTGGAGGATAAGAAATATATAGGTGCCTGTATGTGTGTGCATAAAAATGAGTTAAACAATGCAAGGAATAACGAGACATAATACTTTCTTAGCTCTTAAATCAATTAAAACCTTACAAAAACTTTTGTATTGATTTTGTATTATTCATTATTTCTTCATCATTTTATATCATTATTTATTCTTATAATGGTCTGTAAGATATTGGCTGATTGAATGACAATGGTCATTAAAGCAAGTAGCTTTTTATTTGCTTAAAAGAGGAGGACAAGGAAGTGATAATAAATCATTGATCTATTGACCTCATCAAGAAGGCCACTAAATACAAGTCCAAATGTAGACTATTTCTATGAAAACCTGGTCTATATCTGATGTTCTTCCATTGCATCCACTATTATGTATGATCCTAACATTGTATTATGCTGCTACTTATGGCTAAGATAATCGTGTAGAAGGACAAAAGTCCTGTCACATGCCGATCATATTGAAATGAGAAAAAGTGGTTAAGTAGAAAGAAAAATGTAACCATCAAATTGGATAACCTGCTGGAGAGCTAGGATTTTCAGCCTGGCATCTCCAGGTCTGGGATTTGATTACCTACTCAGGTTAGAAATCAAGCTATATTGAAATTCACATTTCAAGAACATGTAAAAAAATAGAATTTGGGTCAGTGAGGGATAGAGAGAGGAGAAGGGTGTCCTCATTCTTCATAATAATTGCCTACTGAAGACAAGTCATGAAGTTACTTGGTACTTCTGAGTCAGCTAAGAAAAATCTTCAGTAACTAAATGATTCAACATCAGATCACAGACCTCATGATGGAAATGATCTTGGATCTTCTGAATTTAAGGAGGAAACTGAAGCCCTGAGAGGTAAGTTGACTTACCTAAAATCATAGAGGGAATGTTAAAATTGGAACTTGAATTCAATCTGAATCCAGTCTACATTTTTGCTTCTTTTCCTTTCAGTATGTCTCCCAATAGTTTTGCAAAAACTTACCTCCTTGTGACAGGCAGACAGGCAAGTTTCATGAAATGAAATATGACATCTTACGCATACATTGGTACAAAACTTTTCTCCCAGTGGTTCCATAATAGGATGAAGAAGTAAATAAGCATTTATATGGTTCCTACTATATGCCAGACATTCTGCTGAGTGCTCAATAAATATTACCTCACTTAATCAATGAAGATGAAACAATACACTTCCTGAACTCCAGATCATAGAAAAGAATTACTCCAGGGTCATGCGTGGACTGTCATGAAGCTTTTCTGTCTTGTCAGTCGGCAGTTGGCAAATTGAATAAAGGCAATCATTCAGAAGCTAAGAATCTTAGAGACTTTGCACCTCCTTTTAAGGGCACACAAATGACTACTATTGTAGCATTTTGGCTTTATCTTGCGAGAAGTCACAAGCTTCTGTTTTTAGTTTGAAATTGCTTTCACAGTTCAAATTCTTCCACACGGAAAATTTCTGCAGTGGACGCTTGACCAAGTGGGGGTCAGAATGTCGTGCTCAGAATTAGTTGAAAGTAGAGCCTCTTTAAACACAATAGGTTGCAATCAAGTTTTCTGAATTATTATTTTAAAATATTTAAAAATTTTATTGCAAACTTATGAGTGCTCCCTGACAGTTCTAATGAAATGAAATGAAAACATTACTTGCAAAAAATAATGGTGAATTTTAGATAAGCATAAAATACTATTATTTGAGTGGGGAAAATCACTATAGTACCAAATATCTCTCCAAAGAACGTGATTTCTCATGCAGCAGTTTTTTTTTTTTAATTTTTTAAAAGGGTCTTAGTTTTAATTTTGTAGAAATAACTTGGAAAGATTTCCAGGGCTAGAGAATTGAGAGACTCGGAACACAGAATAAGACCTGCATTTTCAGAAATGGCCACTGTTTTCAATTGTTTCTGTTTACTATATTTACTTGTTGCAAAAGGGGGTTTCCACTGAAGGGGTGAGGGGGATTAGTTAGTATGTTTTCATAGGGATGCAAAGAAAAGGAAGACAGGAAGGGAGGATAAAAAGAAGGATGGGAGGATGGAAAGAAGGAAGGAAAACTACAAAGGAAAATCAAAAGTTCAAATAAAAAGTACAATTTTGTTACTCCCATGATAAATTTAGTATATAATTTTTGAAACCATATTAAAGAATTTTAAAGCTTTGCTTTCAAATTTTATTTCTTTTCTTTAAATACTAGTGGGAGGGGGAACTATGAAGGGAACCCCATCCTTCTTTGCCTAAGATGCTTGGCAGCTCATATTTTTTCTGTTAAGATGGAAAACCACTGGGCTTTACCATCCACATTGTGTCCCAAAATCTTCCAAGCCTCGTAATCTACTATATTCTCTGAAACCTGCTGGCACTGTCGCTTCTACTATGAACCCTAGGAATCTGTAGGCATTGTACTTCTTGCTCCAAAAGCTGTACCCCTTTGATTTCTGGATCTTTTCTTTTCACCTAAAACTGAACTTTATTTCATGTGTCATCTCCTACAAATAAAGTATGAGCTCCATGACAGCAGCAAAAGTTTTGTTTTTTTCTACTTGTATTCCGATTGCTTAGTACAGCTCTTGGCATATTGCAGACACTTAATAAGTGATTTCTTAATTTACTCACTCATTTTCAGGTTTGTAGTAAAAAATAAAATTTAAATTTAAATAGAAAAAGATGAAAGAAGAACAATTTTCATGGGATAAAGTATACCCCTAAAACAAATAACCTTACTATGTATAATTTGTAATTATGCAAATCATAACAAATTATGTTTTCTAGAATGTATAGAATGCCTGACATGTTGACACTTTTTTTTTCCCATTTATAT
Source organism: Bettongia penicillata ogilbyi (assembly GCA_023548195.1). NCBI lineage: Eukaryota > Metazoa > Chordata > Mammalia > Diprotodontia > Potoroidae > Bettongia > Bettongia penicillata. The sequence goes on along the minus strand of JAJHZJ010000237.1, from coordinate 6,897,605 downwards.
AGATATCCTCTACAGATCCATCTCAGGAAACCATACTGTTCAAGCATACTCCAAAATGGATCTAAGTACTGGCCTCAACATCAGTCACTTTCCCTTATTAACCTTATTCATTAATGGGCAAACACTCTGGAAAATATATTGCGTGCTAAAACATAAATCAGATGGTCCAGAGGGCTAATCAACATTCTTTGGCCACCATCAGATAGCATAAGTCAAAATGAAAGTGTTACTACATGTCACCATGTGCTGTTTTACTGTATACTGACAAGATGGATGGATGGATGGATACAAGCTGCTGAAAATAAATAAGTCTTGCATTACAGTTCAAATTCATTAAAGCCTTTGCATATTCACTCCCTACTATCTCTTTTAGGAACTTTCTAATACACAGATATAGATATATATGTATATATATATATATATGTTTATATGAATCTCTTCCTCAAATGCCTTTCATTATTAAAAAAAAAAACTTATGAAAGACAGAATGATCACTCCCTATTTTATAGAGATTGAATTAACTTGAAAATTGTTCCACAGAGCAACTGACCCTTCAGTAATGGCTACCAGCCAGTGAAGTTCCAACTTCAAAATTCTTAGAAAATGCAAAGTATGGAATTATTTATAGGCTACACAGTACTCAGCTATTTACAGTACTTGTGGCAATGTATCATGGAGAACAGAGGGCTGGCCTTGGGGCAGGGATTCTTAAACCTTTTTACTAACCTTTTGGCAAGATGGGGAAACCTGTGACCCCCTTCTCAGAATCACGTTCTTAAATGCATACAACAAAATATACAGGATTACATAGGAGATCAGTTATATTGAAAGACAGTTAACAACATCATCATCATCCTCAGGGTAACAACTCCTTAGAGTCAGAAAGTCAGAACTGACACCAATTCTTGGCTCTGAGACATCCTGGCTCTGTGACCCTAGGTGAGTTACTTTGCTTTTAGTAGGACAGGAAAATTCTCTTAGACATGAAGAAGCGGACAAATTGCCAAATCCCAATAGCAGAAGGAAGTTTCACCCTGGGAATTCACCAAACCAATGAAATCACAGGGTATAACCAAAAGAGAAAATTAAACTTATCTTGTACAAATCATACGGTATGATAAGATTTAAGACATTGCATTACTCTAAGCTAACAGTTAGAATTCCAAACTGAAAGTCTTCGGAGCACTTTATGAATTATATACATTTTGTTCCAAATGTATGTGTTATTTACAGTGCTGTCGACGAAAAACGTATGTTGTTAAACTAATCGTATACATTACTCACATTCCACTGCCCTTATTTTTCACAGAAGTAAAATAGGCAACTTGTAACACATTAGAACTCTTGAATATACTTTTTTCATAGCACATTTAGTACATAATGAGATAATGAAAGTTATTATCTACCTATAAGACCAGACACAAAGGATCTAAGAAAGAAAAAAATTTGCTGAAAAAGAATAAAAGGTTTCAACCCTTTCAAGCCCAGTAACGCACCCACCATTAGTAGGAAGTGATAAATTTTTCTGTCAACTTTAACCTGAATACTCTTTCTTTTAGAGAAAGGTGGGTGACCTCGAATCAAACATGAATAGCTATGCCACTCCAGAAAAAGGGCTGAAGAACAGTTTTTCTCTAGAATTAATTTATATGCTTGTATATTCCTGCAACTCCAAAACTTGCAAGTTTATGAATAATATTCAATTAAACCTACAGTTATGAAATACCTGCTGTGTGCAAGGTGCCGTGTCAGGTTCCAGAGATATGAAATTAAAGAAAATAGCTCCTGACCTAATGGGGCATAGTCCCCTAAGATGATATGATCCTTTTTAAATAATTACATTCTGAGGATTCCAGGTTAGGAAAAATCCTCCTTCCTTTTTCACTTTCTGTACTGTATATCTGGTATAATTCATAAGATAATTGATCTGGAGCTTGAAATAATTTCCAAGACCTTCTCATCTAATTCCTTTATTTTACAAACAAAGAGATTGAGGTTCAGGGAGACTCAATGACTTTCCAACATCAGGCACCTACTAAATGAGAGAGTCAATATTTGAACCCAAGATTTGAACTCCAGTTCCAAATCTAAAACTTTCCACTATACTATACTATATTTCTATAAGTGTCAGCAATTATTGCTGGAGAGAGTTCAAGAATATAAACATGTTAATGAGGGCTTATCCTTATGGTTGCTGTATTAATCCTTGTTTAAATAAAAGCATTCAATATCGATTTTTAAAAAGATAATATCCATTCCCACACTCTCCAAGTTAGATGATTGGGTTGGGTTTATCCATTTTGGAATGTCTCCTAATTTGCCCCAGAATAGTGAAGAGTAGTTCTCTGTCACATGAGAGATTAAAGAAAATCACTTTTTCTTCTTTTTTCAATATTATATATAACTTACTTTAAACTCAGACTTGCCCCTCCATGACCTCTGGACGCTCTCAGTTACACATGTGTGCAGAGCAGACACTGGAGACAGGAATCCTCTTTGTAGAAGCCACACCTGCCATTTTCATCAGGCAGCAGCAACGGCCTCAACTCGGACTGTAAATCTGTCAGTGGGGCCTAGCACCAAACACCACCGGGTTCATATCTAGCCATTTTAAGACAAGCCCAAACTCCATCTTCCCCACAAATGAACATAAATGCCACACTCCAAAAAGTTGATACCATGGACTTTTCTTCAGTTGCTTTTTTTTTTTAAAAAAAAACAAAACAAATGGATTATAAACCGATAAGCCTAGCTATATAGCCAAATTTCAAAGAACTAGTTTAAAAAAATCTGTCTTTGCTGGGCTAATCAGGGACACTCATTTTGTTTCAATTCACCTTCTCAAATGCTGTTTAGTGTCTGAAGAGGAGGGGATAAAATGAAGGCCAAGCAGGGAGCAGACGGTTTGACAGTGAGGGAGGATTAGGTTTCTAAGGATTCATCCAACCACTACAGGCTGAAGGCCTGTGTTTATCCACCTTGATCCCAGAACACTTTCAGGCGAGTAGCTCCCTATCTGAACTTGGCAGATCTCTTGCCTTTGATCCCCTACATTCAGGGCTCTCAGGCCATGCGATAAAACGAAAGTGGTTTCCCAACGTGATCAAACAATAAAATACCAGTGAGGATGAACTACGATTGCTATTACCATTGGAGAAAATGCCATTAGACAAAAAAATGGTGACATTCAGTCATCACCAAAACATAAAACCAAAGTGAGTAACAAGAACTGTAATTATATACCCCAAAGTTCCAGGAGTGATTAGTTTGAATCGTAAGAGTCTAGATTTGAAGCCAAAAGGGACCTTAAAGGCCATCTTGTCTTACCCTATCACTTTATAGATGAGAAAATTTATGTTGAAGTCAAAAAAGACTTACCTAAGATTACATAGATAGTAAATGACAGGGACATGATTTAAACTAGATCTTCTGACCCCACAAACTGAATTCTTTCTACTGCACAATAGATTTAATATTATATAAGAATATAATAAGAGTCATTTTTCTTCATGCAGCAAAGGGCTGAAATACCTCTTGTTCAGATAGAAAAAGGTAATAGCGTTGAATACAGTAAGTTAACCAGTTTTTGTTCTTCTATTTTCCCATTAATATCAAACTGGCCTACATGCTTTTCCCCAGACATCATATTCTACCTCCCACCTCCATGTCTTTGCCTTTCTTAACTCCCCTCGCAGAATGCTTAGTTTCCTTTAAAATCATGCTCTGGGGCCACCTCCTGGACCCAGCTTTTCTGATCCACTCTTCCCTCCCTGAATAATAGATATTAACAGACTTTGCCCCTTGAAATTATTTTATACAACTATGTAAATACCTTGTTTTTTTTTCTTTTATTGTATCTGTCACCACCAGCACAGTGTGAGCACCTTCAAAGCAAGAATTCTTTCATTTTCTTACAGAGTATTGTTCAGTCATTTCAGTCATGTCTGACTCTCCCTGGGCCCGTTTGGGATTTTCTTGACAAAGACACTGGAGTGGCTTGCCATCTCCTTCTCCAGCTCATTTTGCAGATGGGGCAAACAGAGTTAAGTGACTTGCTCCGAGTCACACAGCTAGTAAGTGTATGGTACCTTGCCTGTAGTAAGAAGCTATCAGCTTCGATGAGTTGCAGTAAGTCTATTTCAATGGAAATGTAAAGATTTCTTACTTAGAACCACCTCTCCTACTAGGATTCCTATTTCCTTCTTTTTTAAGAGTAATTAGCAACACCATCTTTCTCCAAAGAGACTCCATATATGGAAAGGACAATGACTTGGGTAGCAGTAACATAGCTTTGCCCTTTTCCTTTACTACAAGTAGAAGCTCTACTAAGACAATGAGCGGTTATAATGAAAGCTATCGCCAGGAAGAATGCATGTGCAGAAGGGAAGGTCAGCCGTTACCCAGTGGGAATCATGCCAACTGGTAATAAAGCTGTGATCAGTACTTTCAATGCCAGCAGCTGCAATATCATTTTCATTTGCCACAGTTGATCAACAATCATTTATTAAGCACTTACTATGTGTTGAGCACTGTGCAAAGGAGAAATGATATTTAAAAAAATGTCAAAATATGGTGTCTACCCTTAAAAAGGTCACATTCTAATGGAGAATAAAATGTAAATAACAAGGATCACATAAAATACAGAGAGTACAAATGAAAGATCATGAAAAAGTGTCACAATGGATAGAGTTCTCTACTTGAAATCAGAAATCTTTGTGAATTCAAATCTGACTCCAAACATTCACTAGCCATGTGACCCTGGGCAGGTCACTTCTCCCTGTTTGCCTCAGTTTCCTCTTCTATAAAGTGAGCTGGAGAAGGAAATGGCAAACCATTACAGTATCCTTGATAAGACAACCCTAAATGGGGTAATGAAAAGTCAGAAGTGACTGAAAAAAGATTTATTAACAAGAATATTTATGAAATGTAGAGTAGCTAAGAGAAAGAAATAAACATGGGCTGCCATTGCAGTCCATGACATCAGGAAGGGGATGCCATAATTTGCAAATGAATTGAATTTAAGTGAGGGAGAGCCTTGCAAAGTCACCAGTCTCACTTTCTCCTCTGGAGCCATCTGGGTCCAGTGGCCAGATCAGGATGACTGGAAAGGGCCCCACAGACATGATCAGAACTCATATTTGATTAATTCTACATTTGGCCATGGTTTTAGTCTTCAATTTTCATCGCATCCTGGGCCTTCTCCAGTCATTCTGATGAATATCTGGTCACGGGGTCCAGATGGCTCAGGAGGAAAAAGTGAGGCTGGTGACCTTGCACAGCCCTCCCTCACTCAAAGTCAAGTGCAAGTCATGTCATCATTTCTCTGATGGCATGATCTTCTTTGGAAACAAAGGATGAACACAAGAGCCCCCACAGCTAGGCAGTGCACAATTGTTCCCATGGTTACCAAAAAGTTCTAGTTCTCAAGCTTTCTCAGGTGTCAGCATCAGAGTCATACATAAACAAACTGCTAGGAAGCAAGACATTCCAGTCATCTCTCATCTCTGAGAGAATGCTTTCTCTCTCCTCTCAGTATATTCCTCAAAGAGGCTGGTCCTAGCACAGCTCTCTACATTTCTTCCCAAGTACCAAGGCATTGTTTTTCTCAGTGTTTTACACACACACACACACAGACACACAGACACACACACACCAATTCGTTTTTTTACATTAATAAATAACCAATGCCCAAATAAGAAAAAAGGCTTCTTTGTATTCCTGTATTGAGGAGAGGTTGGTAGTAATCAGTAATCCAAGGTGGAAAGGGACCATGGTAGCTATCTAATCCAACACCCTCATTTTGTAGATAAGGAAACTGAGACCTAGAAAAAGTAGAGTGACTTGTACAAAATTGCTTAGTTACTAAGTGGCACAATCAGGATTTAAACTTAGACTTTTTCAATTGCCTTTTACTATTTTTTTCTGTAAAGATAGCAGTCATGTGTTGAGGACTGGCTAGTATGAGAAATATTTTAGGCTTGTGGAATAACACCTGGTCTATTGATAATTTGTTCTAAGGGATATTTCCCAGAGTCCTCATAGAAGTAATGAGCCTATAACTAAGGCAGGATGACCACACTTTCTCTCCCAGGGTGCCATCAAGGGAATTGTGTTTCCTTGGAACAGTAAATATGTTCTGCACTAAGAGATCTAATCCTACTTTATTTCAGGTCTTAGCTCTTCCCTCCCGGTGGAGGGGCATAAGAAGGAGAGATCTATGATTCCCTTGGGCTTGAATTCCTCCCCATCACTCATCAGATGCCCCCTTTCAACATCACACAGTCATAGTGCCCTCTGCATTACAATTCCAACTCTCTGTGGTTCTCCCTAACAATTTTGGGGCTATTCTCTGAACTGTCAGATCTTCTCATACTACCTTAATTTGTACCCTAGACAAAAGAATTTCTAAGAATAATTCTGTTAATGAATAATCCACGTAACCAATTTATACCTAGTCTCACAGAATCCCCAAGCTGGAAAAAACTTAGGAGCTCTCTAGCTCAGTTGGTAATTGACATTGTTCCAAGTTGATTTCTTTTAAATGAAAGTGTCATTCATTTAGCCAATTCAGGCACTTCATAGTTGTGTGACCTACTCAACTTTGACTGAAAGGGATAGTGAGGTCTTTTTACCTATTCACAAATTTGTTGATGCTATGGGTGTAAAGTGTTTTTCAAGCTTTGAAAAGTGGCATGTAAATATTTGTTATGCTATTAGTTTTTTACTTGAAATATTTTATATTATATCTTTATAGGGCAGTTTGACAGAGTCAAGAAGTCTCATCTTCTTGAATGCAAATCTGACTTCAGACACTTACTAGTGGTATTACCCAGGGCAAGTCATTAGCCATATTTGCCTCAATTTCCTCATCTGTGGAATGAGTCAGCGAAGGAAATGGCAAACCACTCCAGTATCTTTGCCAAGAAAACCCCAAATGAGGTCACAATGAATCAGACATGACTGAAACGTCTAAACAATAGCAACTAAATTACACCTATATGTTGAGAAGGTAAGTGGCCAGTTTCTTGATGTAGCAATGATCTTCAATTAATCTTTCTCTTTCATTCTCTGTGAAAGCAGTTGATAAAAAGGATCCAATCATCTTCATAGTGAGCAGGTGCCATGAGCATTGAAAGTGATGACTAAATATCCCTTAAAATACAGTACTTTACACATAATAAATGTTTTTTTGTCCATGCATCCATTCTTGTATTCTTTGTCAGATAATGAAACTGATCTTTTGCATTGACCAGTTTTCCACCTGGATGCAATTTTTTTCTCCTCTCATTTATGTCAAGAATGTTTGTAGGAGTGTGTGTGTGTGTGTGTGTGTGTGTGTGTGTGTGTGTGTGTGTGTAGTGGGGGGGAGTATTATTTCCTCCAGTAGTATATCACCTCATTTGCTATTGAGCAAAGATCTCACACTAAGAAAACCAACAGTTAAAATAGGACTTACACAATTTGGAGCCATATCCAAAAATTTACAGAACATCTACATCCTTTGTTCAAACTTGCACTCTACTAAGAAAGAGGAAAAGTACATATATGCACAGAAAAAAAAATTGATAGAAGTTGTGTTTTGTTTTTTTTTATAATATGCCCAAATGGAAACTAAGGAGTTTTGTTTTTTTTTAAGGAGTTTTAAACTTTTGGGGAATGACTATACAAACTCCAACAATTGAATACAATAGAATATTACTGTGTTAAAAAAAAAAAAGACAAGGACAGTTTCAGAGAACCTAGGAAAACCCCTGTGAAGTAGTAGTGCTGAGCAAAGAGAGCGGAATTAGGAAGAAGAATTTATGCAGTTACAGCAATATTACAGAGAGAAACAACTTGATGAGCAGTCCTCTGAGCAAAGCAATGATTAAACATGTGTCCAGAGGACTGAAGATGAAGCACATCTCCCACTTCCTGCCACAGAAGTGATGGACTTAAAATGCAAAATGGACACATGTTCCCATTGTGGGGATTTTTGTTGCCCTACAAACACTTGCCTTTGAAGTTCATTTTTCTTTTCTTTTTCATTTGAAAGTCAATGGGAAGGAGAGATGACATTTATAAAAATAAATACATTTTTAAAAATATAGTCATATTGTTTTTCTCTGTGATATTGCTATGACTGCATAAATTGGAAGTAATTTATAAGCACTTAATTTAAATTATTGGGTGTATTTGAAAATAATTAAGCTGCACTTTTAAGCCTATTTTGTAACTTAGTATTTGTTTGAATCGGCCTTTCTCACATTTTGTCTTAACCAGTGAGATTGCACTGTATTTAAATCAGCAACATAGTATAACAATTATCACTTGCCTGCTTTGTGGGGAACATTGGAAAAGAAGGGAGATGAAACAAGACTTTGCTCTTTGGGAGTCCACAATCTAGCATGGAAGAGGGGGCTGAGGACTAGCTGTGTGGTTCTGGGCAAGTCAGCTCAGATTTTCAACCTCAGTCTCTTTATCTGTAAAATGGAAATAATAATAGTACCTTCTTCACAGAACTGTGGTGAGCACCATGCAAGATTATATATATATATGTATGTATATATGTATATATACATATATATGTGTATATATACACATATATACACATATGTATATATATATGTGTATATATACATATATTATATATATTAATTCAATATCTTGCCATTTTTCTTATTAGGGACAAGCAACTTTTCACTGATTAAAATCTCAAGACAAAAATAAAAGCTAATTTTTCTTTTCTGAAAACTGAAAACTGTGCCTAAGATTATTTTTCAACTTGCTGAATAATGTTCAGCCCAGATCAGATCGAATTGTCCTAGTTAAAACAGTCCTTAGAGATCACAGTCCTATCAATAATTGAAGAGGAAGCCTATCTCCTCTCTTGATAATCCATTCCATTTTGGAATGGCCCTAATTATTAAGCTGTTAATAGGTCATCTCTGATATTGGTTGGACTCAAATAAGACCAGCTTCACTCAGTCTTTGCTAGTTTCTTTAGCCTAAGGGTCTCCCTGCTGTGATTCTTTACCCCCAGGACATACATAAAAGCTGAGTCAGATAAGAGTCCTGAGTCCATCTAAGACAAGGCAATATATGTACAACATGAAACTGACACATAAGAATTACAAAGACATGGCAGTGTAAACATTAGAAAGATAAGGAAGGGGACCATGTTAAAACGTGTTTTTTTTTTCCAGTTGGCTCCACGTTAGACTTAGACAAGGCTTAATGAGAGTTCTGAAGCGCACACTAATAAACGTCATCAGCTTAGCATACACTTAGAACTTGTTGCATCAATGATTTTTTTTAGTTTTCATTAACTGAAATTTATCATTTCTTTCAATTATTATACTGAGGAATCTATGTTGTTGCTCAGACTCTTTGTGACCTCACTGGGAGTTTTCTTGGCAGAGATAATGGAGTGGTTTGTCATTTCCTTCCCCAGCTCATTTTACAGTTGAGGAAACTGAGGCAAACAGGGTTATGTGACTTTCCCAGGGTCACACAACTAATAAGTGACTGAGCTGAAATTTGAACTCAGGAAGGTAAATCTTTCTGACTCCATGCCTGATACTCTGAGCCATCTGGCTGCCCTCTGTGGGAAGAGTCTATAGGCTTCACTGGTGGACCAAAGGGGTCCATGATACAAGAAAGGTCAAGAACCCCTGATTTAGAAGAAGACTCTCCATGTCATTTCTCCCCTTCCCTAATTGTTTTTCATCTCCTCAAAGTTCCAGGATTCCTTAATTGTTACAGAAAGTTTATGGTATATGTCTATGAGTTGCCAAGATGGAGATGAACCTGTACCTAATTATCTGAGAAATGGCTCAGGCCAGAAATGTCACTTCAGTCCCTTATCTGGAAAAAGACAAATCAATCAGCAAGTATTTATTAAATGCCTGGTGTATGTCAAAGCACTAGACTAGGCACCAAAGAGTTATGTGATATTTAAGCATCAGGATCCAAGACTCAGTGACCTCAAGTCTCAGGCCTCAGGTCTGGCTGACAATGTAGTCTCCTTAATTTTTTGTTCCCTCCCTAGCTAAGACAGAGTTCCCAGGGCTCTGACTCCTGTCTAAAAATTCCATAAAGCTAAAATCCTGAAAGTCTGAGACCATAGCATTCATTCTGAACCTGACATAAAAATCAGAGAAAAGCTGATTATGACTATGAAAATTATGTATCCTGGTTATTGACCCATTTTAGAGAAATAATATGAATGTGATCCTTTTGTATACTTATTGAAAATGAGTTATATACCTATCTTCTTTCCAAGTCAAATAAATGAATCATCCCACTCCATCAAAGCTGGGAAGAGACCAAGTATGAACTGAAAAAAAAATGCTGGCTAACTCTTCTCAAACCAGGTCAAGAATGTTAATGCCCCTCACTGCCCCACCCCCAAGAAAACAAACCTAGAACATTTTGTTCTCATTTTTGACTAGTAGCAGGAGATAGAGGAAGAAAAACTTTAAAACCTCCAGAAGCTAGCTGAAAGCAGCTAGAGATTTTTCTTTTTTGTATATGTAAGAGTGGTGATAAATTCTCCCATTGCACTCCACCGGTGGTGGGGTGGCAATTTTGATTATCTCTGGATTTTACAGCGAGACGAATGAGTTAGAAAACAATAGTCATTGTAATAGCTAACTTTTATATAGCACAATTAGGTTTGCAAAACACTTTACATATATTATCTTAGTTTATCTTCACAACCCTAGGAAGTAGGTGCTATTATTTTACAATGAGCAAATTGAGACAGAGAAATGATGTGTGACATGTTCAGGGTCACAGGGTTACTGTCCAGTGCCACGTTAGAACTTGGGTCTTCATAACTGTAGGTCAAGGACTCTATCCACTGAACCACTTAGCTTCTCATAAAAGAAAAAAAAATGTGAAGGTATTATGATTCTGTATTTCTAGTGAGTTCTCTTTACCCATAACTTCTAAGAATGGATAAACCTCCTGGAATTTCATAATAAAAAAGCACACACATAGTCTTACTTAATACTGCATTACCATTTCCATCAATTTTATATTCGTTTCATTCCCAAATTAATATAAAAGCATAGCATATCCTCTTTCCACTGAAGTTTCTCTTTATATTTTGAAGCACCAAGCCTTCACCCGCAAAGCCCTCCAATGTTTCTTAGTGAGCTCTATCCTGAGAACCTGTCACCATCTCTCCTACCATCCTTCCTGTATGTATCTTTTGAGAATTGTTATCTTGTGAAGATGAAGATGATTCCAGATACCCAGCATCAAGAGACAAAGTGCTCGGGCATATCTCTCCTTTACAGCTACCTCCTACTTCACATCACCTAAGCTGATCCTAAGCATAATAATAACTAACATTTCTATCATCACGAACTAGATTTTTAAACTACTTGTACACATACTAACTCACTTGATTGCAAACTATTGTTTGTAGTACATAAATACATTTGTAATTCAAGAAAAATATTTGGTAAATCTTTTTTTTTGGTAAGATAAATAATCATGTTAATTTATTTACTTTGAGCAGACACCTGGTATGGTGGGTAGATTTCTGACTTGGTACTCAGGAAGACCTAGATTCAAGTCCAGCCTCTGACACATAGTTGATGCATGCTCAGCACCCAGGCAATTCCCTCAGAAGATAAGTTGCAGAACAGTTGTTGATCTGCATGCATAAAGTACATTTTTTCATGGGGTGTTCCCATACCAATGGAATCACAAACCACTTAAGCTCTAAGCACCATGGAAAATTCTCTAGCACTCTTAAGTAGCAGACAATTTGCTGATATGCCTTAGTTTAGGTCGTTTCCACACTGGTGTGCTCTACACTGATACAATTACAAGTCTGGGTTCCCCCATCCCCAAATTCTCAAACACTGTAGAGTTATATAGCATTTTACAAAATGAACTATGGTTCTTCATTGGTAGAGGGAGTTGCCTTAAATTTCCTCATCTGAAATCCCTGAAAATATGAAATCATAAGTACAAACTTTAAAATATGCAAATGCTGACACCATCAACTTGGATGTTGAATATGCATAAAGTTTCTCACAATAACACACAGTTGTAGTAACTGTGAGGGATTTCTAATGGTCCATCAATGTTCTCTTCTCTGACCCTCCATGGAGCCAGAACAAACATTTCAGAGACAGCTGATAGGGTTTAGGTATGCAATGGGTAGCCCTTAAACTAAATGAAACTCTTCAGGCATTTACAGAGTGAATATGTATATGGGGACCACTGAAGGACCTGGGGATATGTAATTTCATGAAGATAGTGGTGGTAGAGGGGGTGGAAAATTTTAATAATTTGAAGACTAGTCATTGTAGAAGAGAAATGAAAAAGATTAGATTTGGATGTTAAAATACATATGCTTCCCTAAGGTGTGTTTAATGGAGGTAATTGTGTAGTACATTTCATTTTAGTGGGGCACAAACTGCCACCATGGATAGCTTTGGGGGAGTTTCAGGGAGGTATGTGAATGAGGAAGGAGGAGACAGTGCCAGTTGGTGCTAAAAATGAAATGATAACATATAATTCATTAACTCCTTCAACATAGTATCAAGATTTAGAATGGGGGAGGCAGAGAGAGAGAGAGAGAGAGAGAGAGAGAGAGAGAGAGAGAGAGAGAGAGAGAGAGAGAGAAGACAGAGACAGACAGAGAGAGAGACAGAGAGAGAAGAGAGAGAGAATTTTTAAAATATTTAGTATGTGCCAGGCACTGTTCCAAGCATTGGAAATGCAAATACAAGCAAGCAAATAGTTCCTGACTTCAAAGATCTTATATTCTAGTTCAAAGTCAAGTCAACAAGCATTTAAAACTATATCTCTGTCTCTATCTATCTTCATCTATCTATCTTTACATACCTCCAGTTCCTTCAGTGATCCCCATATGGACAATCATTCAGTACATGTCCGTGAATATATGTAGAAATGTATGTATATGTGTGTATACATGTATACATACATGTATGTATATTGTGTGCATGTGTATGTGTAGTATATGTATAGATAGCTGGATAAATATAGATAGATGAAAAACTGTAGATAGCATCAAAGGGAAAGTATTAGTATTGAAAGGGATTAGGAAGGTTTATTGCAGAAGAAGGGATTTCAACTGGGAACTGAAGGAAGTCAGGGAAAGGAAGTAAAGATGAGGAGAGAGTTTCAGGAATGGGGAATAGCCAATAAAAAAATGCAAGGATGTAGGAAATGGATTGCCATGTCCAAGGAACATCAAGGAGGACATTGTCACTGGATAGCAGAGTAAGAGGAGGATCCTTGGCTGAAACAAGAATGGAAAGGCAGAAGAGGCCAGATTATGAAAGGCTTTCAAAGCCAAACAGGACTTTATATTCGATCCTATGACCAGTAGGGAGCCACTGGAACTTACTGAAGTGGGGCAAAGATGGATGAAATTTTGGAAGAATAGTTTGAAAGCTGAATGGAGGGTGGAAAGACTGAAGAGGGGAGGGGAGGGACTCAAGGCAGGGAGACCCATCAGCTGCTAATGCAGTGGAGCAAGGAGAAGGTGAATCGTCAGGGTAATGGTGGTGTCAGAAGAGAGAAGGGCAGCATGCACAATAGTTGACAACATACTAGATATGGGAGAATGAGAGACAATGAGGAGTTGAGAATGACAGTTGAGGAAGCCTGAGTACATGGAAGGATGATAATCTCAATAGCAATAAGGAAGTTAGGAAGAGGGGAGGATTGTAAGGGACAGACAATGAGTTTAGTTTTGGCATGTTGAGTTTGAGATGTCTTAGACATCCAGTTAGAAACTGGAGAAGACAACAGGGGTGCTGGAAAGTGGGGAGCATGGCAAGAAGACTTCAGGAAGTGGTAAGGAGGCCTGGACTACATTATGAAAAGGTAAAAAGTTTACCCATCAGAGTAAGGGGAACAAGGGAGTAGAATCCAAGTTTGTCATGGAGTGAAGGAAAAAGGCCATTGAAGAGGAGACTGTAAAAAGAGTTGTGAAAGCCTAGATGTGTGTGTTCATCCTTCATTGTCGAAGAAGACCATGCCATCAGAGAAACAATGACATGACTTACACTTGACTTTGTTTTCAGTGAGGTAGGTCTGTGCAGGTCACCAGCCTCATTTCACCTCCTGAACCATCTGAATCCATGACCAGATATTCATTAGGATGATTGGAGATGACCCAGGATGTGACTTGCCCAAGGTCATACAGCTAATGAGTGTCAAGTATCTGAGATGAGATTTGAACTCAGGTCCTCCTGACTCCTGCACTGGTGTTCTATACACTGCACCACCTAACTGACCTGAAGCCTAGGTCCAGGAAATAGAACAAATTATCTCATTTTACAGAGGAAGAAACTAAAGTAGAGAGATGATTAACTGAATTGTCTAGGATCACGTAAGTAGTATATGAGACAGGATTTAAAGCCTCTAACTCCTGGGCCTATGCTTTTATATAACACAGGGTGGCCCCCATCTTCCCAACCTTCCCTCTGCTACCCTCTATCAGGAACCTCTTCTCATCTGGGGCTCATCGCATCCATCTATATCACCCTGCTCAGATTGGCTATCATCCACCAGTCTCATGTCATTTTTCCTCATTTCTAAAGAAAATCAGGACCTGGATCAAAGTCTTCTCTCCATTAATCCTTAGGACTAATGTGGTGTTCAAATGCCTTGGTCTTACCTTCAACATCTGTGACATAACTTCACTCTTCCTCAGTCACCATAGACCTCAATATGACTTAAAACTGTTCCATTTTGTCAGACTCTGAAATCTCATTGAAAACACCTTTTCATGATTCCTAACCCTATTCTTCATTATTTCTAACTCTATCACCTCTATCCCACCATGTTCTTCTAATCCATTGTCCCTGTTCTGACTATAATTAACCATTTCACTTATGTGCTGTCACTCACTCTTGCATCCTTTGCTACCTTGTCCTTCCACAGTTCATGCCTTCGTTTTCCTAAATGTTGGATTACTGCCTTCTGTATTCCAGACTTCTTGCATAGTCCTAGATAAAGTTAGGAAACGGTCTTGCCTCTGTTCACAACAAATTCATGTTACCTAATGTCAGGGTCTTGGCACTATAAAACAATTAATTTATTCATAGTGATTGAATATCACACTCTTCATAAGAGTTGCTCCAAATCTTCCTTTTTTTCTTCAGACCTGAATTAGCAACCCAATACACTTTCTTAGTCGTTGGTCCTTATTTGCTTCCATCTTGAGCTCTTTCCTTTACCTAATCCCATGATCAAAACCTCTCTAATGTGTGTCCCATACTCCTTTACTCTGGTTTTATAGAAGGACTTGGCCCTCTTCCTTGCCAGGGTCAACGACTCTACTTAGGACTTTTCTTCCTCCCTCTCCTCTCCCACAGGAGCTCTCTCTCTCTCTCTCTCTCTCTCTCTCTCTCTCTCTCTCTCTCTCTCTCTCTCTCTCTCTCTCTCTCTCTCTCCTCTTTCCTCTCCATATCTATATGTCTATGTCTATATGCCTTTTTTCCTCTGGGTTTACTGGCTACATTTCTTGCTCAAGGATCAAGCCTCAAACCCAATTCACTCTGGAGCTCATAGACTGGACAACTTCCCACCCACCTAGCATAGAGTGGATTTAAATATTCAATAGCAACTGTTTCTCTTCTACCCAGAAACCCTGAGGGTCTTCTCCTCCAAGTTTGATGGTTTTTTTGATTTTGTTTTTTTATTAAAGGGGCCATCCCTTGAGCAACTACTTTAACAAGCCTATTCATTGAATGGGTGTATCTCAGAGTGAGAATATGGTAAGACCTTAGCCTGAAAGGATCAGATTGCACCCTGGGCCTTCTCCAGTCATCCTGATGAATATCAGGCCACTGGACCCAGATGGCTCAGGAGAAGAAAGTGATGTTGGTGACCTGCACAGCCCTCCCTCACTCAAATCAAAGTCTTCTGCAAGTCATGTCATCCTCCTGATGCCATGGCCCTCTTCAATAATGAAGGATAAACACAACAACAACAGTATATCTATTTATATTATATACAATATATACATATATGTATAAATGTGTGTATATGTATTTATATTTTTTTCTACTTGCTCCTTTCTTGCTACCTAAGTCTCCCCCATTTGAAAAGGATATCCATCTGTGCCATTCCCTAAAACTGTCTTAGAATCATGGGATTAGAGATTTGAACATGGAAAACATCTTCAAGGCTCTCTTATCCAAAACCTTCATTTGGTATTTGAGAAAAATGAGACTCAAAGAAGTTAAGAGGTCAAGTCCAAGGTCTCACACAGCGTAGCCCGAATTTGAACCAGAGCTTCTGATTTCAAATCCAAGGCTTTCCCACTGTATGATGTTCATCCTATAGATAAACCAATAAACACAGAGAGATACTTATTATTAATGATTAGTGACAGTTGTATTGTCCCTTTCACCATCATGCAAGATAATATTGCAAAGCAACAATCTGGTACCTACCTACATTTCTAGACTAATTTCGTATTATTCTCCTCCAGATATGCTATAGTCCAGCATCTCATGTTTCCTCTTTCCCTCCACATTTCTCCCTCAGAATCTTTAACTTATTTCTTCCTACTATTTGCTTGTCTTCAATCTCTCCTCAAATTATCACATTTTCTCTGTGTGTGTGTATGTGTGTGTGCATGTGTGTGTATGTGTGTGTGTGTGTGTGTGTATGTTATTCCTCAGTACAATCTAAGTTCTTTGGGTACAGAGACTCCTTTCCATCTTCGTCATTGTATTTCCAGTCACTAGGGCAATGCCTTACGCAGAGTGTATCCTTAATAAAAGCGGAATGGATTGATTTGAACATGAACCACTGCCCAGTGAGACCATCACACCAAGACACCTCATGAGAAGCCAGGACTCTTTTTGATGGCTGTGGGAGACTGGAACAAAGGAATTCACTGAATGAGTGTGTGTGTTTATCCTTTGTTGCCAAAGAAGACCAGGCCATTAGAGATATAATGACATGACTTGTGCTTGACTTTGGTTTTTTTTTTTAAGTGAGGGAGGGTTGTGCAGGTCACCAGCCTCACTTTTCCTCCAGAACCATCTGAATCCAGGGACCACATATTCATCAGGATGACAGGAGATGACCCAGGATAAAGCAATTGGGGTTAAGTGACTTACTCAAGGCCACACAGCTAGTGAATGAAGAGAAAAGGAAAAGGGGAAAGGTGGGGAACTGAAAAGAAACTTCATTTGCTAGATGATTTTTACCCAGACAGAATAAAGACTTGATTCTAGGTCTTCCTCCTTCTCTGAGTCTTGGGCTCTTGCCTCCAAAGTGTTCTTTTCCTCCTTTTTCAATTATATCTTCCAGAATTTCTGTTCTGTTTGTTAACAAACTGCACTTCATAGTAGGTATACACCTTCCCTCAGGAATTCGCTTTGCATATTCTTAGAGACAGATAGACGGATGGACAGACAGATAGATGATAGATATGTACATTATTTATGTCTGTGTGTATGTAGATATATGTATGTATGTATATTATTTTTAGCTCAGTCTCCTATTATTATATTTAGAGGTATACCTTGTTTCCTCAAAAAAAACTTGTAAACCCCTTGAGGACAGAGATATATGTTGAACGTTTAATAAACGTTTATTGAATTATAATAGGTGTTTAAATATAATTGATTTCCCTAATAATTCTATTTATATTATTTTATGCATTTAAAATCATTATTCTGAAAAAGGATCCATGGGTTTCATTAGACTGCTGAAGGGGTCCATAACACATACACACACACACGCACACATACACACACGCACACAGTTAAGAGTCTATAGTCTAAGATTTAAAAAAAAATGACATGGCAGCAGAAAGAAAGATTTTAGCAAATAAGGCCCTATAGTCTCCATTTCAGAATCTTCTCTTCATGAAAGCAAATAGATATGTTGCATGACCTGCTACTTTCAGAACTCACAGGTAGCCAATATTCCCTTCTGTCTGATTTTTCACTAAATTATTACAAATGGGATGTGCTACTTTTTCAGCTCTCATACTTATAAAGAAGAAGGAGATTTTTTTTTATCACATCTCACTTTGGGGAGAAGGGAGTGTAGGAGATTCAGTCTACATGATTGTTTTTAAAGAAAACAAGAAAACTTTATTACAGGGCTTCTTTAGCAGGGGTCCAATAGGGGATGAGAGTGGTAGTTATGGATAAATTTCGGAGGGTCTACTAACTTGGAGAGGGAAAAATTACTATCTTTATTTTCATTAATTTCTATTTGAAATTTGATACTTCTTTCAATTATGAATGTGGGCCATGAAATGTTATTCTTAGAAGTGGTCCACAGGCTTTGCCAAAGGGGTAAATGACCAAAAATTAAAAAATGAAAAAGCCCAGAACCTCTGCTTTATTGGTTTTATCTTCACAGAAATACATGAGGTGAACAACGGGTTAACCTTCACAGGAGTCTACTTCATAGCTGTCTGGCTAACCTTGAAGGCTGGCTCCATCTTCCTGTGAATAGCTGAGGCCCTCTGATAGGATTAAAGTGGAAAAGAAAGAGAATGCTATGTTACTCCCTTAGGTGACAATGTGGACCACAGAAAAGCTCATTTGAAAGACAAAAGGGAGGAACCTAACTCAGCCAAAGCTCTGTGCACTCCCCAGGACATGTTTGGTCTAAAGACAGCCCAGTCCTAATCAATTCAATGGATCTACACTGTATGGGGTGGCTTCTCAATTTGCACTAAATCCCACTTCATATAATTTTTTTTTTTAATTTTGGCAAAAGTATGAAAGCAGATTTTATTGGAAGTTCCTTAATGCCTTACTTCAGAGTACAGAACAGAGCAGTGAAATGACTAAGAGAAAATGACAGCAGTGCATTTTCTTGGAGACCTTTTCCATTAAGATGATTCCAAATCATCCTCAGATTGCACAATGGGACACCGAATAAAGAAACCTCCTTTACCCAATAGCAGTCTTCATGAAGTCAGGCATGACTATCAGTCATGATAACCTGTTGGTGGTAGAGCTGTGAATTGTTACGATCAGTCTGAACTGTGAGAGAAAAAGCCCTAAACTGTTCATACACTATGACCCAACGATCTTTCTACTGTGATATATGTGCCAAAGTGCTCACAGAAAAAAAGAAAAGTGTTTCACATTTTGGCAAAGAGGTGTTTTTCATCAGAGATTACCTACATTCACTCTGTATATGTCCACTGTATGCATAGTTTATTGAATACTGTTTCCCCCATTAGAATTCAGTCTACTTGAGGGCATGTCCTTCTTTGTATCCCCAGCATTTAATAAAGTGTATGACACATAATAAATGAAAATAAATGAGTGTTGAAAGATTCGTTGCTCTTTAAGTTTTCATAAGTGAAACAGCACTGAGACTTTTGGAACGGTTTATATGTTTATATTTATATGCATAAATATTTACATGTGTATGTCAATATCTTTAAATTACTGTATGTAGCAGCAGTTCAGTTTATCATATAATCCCCTTATTCAGCTTCACATTTTGAAATATTTGTGTTTATTGATGACTAAGTTCTCAATAAAAAAGAAAATTTAATAAAATAAAAAGACATCAGAATTCAGAATACAAATTATGTCTCTTTTTAGTTCCAGTGACACTGATGAAAAAGCACATAACTACCTTGTCTTATTAGAGGGTAGGTGTGGAGTTGGGGCATATACTGTCAGCTGAAGCCACTGCCAGTTTGTTTTACTTAACTGTCTCATGAAGGAAAAGTGTCAGAAAAAAAGTATCAAAAAACATTTAGAAAAAAAGAAATCAGATTTTTAAAAAATACATGTTGTTAATCAAAAGTAGTACACAGAATGAAAGGTCTTGGAAGTGGGACAGAGTCATAAAGTTATAAGAAAGAAAGCAACATTTGGAAGGAACCTGCTTGAGATCACTTGCTTTTCTTTTTTATTTAATAGAGAAGACCACAGCTAATTACTAGTAGAGCTCAGATTAAGGCTTAGGTCTTCTGACTCAGTATATTAGTTTGCCCCTTGACTGTCAAAAGGATCATATCTTTTCTCTTGTATCTCATAAACGTCAACTCTTCAGAATTTTGCAAATGAAAACACACATGAAACACACACATATGCAGGTGGATCATATTTTCAGATTTTTTTTTTAAATGTGCCTAGTATTGTAAGTTTACACCCTCAAGCTTTCAGTCTATTCTTAAGAGTTGCTGGCACTGTCCAAGGGGAGAAAGTTAATTATCTAGTAAGGGATGGCTCTTTATTGCCCCACAGTTGTTACATATGCCAGGATTGTTGACATATCAAACTTAGGGGCTTTGGTTAACCCACTTGGGAGTACAATGCTCCTGTCACATCAGATGGAGAAATGAGCGATAACCCAATAGGTTTCCTAGTCTTCCTTTTGCCAAAAAAAAAGACTCAGACACAGTGTTTATTTTGAATAACATTTTTGCCTGGGCTAGTGGAAGATAGATGAACTGAAACCAACTTTGGTTTGTAGTTAATGGCCCAAATCAATCATTGCAAAGGCCACTGCATTAGCTCAAGTATAGGCATGACCTGACCGTGTTCGGGCAACGAGCTAGCTGATAGCTCTATGTTTGCTGATGTGTTTATTTTAATCATAAATAAGCTTTAATAAATTGCCTTGATGGTGACTGGATTACCAATATGTGTTTATTAGTGCAGTGACATAGAAGCAATTAATTTTACAGGGTAATTAAAGAAATTTTTAACCCCTTGAAAGAAAACCTACAAGCCATCAAATTAAAGTGGGTAGTATGTGGGAAAGAAAGAGGTTAACAAACAAGGGCTTGCATTGCTTGCCAGATTTAAAAAGAAGGCTGATTACTACCTCTCTGGATTCCAGTGAACATGCTGAAACTCAATTAAAGCCCATACTGGAGGTAGATGAGGAAGTTGGAGCTGCTCCAAGAGGGTACATTCATAGCTCTGCAAGGCTTCAGTGTGCAGAGATCTCCTTTTGTACTTCTCTGTGCGGAAGGTAGGTAAAAAAAAGAAGCTTCATTAATGTGGAATTAGCAGAAATCAACTTGGAATTAGTTGTCTCCTTGGCCTTTGGGGCCCTGGAGCCCTGTATTTTTCTGAGCAGAGCGCAGGGCCAGAGTAGATAAAATAGCTGAAGTAGATCTTTGCTCTCACCGAGGT
Organism: Bettongia penicillata ogilbyi; assembly: GCA_023548195.1. Taxonomy (NCBI): domain Eukaryota; kingdom Metazoa; phylum Chordata; class Mammalia; order Diprotodontia; family Potoroidae; genus Bettongia; species Bettongia penicillata. Next base: position 6,876,483 of record JAJHZJ010000237.1, on the reverse strand, counting down.
TACTAGAATGTCCATTCTACCATTCTAGAGATTATGTGTAAGAGACGTGTCGGAAGACTAGTCATTTTCTGACCTCTGGGGAAAATTATGTCTCTCTGGTTCTCAAACACAGTCCCATTCCCTAAGATACAGAGTCAAAGAGATGCTCAGAAAGATTGCTGCAAGCACTTTCAAAGGAGAGCAACCATCAGTCAATCCTGTGTCTTCTTGCTTTCTTATTCCCTCAATCTCCTTCAGGGCATTTCTATTTTTCACTCTGGTTGATATCTGTGTCGTATTTATTTTATATTTTCCCCTCAAAATGAAAATAATCCATATGAAAATGAAAACAAAAGCCAGATTTTCTCCTTAAATAATTAAGGGAAACTAGAAGAATTTAGGTCATTTTAGACATAGATTGGTATTACCTGAAATAATTTAACATTAATATTGTCAAACTACATATATGTATATATACATATATGCACATCTATGTATAGATGTGTGTATAAACACATGCAAGGTAGAAATGGAAAAATATTTTAAAATTACAAAGATAGATCTTATCCTATTTTCCAAAAGACGAGAAAGAGAAAACAAATGGAAAAAATGAAAAAATGAAAAGAATTCTGGACTTGAATTTAAATATCAGCTTTTCCACCCACAAACTATTCACCCTTTATAGATTATTTAAATTTTGAAGGGGCCTTAGTTTCCACATCTGTAGAACCAAGGGTTCAAAAATAGATGACCTCTGTGCTCCTAAGATTTATGATTCTCTGATGTCTGAGGTAAAAAAAGAATCAAATGTTAACTTCAGAAAATCCCTACCATTATTGTAATGCAGTCTCCTCTAATTCATTAGTGACTGAGTGAATCTTGCATCCTCATTATAGTATAACTTTGTCATGATAATGCTTTTAAAACAAACTCTACAGTATCCCACAGATATTCTGCAGGGCCCTTGAATTTCACTATTTTCCACATTCTAGCTTCTGCTTCTCAAGATTAAAGATGGGTGGACTTCGGTTCATTGTTCATTTATTTATTTTTCGTAGAAGAATCATATTGGCAAAAAACTCAGCACGATACTTCCAGAATCTCAGGAATGGGAAGAAGTGATGTGCTTTATCCCAAAAGACTAAAAGGTTTACTGATAACTGGGCCAATTACATTTCTAAGCACATCTTGAGAGAAAATGTGTAGGGCACTGTTCCCATTGTATTTTGTATTTTGTTTGAAGACGTTCTTGGAACTGAATGGATGCTATACAACACAAATGCATATATTTATAGATGGATGAAAATGCCACTTATTTCCACAACTCCAGTAATTTGATAAAAATGATGTATATGTCTATGTTTCCAATTAGTCTTTGAAGATTCCCCACCTTCCTTTCTAACTGCCTACAAGAAATCTCTTAACAGATATCTTACCCATTCAGCATGTCCCACCCTGAGCCTATTTCTATTCACATTAAATATTCTGGATTCACATTTTCTACCACTGTTCCGATTATTGATCAAATTTGTCATATGCAAAATTTTCTGTTTATTTTTTCCCTGTCATTCAAGTCTCTTATCCAATACATGTAGTAAATAATTGTTGAATATCTATCTGGTTAATCAAGTTTCATTAATTCTAATTCCACATGACTTTGTCCATCTACCTTGAAATGTAATATGACAAAAATTGGGGCATGGGATTGTACCTCTATAATCTCTGCTACTGCTGGTGGGTGATGCTGGTTGATGGAGCTACAGTGCAGGTAAAGGTGATCTAGTGTCTTCACTAAATGTAGACTAATATGATGATCGTGTAGGAGCCCCACCAAGCTGTCTAAGGGAAGGTAAACCAGGCTAGGTTGGAAAAATGGAGTGGAGCATACCAGTCAACATTGGGAGAAGCCTGTGAGTGACTGCTGAAAGGAAGAGGAGGGAAGGAAGGAAGGAAGGAAGGAAGGAAGGAAGGAAGGAAGGAAGGAAGGAAGGAAGGAAGGAAGGAAGGAAGGAAGGAAGGGAGGGAGGGAGGGAGGGAGGAAGAAAGGAAAGAAAGAAGGACAGAGGAAAAGGGAAGAAGGAAAACAAAAAGAATGTAATATAGGAGATAGAATGCTGAAGCAAGTCTGTTTCCAAATGTCATCTTAGACATCTATTAACTCTGAGTCCTTGAGCAACTAACAGCTTTTTCTGAGCCTGGGTTTCCTTGTCTATAAACTGAGGGCAATCCTACCACCTAATTCACCATAATTGTTATGAGGTTCAACTGAATAATGTATGCTTTATAAACCTTAAAGCATAACGTGAATGTCGTTGTAACAGAGCTGATGGGGCTGAACCTACAAACCAGAAGACGTCATTTCCCATTAAGGGGCTCTAGCCCTGACTTCAAACAGATTATCAGAGGTGAGGAACCTGAAGCCTCCAGGCCACAAGTGGCCCTCTAGGTCTTCAAGTGCAACCCTTTGACTGAATCCAAACTTCACAGAACAAATCCCCTTTATAAAAGGATTTGTTCTGTGAACCTAGGACCCAATCAAAAGGCATTACCCAAGGACCTCGAAGGCCACAGGTTCCTCACCCCTGATTAGATTAATATCCCAGAGAAGGCAAATCTTAGTCTGTTCTGTAGTTGTTTTACAGGTGCACAGCTGACCAGAGGCAAAACTAGGCTGATGATGAGAATGATAATTAGCAATTACATAGTACTTTAAGATTTGCACGACACTCTATAAAATTATCCCATCTTATCCTCACAACAACCCTGGGAGGTAGGAACTCATTATATAAATGAAGAAACTGAGTCAGAGAGAGGTTAAGCGACTTATTCAGAGTCAGCAACCAGTAAGTATCTGAGGTTAGATTTTAATTCAGGTTTTTCTCACTCCCCCAAGTACTACACTTCCTTGTCTATGCTGCTTACCTTTTGAATTCTTTATACTCCTTTTGAGATATATGCATATGCATATGTACACAGATATATATACAGGTATATATTACATATATCTGTGTATATAAATACATATTGTAACAAGTAATATAAATCATTGAAAAATGTTTTGAAAATTCAAAAATGCCATTTTAAAACATCCTCAGTATGCTCATGCTGGCACCTAATAACCAAACATTTAGTTCCATTTTTTTAATGAATGTTACTTAATTTTATTTTTCAACTCTAAATTCCAAAATATACACCTATACTATATGTAACATATAAATATAGAGATACATATATTTATAATTATAAAGTGTGCATTCATGATCTTATAGACAAAGGTCAAATTCTAGAGAGTAAAATATATAACTGTACTAGATTTTGGCAATATAGAGATTCAGAATATACGCTGTGCAGACATATTTTATAATAGAGCTAATCCATTCTAGATATTTTATATTATTTATGCACATATATATTTGTATAGTCTAATTATGTAGACATATATACATATACATGTATATAATAGAAAGTAAGTATGCACATGCTCATGTATCTAGAGTGGCTGAACTAATTTATAACAGGTGCATATGTTTGCCAAAATGTTAACTGTATATCTTCAGTTTAGCTTTGATATTATGTCTACCATGAAGAACTGTCATTTCAACCCTAACTTGATTTTCAGGCTCTCCAAATTTTCCAGCAGACCAATGAGGAACTTTGAACATCAAAGCTATGAAATTATGGCAAATTGCCTACAAGAAGGCCAAATGTGTCAAAGTCTCCACAACTGCCCTAGAAAAACTATGCATTCTATCATGTGCAGTTTGGGTCACTAAAGTGACTTTGAAGCCAAGCATTTGTTTGAACTCAATGGACCAGATTCCATTCTCAAACACTCGTGCAATTCCTGCTGATGTCCATGACATTCAGATGTCAGATGTTGGTGCTGATTTAAGATAGGCAGAAAACCTAGACACATCAAATCTCTCCCTATCTCTGAAATTAAATGATGGTTGCTTTCATAAGGGAATAAGAAGGGATTTAGGAACTGTTTAGACCTGCTTGAGGTCAAACCTCATGCTGCAAGCAAATAACTGGGTGTGAGCATGGCGAGCAAATTCCATTTCAATAAGATGTTCATCTAAGGACAGAAGTTGGCAAACATGCTCAGCAAATGGCCCCTATAGTCCCAGCCATACATTCTCTGCATTCATTATTTACATTTGGTTGAATGTTGTAAATCAAGTCAAAACAATGTTCTGGGCAGTCTTTCCAGCTTATGCTAGATGTCATGGACTGTGAATGTTTGGAAATATGCTGCAAAATACATAGTAGCCATCTGTTTTTGCATGCTTTGTTTGTTTTTGCTTTGGAACGTCAAGCTAAAAACGAAATAAATAAAATAAAACAGCTGTCATGGGAAATTGTGTATCATCCTCATATTTTTCACACAGACTCTCTCCACATCACAGATCTAACTGATTCACTTTGTTTTTAGTGGATAGACTAGTCTATCCAATAGAGCAAGTGACTTATCTATTGCTGTCTTTCCAACTGATTTTCCAGCTCTTGCTCTTACCATGTAAGTATAGACTCTTAGTTCAAACTAAAATAATGAAAAAAAATCAGTAACAGAAAATCTCCCAATTTAAGGCTTTATAGTTAAAAGGGACTCAAGTAACAATCAATAAACACTTATTAAGCACCTGTTATGCATCAGGCACTTTGCTAAGCACTTGGAGATACAAAAAGAGGTAAAAACAGCTTCTGCCCTCAGGGAGCTTACAATATAAAGGACAAGACAACATGCAGACAAATATGTAGAAAGTAAGAGAAATATAAGATAAATAGGAAACAATGAAAAGAGGTAAGGCATTGGTATTAAGAGGGTGTAGGAACGTTATTCTGGAAAAGGTGAGATTTTAGTTGGAACTTAAGGGAAGCCAGGGACTTCAGTAGTCAAAGGGGAAGAAAGAAAGCTTTCCAGGCATGATAAACAGCCAGAGAAAATCGCTGGAGCCAACAGATGGAGTGTCTTATTCATAGAATACACAAGATGTCAATGTCAGACAAGATGTCAATGTCACTGGATTGAAGATTTTCCATCTAGTCCAAATAGTATCTCTTTCAAGAAGAATTTCCACTGTAACACGTTGTAGCAAGTAGTCACTTAGCCTTTGTTAAAGACCCAAAATAAGTCCATAGAGGAATAACCTGCTGCCTTTTAAGGTAACCATTCCCCTTTTGGGTATCTCTAATTCTTAGGAGTTTTTTTTTTTCTTATATTACCATTAAATTTGACTTTTGGTCATTTCTACTTTTTCCTCCTGGTTCTGATATCCTCTGGTCTCTCTCCAGCTTACCATTACTTTTTTTCTTACAATGTGGATCCCAGACAATAATACTCCAAATGTGTTTGGAACAAGGCAGGGTGCAGAAGAACTAATTCATATTGATACATATTGATTCCTGGAATGCAGCCTAAGATCCATTAACTTTCGGTTGGGGGAGGTTGCTATATTGCACTGCTCACTCACATTCAACTCAAGGTTCTCTTTCCCTGGATTTTGTTTTCAGACAAATTTAACTATACTACCCCATCCTGTACTTGTGAAAGTGATATTTTGAACCTGTTCAAGATTTCACATTTGTCCCAATTGAATGTTACCAGTCTACTGGCCTTGCAATGTTTTTTTTTTAAAAAAATTTAATCCTGTCGTTCAGTTTGTTTGCTATCCTTCTCAACTTTATATCACCTGCAAATTTGATGAGCATGACATCTAGGCTTTTATGTAAGTCATTGATAAGCATCTCAAATGACATCAGGCACAGATCCTTGACTTATTGTGATGGAGACATTCTATGCTAACACTGAACAACTTATCTTCAGTTCAGACCATTCAACCAGGTCTAAGTCCATCTAATTGTTACAGTTATCCAGTCTGTATCTCCATTTTCTTTACAAGAACAGATAACATACCTTTCTAAAATACTTTCCTAAAGTCCAGGTAAACACTTCTCAGTCATCTCCACACCACTACACCTCCACTCTGACCATTATCTTCTTGACCTGTTCACAGGAACTTTGGACTCACCCCCTAGAACAACCATAATCTCACTGTAGATGAGCTTTCGCCTTATCTTGCCCAGAACCCGAACCCCAAGACACTTCCCGCTTTGTCCCCTACCTTGCCGCCTGTTCTCCCTACAATCTCCGCTCTTTCAAGCTTTTCTTTATGTTTTGTCTTCTCCATTAGAATGCCAACTTCTTGAGAATGCAGACTGTCTTGAATATTGATATTTGTTTCCCTAGAGTTTAGAACAGGGCATAGCATACTGTGAGTGTTAAATAGATGTTTTCTTTATGTAACTAAATAATATCTACAATTTTCCCTCTCTCTGCTAGTAGGGTATTTCCATCAGAAAAGGAATTAATGCTATGAGTTATTCTTGAAGTCATGTAGGTTCTCTGTAATCACTTCTTCCTTCCCCAGAAACTTATTAGCAATTTCATTAGTGCTCTATTCTAGAATTTTCTCAAGAATTTAAGTGGAATTCGTTGGCCTGTTCTTTTTGCCTTTCCTCTTCCTTTCTTTTTCTTTCTTTCTAACACATTTACTCTTGTTTTATCCTATGGTGCTTCTATTCTCTTCATCATTGACAGAGGTACAGCAATCTCATTGACCAGTTTTTGATGACCCAAGGAGGTAAGCTCATCTGGGAGACGAGTTCATTGAGGGAAGTTGAGGGTCTGCTTACAGACGCTCCACTTATCAAGTGGCTTTGTCACTTTTTTTCTGTTACATTCAGCAGAAGAGAAAGTTTCTAAATTTAAAAAGGACAATAAGACAGAAACAAAAATTAAATAACTCAATCTTCCCTAGTTGTATCAATCTTTATTATATTTTCCATACAAAAAAACTCTTACCCCAAATTTGATCCTTCTCTTTCTTTAATATAACTAAAATGTGTAGATCCTGGAATTGTCTTCCTACTGGCATACATGTATTTAAGGTTTTAATTGAGCACTGAGAATAGGATCATAAATTAAGTCAACAAGTACTTAATAAGCCCCTACCACGTACTCTCAACAGCTAGGTGAAGCCATAGAGTGCTGGGTCTGAAGTCAGGAAGATTGATTTTCCTGAGTTAATAATCTGTCCTTACACATTCAATAGCTGTATGACACTGGGCAAGTCACCTAACCCTGTTGACCTCAGTTTCTCATCTGTAAAAAATTTGTTGGACAAGGAAAAAGCAAACCAACCCATTATCTTTGCCAAGAAAACCCAAATAAGGTCATAAAGAGTCAGATACAACTGAAATGATTGAATAGCAACAGAGAAATGGGCCCAACACTGTAGTAAGAACTAGGGATTCCCAGAAAAATATAACCATGCACTTACCCTTAAAGAACTCACAGTCCACTAGGAGAGATGACACATAAAAGACTGTGTACAAACCAGAGAAAATGAAGATAATTTACAAAAAGGAAGGAACTAGCATTAAAGGCGATTGTAAAAGACTTCTTGCAGAATATGGAGCTTTAATTGAGAGCAATGCAGGAAGCCAGGGAAGCTAAGAGGCAGAGATCAGGAGAGAAGATAGCTAGTGAAAATAGACCCACACCATACATAGTTCATCTCTTACAAATTCATCATTTTACAGATGAGGAAAATGAGGCCTGTAGATATTAAATAACTTGGTCACAGTCACTTAGGTAGTATAATTTATCAGTAATTTGTCATTTTAAAATTCAAATCACAGTATAAAGGATCCTGTCACCAATGACTAGAGAAGCTTTTAAATGAGAATGGCAGAGCTAAGCCCATAATTGGTAACTAATGCGTATATGCTTTAAATTCATATGAATGCAAAATAAAATGACAAATGTATTCCTGTGATTTGAAGCCATATGTGTACATACACATATATGTATGTGTATACATGTGTGTATGTATATACAGGTGTGTGTATGTATGTGTGTATGCTCGTGTGTGCACATGTGTGTAAACATATACATATATATTATATCATGTAGTTGGAAGAATCAATTCTACTAGCTCTGTGTCTTTGTATCTTTGTGCTCGATCAAATAGATATCTTGGTTGATTCTTCCTGGATTCAACTTGTTTTCATCAAGCGTCAGAAAAAGACTCAAAATTAAATCTCTAACACAAAGAAGTTAAAATACATGATTGCCTTTACCTCTGGCTTTAACTTTCATGGAGAAACATAAGAATATGAACTCTGATATCCACTAAAACAAGTAGTCAATTGAAGTATATATTTAAAACAAATATTGGGGTTTGAGGGCTTTTGAGGTCCTCTCCTCTCCCCAATCTGTATGCAGACAATCACAACTTTCCCACTGATCTCAGGGAGAGGCTTTTCACAGATTTAAGTTTCCAGATGTGGCTGTAAAATGGTATGCTCCTCTAGACAGCTAGCTCATCTCCATTTTCTCAGCATAAATATGTCATTCAAAAGAATGATCATTCATCTTTAACACCTGACAGTGAAGGAAGAGAGAAAATAAAAATGAAGAAACAGCAACTTTAAGGGTGATAAAAATATAATTTGCATGAATTCTAAATGTATTGATTATCTAAGACGGCTGATTGGGCTCTCTAGTATAATGAATTTTAAAAAGTACTTGTCCTACCCTCTAATTGGTTTTAAAAATTCTCAATGAGGAATTTGATCTACCAGTGGAAATTAGAAGCTGCTCTCCAGTTTAAAATCTGAATGAGTCGTCTGGTGACACTTAGAGATTAAAGGACTTGCTCAAGACCACACAGTCAGTATGTATAAGAGGCAAACTTAAACCCAGATCTTCCTGAGTCTCCATCCTCTGCCTCATATTGTCAACCAAATGGTGTGCTTTTAAGAGTGCCAAGTATTTTGCATACATTATCTCATTAAAGATTTAACCTTGACCATATAGGTACCACACCTATTATTATTTTCCTTGTCTAAGAGTCTCAATGAGATGAGATGACTTAGGGTCAAACTGTTAGAAGCCAGAAGCAGGATTTGAACCCACACCTTCCAGATTCCAAATCCACTAAACTAGTGTCCCTCTGCTCCTTAATACCTACGTGACTTTGGACTAATTATTTAACATTTCTGGCATTAGTTATCTAAAGTATAAAATGAGGGGATTGAACTAAATGACCTCTAAGTTCCCTCCCAACTCTCAGACTATGATCAACTGGTCTACCTCACCCCATTTTCCATGGAACAAGCCAAATTTTTCCTTTGTGAATTCATTGACTTTGCTGGCATTCTAGAAACATGGAGCTAATATGGAAAAAAAAAAAAGAATATTGCCCAAAGACTGATTCTACCGTATCTTTATACTTATATATGTCTTTCATATTTTTTTCATTTAAAAGTAGAGCAAAATGCATTCTTATATGACTATGTTAAAGATTTTGAAATGGAATTGAAGTGGAAAAATTCAAAAGTTAAGTAAACAGGTAATCTATAATAAAAGTCACACATCAAGGTAATGTCTTACCATAATCTACCCTTGGTGTAAATTCTGATAGAACTTACTCTGAGCTGGACATGGTTGGTTTCTCCAAACCCGCCTGCAGGATTTTTCTAACACTTACTCCATAAAATATGTATAGACATCATATGTAAATAATGTACATTATAAAACGTTCTCTTCCCCATAATTAATGTTCGCTTCTCTAGGACACTAACCATCCTTTTACAGTTATACATTTCTATTACTAAACAGAGTTAAGGTGTCATACTTGATTGATTGCATTCCCTAACAACTTCAGAGCATACTTTTTTCCCAATCAGTAATATCATCAAGTCAGTTCATGAGAATGATGAAAAATAACAATTAAAAGAAAACCAATATGGGATAAACCTAGGCTGAACAGCCAACCAAAAGCATAACAACCGCTTGACTTGCTGGTCCTTTTCTGCTCACCAGCCCCTCACTACTTCTTTCTCCAAAGAACTCCTATGAATTATCCTCAACAGATTAATGTACTGACCCTTGATCCCTGGAAACCTGAGGCTGAATTACAGCTGCACAGCCTTCAAAGAGCTGGTGCTTGAGCTCTCAGCTAAGCTGAGGTGTAAAACCTTGAGATGCCTGAACTTGAACTTCTAAGAAAATAGAAAATTTTACACAAGAACTTTCAATGTGGCCGTTCGCACAAAACCTTACACAGGACTGATTGCTGGGATTTGGGGTTAGCGTTGAGGACTGTTGGTTGCATTTGGGATATTATTTAGGTTCATTTGAAGCCATGAGTCATCAACGGAAATGACTTCTAAAACATCTGGCTCTTACCCCTTACCCCAAGCAGGGCTGATCATAAGCCAAATTATAAAGTAGGAAATTTGTCTTTGGGCCCCTCCTAACTCTGGGAGTATTCTGAAATGAAGTTCAAGAATCAAAAAGGTGGAGGAAAGAGGCCAGGCAAAGAATGACTGTGGGAGGAAAAGACTAGGAAAGAAGAAAAACAGGAAGAAATGATGAGTAGGAGTAAAAGAAAGGAATAGAATGTGATGGGGAGCAGGAGAAAAAAGAGTGCTATGTTTGAAGAAATGAATGGATCAGGTAGAAATTTCCTCGATTCCTCAACTCTTTAGGATATCTCACCTTTTGGATTGCTTCCTCCACCTACCTTTCAAATTATGTTTCCCTGTATCCCATTCTTACTAGACATCTCTCACTGAGGTAAGAATTGCTATCATTCACTGAATTATTTACATTTTAAGAGACTTCTAAAAGAATCAAAACACTTCTGGGCCCAAATAAATAGATTTCTCATAGAGGAACTGATACTAGATCTAGTGGAGAGATATTTAAGTCTCAGTTTCCCTTTTTGTAAGATGAGAGAGCTGGAGGGAACTTTTAGCTCACAATCCTCCTACTATGTGAAGGTCCTTTACAAGTTAATGAGCAACATTTTTCTGGTTTATAAAGGTGGAAAATTGTCTGAAAATGGCAATTGTAGGGGAAAAAAAACTTTGCTTCATTATTTTAATTGTGATATTATCTTAGTAACATTTTGCAGGACCCATGCCAACAGTTGTTATCACTTCTATTGATTATGTTAATATCTGTTCCTTTAAATGAATATCATATTCCCTTTTTCTTCTTGTGGTCAAAGACTTGCATTTGGAGCAAGAGAAAACTTTTGAAATGAAAGAAACATGAAAAATTATTTTTCTTTACTAGAAAGCAACATGAAAAATTATTTTTCTTTACTAGGAAATGAAAAGAACACAACTCTTGGATTATCACTGGATTTGGAAGCTGGATGTCACTTTTGAGATTATCTAGTCCAACCATATCATTTTACAAATGAGAAACTCAGGCTCAGGAGGAGGCTGAAGTGATTTGTCTAAGGCCACACATTAAACAGCTGAGCCAGAATTCAAACCCCTATGAGTGTTCCTTCCACTCTGCTAGGATGCTTCATTATTTAAAGTATCTATTAGTATTAAGCCTGTGAATAAAACAGCTTTCTTTATATTTTCTATCTACTCTGTATTATGGCTCCTATGGAATAGTTGAGCTGCCTGAGATAAAAAAGGTCAGATTCCTTTCTTAGGTATACATGTGTGATTTCCATTCACTGTCAGAATTTGGCATAGCAGCTGGAAGAAGTGACTGATTAAAATCCAATATTTATTCTTAATGGGAAGCTTAAGTAAGATGTAGATAAGTGACTGAGAAAGAAACTTAACATTTCTCTTCTTTACAATGGACATTTCAATAAACATAAAAAACAGATTTCTCATGAAAGGGAAATAATTGTGAAAAGACGTGATAGTTTTCAGAGAACAGCAGCCCTGAACTCTCTACATAAGTTGACACTGATAGGAAAAAATGAGTCTGCTTTATATCAATTCAACATACACAACCTTCAAATTAACTTTCTTTATTTAAAAAAAATAAGGAGGAAAGTTTCTCTTAAAGTAAAGCCCCAATCAGGTAGGTTTTGTCACGAAGATCCATCTGTGAAGTTACAATTTTGAGTCTTTATGGAGATAGCATCTTAATGGTTTATTTAAGCAACAACCAATATCCCACCTAATTGGTGTAAATAAATTCAAAAAATTGGAGCAAGTCACTTCATTTCTTTATTCTTCAATTGTCTTAGCTATAAAATGAGAAGTTTGGGCTAAAAAATCCATAAGCCTTCTTCTATTCCTAAAATTCTGGTGCTAATTATTACATTGATACTTCCTTAAAAATCTAGATCTGCAATATTGTATCTTTTAACTCTACCTACAGCTACACTGTCATTACCAATATCTTTACCTATATCTACATCATGTATATCTACCATATTGATATCTATCTGGTTTATGATGTCTATGTATTTTGTTGTTATTACTGAGAGGAGATCTCCCTATCTTGTCCAGGCTGGAAGTTCAGGGACTACTCACAGCTCCAGGACCTCTCTGATCATCACTGAAGTCTGATCTATTACATTTTCTAACCTAGGCTGACTTATGCCTTCAAAAGCCCCATTTCTGAGGTCTCATTCAGATTTAGAGTGGACATTCAATCACTTATCCCTCTATAGTTCAAGAGGTCTATCAACCTCTGCCTTCCTAGTAGGAGGGCTCATACCCCCATGTCTGACTACACAGTAAAAAGTAATGGATAGTTCCTCTCCCTTTTTTGAAGAGTTAAAGGACTACCACTGTGGAATATTATGTACGTCATCTGAGATAGGTGGTGTATTGATAAGTTTTGTTGATTTTTTAAATCTTTTGTGACAATGGCTGTTTTGCTGGGTAGGGTAATGAAGAGGCAATATATTCAGAAATGATAGTGATGATAAATACAAAAAATATCAAAAAAAATTTACAAGCAACATATACCATTGTCCACAAAGTCCTATACCAAGACCTTACAATGGTATGGAGTTAACCTGGGTTCTCAAAAGCTATGCCAATAGTGTGTAAATTCTGGCAGCTTCAACCAAGATGGAAAGGCTTCAAAGACATATTGTTTCACTACAGATATATAAATACATCTATCTATCTATCTGTCTATCTATCTATCAAACTATCTATCTATCTATATATGTATATCTATATAGACATATAGATATACATATATAGATATATGTAGATATACATATATAGATATATATATATAGATAGATAGATAGATATATGAAGTGGAACAGATCTGTTATGGTTCCTGTAACAACCCATTCTCATCAAAAAAATACTCGTGGAATCATCTCAATTGGACTTGTGGAATCACATATTTAGATTTAAAAGGGATCACTCTGTGCTAGTTGGGTGGGGACCTAGCACAGAGTGAATGTAATTACTAAATAGTATCTGTTCCTCAATTACACAAGAACCCTGAGGGTCTTCCTCTACAAGTTTGATTCTTTTGGTATTTTTTTCTTTTATTAAAAAGGGCCATCCCCTGAGTAACTACTTCAAGAGGCCTATTCATTGAATGGATGTATCTCATTCAGAACACGAATTTGATAAGACCTTAGTCTAAAATGGCCAACATCCCACATTGCTTCCTGGGCCATCTCCAGTTGTCCTGATGAATATCAGCTCACTGAACCAGACGGATCTGGAGAAGAAAGTGAGGCTGGTGGCCTTCCACAGCCCTCCCTCACTCATAGCAAAATCAAGTGCAAGTCATGTCATCATCTCGATGTCATAATCCTCTTCGATAATGAAGGACAAACACAACCTGTCAGTAAGCAGCCTCTCCTCTCCTCTCTTCTCCTCTCCAATAATACTTTTAATCATGTAAGGAATCATTGACTTATATCAGTGATTTAGAGAATCCCATGACTTCCCTGACCTTTTAAGTATTATTATGATAATATATTATCATTCTAGAGGTTATTAGTCATCAGAGACTAGAATGGACTGACTTATAAGAGAGTTTAATAAGCAATGAGGAAAGAAGAGCCTTGGGAAGGTTTGTAGGTGAGTACTACAGTTTTGATTAAGGCATGAATAAAGGATTGGCTACAGAAAGAGGTCCAAGATGAGGTTTTATTTGAATAAATTGATAGACAAAAAGATGAAGTGTTGAGATGTGACTGGAATTAGGAGACGATAGGATTCATTGGGCACCTAGAGACTTTTTAACAGAATATATGGAACATACAGAACATAAGGAAGTTTGTCTACAAATGCACTCAAGAGAAGTCTGGCAGTATATTTTTCAGATAAGGAACAAACAATGATTGTGTTTGCTCTATATTCACAAAGGAATTGGACCTTAAGACCACCGCAAGGAGAAATGGGTCTGACTGGTAGATAGCTGAGACAAAGGGAATAATACAGAGAAGAGATGATCGGTTCGATCATGTTCTTAGGGTTGGAATCTAATATAATAGAGGTTCCTGTGGACTTGGGTTCAAGTTACAAGTCAGCTCCCTCCCCTGTTGAGTCACACAACCAAGTAGCAATATTTTTGCCTTTGTTTATATCTCCACAATAAAGTACAGTAATTGGATTATAGTAAGTATTTAATAAATGCTAGTTGATCGACAGCTTATATCAAATTTATGCACCATAAATTATCCAAACTACTTTCTTTTCCTAAAGCCATATTTTCAGGTACAGGTAAAAGCTACCAAGTTATTTTGGATAAGCACTGTAGATGGAGCCAGAACTGATTAGAGACAGTAGGCGGCACAGTAGATAAGAGTGCTAGACTTGGAAGTAGGAAGATAGGATTTTAGATCCAAACTTAGATACTTTCTAGTTGCATGACTACCTGTGTCATTTAACCTCACTAAGTTTCAAGTTCTTTATCTATAAAATGGAGATAAGAATAATATCTACCTCCAAGGATTACTGTGCGGATAAAATGAGATATTTCTAAAGTACTTAGCATTTTGCCTGGTGTGTAGTAGGTGCTTAACAAATGCTAGTTTCCTCTCTTTCTTCCTCTTCTATAAAATGAGGATTATAATAGAATCTACCTCTCAGGGTTCTTGGGAGGATAACCTGTGTAAAGTCTTTGCAAACTTTAAAATTCTGTATAAATGCTATTTGTTATCATCATCATTACAACTAGTGAATTATACAGAGATCCCCAGCATTTCCATTTAGTGGCTTCTCTGACAAAAACCATTCGATTACATGTATCATGTTAACCAAAAATCAAATGGATTAAGAAATAAGACTATGAGATTTGGTAGACTGAGATGCCAAATTCACCAGATTAAAAAAAAAGAACCTCAATCTTTAATGATAAGTGATCTGGACAGTCCTCACTATATTCTTTTGACAAATTTGAAGAAAATTACCTTTAATTGAGAGGGGAAAATTAGAAATACAACTTAGGAGAAACTGAAAAATGGTAAGTGGGGGCAGCTGGATGGTTCAGTGAGTAGAATGTCAGGAATACTCATCTTTCTGAGTTCAAAACTGGCATCAGACACTTACTAGCTGTGTGACTCAGGGCAAGTCACTTAATCCTCATCTGTAAAATGTACTGCAGAAGGAAATGGCAAACCACTCCAGTATCTCTTGCATAAAAACCCCAAATGGGGTCTTGAAGAGTGGGACATGACAAAAATAGAGAATTGATTAAACATCTGCTATGCCCCCAAGTACTCTGCTAAACACCAAGAGATACCAAGAAAAAAATTAATCACTTCATGCTCAAATAGCTGACCTTCTGAGACAATATTTAAACATATGATTGTATACGAAACAAACATAAAGTAATTGGGGGAGGGGAGCAAGTAGCTGGAGGGATCAGGAAAAATTTCATGTAAATTTCCAGTATAATTATGAGAGTTGTAAGCAACATAGGTTTACAGTCTACATTAGAAAATGCATAGAAACATTATTTTACAAGGCACTTGGTCATCATATATTCCAGTGTTCATGAAAAGATTCACATGAAGACAGAAAATAATCAAAGCTTTTGTGGCAGCAATATTTCTAATGACTGAGTAGCTAGAGAAAATCTATATAGAACTTGATTGATCTTCCCAATTAAAACTGACACATTTTTAAATATTTGGTGCCTTTAGGAGATAGACATAAAATAGTAAGAAATAAATTGGGAAATATTGTTCAGGACTAAAGAATCTTGCAAAGGAAAGAACACTAAGTTCAACCAGTTCAAATTCTTACTCTGCCATTTAACACCTGTGTGACCTTGAGCAAATAATTTTATGTCTCTGGACCTGAGTTTCCTTTATAAAATGACAAGATTGGACTAGATAGCTTCTGAAGTCTTTTCCTGCTCTGGATCTATGATCCTATAAGGTAGGTCAAAGGTTAATCATCTGCAAAGAAGTCTCGTACTCATATAATATGAGTTTCTTCAAGAATTACATAAAATTATTGTATAAATATATTTATTGTGAACATTTAACATTTTTCAATTCAATGAACACTAGGGAAGGGAAGAGGTATATTTTTCCACAAAACAGTCATTTCTTTTCCACTAGCTTCCATGCCTATGACAGGGAGGGGTTAAAGGATGGGGGAGAGAAGAACACATAAAACAATTATTCCAAATCTTGAATCCTACTTTTGCCAACTTGAATTACTGCTTCCTTTGCAATCCAAAGTATATTTAGCAGTTTCCTTTCCATCATTATTACAGGTTGGAATGTTTCTTGCTGTCTGCATTAAATGGGACTTTTTAAAAAAGCTGAGCTCTTTGTGTGTATGTACCTCCCCCTAGTGGCCACTAAGAATATCAGCACTCTCCAATTTAAGGTTTGGGAGAAAAGAAATATCCAGGAATAAGAAGATAGAGTACTGTTTATTTGTTTCTGTTTGTTCTAGTAACTACACATCATGAAACGATGGAAACACAAAAAGAATGTTGGAGGTCAACTATGAAAGAATTTTATTTTTAAAACACATTTTAGGCAAGTTAAGAAACAAAATAAACTTTCACAGAATCTTCTTGATTTGATCATTTTGGCCAGGAGTTTAGAGTCAAGGAAGGAAGTGATAGAAGGAGAAAAAAATGGAAAGCTGCTGTACTTTCTTCTGGAGTGCTCCATCCACAGCTTAACCTACAGACCAGCAATGGAGATATGGCAACCAGAGAAAGGTTAAGTGCCAGAAAATCAGTCACCTGGACAGATATCAGGGAAGGAATACCAGCAACTCTAGAAAACTTGCTCACTAGAATGTCTCTAACCTGAATTGGTTACATGACTTTAGGCAGGTATAGCAGCCTTTGTTTATTAACCACAGCACTAACATTCACAACGTTAATACTGTGCGGAATCCTGGCTTACCTGGTTCCAAGCTTTCGCTGCATTCAACACACTACATTATCTAAGTTCTCCTGAACCACCAGCACAAGGACTATTAAAGTCAAAGTGGAGAATAAAAAGCATCATTTCATTGTTGATCCTTCAAAGTAAAGGTGTTTTAGATCAATAGTCTGTGGGCAGCTAGGTGGCATAGGGGATAGAGCACTGAGTCTGAAGTCAAGAAGACCTGAGTTCATATCTGGTCTCAGGTACCTACTAGCTATACAATCCTGAGCAAGTCATTTAACCCTGTTGGCCTCAGTTTCCTCATCTTAAAAATGAGCTGGCGAAAGAAATGGCAAACTACTCCAGTATCTTTGCCAAGAAAACCCCAAATCGGCTCACAAAGAGTGGAACATGAACGAATTGACTGAACAACAGGAAGAAGAGTTAACGAAGAAGCATCCACTACAGAGATGTCTAATAATCATTTGGCACATTTGGTAAGGTATAATTGTCCTCATTTTTCAGCTAAGGCAACCGAGAAGTAGAGAAATTGAGAGACTTGACAGTTGATATTCATATATCTCAAATTGCATCATTCTTTCCACTGACTGGTATTTTTCATCACCATAATTTTAAGTTTTTTAGTTTTAAGAAAAGATAGTTTTAAAGTTTTAAGAATAATTTTTAAGGATAGTTTTAAGAAAAGAACTAAGGACACAAAACTATTTCATCATAATCGCTTGAATAAAAAGTGGCACGCTAACCTACAAAACTTATAATTCCAAAAAATTAGAATTGATCTGTTTTTACTACAAGTATCTCCTCCTTAATTTTTTGGTTTTCTTCATTTCAATATAAATCACTAATGCTTTGATAAATTACTCTTTTCTGGGAATTTTCTATGAAATGACATTGTCTCCTCTTGGACTTACTGCTTTCACCTGCCAATATCCATTAAGAATTACTTCATAGCCAGGCAAGGTGGCACACACCTATAGTCCCTGACCCTTAGGAGGCTTAAGGCTAGTAGATCTCCTGAGCTCATGAATTCTGAATTGCAGTGGGTTTAGCTGATCAGTAACAATATAGTAAGCCCCCAAGAGTGGGGAACCTCCAGCCTGTCTAAGGAGCATTGAACAAGCTCATGTTAAAAATGGAGCAGGTCAAAAGCTCCAGTGATGATGAATGATGGGATCTGGCCCAAGAATAGTCACTGTCCTCTAGCCTAAATCAGATAAGGATATCTAGTCTAGGGGTAGAGGAGGGGAGAGGTATTACTTCTTTAAAAATGTGTCTTCCTTATAAGTTTTTGTTTGTTTTGCTATTGGTTGATAATTGCAGATTTGCTGGCATTTTTTCTCCCCTGTTTCAGAGATAACAATGGGTTGATCACTGAGAAAGTCTTATTAAAGGCCTGTAATCCAAAACAGTGGGCAACTATAAATACCAATTATATTCAGGCACAAAGCTGTCACAGTTCAAATAAGTGAAACCAACAAACCAAAGGGATCAAATGTTGTCACTTTAAGAGAACGATTATCTCTTCTCTCAGCACCTAGAAAATGCTGACCCAGAGGTCTGCGCCGGGCTTCTACTTAGCCACCACTGCTTTCTGGATGCAGTTGGTGGAAAGCAGTCAACCCAGATTTCCCTTGTTCATTCCTAATCCATCCTTCCTAGGTGGTAAGCATAAATTTAATATGTGTCAAGCGATAAAAGTAACACCTCCCATTTACACATCATCATAAATTTAGAAGGAGAAGTGATCCTAAAGTCCAATTAGGTCATTTCCTTCATTCTATGGCTAGAGAAGTTGATAGAGTAAAATGATTTGACTGAAATGCAATAGATAGTAAGTGGCAGTGGTAGAATTTCTCCCAGGTCCTCTGAATCTATACCTACTCTTCTTTGTACTTTCCAATAGTGCCGTTATATAGCATGCCTCCGTAGCATATACAAGTTCCCAAGTGTTGGTCTTATAGAAATCACATGACATAAATAGGATTTGTGATGTCATCACTAAAGACAATCCCTGCTCTTAAGGAATTTACAATCTAATGGGAGAAGATAACACACAGGAGGCAGGAAAGTGGAGGATGAACAGAATGGGGCACCCTGCATGAGTACCATCTTGTTTTGTGGAGTTGAAGGAGCAGAAGATGTAAAGTGGGCTGAAGTTCAGTTTCTGCTCTCTATACAGGAAGACATTGGGAGGAGTTTCACCCTCTAACCCTCCAATCAGAGGGGAAAGGAGACTGAGGGAGGGGGTGTCAATCAAGGCTTAAGTTAGCATCAAGGTGGTGAGTTTAGAAGTAAGGAGCTTATCCTGGGAGGGGAATCTTGTTCTGTAGAGTTGAAACCAGCAGCCAGAGCAGCAGCAGA
Organism: Bettongia penicillata ogilbyi; assembly: GCA_023548195.1. NCBI lineage: Eukaryota > Metazoa > Chordata > Mammalia > Diprotodontia > Potoroidae > Bettongia > Bettongia penicillata. The sequence continues at coordinate 6,856,963 of JAJHZJ010000237.1, read as the reverse complement.
GGCAAAATGGAGTAGATACCTCAAAAAGATCAGTGAAAGAAGAAAAGGACCCACATAGACAAACACAATTATAGCACCGTTATTTTTTAGTAAAAAAAAAAAAAAATGGAAACTAGGAAGATCCCCACCTACTGGGTAACAGCTAAACAAACTATGGTATTTAAATGTAATAGAATATTATTGTACAACAAGAAACTATGAGATGAACAGTTTCATAGGAAACCAGAAAGTATCTCTGAACTGATGCAATGAAGTAAGTACAACTAGAATAATTTATAAAATCACAACTACATTTAAAAAATAGCTTTGAAGAACTTTACGCCTCTGATCAATGAAATGACAAACCACAGTTGCAGAGGAATTAGCCTACTAATGACAGAGAGATGAACTTCAAACGAAGAATAAGAAATACTTTTTGAGAAATGGTCAATGTGGAAATGTGTTTTCCTTGACAATGCATATTTATTATGCATGAGGTTTTTCTTTTCTTTTTTGTTTTTAGTTCTTCAGTCAGGGAATAAGTAGTGAAAGAGAAAAAATATGCTTTTTAATAAGAAAAACAATTTAAATCTAAATTTAAAACAATTAAGGATCAGATTAGGAGTTCAATGAAAGCAAGAGGCATAGTGGAAATAAGAGTGTCCTACTCCTTTTATTGATGAGAAAGTTGATGCTAAGAGAGGTTAAATGACTTAGCCACAGTTATATTGCTAGTTTAATGTAGAGATTAAAACGCATGTCTTTTCACTCCAAGTCTAACACTCATTATACTGCACCGTGATCATAATAACAAGAGTTATGTTGCAGTCTTGTAGTGTCTACTCACTTGTAGAGGTGAGCCTTTTAAAAGAAAATCCGTCCTGTCAACCCTTCCCCCCACCCCGACTCCCATACACTTTGGCTCAGATTAGTTCAGTTTAACTTAACAAAGCCTGACAACATTTGAATTTCCTGGCATTCTACTTCCCTCCCCTTGACACCACCTTGAAGTCACTGGAACACCCTGAAAATACAGATGGTCTTACTTCGAAGCAAATGGTTGAGGTGGCGTGGGAGGGAAACAGATGCTTGAACCTTATAACTTTGACGGGCCCTTCTGGCAGTTCCTTCCTCATCTGAGACATTGCTTTAATAAACATAAATCACTGGATAAAGTCATATATATATATATATATATATATGTTTGCAGTATCACCAGCTACAGATGACATAAAATAAAACTGTTACTTATTGCCTATCATCAATTAAATTTTCTTCAGAAAGGTAATGGCTAACCCCAGTCCAATCTGGCAATGCTTCTTAAAAAAAAAGTTCTCTTAAGAGAAACTTCTCCAATGATCTGGATTTCATATCTTTGCTCACTTCCCTATATCACATCTTTATAAATCAAGAAGTCAGCCTTCAGCACAAATAGCAATTAAGTTTAGGGAATCTGTTTTCTATAACACCCTTCCTGACCCCGACAATATCTGACGTGAATCAGGGAGAGTACTGGATCTGAAGTTTCCTTGGCTTCCTTCAGGACTCGACTCAAATCCTGTTTCCTGCCAAAGGACTTTTCTATTCTTCCACTGCCCTCAGTTTCTTCCTTCTGTGATTACCTTCCATTTACCTTCCAAATATCTTGTTTGTACATATTTATATGCTGTCTCTGCCATCAGAATGTGAGATTCTTGAAGGCAGGGAGAGAATTTTCACATTTGTGTGTGTATGTGTGTGTGTGTGTGTGTGTGTGTGTGTGTGTGTGTGTGTGTGAATTTCTCTTAACAAAGTGGCTTTCTGGCTGATTATGGTGAAAAGAAGAAGGAGAAAGGAGCTGTCCACTGTCACTAAAAGACCATTTCCTCAGGTAGTAATGCTGAGGCTGGGCTTTCAGGGAGCTGTCCAGCATCCCCTTATTTAGGGGAAGCTAGAAAGTGGATTTGGCTTAAGAGCAGGTTCATACCCCTAAGAAACGGAGTGCTACATATTAATTTGAAATTAATGCACAACTCCAACCATCACCACCCTTCTGTCTCAGTTCGAAATTCTTCTGCCTTATTCCCATACCATGTCTCTGGACTTTCTTTTTGATTTCTGCTGATCTTTTTGCTGACTCATACTTCTAGAGTAGAACCCACTTTCATTCTGTCACTTCTCAGTTCAGCAACATATATGTCCTGTTATCCATTCCTACTTCACAAACAACCTAATATCTATGACCCTTCCACAGTTGGTAATTTTCTGGTTTCTCAGCTAAAGAAATAAGTGTAGGGGAGATACTCAGTCCTAACTCAATAGCTACTTCATAGCAAAGACTGGAAAGAACAGTAAAAGAGCAAACTTAGGAACAAAATCTTTTGCCCAAGAATCATGCTTCATTCCTGTGAACTTTTGCCAATGGCCATACTCATTACCACTATCCTCTAGTATCACCTCTAAAGGAAAATAAAAGCATCATTAAAAGACCATTGGGACTTCCCAAAGGTGACAGAATAATTTCTTCAAAATACTTTTAAAAAAAAGACATAGTCTATTCCATTAATTTAGCAAAATTTATGTCAATAAAAAATCAATAAAAAGTAAAATCTACTGAGTGTTGGGTTGTTGGAGAGATAAAAAGATAACATAAAATGTGACTCTTATCTTCATGGAGTATATAGTCTATTAAGTGGATATAAAACAAACAGGACTTCCATTTTAAAATGACAAAAAAAAAACATGTTTTTATTCCTCTCCAGACTCCACGCGACTCTTTTGATGTTTTAAATCATGCTACAGAAGCCTCCTCACTCTGAAGTTCACTCTACACCTATACTACTCACACTGAAAAGTTCTGTGGCCCCCAAGGTTCCATTCCCTGCTTGATTAGTTTCCCTCAGCACTTCCATTTTTAATGAAACTGCCCAAGTCAACTATGTCTTTATTCCTTTCCAGGTACCATACCATTCCTTATTCTCTAGACTTTCTCTACTATACCAGGTATAGTTACTTTCTCATTCCTCTTCCCAAATATTAAAAATCAATACTATTACTTTAAGATTTTCAGGGATATCAGTATCCATTTTCTTGATAATTCCTTAAAGATTCATTGAATTGGGAATTATCATAGGAAATAGAGGTGTGATTTTATTGGAATAGGAACTACCTGGGTGAGTCAGCTCCCTCTACCAATGGAAATCAGTACCTCATAGTCTCAGAGAGTTGCCTAGGGCAAAGGGCGAAACCAGATTAAAATGTAATTGGGAAACTCTTTACAAAACAAATAAAAATGCAATAGAACATAAATAATGTTAATATGTAGTTTTCTAAGTCAATTTTTGATCCAGGGATGCTTATGTATGGGCCACCTTTTCTATTTGAGATTGACACCACTGCCCTAGAGCAGTAAGATGTTAAGTACCTGGCCAGGGGTCACTCCCAGTAGTGGGACTGCTTTTCAGCATCCTTTCATAGGCTATCTTCCTCCATTTGAATGAAGTTCCTTTGAGGCAGGAACTATCATTTCCCCCCTGGCCATATCTGTATTGTCATGAATCAGAAAGGTTATTCTGGAGCATTATATCTAGCATTTTTATTACACTCAAAGATTTGTCAAGTTCTTTATATACATTATTTCATTTGATCCTTGCAATAACCATGTGAAGTAGATACTATTATTATCCCCTTTATACAGATGAGGAAACTGAGCCTAAGAGGTTAAATGACTTACTCAGAGTCACAGTAATGGTCACAGACTTAATTCAGACTTTCTGGATTTGAATGCTGGACCTGGAGTTAGAAAGTTCTGAATTCTAATCCTACTGCAGATATTTACTACCTGAGTGACCCTAGGCAAGTCACTTGACTTCTCTGTGTCAGTTTCCTTACCTGTAAAATGGAGATAAAAATTGAATCTACCTCCCAGGGTTCTTAAAAGGATAAAATGAGATATTTATAAATCTTAAAGTCCCATGTAAATGGTAGATATCATTAACTTCTTTGTCTAACTATATTTCTATATCTATTGGACTTGCTTTGAGAAAGTTTTTATACAGAGATATTATGTTTTTTATGATGATCACTCTATTTTCTCTTTATGTAAGTTTTCCTGAATTGTAAAATTTCATTGGGCATAAAAACCAAGAGCATTCAAGCAATGTATCACATAACATGGTACATAAAACTTTATTTTGGCAGGGAAAACAATTTTCAAAACTAAAAGTAAGTTGAAGGCAATAGTAATTACTCAGTCATAGGATGTCTAATGCTTTCCTATGGTTGTTGTAGGCCTTTGAAGTTAAATAACTGACTTGCCCATGTCTCACAGTCAGCATATATCAGAAGTATGAATTGAATGCAGGCCTCCTTGACTTTGAGGTTGACTCTTTGGGGATTATAGTAATGCTTCTGCCAGTGTTACACAGTGCATTTTAAAAGAATATCAGAATACTCAGCTTTCCCTGTTCCTGTATAACCATGAACCACACATTTCATTTTGTTTGTGTTACCTTTTTCAATCCTTCCCTAATTCTTTTAATTCTTCACTATTCTGATTTGTCATTGTGACATGAAGATGATCCCAGATTCTTCTTTCCCAAGCTGGAATGATTTCAAGCATAGGCTTATGTAAAAAGTATTTTCCATAGTGTATATAAGAGTGTTGACCATTAATCAATGCATTTGCTCATCCATAGATACCAAAGGATGATGGTCTACTATGTCACCAATTGTCCATTATCTCTATCTTAAAACAAAGCACATCAAAGTTTGCTCTATAATCATAGTTGCCTGGAATATTGAAGAATTGATTTTTATCAGTGATTGTTCTTTTAAATAATGTTATAGAATGAGGTGGCATGCTATAGTAGAAAGATTGCTGATATTGAAGCTGGGCAGACCCAGCTTCAAATCTTGTCTCACACATGTGCTAACTCTGTTGGTAGGCACCTGAGAGTTCCAGATGCCAAAGAAATCACAGATCAAGTGCCTATCTCTTTTATTAGGAATTAGATTGTCTAAAATCTGGAAAGGCTGGGAGAAGAAGCATCATAGCACAGTGAAAAGAGCACTAAATTTGCAGTTGAAGGACCAGAGTTGAAATGCTCAGAGATCCCTTGTAGCTCAAAATCTATGATCGTTGGGGATTTTAAGTTAATATCAATGTGAAAAGAGAATTTAATGACAGAAAAAAATCTTTAAATATCTAATAAAATATGAATGTTGGTTGGTTGGTTGTTGTCCTTCATTTTCAAAGAGGACCAAAATGACATCACCATGGTAAAGTGAAGTTTCAGTGTGTCCAGCTGATCAGACCAAAATGAGCTTGGAATGCTCTACCACAGGTTGAGCACAGATAGTCCATATGAATTTTGGGGGTTGATACTCCAAATTTGCGCATCCTGTGTTTGCTTTGTGCTGTCTCAATTCTGCTTTGCTCATAGAGCACAGCACACTTTCTGATGTGGGCATGCCATGCTGAGCAGTACTGTGCCAATATCTCTCATACTGCACAGTTATATCCAAAGTTCTTGAAAGAGACCTTGAGAGTGTCCTTGTATCACTTCTTCTGACCACCATGTGATCACCCACCCCTTGTGAGTTCTCCATAAAATAGTCATTTTGGCAAGCACACATTTTGCATTTGAACAACATGGCCAGCCCATTGGAGTTGTGGTCTCTGAAGTATAGTTTGAATGCTTAGTAGTTCAGCTCAAGCCAGGACTTCAGTGTCTGGTACCTTATCCTGCCAGGTGATCCTCAGAGTCTTCCTAAGACAGTTTAAATGGAAGCGATTCAGTTTCCTGGCATTTAGACTATGCTTTAGAAAATATGGATGTACTTCCACAGTGAAAGATTGTGGCAGAAAACTTTAATATGCTTATAAATAACTGAATAAATACCATTTTTTTTTGTAAACAGCTTATCAGAATTTCTTTATTCAAATTTCAAGGGTAAGGGTTTACTAGCTTATGGTAAATTCTGTTTTAAGTGATTTTCTATTCTATTAAAGAAAAAGAAAACCTTTGTGCCAACATCATTTTTTTTTTCAAAATTCACAACTTTTTCAAAGACCTTTACTCTGAGTCATGTGTTAGTTACATAGCTGGGCCAAGATGTAGGCACTAAGATAGATGGTGGAATTTGTACTCCTTAGCTTCCTGAGCTTTCAAAATGCCTCAAAAATACCCATGATTTTGGTCAGTAATATTTGCAAAAGGGAGATCAAGGTCACCAAAATGCCACAGTTAAATAAAATATAAGCTGGGAAGCCTACTATATCCTCTCCTATAAACACATGAAAACTACTTAAATTATCTGAGTCACTTGATGATATTTTGGAATTCAAGGGAATCTAAAATATTTGGATTATAATAAAGTAGCAATACAAGTTTCACTACCTATGTGAACTTGGACAAGTCATTTCCGGTTTCTGAGCTTCAGTTTTTTCATTCTTAAAATGAATTAGCTTCAGTAGCTTCAGTAAAAGATATATAAAGTCCCTTCAGCTCTGGATCCCAGAATATTCCAGATATATTTCCTATCAACCCAAAGAAAAGGGAAACATCTTAGGGTTAATGGAGCATAAGGTTGTGATCCTGCTATGGAGAAGTATCAAAGACAGCCTATTTTTCAATCCTTTTATAAAGCTGGTGTTAGGAAGATGTTCTAGACAATAGAGGACTATCAGAAAGGTTTTTTCTCAGGGTGAGGCAGAGCCAATATGGCAGAGGAGAAGCAGGGATCTGCTTGCACTCTCTTCACAATCCTTCAAAATGCCTGTAAAAAATAATTGTAAACAAATTCCAGAGCAGCAGAAGCTACAATATGACAGAGTGAAACAAATTTTCAGTCCAAGACAATCAGATAGGCCAACAGGAAGAGTCTTTTGCACCTGGCTCAGAATGGAACTTGGCACAAATGGGACTGGAGTAGGCCTCAAGGTGCTGAATTGCTGGCAGCTGCTGCAGTTCCCAGACTTCTCAAGTCTTCCCAACCAAAGACAGTTTCAAAGGTCAGTAAGAAAGCTCTCTCATTTAGATGAAAGGGGAGCATCATCCAGCCCCAGCCCCAAGGCGATGGCAGTCACTGCTGCAGAGACAGCTGCTTATGCAGGTTACAGTCTACAGACAGTGAGGGAATTGAGTAGCTGATCTGGATTGCAGTTCTGTGTGGTAGATGTGGGGTGATAAGGAGACTCCAGTTCTGAGCAATAAAGGAGTGCTTGTGGCTGTTCACAGGCCAGAGCATGGGCCAGGAGAGAAGTAAACACCTCTCCTTTGATTATATGACTTGGAAGGAACTAAGAGCTAACTTAGAGATATCTCTGAAAACAGCTGCAAAAAACTCCACTTAACAAAGAGCTCAAAAATCAAGTAATTGACTGGGAAAATGTCCAAAGAAGGGGGCCATGGGGGATGAAACTATAGAAGGTTACTTTTTTGGTGAAAAGTTATTTTCTTCTGTCCTTTAGGATGAGGTAGATCAAAACACATAACTAGAGGAAGATTAAAACATACAACCAGAGGAAAATAGCAAGGTCAAGGCTCCTACATCTAAAGCCTCCAAAAAAAAATATGAAATGGTCTCAGGACATGGAAGAGCTCAAAAAGAATTTTGAAAATCAAGAAAGAGAAGTATAGAAAAAATTGGTAAGAGAAATGAGAGCAATGCAAGAAAGTCATGAAAAATGATTCAACTACCTGCTAAAGGAGACCCAAAAAATGCTGAAGAAAATAACATCCTTAAAAATAGACTAACCCAAATAGAAAAACAGGTCCAAAAAGGCAGTGAGGAGAAGAATGCCTTAAAAAGCAGAAATGGCCAGATGGAAAAGGAGACCTAAAAGCTCACTGAGGAAAATAATACCTTAAAAATTAGACTGTAGCAAGTAGAAGCTAATGACTTTATAAGAAATCAAGAAATTATATAACCAAAAGAATGTAAAAATAGAAGATAATATGAAATATCTCATTGGAAAAACAATTGACCGTGAAAATAGCTCCAGGAGAGATAATTTAACAATTACTGGTCTACCTGAAAACCATGATCAAGAAAAGAACCTAGACACCATCTTCCAAGAAATTATCAAAGAAATCTGCCCTGATATTCTAGAACCAGAGGGTAAGATAGAAATGAAAAGAATCCACCAATCACCTCCTGAAAGAGATCCCAAAAGGACAACTCCCAGGAATATTGTAGCCAAATTCCAGAGTTCCCAGGTCAAGGAGAAAATATTATAGGCAACCAGAAAGAAACAACTCAAATATTATGGGAATGCAATAAGAACAACACAAGATTTAGCAGCTTCTACACTAAGAGATTGGAGGGCTTAGAATATGATATTCCAGAGGTCAAAGGAGGTAGAATTAAAACCAATAATCACCTACATGAAAAACTGAGTATAATATTTCAGGAGGAAAAATGTAATTCAACGAAATAGAGGATTTTCAAGAATTCTTGTTGAAAAGATCAAAACTAAATAGGAAATTCGACTTTCAAATACAAGAAACAAGAGAAACATGAAAAGGTAAACAAAAAAAAAAGCCATAAGGGACTCATTAAAGTTGAACTGTTTACCTTCTTACATGGAAAGATGATATTCGTAACTCATGAGACCTTTATCAGTATTAGGGTAGTTAGAGGAAATGTGTATGTGTGTATGTATATGTATGTGTATATTATATATGTGTATGTATATACGTATATGTATGTATGTGTGTATATGTGTGTGTATGTATGTATGTATGGGCACAGGGAGAGCTGAATATGAAGGGAGAACACCTAAAAATAAAATTAGCTTTTGAGAGGAATGTACTGGGAAAGGGAGAAAGGAAGAGGTAGAATGTAGCAAATCATCTCACATAAAAGAGGCAAGAAAGAGCTTTTACAATGGAGGGAAAGAGACGGGAGGTCAAAGGGAATAAGAGAGCCTTACTCTCTTTGTATTTGGTTTAACAAATGAATAACACACTTAATTGGGTATGGAAATCTATCTTACTCTGAAGAAAGGTGGTGGGGGCAGGGGGGAATAATAGAAGGGATAACAAGTTGGGGGAAGGGGTAATCAGAAGCAAATAATGTTGTGGGAGGACAGCTCAAGGGATAGAATAGAATAAATGGAGGGTAGGACAGGATAGAGGGAAATGTGGTTAGTTTTTAGCAACATGACTGTTATGGGATTGTTTTGAATGGCTACACATGTATACCTATATTGAATGGCCTATATGCTTTTTTTCTCAATGAGGGTGGGTGGAGAAGGAGGAAGGGAGAGAATGTGGAACTCAAAGTTTTAAAAATGAATGTTAAAAATTGTTTTTTCAGGCAACTGGGAAATGAGATGTACAGGTATATACAAATCTATCTTGCCCTACGAGAAAACAGAAAGGAGGAGAATGAGAGAAGTGGGGGGTGATAGAAAAGAAGACAGATTAGGGGAAAGAGTGGATGGGGTACATGTTATCCTAGGGTGAGGGTGAGGAGAGGTGGGGAGATAATTTGGAATTCAAAATCTTGTGAAAGTGAATGTTGTGAAGTGAAAATAAATCGTGTGTGTGTGTGTGTGTGTGTGTGTGTGTATATTTTTTTAAAGAAGATCTTTTCTAGGATCTGTTTCAGGGCTCCCTTACTAACCTCATTTAGTGGTACTCTCCTTATACATCTAACTCCTCACCCCACTGGCACTTCAATGCTCTTTGAGCTCATAGATCTGGGGACTCTCTCAAAGGAAGTACTTCACAATTCATTCACTTCTCATTCTAGGTCACTTTTGTCAACATTCTTCCATGAATCCTTTCATTTAGTGTGCAAAGAACATTCATCTAATGCCCTTGATGCTATATGGGCACCAATGGACTACATGGTTAGTTCATCAGTTTCTCCTGACTCTGACTGCATGACCAGACCACTTCCTCTTTCCAATCTCTCTGTTGCTAATATTTGTACTCCTTTTCATCTGCAACTCATCATTGGTAACATGTTGCAGATCCTTACACCTACCTTGTGCCTCTCTGATGTCCTTTGTCTAAGGTCCAACTTCAATTCTTCAGAAGCAATGGTGTTCTGCAATCCACAACCCATACATCCCTGGGTAGATATAAATGTTAAAACGTCAGAACCTTGTTTCAAAAAAAAGTTTTGGGACTATAAAAGCACTGCAGAATTCCCCTCCCAGGCAATCCTATTTGCTCTTTCTCTTATTGTATTCCAGTTCATTGCTTATCCACAGTGCTAGAGCAGCTGGGGTCTGGAAAAGAGATAACTTTATTCTGTAGTCATGCTACTCTATTCATTTTTCCTATGAGTATATTTTTGGTTCAAAAAATTTATAGGTATTTAATATCTATCCCTCCTACTCCCTTGGTTTAAAAAGCCCTCATAAAAGATATATAGCATGACAAACTTGAAAGACACATTTCACCATGTCATATATCTATGTTTCCTTTCCACTTTAAGTCTACTACTTCTCTGATGGGAGATCGGGGACATGCTTTCTTCATTTCTCTGAAGTATAGTTTATTATTGCATTGATCAGAGTTCTGAAGTCTTTTAAAGTTTTTTTTTTCATAATGTCATCATTATTCTCCTAATTCTACTTACTTTACATCAATTTATAGAGGTTTTCTCAGTTTCCTCTGAAACTGCACTATTGGATGATTTCTACATCATCATACTTGGGGCAACTCTTTATTCACTTGATTAGGCTATTCTAATTGTTATGGCTTTGTTGGGGTATAATGAATGCCACAAGGTGCTTGGAATCAAAAGACAGGAGTGTGAATCAGACTTGAAACATCTGTTAGATGCATAATGAAGGGCAAATTGTTAGATCTCTCAGAATCTGTTTCCTCAATTATAAAAATGAAAATAATAACAATTGTACTGCTTACTTCATATGGTTTAAGTGATGAACAATTGGAATAAATTATATAAAAGACTTTGCAAATCTTAAAGTACTGTATCAATGTAAATTATCATTATAGTTAGACCAAGTGATCATAGATTTAATTTATGAGGACTTGAAATATTTCAGGACTTGTTTTTCCCCCAAAATAATCTTCCCCCCTCTCAAATTTTCCTGTTTCCATCTAGTGCACTCCATTAAGAAAGCCTTTCAGACTCCCATGATTTGTCACATAATTGTTAAACATGCATTCTCCTCCTCCCTCACTGCACATTTGCTATCAGCTGCCAAATCATATCATCTCTACCTTCCCATATTTCAACTCCATCCCCTTTTTTCTACTCACATTTTCACACCGTCTCTATCCTGGAGTACTGTAATACTCTTTTCTAATTAGCTCCTTGCCTATCCCTATTTCAGTCCATCCTCCACAATGTGGCTAAAGTGATTTCCCTGAAGTACAGTTATATATATACATCAATAAACTCAAACCACTCTAAGATCAAATTAAACTCTTTCGCTTGACTTTTAAAGACCTTCGCCATTTGGCCCCAATCTACCTTTTTCAGCCTTTTCATACACTACTCCCCTTCCCACACTCTTTCCTCAAGCAAACCTTACTTTGCTGCTATCACACAGGACACCCCATCTCCAATCCCCATGCCTCAGCACTGGCTGACCCCCACGCTTGGAATGCTCTCCCTCCTGACCTCTCACACTTAGAACGCTTCAAAACTCAGCTCATGTCACCTTTGAACTGAGCCTTTCCTGATTCTCCCAACTACTAATTTCCTTCTTCTCTCCTCTCCTTTTCTCCCCTCTCTTCCCTCCCTTCCCCTCTACTCTTGTCTCTGTCCTTGCCTGGGGTGCTCTACCCAAGTGAAGGTACACTTCCATGGCCAAAAGCTGCCTTTTTACCTTTGGGCTTACTGGCTAGATTTCTTGCTCAAAGATCAGCCTTAAACCCAATTCACTCTGTAGCTCATAGACTGAACAGCATGTCCCCACTCACTTAGCACAGAGTGAATGTAAATACTAAATAGTAACTGCTTCTTTTTTACTCAGGAACCCTGAAGGACTTTCTCTGCCAGTTTGATTTTTTTTTTTTTATTAAAGGGACCATCCTTCGAGTAACTTAAAGAAGCCTATTCATTGAATGGGTGTATCTCACTCAAAGTGAGAATCTGATAAGACCTTAGCCTAAAATGACAAGAGTCTCACATTGCATCCTGGGCCATCTCCAGTTGTCCTGATGAATATCAGGCCACTAGACCCAGATGGATCAGGAGAAGAAAGTGAGGTTGGTGACCTTGCACAGCCCTCCCTCACTCAAATCAAAGTCAACTGCAAATCATGTCATCTTGATGTGATGGTCTTCTTCAAGAACGAAGGACAAATACAAGAATAATCCTTCTCCAAATTAACAATTTATACATGACAATTTATGTTTTGTGTTATATATAACACCTTTCATTTACCTTATATGTTCATATGCATACACATACACATATTCATATATACATTACATACACATACACACATACATCTCCCTCTTTCTTTATGGAAGATATTGTTTCATTGGTAAGCACTTAATAAATTCTTACTGATTGATGAATGGATAGATTTAATAAGCATCACACTCATTACTCTCATGAGGTTACTAGTGATATAGAAAACATTAAAATGTGGGCAAAGTACATTGAAAATTTGGTGGTACTGCCTAGGTCTCAGTATTAGTTCTAACAGAAAAAGGAGTCTTGCCCAGAACTTTGCAAGCTAATTCTGAATGACCCAAGGAATCTAGGGTCTATTGGACTCTGTAATGAAGTAGACAAATTGAACTGGTATTATTTTATGAAGGCATATTGTAATGAGATCATTATGTATAAGGTATACTTTGCCTCCATGTAGGTTAAAGTAGTTCTTTCCCTAATTGGCAAAGAAGCTGTCCGCAAAGTTTGTGGGACAAGAGGTGTTTAAGGCTGAACCTTGAGTCAAATTGATGGGGCTTCCTGGTCACCTAAAGGTATGAACTGGCCCAACCACGTAGAATTTAGGTTCTTTCAACTTGCCGTATGTCAAGGGTCCTTGAGAGTCATTATGCCTTGCCTTGATAACTAGGCAATTTCTATATGAAGGCTGGGTGGAGGAAGGACACATTTAACTAAGCTAAGTGCTGTAGAATCTTCACTGAATGCCCTTTCTAACCTGAGAAGATTTTTATGAGCTGGTGTAGAGTTAAGTGTGCAGAATGGGAAGAATTCAGACAATACTACCAACATCATAAAGACAAACAACTTTGAAAAGTTAAAGAACTCTAATCATTGAGATGACCAACATGATATCAGAGGACCTTCCATGAAACACATTACCCACCTCCTGATAGAGAAGTGATGAACTAAGCGTACACAGAGCAGCATAATTTGAGGAAAATATCAAGGTGAGAATTTATTTTGCTTGAATATGAATATGTATTACAAAGATGTTGTTGGGTTCTTTTCAGTTAAAAGAGTTGGAGCTTGTAGGCAGAGAAAATTAAGAAATTGATGAATATTTTATTTACTTTTTATGAAATTAACTTTTTATATGCTGTAAGAAAATAGAGGTTTAGAAGGAAGCACTGACAAGAAGTGCAGTTTTGAAAGTGATATGTAAAATTTATCATATATTTTTTAAAAAGCAAGTGATATGAACTATAGATTTGTATTTTCATATAAAATTATTTCATGTTCTGTCATATTGTGGAAATGTTTTTTAATGTATAAGTCCAGAATATAAATGTACTAAATATATTTTTTAATCCTTTCTACTCTATGACTGAGTAAACCAATTTTCTTAACTGTTGAATGATCTATGACTTTATCATTTTATTTCAAAGCTAAACCAAAACAATGAAGGGATAGACTTTACTTAAGTCTGCCCATTTCCCAACTGACTTGAGTAAGTGGAATAAAACTGCCTTTGAATGCATCAATTGTGAGTAGAAAAAATAAAGAGTTAATAGAAATGATCCCTCCTATTTTGAATTAATCAACCAATAAATGAATAAATTAAAGTCGTTAACGAAGTTATTAATCTAGGGTTTTTTTTTCTAATTTTTGTGGCCCATTCATTTTTTCTTTCTCTCTTTTGTTAATGAAAGTATTTACATATATGCATTTTCCTTGAGGAACATTTTAAATATACTGCAATGGTTTTGGCATGTTATCTATTGGCATATTCTTTGATGAAATTGTCTATTGTTTTGATAATTTGTTCTTTGACCCTCTTGTTCTTTAGAAATAACTGTTTTTCCAATAAATTCCAGTATTATTTAAAATTTTACAATAATAGAAATGGAAACTTTTATAATCTTTTCTTATGATTAAAATATGATTTTGATAAACTGGAAACAAAACATAGAAAGAAAACTATAGACCAAACATTGAACATTGATTTAAAAAAAAATTAAAGCATGAGAAAAAAGGCTATAGTAACATAATATAAATGTTTTAAGCTATGAACAAGTTTCTTTTATACCAGGAACTGAGGATTGGTTCAATAGAGGGAAGATTATACATATAATATATTGTGCTAATTACATATGCTAATATTCATGGATGTTAAAAAGCCTTGCAATCCTTGCATTTCTGGTATAAAAATATTAAATCACAGTAATAAACTTTCTTTAATATAGCAAATAAAAGCTATCTAAAACAAAAATCAAATATTATATGTAATGGAGAAAATTCAAATTACTAAAGATTAGAGAAATGCAAATTAAAGCAACACTGCAGTTCTACTTTACTCCCATCATATGATAAGTAAAAAATGACATTTTTTTCATTTATCTTCAGCCTTAAAACATTTGTATGCTAGTGAACTGAGAACTAAAGTGCCATGAAGTTCATGCCATTTATTGGTTCTCAAAATGGTCATCTTTCAAGCACCTTAGAATGTCATTTATATTCAAATTTTATTATTTTTTGAATAAACAAAAGTCAGTTCTACAATTTTTTCCCTATCAGAATAAAATTGTTTATTGCATTAACATTTCTTATTATTACCTTTTTTTATACAACTCTTGTCTCCTGTGATTTTATGTTAATGCTTCTAATCAGCACTGGCCTTTTCATCAGGAATTCTTGAAAGTCCTCTATTTTGTTAACAATTCATTTTTCCCTTTAGCTTTATATTCATTTTTACTGCATGATTTATTCTTAGTTACAACTAATCTGTTTTACTTTGGGGAATATTGTATTCTGAGTTCTTTCTTTATGGTAGTAGCTGTTAAACCTTGTTTGATTCCAGCTGTGAGTCTTTGGTATTGAAGTCTTTCATTCTAGATACTTATTTATTTTTCTTTGACCTGGAAGCTCTGAATTTTATTTCTATGATGTTTTGTCATACTTCTTTGGGGGTTTCTTTCAGGAAATGACCAGTAGATACCAACCATTTTCATTTTGCTCTCTGATTTTGAGATATCTGGGCAGTTTACTTTAATGATCTGTTGAAATGTGATGTCTAGGATTTTTTTGGTTTTAATTTATTCTTAATTCCTTTCATTTGTTTTCCAGGTTAGCTCTTTTAGATATTTGATTCTTTATGCTTTCTTCTTTTTCTAAGTCTTTTGATTTTGTTTCAATATTTCTTATTGTCACATAGAGAGTCAGTAACTTCTTTTTGGTCCCTTCTAATTTTCAAGGAGTCTGTTGCTTATGTAAAGTGTTCTTGTTAATTCTCTTTTCAAGACTTTCTTCCACAGTTCTTAGTTCTTTTGTAATTATTTCCACTAGCACTCTCTATTCATTTAAAAACTATTTTTTTAACTCTTAAAAAATTCTTGCTTAATTTCTTCTAAGAATTCAAGTTGAACTCATGCTTAAGCTGTGTTTTTCTCTGAGGTTTCACATGAAGATTATTTGGAGTCTTCCTCTTCTTTTAGATTTGTGTCTTGGGCACCTGAATCAGAAAAGTAGTTTCCTCTTCTAGGAGTCTGCTACACCAAGTAAGTCACAGATCCAGTTAACTTTCTAGTCCTGATCCATAATCACTTAAGAAAAAGGATACCTCTGAGAAGGATTTCACTTAGACAATAGTGCCTCAGTTTTCAGGAGTCTTGGCTACGTTGTGGTCTAGGGTCCCTGGAACCCCAAAATGCAAAGGTAAAAGACCGCCAATCTACATAGAAATAATTTGACCACTCAACCCTCCCAGTCTAAGTAGTGAATTTTAATTGAGATAACAAGAGGGTGATATTCCAGTTCTCCAATTTTTTAAACCACAAAATTATTCACATGCAAGAGGAAAATCATCCTGTAACTCTTATAAAGTGACTTAAGCCTTTATATTTATATTATAGCTTGTTTTCTGCCCTAAGTTGCTCAGCTCACATCCAAAAAATGTGCTTCTTTACACAGAGATTTTAGAGGGCTTTATTAAAGTTCTTTTGCTATTTCTTTCAGGCACAAAACTTTCAGTTCTGGAAAAAGGCAAACCCTTCCATCCTTTACCAGGTGATTTTTTTAAAGTTATACAATGCAAAACAATTTTTTTTCAGTTCCTTCCACACTAAATCCATTATATGAAAGTGCATACTTTAGTGATAGTACTTTGCACTATAATTTCATGATTTCCATGATCCTTCTGAAACCTGTTTTCCCCAGATATAAGGCACGTGTTTAGATTATTACCAGACTTCTTTTCCTCTATAAGTTCCTACAAGCTCTTAAGACCTCCACAGTTCCTTTCTCCACTATATTGTTGTGCTACAGTTTGAAGAGGTCATACTATTGTGACAGGTGGTTCTATTACCAAATGACAAAAAAGCACAAGCACTGAATTTAGAGTCAAAGATTCTGGGTTTGATTGATAAATGGTCAAAGGATATGAACAGACAGTTTTTAGAGGAAGAAATTAAAGCTATCTATAGCCATATGAAAAAATGCTCTAAATGACTATTGATTTAAGGGATGCAAATCAACACATCTCTGAGGTACCATATCACACCTAAAAGATTGGCTAACATGACAAAACAGAGAAATGATAAATGTTGGAGAAGATGTGGGAGAGTTGGAACACAAATTCATTGTTGGTGGAGCTGAGAGTACAGTCAACCATTCTGGAGAATAATTTGGAGCTATACCCAAAGGGCTATAAAAATGTGCACATTCTTTGATCCAGCCATACCACTTCTAAGGCTGTATTCCAAAAAGATCATTAAAATGGGAAAAGGAACCACATGCACAAAAATATTTACAGGAGGTCTTTTTTTGTGGTAGCCACAACTGGGAATCAAGGGAATACTCATCAATTGAGGAATGGCTGAATAAGATGTGGTATATGAAAATAAAGAAATACTATTATGCTATAAGAAATGATGAACAAGTGAACTTCAGAAAAACCTGGAAAGACTTATATGAACTGATACTGAGTGAAGTGAGCAGAAGCAGGAGAACAGTATACACAGTAACAGTCACAGTGTGTGAGGACTATTTCTGATATACTTAGCCCTTCACAGCAATGCAAGAACCTAAAACATTTCCAAAGGACTATGATGCAAAATGCCATCCACATCCAGAGAAAGAACTATGGAGTCAGAATGAAGAATGAAGCAGACTAGTTTCTCTTTTGGTATGTTTGGTTTTGTTTGGTTTTTCTCATTCTCTCATTCATTTTAATTTTTATATGTAACATGACCAATGTGAAAATGTGTTTAATAAGAATGTATGTGTAGAGCCCATATAAGATTGCATGCCATCTTAGGAAGGGAGGGAAAAAATTTAAAACTTATGGAAGTGATTGTTGAAAACATATAAATAAATAAATTTGGAAAATTAAAAAAAAAGATTTTGAGTTTGACTCTTGACTGTCAATTTCTATATGACCTTGGGCAAGTCATTTAACCTCTTTTTGGTCACTGTTAAGATGAGGGAGTCCTTCCTTTAAAGTTCTATGCATTTTTAAATCTAAGACCCTAAGATTTAAATTCCTGTTTTCTTATCTTACTTCTGCCTTCAATGCTGAACAACAAACCTTTTGTCCTTCCTTGACTGACTTTCTAAATCACTTCCCTCAGCATCTATAATAATGCTTCTCTTTTTTCTTTAATATCCCCAAACTTCTCCACTCTCCTTTCTCCCAGCAGATGTCTTTGACTCATATTTTTATAGTTGAGGTGATAAGGAGAATCCTTGATGAATTTGGGGGTTTTTCCCCAATCAACTTGATGAGATTATAGGACATAGACCTTTGTCAGAAGAGGGTACTTTCTATGATGCTAGACATGAGCTAAGAGATTAAGCCTTCATTGAAAGAACATGGTAAACTCCTTGATTGATCCCTAGGGATTGGGGCTATTATTATTACAAGATAATCTCTCCTTGTCTAAACCTCTCATCGCCTCTTGCTGAACCTCATTTCTTCAGAGGCAGCATACAAGGGTGATTGATGACTGGATAATATTAGAAGATGATTTCACTATTATGCTAATTGTTCTAATAATGCATGTCCAGAAAAATAAGTAAAAAATGATTTTTTCCTGAAGGGAAGAGAGAAATATAACCTACCTTGTTCAAATCATAGAGCAAAAGAAAAAATCTTTATCTGGGCACAGCTTTAATTATTCATCATTATCCTCATGACAGGCTTAGAACAATGATGTGATCCAGTCTGGTCTTCTCTTCCCTGACTACATAAATAAAAAAAAATTATATTTAAATGTTACCAGGAAAGCAAAATTCAAATCTTTTTACAACATTGAACCCATTTTTTAAAACTACAATGACCCTTCTCTGAACATATTATAGCAGTGTTGACAAAACTAATAACATTCAGTAACTTATTTATTTAAAGTACAAACTAGAAAGATTTTACCCTCAGCAATATAGCTTTATGGGTAATTAAGAAGTAAATACACGAAATGGCTATTAATTCCTCAGCTTACAGATTTTTGGGCATGAGAACACTCTCCCCCAATTTATCTATGATTTGGTAGGTAAGTGTTCAGGAGTTATGTGAGGAGCATAGAACATAAGTGACTTGTCCAAAGTAACATATCTGGTAAATATCAAAATTATTCTTTGACATTGATTTCAAGTCCAGCATCCTACCACCTGTAAAATAATGATTCTAAAAAGTTGAGAACAAGTATGTATTCAAAAAAGATATGCGTAATAATAACATATACAGATTTTAGTACAGTCTCCATCCAATTTCCTGAACCTTCTTTATCTGATGATCTTTAACATCCATCATGATCATCCAAAGATTCAAATATCCTTTAAGATCATAATTGATTGACTCCCTATGAAACTGATAAATTTATCTGTGCTAAGGGAATAAGTATTTACTCTTCTTAAGATGTTACTCTTCTTAATTTTGCATTTCTTAAGAAAAAAGTTCCTTCAAATTCCTCCAAAAAACAGGTTTTAGACAAATTTATGAGCTGCACCAGTGGAAAGAGTTTCCATACTAGGAGCTCCTAATATATAGACAAAATCACAGAACTGGACCCCCCAAAAAAGAAAAAAAAAACATATACACGTGATCAACACATTCCTCTGCTCAAAATAGCCTATTGTCTGTAAGTTAAAATACAGACTCCATGGAACAGTATTTGATGCCTCTCCAGTCTGTATCCAAGCAACATTTCTAACCTTTCACATTACTTCCTTTCTGTGGCAACTAAACTAGACTATTAGCTAACTGAATTAAACTATTTCATGCAATAAATTAACCATCTCTGAGTTCCATGCAAAGACAAGAATTAATTATCTACTTTTAAATTATCTATCTGGAAACTTTCTGCCTTTAAATTGAAAATTTTCTTCCTTTTATTCAATTTGTTGCTGTTTCTCATTTGGACATAGCTCATGAAATAATGTTACTGTTCATTGAGGTGATATATTACAGTTCCAAGTGGTAAATGGTTTGGTTTTGCTCTCAATTTCACAAATGATCTGTGTATAACACAAGTGAGAAATTGCCATATTGCATGGCTGTATGTCATTGATATGAACAACTTTACAACAAAAGAGTAAATGGGATATTAGGGATGTAAGAAAACAAACGTAAGAAAACAAACAAATGAATGAGTGAATTAATAAAAAAATAAATAAGTGAATGAATGAATAAGTAGCTAAATAAATGAATGGTCAAAATACAGATAAAAAATAGATAAATACATTGATATATATATAAAGATGATAGAAACATAAATAGATGATAGATAGATAGATAGATGATGGATGGATGGATGGATACATAGTTGGAAGATGGATGAATGAATAGAGAGATAAATATATAGATAGATAATTATAGATAGATATAGATAGCTAGGATGGATGGATAGATGAATAGATGATAGATAATATTCAGTACTATTTTACCTTAAGGGTAAAGAAACTGAGATTTTGAGACGTTTATTTGCTCAAGTTCACACAATTTGTATGTTTCTGAGGCAAGAGTTGAAGTCAGCCTTTGCTAGGTTCAAATCTAATATACTATGTCTTATACTGCGGCAGGTAGGTGGTGCAGTGACTAGAATGCTGGACCTATGATCAGGAAAACCTGTGTTCCAATGGAGCCTGAGTCACTTGTTAGTCGACCTCAGGCAAGACACTTAACCTTTCTTTGCCTCTGATTTCTCAATTATAAAATAGCACCTAACTCTCTGCTTTGTTTTGAAAACACAAATGAGATAATATTTACAAAGTACTTCAAAGTACTTACCAAAAACACTTGGCACATAGTAGACTCCATATAAATACTATTATTTTTATAATTATTACATTTATCATTATTATTTTGTCATCATCATCTTCATCCTCATTAATAGAGTTTGGTGCTTAGAGTGAGGAAGACCTTGGTTCAAATACCAACCCTAACAATTACTAGATTATTAGATAAACAAGTCATAACTTCTGTGATTCTCAAGGAACTAACACCCTAATACTTAATATCCTAAGTCATATTGGGTTGCACTTCAGATCTATTATTCTATTTCTATTTCTGGCATATTTATCGCATATTATTGACATAATTATATCTTTGAAAGTGTTTTATTGTTATGATGCATAGTGAATTATTTTGTGGGTGAATTTGTAGCCCACTTGCTCATATTTCTTTCTGATACAATGTGAATGCATAAATAATGTTCTATATTCTACTGGGAAATGATCCCTAAAGAAATGATCTTGCATATGTGCATAATAATGTTTGTCCAATTGGATTGGAATAAGACCTAAACCGGTGATATTGTATGCTAGAGGCAAAGTTCCTATCAGAACAGATTACAGAGAAAGAAAATCCTTTAATTACTGTGGTCAGTGAGAATATCAGCTCATTAGAAGTAACCCTATATGCTGTTCTGAGGAGGATCGTTTTTCTTTTTGCATTAGTTTATATGTCATTTGGGAGGGGTGAAAGCAGGTCTGAAGAAGTCTGGAAAACCAAAGGGCAATATGAAGTCATGGGCCACTTGGAAAAGAGTAACTAAACGAAAGGAAAAAAAGCAAAGAAACAAAAAGTGGAAGGGGGCTTTGCCTGGGATTGTCCCTGAATATTGGGACCTTCTAGAGGACACTGTACAATGAGCTTTTCCTTTGAAGTCAAAGGAAAGATTTTAATTCTGGCAATGATACTTACCTCTTATGTGATCTTGGGCAAGTAATTTAGTGTCCAAGAGAAAGAATTGTACCAGAGGACTTCTACGGTCCCTTTCAACTCATAGAAAACAGAGTTGGCTGGAATTATAGAGATCATCATTTTCTTTCTCCATCAGCTTGTACTCTTTGGATAGACATCACCAGTTGCTCAGGAAAATTCATCATTTTGTGTGATTGCATCAGTTTTAGTACTCACTCCTCATCAGCATCCTTGATACCCTCCGGTCCTCTGATCAGAGGACCAGAGGGTGAAGGAAAAAACTCTTCCCAAAGATACCATTAAAGAGGGTTCCCACATTCTCTCCTCATTTTTCACAAGCTTCTACTTCTTGGTCTGGACTCTGCTATGCCTCAATACCTTCTTTACCCCAGCCCACCATCACTTTTTTAGATTCCTTTTATACATTGCCCTAACTCTTCAGATCATGAGCTCTGTAAGGTCAGAGACAGTCTGTCTTTTTCATGTTTATATTGCTAATGCCTGATACATAGTAGGTACTTAGTAAGTATTGATTCACTTGACCAACTCGCTTGTTGGCAGATGAGGAAACTGAGCCAAAGAGTACTTAAGTGAACATTGCACTATTTCAACATTAGCTATATAGATTTAGCCCTATGCAAAATTATTAATTATACAGGAAATCCTCTCCCCCTTTCCTTCTAATTACCCTTCTTTCCATCATTTGATGCCCCTTTTATGCAGAAGCCCTGTGAGCTCACGCAAGTTTATCCAGCACATTCATCCAGTAAGACTTAGGAATAGAACCCAATTCAGGGCTCTTTCTAATGTACCGTCTCTAGAGACAGTCATGAAAAGTTTCTGTTTGCTGTCATTTTTGTTCAGTCGATTTTAAGTTATGTGGTACTCCATTCGAGGTTTTCTTCACAAAGATACTGTGGTGGTTTGCCATATTTACTTCTCTAGCCCATGTTACAGATAAGACGCTAAAGCAGACAAGTTTAAGGGACTTGCCTAGGATTGTACAGCAATTAAGTGTCTGACACCAGATTTAAAATCAGAAAGATGAGTCTTCTTGACCAGGTTTGACACTCTAACTACTGTGCCACCTAG
The DNA here is from genome assembly GCA_023548195.1 of Bettongia penicillata ogilbyi. Lineage (NCBI taxonomy): Eukaryota > Metazoa > Chordata > Mammalia > Diprotodontia > Potoroidae > Bettongia > Bettongia penicillata. The sequence goes on along the minus strand of JAJHZJ010000237.1, from coordinate 6,834,384 downwards.
ATGCCAAAAATTTCTACAGGTCCTAATTGAATAAAATATAATGTGTAAGTTTATCAAGAAGGCAATTAGGGAAAAGCAGGCGTCCATTTACTGTCTTACACACACATACACACACACACGTACTATTTTTATAATAGTATTATATGCCCACCTTTTTAAAAAAAATCAACAAGCATTTAAGTCATGCACACATATATAAATATAAATTTATATATAATATATTAAATATTTAAATATATATGTCAAGCACTGTGTTAGAAAGTGAGGATACCAAGACAATAGCAAATCACGGGAGAATATGCATATGTATAGGAATGGAGGTGGAAGGGAGGGAGACAGAAGACACTAAGGGAAAGATGCAAAAGTTAGTAGTGGAAAACTAAGACTTTTTTAAGCTAAGAAGAGAGAAAGGAAGGAGGGAAGGAGAGAAAGAGGAAAGGAAGGAAAGAAGGAGGGAAGGAAGGAAGGAAGGAAGGAAGGAAGGAAGGAAGGAAGGAAGGAAGGAAGGAAGGAAGGAAGGAAGGAAGGAAGGAGAAAGGGAGAAAGAAAGGAGATGAGAGGGAAGAAGAACTATCATTATGTAGATTATTAGATTAAGTGCTAGTGTTATGTACCAAGCACTGTATTAAGAGCTGGAGATACAAATATAAAACTGGAACAGCCTCTTGCCTTGAAGGAATTTTTTCCTGTGCCATAAAAGTCTATTGCCAAGTTTCATGTCCTCTATTCATTTTATTAAACATTCACATAAAAACAATAATAGAATTAAATTTTATAAGGAGTTTTTCCCATATAAGAAGACGCAGCCCTCACAAACTAGAAAGGAAATTATTATTCACCTTTTGGCTTTTCTGTGAAAAGATATACTTTTCCTCTTCTTGAAATTATGCGGTGGAAAGAATACTAGATTTGGATTCGGCAGACCAGATCCCTCTCACCACCTGCATGAGGCCATTTAGTATCTCTGGGCCTCAGCTTTCTTATCTATAAAATGAGGGGGTTGGACTTGATGTCGATGGGCCCTTCCAAGTCGAGAGTTATGATCCTGTGATCCCTTACAGCTCTAAATCTTTGATCCAATAGAGAAATGTAAGGAATCAAAATCAAGGGATTTCCTTTCAATTTCAAATAGCTTATTTCTATTTTTTAAAAGAAAAATGTATATAATCCCTCAAACAATGAGGGGTTTTTCACCTCAGTGACTGAAAAAAGGTCAGAATTTTCTTTTATTTTTCCCTAAGTACATCCCATCCCCAGTCTTATTAGCTTTATCTTCAAATACGATACTAAAAGCAAAGCCACATCAAAATCATTGGCTATTCCCCAGTCTTCAGAATCCAAGGAGGCTTTGCTCTCTCAAAATCAAAATTAAAAGATGACAAGGGGAAACTTAAAACACAAAATAATGCATGTACAATTATTCTTCTTTTTAGTACTTCTTCTCTTTCCCCCCATCCTGCCCCTACCACCACCCCCCAAAAATACTTTAAAAATGAAAATTAAAGTACAATCTTTACAATTCACTTACAATTAACTTTCTGGTATCTGTCTGAAAACCGTTAAGATACTCAAAAAGTAAAATATAATTTCTTCTTTTTTGTCGATGGGTTTTTTTCATTCTTTTCACTTTTAAGTTTTTGAAGACACAGTAAAGTATTGGCAGCTAAATGGACAGACAGATACTTGCTTGAAGCCAGATTACTAGTAGATTAAGTGGTAATCTTTTAAGTGTATTGCCAAACATACCACAATCAGATCTGAAATAGCGCTTGACTGAAAAAAAGTCAGAGATGTAGTAACAGCACACCACACAATGTTTCACTCATATCCAGAGACCTTTAAAATGCTACTTTGAGCTAGTTAAAGAGTGTGTGAAATCACTGAAGTTTGAATCCTTGCCCCTTTCTTGAATAGCTCACCTTTTCTTCAACTGTAGCTTTGAAAATTCACATTTTAATTTTTGTGAAAATATTCTGGCCACAGGACAAGCTGTATTAACACCAATACTGCTACAGGCCACGGATTCATATGAAATAAAAACATTTCAACTGAATCTTCCCTTGTTTCCCAAAATAGATGGCAGCTAAAATAAGACAGGATTAATTTGTTTTCATGGCAATGGATGCTTTCCTGAAAAATAAATTCTGTAACAATACGGATTAATTGTGTTTGTCCATCATTAATAGATATCTCCTGGATCACTTGAATTTGCATTTAAGAGATAGAGACAAAGAATATATATATATATATATATTTACCTTTGCCCCATCACTATTACTTCAGTCTCTCGTTCCTTCACTTTTGTACTTTTGTGCTTTTATTATATTGGTTGATTTTTTTAAATAGCTAATTGCAAAAACTGCTTTGAATATTGTTCCCAAGTATTTGGAAAACAGGAAAGAATGAAATTCTGAAGGTTAACACTAGAATATAGGCCGCAAAGCAAGTTAACTTTTAATGACTACAATCCAAATCTTTGAGGAACAAAGCTCAGATATGTTCCCAAATCGTTTCTTGGAAAGGACCTTGGTGAACTTTGCCAGGTAAAAATAAAAAATGCAAATCACTATGAAAGCCACTAGACCAATCAACCTTGGGAAAAGAGGATGAAGTAATTTCTCAAAGATCTCAGGCTGAGTTTTTCCCTTCAGCTATAGTGTTGCATTGCAAATGTCCAACTGCAAATCTTTACATGTAAGTGACACTTGGACCACAAACTCATCACGTTCAAAAGGGAATTCATCATCTACCTCCAACATACAAGCCTACACATACAACACACACACACATACACACATACACACACTGCTATTCCTTCTGAACATTTTATTTCTATGCCTGGCAAAAGTCATTTTCATTCATTCCATCTCAGGATGGAGCCAGGGTTGACTAAATAAGAGAGAAGAACCAAAGATAATTATACTAACTTAACAGTAATTAAGAAGTATCTTTGAGGTTTCCTTTTCACTCAACAGTGCCCCATCTAAACACTTTTACAATCTCTTAATTCTACCTGTATTCCATCTTTTTTATCAATTTTTCTCCACTCAGAGTGCCATACTTCAGACACACAATATCTTCCCTGGACTATTATGAAGAACTCATGATAGGTTTCTCTTTCAATTTATCCTTCATGTAGCTGCCAAAATAGGCCCTTCAAAGTATATGGGAAAGAGGCAGCATGGTGCTATGGTGAAATATATAAAAAATCAGATCATAAATCTAGAAGGGATCACAGAAGCCCTCCATTTCACCACCACTATCCCATTTCACAGATAAAGAAAATGAGGCCCACAGAGGTTAAATGACTTACTCAAGATAATGTAGGTAATCATTAGCAAAGGTGTGATTTGACTGCCAGTTCTGTGAGGTCTTTCTACTATACCACATTGCCTTGAGTCAGAAAGAGCTATGTTCAAGTTCTGCCTCTGATACATGTTCACTGAATGATTGGGAACAACGGACAACTTTTCTGAGGTACAGACAAATTTCTCAAGTGATCAGTTACAGAAAAGTTGCTAATCTGTATAATGGGGAAATTTTTCACACTGAGAGACCCTTACACAGAACAAATCAAAGTCCTGAATAAAAAAAAAAATACCTGTTTGACCATGTCACTTTCCTATTGAACAACTTTCCATAGTGTTTTATTGCCTTAAAAGATGAAATGCAAACTCCATAAAAATGGCATTTGATATCCTGTATAGTCCATATTCAAACATCGTGTCTGCTTTTATTTCACATTGTTTTCTTGTTTGGTTCACCTAAACTGGATAACTTACCTATGGGTTATTTTCCAAAATCAACCTGCCATCTCTTGCCTCCATACATCAATGATAGCAAAATTAATGTCATAAAAATCTGTAAAGAATGTTTTGCCTTTAAACTGAAAAATTCCTGTTTCACTCATTGGGGATTTGGAGAGAGTTCTTGGCAGAGTACCACCTTTATGAAAAGTGAGAGGTGCCTGCTACAGTCCTAGACAGTTTGCGGTTTTTGCTGTCAATTACACAATCAGCCTGCGTAAGGGAATGATTGCCATATGACATTCCCATATGACATTGATACAGCAAATCTTGGGTAACTTGTTTCCTTTGTGCTTTGAAGACCTATTCAAGTCAATAGCTAAATATTAATTCCCAGCATTCTATCTCACAGAAGCATCATGTGGTTGGATGATTCACTGATAAACTTAGTCCTTCACAGCTATCTCAGAAATATAATTTGAAAATCCAGTGGCATCCAAATTTCCTTATGCCCGAGAATTATCATCTCTCTCAACCATCATATATAATATACATAGTATATGTGTTTACATTTACATATGCTATATGTATGTATATACATATACATACATACATATATAGAGTTATATATGTATTAATTTATGTATTTAACTTTTATTATGTATTTATTATTTTCTCCATTAGAAGACAAACTTCTCTTGCTTAGGAATTGTTTCATTCGTTATGTCCCTCTGCCTAGAACAGTGTCTGGAATACAGTATGGAATTAGTGCTTATTGATTGCTATGACTGAAAAATATTTACTCTTCTGACCAGTCTGGTTCAGAGTCTCTCTGAATTTAGGGAGGCCGGACCTCTGCCAACATCCCTCCAGTTCATTGCTATTGTCATGCTAGAAGTCTTTCCATCTTGGTAGAATTTGTCAGAGCTCGAATTTAAAGACTCAAAGGTTACCTGTATGTTCTAAAAGGATATCATGTAGCAGAGCCCACATTTGAATCTAAGCCCTAGAACCATAGATCTAAAGCTAGAAGAGATCTTCAAGGCCACCTAGTCAAACTCCCTCTCACTTTCTGTATGAGGACACAAAAGTCCAGACTTCTCCAAGATCACACAGGCAGTAACTGACAGGGAGAATTTTAATCTAGACACATTGAGTTCCAAATCAGTATTTTCCATGTACAACACCATAGCACATCATTCCATGCCATGCCACAACATACTACACCACACCACAGCAAACCACACCACACCACACCACCCACATCACACCATACCACACCACAATACACCATGCCATACAGAATCTAGAACTCAGCATAGAAGTTAGAGCAAAAGGTAAAGATGAGTCACCTTCATAAACATTATTTACACATGTCAAGTAGTCAATGGAGTCTCCAAATGTTAAAATGAGAAGCGATCTTCCAACTTAGAACACAAAAGGTCAGGAATGTAAGAACTTTAGAACTTATCTAGAATCCATTTCACAGATGGGGAAACAATGCTGAAGAATCAAGATTTGCTCAAAATCATGATGGAATAACTAGAAATAGATTCAAAAATCTCCCCACTACAAGTTCAGGAGCTCATCACCTATACGAGAGAAAAAAATGAAATAGGGATTAAACTATGAGAATTTAAAGTCATTGAGCCATAGATTTTGAACTGGAAGGGATCTTTAAAATCGCTTAGTAACTAGCTGGCTAGGTTGAGCCCCACAGTATTTAAATGATTTTAAAGGTCACTCAGATAAATGATGAAGTTAGAATTCAAGTCCAGTTTCTCTGATACAAAATTTAGCATTCCTTTTACTGTACCCCCACTGGAATTCCTTTTTTTTAAAAAAAAAAGATATAGAGGGTCTGATTTTCATTTTAGATTAATTTATGAGATTCTTATGTTTTCATTGATTGACTAAGTCTAAGAAAACCAACTGCCTTACAATTTGACATCTACTCAAATAGAAACCAAAGGGGGAAAAGGAATTACAGTCTAATAACAGTAAAGATTAAATATTTTTACCCAGCATGTCTCAGTCCCTGCTAATGACTGGGGTGCTTTCAGGGTGAGGTGAACCTTGCAGTCAGATTAATTAAGAAAAGCTTAATCCCTTGCTTCCCCAATATTAAGGTGATGCAGGAATTTCTCTCTCCACAGGGGACGGCTAATAATCACTCCTCATTCAAACAGCTGGGACACAAAACCCTGATGAGATTGCAGTTCTACATGGAGGTAAATCACCCCCTGCAATTTAGTGTCAATTAGCCTAATTACTGGTTTAGCAGCTCAGACTGCCCCTTCAATCACTCCTAAAGGTCTCTCCACAGAAACATCAGGTACTTACACTAAGAAATTTTTTCTCACCTCTTACTAATGGAGGACTAGGCTTCTGAGACAGGACCTTGAAAGCTGGGAAAGATGCAGTCTGATCTGTCAAAATGTTTATCCTCTCATGTCCCCCTATACCCCCTCACTACCCCCTTTTAAAAAGAACAACAGAGCTTTCATTCACCACCCACCAATTCTGTGGTCTCTTGTCAGTCATGAAGTTGGGGTACAATTTGTTGGTCACTGATGTAACTGAATCTGATTATCTCTTCATCTCCCCAGCTAGGTGGTCCAGGGTGTGCTCACCCTCAGGGGAAATGTACCTGTTTCAACATCCTTTCTCCTGGCTCCAATTCTAATCCCAGGCAAAAGCGGGTATTAGAAGCTTGACTTTTAAATTGTGCTCACCTCTTTCTTTTTCTTTCTTTTTTTTTTTCAAATGGTAAGCATTCTGTGCCACCTTTTGTGATAGAAAAATGAAACCCGGATTAAAGCATATTTTCGATTCCTCACCAACCTTTCTAGTCTGGGAGGCACCTTGTTTAAGCCTGTGGGTGTACTAATCAGACACCTCCAGGTTTGGCAGTCATGAACTGCAGGCAAACATCGAGTAACTTTCAAGCAAGTCAGCTTTCTTCGGCTCAGAGCACTGTGGACAGATCTTTCATAGACAATTCTAGAGAATTATTTAGCATCATTCATGTGGTTATCAAGTCCAGATCTTGAAAGTTTTGACGGATTAACAACTTCCTTTGGGAGATTTAAATAAACATCATCTATTAACAAACAGACTAAGAGCCTACTTAAATTGTACAAACACATAAGAGTGGGCTGGACTCTCTAATGAAAACCTGATAAGAAAAATATCTTTTTTTTAATGTAAGGTCTATGTCACTTCTCTTTAAGCCGCTCTTGATCCGTGCACAATCCATTAAAGCACTGGCTCTAGGCATCAGTTACAATTTAAATAAACTCACCATTATGCCCCATCCTAAGAATTCAAATATGTGGGGAAATCAACTTTACCCAGTTTGAATCATTTCATATTATTGGTCACTGCCTGTTTTATTTTTTTTTTAATGAATCTGAGTGAAGTTTGCCGGAATGTATTTACAACACCTATTACTATTTTCCAAGGTAGCTAGGTGGCACAGTGGATAGAGTGCTTTGGGCCTGGAGACAAGAAGAAATCTTCCTGACTTCTATACTGGCTTCAGACACCACTTGTGTGACCTTGGGCAAGTCACTTAATCCTGTTTATCTCAGTTTCCTCATTTGTCAAAAGAGTTGGAGGAGGAAATGGCAAACCACTCCAGTATCTTTGTCAAGAAAATCCCAAACGGTATCATGAAGAGTCAGGCATGACTGAAAACAACTGAACAACGATAAACCTTACTGTTATTTAGATAAACTATATACTTCATGGATCTGTAACTTAATGGGGGCAGAACTCCTTTTAATCCCATGGAGAATTCAGGTTCCCTTCTGTTTCAGTAGAAGGTCTTTCATAGTGGCAATGTTTGAAAATTTTGTTACTCTGTGGTCAACCAAAGGGACTTACACTCTGTCAAAGACTTGTAGAACATAAAGTTACTGTCCAAGATCCATTCAGCTACAGCTAACTTATCAGAAGCAGAGTGGTATAATGGAAAGACTATGGAATTTGCAATGAGAGGACATACCTTGCTGGCATTTGAATTTATGTCCTCTCATCTATAAAATGAGGAGTTTGGACTTAAATGGCCTCTATGATCTCTTCTGACTCTAAATCGGTGATCTTACTTTAAACTAGGATGCAGGGATCCCTGGTATAGTAACTTTATGATTTTAGAGGATTATACAATCTCTCCGTAGCTCAGATTCTTTGCTTGCAAAAATGTATGCTTTGACTTAGCTCTCCAGGGTCCATCTTTTTCCCTTCCGTAATTGTTTCAATGCAAGATCATATCATTAGTTCCCATTTTTAAAAAAGACAACTTTAAAATAGTAATACTGAATATGAAAAACTTTTTGTTTGTGTGATTAACTTTCTGGTAACTCCTGCCAATTTAGAGTAAACTGTTTTGTACCTGAATGAGGATTCAGGGTCGCTTAGCTATTTCAATCCACCTGTACTGAACTCCTAAACCTACAGTTGTGACATGGTCGTCCACTGCCATCGATGTTATTGTGAAGAGATAAATTCATAGTTATGCCTATTATCATAATAGTTTTCAAAGTAAAAGATGAAAAGGTGAAATAAAGATGGTCAATTCACCTTCTAGTCAAATAAAATAAATAATAAATAACAGAATAAAAAACAGCAGGAAAATGACCGTTTCTACAAAGACCAAAAAGAGAAAAAGATCTCATTCAAAAATATTTTTTGTGATGCCCCATAGCATGTAAGCCCATTAAAAATTCATTCATTTTTTCCTCTCCTTAAAAGATGAAAATAATGTACATTTAATGTGTTTGGTCATGTCCAACTCTTTGTGATGCTATTTGCTTTGTGTGGGTTTGTTTTTGGCAAAGATACTGAAGTAGCTTACGACTTCCTTCTCTAGCCCATTTTACAGGGACAAACAGGGCTAAGTGACTTGCTCACAGTCACATTGCTAATAAGTATTAGAGGTCAGATTTGAACTTACAAAGGTGAGTCATCTTGACTCCAGGCCCAGCATTCCATTCACTACACCATCTAACTGACCATATGTAACAGACACAAATAACCAATTTAATCAAGTAAGTTATTAGTTTGCTTAAATTTTGGATCACTTCCTCTAGTTTCACATGTGCACTAGGTAATTTGAGCATTTATACTGATGATCTATTATTTGTCCAAAAAAAAAAGATCACATCTAAAACCAGTCAATGATAAGTACATAAACAAAATATATCAATACTACTTTACTATAGAATTTGGGGAGTGGAGAGTTGAGGTAATTTCAGACACAGCCAGAGCAGTAATCCAAAATCATTAAATCGATTTGTACTTGAAGATACAATATATAGATTAACTAGTCTTTTAAATGGAAACTGACATTAAAGAAATTTATGAGAGAAAAAGATGTATGACTCATATAATGAGGAGAGATAACCAATAGACAATATATGTGTCTTATACAATACTACCTCCCTGATGTCAAGGGACATATGGCACATTGAGTAAGACCCACTGTGTGAACTCATAAGGACAAGATTCAGAAAAACCAGACAGACATGTCTGTATTCATGGTCTGCCCTAGTAAAAGGGACACCCCTATTGATGACCTCATTGATCATTGGCATACTAGAACATTTGAGATTTATTTTCTAGCAGGATTTATTAACCTGAAATTTAAGTTACTGTGACCTAATGAACTAAGACTATAGAGTAGCAAATATTTTTTGAATTAATACTAAAATTAGTCTATTCATAGATTATTTTTGAAACAGTATGTTAATTCAGTCAACATTCAATTCTTGATGCTGCCATTACATTTTCCCATAACCTTGCAGAACCTAGGGTTAGAGTTTAAGTTCCCTATGGTGGCAACTAATTCATCAGGACAGTGGTATTGTACCTTTTTTACGTTGCTATTCTAAATATCACCAGAATCAATTATAAAATCTTCTGTTTGACTTCTTATTAGCTCCTTCTTACCATTCCAATCTTTTTACATCTCACTCCCCTCCAAATACTCTGTGATCCATTGACATGATCTTCCTTGGTATTCTTCACACACGATACTCCATCTCCCAATTTGGGACATTTTTATTTGCTATTTCCCCATGCCCCATGCCCATCCTCATCTCTGCCATCTGAATTTCCCATCTTTCTTAAAATCCCACCTAAAATACCACCCTTCATGCTAGTGTTTTGCTTCTGCTATCTCATTTATTGCATATTTGTCTTATTTGTCAATATCTGAGTGCATTTTGTCTCCACCATCAGACCCTGAGGTCTTTGAAGATAGGCAATTTTAAAGTCTTTCTTTGTAATGCCAGGTCTTAATACAATGCCTGATACATATTAGGTGCTGAATAAATGTATGTTGATTTGTCTTGACTAATCCTATTATTTCAGATAAGAGACAGTCTATTGTAATAGAGAAAAAAGTTGAGAAATCAGAAAGATTCAAGTTCTCTTCTGACATATCCTGGATGTATAACCATAGGAAAGTCACTTAATCTTTTAGTCTCCCAGGCAGTTCTCTGTGTTGAAGATACTCATCCTCATCAGTAGAAGGAAGAGCAAAGGGAATTCCCTACATTAATGAAAACACAGCATTAGAATACATGTACACATTATATACATGCACACATATTGCATACACACACAAATATATATAACTGCACAGATAGACATGTAACAAAGACCAAAAAGGGCATAGAGAAAAGGATCCCAATCAAAAATGTTTTTTGTGATGTACCATAGCATGTACATAGCATAGTACATCTACATACTCATGTAGATGTACTATATATGCATGCGTATATGCTTACATATGTGTATATTGATAGACATATCTTATTCAAATATCTAAGATATATAGATATCTAGAGACTGATATATGCATTTGTAAAACACATCAATTATCAGTTGTTCATTGCAACCCAAAGAAATGGTTCACCCAATATTTTCCTTATCGATTTAGTTATTTGACAATACAGCAAACCCTCAATTGAGGGTTGTTGCAGCACTGTGCGTTAGACAATAAGGCAAGCCTATATGAGAAATAGAATGAAATCTATTTTTATCTCTCATCAAATGAAAACTGCAATGGTAAATATAGCCTGAGTGTCATCACTATGAGGGAGAAAAAAGTGTAGTTATTCTATGTCTGATACTTTCATTTCTGGACTTCTACATCTTATTTTGTCCTCTGTTTTGATTAAACGTCATTTAAAGTTTCCTTTGCCTGGAATTTTAAGAAATCCCCCATAGACCACAAAATTGGTAAACCTGTTCTAACTGCTTTAGCAATATCATGAAACAGAGCTTGAATTACCAATCCACCAGAGAATGCTAATGCAATTATGACTGTTTACTTATACCATGTGTTTCTCACTGAGCCTCCCCACTGTATCGGGATAAACCAAAGGGAGCTAATGTTTTATAGATGGTAAGACTCTGTTTGTTTTCAGTAGGGCTAAGTCTCCCAAAGCACTCAGACACACTAATTAAAGTAAACTGCAGAGGCCCATAATAAAATATATGTGTTTGGAGACTGTGAGATGAACCCTACTGGCTTATTAAAAGTCAAAAGAAAAATATACATTATTTATGACTTCAAAGGGACACATTGTGAGTTCCAGTTTATTTAAAGGATTAACTAAGCATTGGTTATTGGTGACCATATGAATAGTTCCCCTTTCACGGTTCATTAGTTATGTCATAGATGTGGAAAGTCATCATTTGGGTTCAAATCAAATATTATTAATCAAATAAATTACAGAGGGCACACCAACGTTATTAAATGTAATCTTTGGGAAAATAGCTGCTAATAAATCTTGCTCTCACTTTTGTGCAGTTGCCCAATTGCAACAATGTACTAGAAGTTTAAAAAGGACCATAAATTTTCTGTGATCTCTCATCCTCTTGTTTGACTGACTATATATACACATTACTTCAAAACTCTGCTTGGAAACAAGAATCAACGAGAGGTGGAATCCAAAAAGTAGCAGGGTTCACTTACTGTCAACCATCAAAAATTTAAGAAGCATGCCTTAGTGGTTCATGAATCTCTGAAGCTAGTAAATCATAAATTTTACAAGGGAAGGCTATATCAATGATCACGAGACCAAGGTAAAATAAGGAAGTGCACGCACAGAGAAAAATTCAAAAGGGAAAAAACAAAGGTAAGCTAAATATTTTATTTAATAAAAAGATTTTTTAAATTTAGCAATTAATTCATTATGATGAAGCATGATATTGAGACTTTATAGTCAAGCATCAAAACCTGTGTTTAAGTCTTACCTCTAAGACATACTATGTCTATGTCATATGTGATTCTGGACAAGTGAGATACCTCCACGAAATTCAATAAGACTATATGCTACTGAGCAGGTATTCATCTGCATTTATTTCCTCATAAGAAGTTCCCCAAAGCAATTCAATTACAAATCTAGTTCCAAAAAATTATTAATTCATACAATCATGAGGCAATACCACTCGTACATGGTTTAAGAAAATCTGTTCTTTCCAAAGAAATATATTTTTTTGCATTATCACCTTGAAAGTGATTACTCTAATTACAAGTCTTGAAACAAAATTGGCATATATCCATTTAGGCACAGTGGCTAGAACCTTGGAGTTAGGAAGACCTGAGTTTGAGTCTTGCTTTTGACACATAGTACTTGTGAGATCATGGTTCTAAGACCAAAATCACCAGTGTCCCAAGCAATCCTTTAAGGTAAAAGTTGTCTAGAAATTAATGTTCTTTATTAGTTGGAAAGGTGTGGTGTTGATAAAAACCATAGGTCTGAACTAATAATTATGGATTTGCATATATATGTACTTAAAGATATACAGATATGTGCAGAGGAGAGAGAGAGAGAGAGAGAGAGAGAAAGAGAGAGAGAGAGAGAGAGAGAGGATAATGTGTGTAATATATGTGTATGTATCTATTTGTGTGTGGACATAATATGCCATTGGTGGAGCTGTAAATTAATCGATCCATTCTGGAGCAACTGAAATTAAGATGAAAGTGATCCAAACTCTCTAAGCCAGAGATTCCATTGTTAATTATGTACTCTAAAAATGTTCAGGGCAATAAGGAAGATCTTTTACATAATAAAGTATTTATAACAGCACTTTCTAATGGTAGCAAAGAACTGGAAACAAAGTAAATGCTTACAGATTGGGGAATGGCTAAACAAGATGCGGTATATGGCTATAATCGAATAACACTATGTTATAAAAAGTATGAATATGATGAATACAGAGAAGGGGTTCAGATGAAGCTACATAAAGGGAAAGTATATAGATTCACTAAAACAAAGAAGACAATTTGGTGGTGCAGTGGATAGATCATCCTGGAGTTAGGAAGATCTGAGTTCAAACCCAGAAGCAGCTATGTGATTCTATACGCTTAACCTCTATTGGTCTTTATCCTCTGGAGGAGGAAATAGTAAACCACTCTAGTATCTTTGTCAAGAAAACCCCATGAGCAGGAGTGTTGTGCTGTGGTCCATGGGGTCACGAAGAGTCAAATGAAACTGAACAACACCACAGGAAAGAAAGAAAAGGAAGTAAGGAAAAAGAAAGCGAAGTACAACCTCCAGACTATTGAAAGTGAATGTTGCGAAATCTAATGACCAAGCTTGGCCCCAAAAAAAAGATATGAGGAGCATCTCCCTCAACTTCTTTGCAGAGGTTGGAGCCTATGGATATGGATGACTACATACAAATATGGACTTTTTTCTCTTTTAGTTTTACTAAAGTTTTTTTTCTCCTCTTAATTCTTTGTTGAAAGGTATTGTTCACCGGAAGAAGGAGAGGAGAGGAATAAATTGAGATTTGTAGAACATAGAAAAATAAAAGATATCAATAAAATTTAAAAACAAGTTAATACACATGTCTATGTATATATATATACATATATATGTTTTTAAAAATTCAAATATTTCAAAATATAATATAGTCACAAAGGATATAATTCTCATTCTGTTGCCTTTAAAATTTATCTGAATACTTAAGGTAGATTCAAAAAACTAAGGCCATTACTCTACCAGGGCATTTGGAGACATTGCCCAGTAACAGTATTTTGATAAGTGGTTAGTAAATGGGTGAGTCCAGTTAGTAAGGAAATATGTTAGGAATCCCACTTTTGTACTCACTGTATACCTGAACCAGGTTTTCCTATTGACAAGCCTGCTCTCTGTCTTATATTCCACGTTTCCCATTGAGACTAATAGCATAGCCACCTTGAAAGTTGGCAGACCACCTAATTGACCACCTAGTGAGAGGGAGTATGGAATATTAGAAAGAGGAAAGGCCATGGTGTTAGTGACTTTGGAATTAAATCTAGGGTTTTTCACCAGTGTGACTTTGGATTAAATCACACTTTAGGTCTTATTTTTCTCCTCTTTACCCTACTCATCTCACTAAATATACTATGAGGGAACTGGACCTCTGAGTTCCATTTCAGCTCTAAAACTAACATCCTGTGTTCCTATATCTTAAATAAGATATATTTATTCTCAATCTAGAGTCTCTAGATTGAGTCTCAATCTAGAGAGATAGTGGGATTATTCAGGAAAACCTAAATCCATTAACTTTCAGTTCATATATTGCTGTGTACTCAACATGAGAGCCAAGTACCTGGTTGACATTATGCAGGAAGCTGGAACACCTGGCTCCACACTTCTAACCAAAAATCCAGGATACGCTGTGTTGCTTATTCTTATTCGTGTCTACACAATGGTGGCTGCAAGGTAGAATTGTTCATAGAATTTAGAACTGGAAAGGACCTCAGAGGCCATCGATCTAAAACCCTTGATATTGTACATGAGGAAACTGAAAAAGGTTAACAGATTTGACCAGGGTACATTGTTAATAAGTGGCAGAGGTTGAATTTGAAGTCAGGTCTTCCTTGCTCATTGGCCACTCTTTTGTCCATTATGCCATCTAGTTTCCTCAATTTTTTCACAGAGAAGAAAAATGAAATCTTCTATGAAACCAGAGATACCAATTTTTGGTTCAGGAAATGTGATTATGGTAACCATGGGAATACACAAAAAAAGAAACTAGCATTAACCTAATCTGCTTCCAAAGCATCTGACAGCATAAGAAACAAGGACTCCGAAAGAAAAAGATTCAAATGTCAAGCCAGGAGAGACAAAGGGAATTCCTGCTTGTCTGCCTCTACTATCTGAGCAAGGGAGTTAACTTATTTTGAAAATTTTCCCCAGCCTACAAATCTACTGTTTCAAATTGTCTGGTGCCTGGATGAACAAATAGAAGGTGAACAGCTTGGCTCTCACAGTTAACTATTGACTCTTGATTCTCTTTTTCTTGCTTACAGATCTTGGCATTTGGTTCAAGGCAAAATTCATTTCTATTTATTTTGTCATCACTAGGTTCAATTCAATTTCAATTTCAACACAATGAAATTTGAGGAAATGAAACGATCTGGTTTTAAACATGGATGAGTCAAGCCTTCCAGTTAATTAATGTAAATTACCGAGAAACAAATGTTCCAAATGGAAGTTCTTAAACATCAATTTATTATACTTTTTTCTTCATGTTGGTGGCTTCATAATTTTACTAAAATCCCTTTTACTCTGAGTATATATATATGGACACAAACCTACACATTCCACTTCACATATGTACTGGAAATGGAAAGGAGAGTTTGATCAAAAACTTCTTTAAATACAACTTCACCAATGGGGCGCTAGTGTCCCAGTTTTCCTATATCTCCTCCAACATTTATCATTTCCTTTTTATTCTTATTAGCCAATCTGACAGGTATGAGGTGGTAACTCAGAGCTGTTTTAATTTATATTCTCTAATCCAATATGATTTAGAGCATTTTTTTTTATATGAGTAGAGAACTTTGATTTCATTGTCTGAAAACTGCCTGTTTATATCCTTTGACCATTTATCAGTTGGGGAATGACTGGTATTCCTATAAATTTGAATCAGTAGCCTATATATTTGACTCAGTAGCCTATATATTTGAGAAATGTGACTTTTGTCAGAGATACTGTAATTTGTTTTGCATCTGTTTTCTGCTTTCCTTCTAATTTCTGTTGCATTTGGGTTTTTTCTGCAAAATTTTTAAAAGTTTATATGGTTAAAATGATCCATTTTACATTGCATAATGCTCTCTATATCTTTTTTGACCCTAAATTCTTCCCTTATTCATGAATCCAACGGGTAAAATATTCTATGCTCTCTTAATTTGTTTAAGACATCACCCTTTATATGTAAATCATGTACCTATTTTGACCTTATTTTGGTATATAGTATGAGATGTTGGTCTCTACCTAATTTCTGCCATGCTGTTTTCCAGTTTTCCCACGCATTTTTTTCAAATAATGAGTTTTGTTTCAAAAACTTGGATCTTTGGTTTATCAATCACTAGATTACTATGGTGATTTTCTACAACATATTATGTAACTGATTTATTCCACTGATCCACGACTATTTCTTAGTTAGTGCCAGGTTGTTGTGATAATTACTGCTTTATAATACAGTTTGAGAACTGGTATAACTAAGCCAATTTCCTTACCATTTTATTTTTTCTTGATTCTCTTGATATCCTTGATTTTTTTTCTTTTGTTTTTCTAGCTCTACAAAATAATTTTTGGTCATTTGGATGTAATGGAACTGAATAAGTAGATTGTTTTAGATAGAACTGTCAATTTTATAAAAGTAATTCAGTCTACCCCTTGAGCAATTAATATTTTTCGCAATTATCTAAATGTGACTTTATTTGTGTGAAAAGTGCTTTATAACTGTATTCATATAGTTCCTGGATTTGTCTTGGCAGGTACACTTCCAAGTATTTTATATAGTCTGAGTTATACTTAATGGAATTTCTCTTTCTAACTCTTTTTGAGGAGTTTTATTGATAATATATAGAAATCCTCATGGTTTATGTGGACTTATTTTATATCCTGTGAATTTACTAGAGGTGTTAATTATTTCAAGTAGATTTTTAATTGATACTCTAGAATTATCTGATCTCTCCATCATATCGTCTGCAAAGAATGATAGTTTTGTATCTTTGTTGCCTATTCTAATTCCTTCCATTTCTTTTTCTTCTCTTATTGCCATAGCTAACATTTCTAGGACAATATTGAATAATAGCCGTGATAATGGGTATTCTTGCTTCACCTGATCCTCTTGGGAAGGCTTCTAACTTATTCTCATTACAGATAATGCTAATTGACAGTTTTAGACAGATACTTTTAGACATCACTTTAAGGAAAGCTCCATTTATTTCCATACTCTCTCATATTTTCAATAGGAACAATATTTTATCAAAAGTTTTTTTTTCTACATCTTTTGAGATAATCATATGATTTCTGTTGGTTTTGTTATTCATTTGGTCAATTATGCTGATAGTTTCCCTGATAGTGAACCATTCTGGAAGTCCTGGTACAAATCCTACCAAGTCATAGTGTAATTCTAGTGATCTATTGCTGAAATTTCCTTGCTAGTATTTTATTTCAATTTTTTGCATCAACATTCATTTGGGAAATTGATCTATAGCTTTCTTTCTCTGTTTTGGCTCTTACTGGTTTAGGTATCAGCACCATGTTTGTGTCATAAAAGAAATTTGGAGGCTCCTTCACCTATCTTCCCAAATAGTTTACATAGTATTGGAGTAAACCATTCTTTAAACATTTGGTAATTCTTGCTTGTACTCCTAACTCTTTGGCTTCCAAAATATCATATTCCAAGTCCTCCATTTCTTTAATGTAGAAGTTGATAAATCTTATATAATTCTTACTGTGGCTCCATGACATTTGAACTGATTCCTTCTGAATGCTTGCAGTATTTTCTCCTTGACTTGGGAGGTCAGGAATTTGGCTGTGATGTTCCTGGGAATTCCCATTTTGAGATTTCTTTCCACTGGTGATTGGTGCATTCTTTCAATTTCGATTTTGCCCTCTGGTTGTAGGCTATCAGGGAAGTTTTCCTTGATAATATCAGGGAAAATGTTGTCCAGGTTCTTTTTTTTTATCATGGCTTTCAAGTAGTCCAATAATTCTTTTTTTGCTTTGGTTTTTTGCTTGTTTTCTGGTGAGGCAAAAGTGACTTGCCCAGTGTCATATAGCTAAGAAGTGTCCAGTATCTGAAGCTGGATTTGAACTCAGGTTCTCCTGACTAGGTCTTGTTCTCTATACACTGTGCCACCTAACTGCCCTTTCAATAATTCTTAAATTATCTCTCCTGAATCTATTTACAGGTCACTTCTTTTTCCAAAGAGAAATTTCCCATTTTCTTCCATTTTTAAAAATTCTTTTGATTTTGTCTTATCATTTCTTGAAGTCTCATGAAGTCATTAGCCTTCACTTGCCCAATTCTAATTTTTAAATAATTATGTTGTGCTTTGTTTTCCAATTGGCCAATTCTATTTTTAAGGAATTATTGTCTCTGGTGAATTTTTGTCTATCTTTTTCTATTTTTGTGTTTCTTTTTACCATGTTGCTGAATGCTTTTTCATGATTTTCTTGCATTACTCTCATTTTTTTTTTTTTGCTAATTTTTCTTTTACTTCTCTTATTTGCTTTTTAAAAATCCTTTCTAAGCTCTCCCAGGATTTCTTTTTGGGCCTGAGACCAGTTTACATTTTTCTTTGAGACTTCATATGTTGCCATTTTGACATTGTTGTCCTCTTCTGAGTTTGTGCCTTGATCTTCCCTGTCACAATACTAATTTTGTATAGTCAAGTTATTTTTTCTTAACTCTTTTTTTTTTGCCTATTTTGTGACTTGGGATTTTATGGAAGAGCTGGGCTCTGGTCTTGCACTGTCCCAAGCTTCTTGCATCAGGACTCAGAGCTTTGCTGCTGGCTTTCAGTGGGCCTCAGAGCCTACCTGCTGACTTGCACTGGCATAAGCCTTGTTAGTTTATACTGGGGATGGGGCCATCCTGCAGGCCAGCTCCAGGGGCAGGTTCTCAGCTGGTTGTCCCAACAGCACAGTCTTGCTGTTGGCTATTTCCCAGAATTGCTACTGCAATGGAGTAAGACATGGCTGGTAGCCTGCTCTGGTCGGTAGGGCCTTACTGTACTACTAGTAGTTTTCTCTGCCTTGTCTCCAGGGTTACTGGCTTACATGGAGGTGAGGCTTTACTAGTGGGTTTCCCTGGGGCTTGGAGACTCATTTCAGGCTCCCTAGGGTGGAGTCTGCTACTGCTGCTTGTTTGCTGGGCTCCCCTCCCACACCAACAAGACAGACCTTTCCTGCTTTGCCTATAAGTTGCTTCCCCACTCCTAAATTGGTTCTCAGATGTTTTTCAAGGCTGTTTAAAGAGGAATATGGGAGGGCTCCAGGGAATTCCTTCCTCATTCTACCATTTTGGCACCAGAAGTTGAACAGATTCATTTATTTAGACAGTTTTAAGATCTCAACCAATTAAGATTTCTTGATTTTTCTAGTCATATGATTAAAAATAATGATTGGATTAGATGGTAGAAACACAAGCCTTTAAAATTCATGATAACCATATGATTAAAAAATATTTCAAAACATCTTCCCACTTCCTCCATCTCAAATTGTATCACATGTAAGGAGACTAAGAGTTTTCCCTGATTACTGCTAACAAATAGTGTTCCTTACCTCCTGTGGGCTAAGAGAACACATCATATGTCCCACAAATATGCCACCACCATGAATTGGGTAGTAGTATCTTTTGTAATGCCTTTCCAACCTGGTATAGACTTCTACTGACATATTTCAGCTAAAAGCCCCAGCTTATTGAGTCTCAGCAATGCCTATGTGGTTATGCTCCTACCTCCTACCTCCTTCCATTACTATCCTTGATTCACTTTTTCTAATGATCTTAAGTCCATGACAAGAAGAACATGCCTTCTTCACCTTATTATTCACTCATATTTACTTGCCTACTTCTGGTCCTATAACAACTCTTCTGTTTTATGCATCCTTTAAAAATAGGCAACATTGGCTCAGAAACTATATTGACTAGTTTTCTTAGTTCTCTGTGTGCTACTTTGTCTAATCTTAGTGACTTAAAGTCATTGAGCCCCACTAACAAACACTTTATCCATCCTCATAGATATATGGATGGATGGATAGATAGATATTTTGTGTTTCAATTCCCTGTTAATCTTTTTTTTCTAGAAATCTATACATGCTAGATTGAAGATCATTCTACATGATCTCTCTGTTTCTTTCACATATGTTCAGGAAATAGAAGGAAAATGATAATTAAGTAGTTCTGGTTTTATTCTTGAAATCCATTATCATTGTTCTGTCTGTTTTAAGCAGTGGTTTTCCCTCTTTGATCTTCTACCTCCCAAGGTAACTCCTTTTTTATTGTCTATTCAGTCATTTTGCAGTTATGTGAAACTCTTTGTGATATTTGAGGTTTTCTTGGCAAAGACATTAGAGTAGTTTGCCATTACCTTCTCCAGTTCATTTAACAGATGAGGAAACTGAGATAAACAGGGTTAAGTGATTTACTTAAGGTCATCCAAACAATAAGAATCTGAGGCCAGATTTGAACTGAGGAAGATGAATCTTTCTGACTTTTTGCCTGTGCTACCTAGCTGTTCTTCTGATTACATATTGTCCATAGCTTCCATCATAACTTGATCTTCAATGTTGCTGCCATTATCCAAATAGGACCTTGTCAGTCTCTTGAAATTATCTTCAGTAACCTATTCTTATTCTCACATTCAGTGTTTGTCATTTTAATAGCTGAGTTGGATGATGTGCAACATAAAAGATCACTCTAAACAATTCTGATTTTTCTTTGTTATTAGAATCATTTGTATTTGTTTCATCAGAATTTGGCTCTTTAGAGAATTCCATCCATCTTAACTATGCTTCCCATATTGAACTCAAGATCATGGGTTTCTACCTATTCTTTCTCTATTATTCTAGGAAACTTGCCCTCTTAAAGTCACAGTCTAAATTCCTCTCTTTCTATCAAGAATTTTAAGATGGCATGGTGACTTATGCCCAAAGTTCCCATTAATTGTTCCACAGAAATTAATTTCTAGTTTTTTTGGTCAGAATCAGATCTAGAACAGTCATTCCCCCATCATGCTCTGGAGGTCTCCTCTCTCAAATTTCAGGCTTCTGGTCAGAATCACCATGTCTTGGAGGATCTTAGCATTTTCCAGAGCTAGGACAAGAAAATATTAAAATTAATGCTGGTTTTCAGCATGAGATACTAGGTGAATGAAGTTATAACTTACAGAAAGAAGGAAGTTAAAATAATTGTCACTTTAGTGGAAAAAGATGACAAATTTTGTTTCATACATGCTATATTTGAAGTATCAGGTCATCCAGATGGGATATGTAGTAGGCTTTCGGCAATGTTATCTCAGAACTTGTAAAAAATATATGGAGGTAGTAGTAAATGTTTGAAAGTCAAAAAATAATGATATTTGAAGCTGTAAGGGAGTACATTAGATTATCAAGGGGAAGTGTATAAGAAATTAAAGAAGAATTACCAGAAGAACATCTATGAGTCATAAAAAGACACTCCAGAACTGAGAAATACCTTCCATATCTTAGTGTTATTTGCAATTTTTTCCTCTCTTACTACTAATAAAAAAAAAACCTTCCTTTTCACTAAATCATATCTGAGATTTTGTCAGGATAGGAAGGGATAGGTGTGTGGGATTTGCATTCCAAACTTAGGACTTTATTCAGTAAGCAATGGAGAGCCATTGAAGGTTTCTGAGTAGAGAGATAATATCAAGTTCCTTCTTCAGATGATGAATCCTGCAGCAATGATGGGATATGGAAGCAAAGATGCAAGTTCTGAGTCAACTGGTAAATTCTAGGATCAGCTAACTGGAAAAGTCTAAATATTAGACATTGCTAAAACAATAGCAATGAGTATTGGGAAAATTTATATCTTCAGCAACTGGCCTAATTCCGTAATATGTGTTGAAGAGATGGGAGACTTTAAACCAAAAGTAATTTCAAGGGGCAAGGCCTGTGGCATCAAGATATCTATTGTTGCTTTACTCCCCTAACAGTCCCTTTTTAATATACCTTCTTGACCACAAAAAACATTCCACCAAAGCACTGTAATAAATATAATAAAAGAGTAGATTAAGCTAAACACCAGTCAGAAGACACTAATTAAGAAGACTCTCTCTAATACTAAGTTAGCTAATCAACAAGCCCTATCATTGTCAAGAGAAAACTAGTAATCTCACCTTGATTCTTAACCTGAGCTAGAGGACAGGGCAACATTATTCTCTCATTTTCTGCATAGAGTCAGGAGTAGAGGTTGGCAAGGTCAGAAGGCTCCCAGGGTGATATGACACATGTGGGGTGTGGAAATAACAAAGAACACTTACAATATTAACTTTTAAAATGTGCAGCAATGATGGGTTCAAAGCACAGGAAGAAAAATACATTTTGAACAATGACTATGTGAACTCATACACATAATTATGCTTATTTGTTGCAAGAATCTTTTTCTCTTAGTTTTTACTTGAGAGGGATTGAGAGAAAATGGAGAGGTTAGAAGTACTGTTCTTTTTTAAACAGCCACTAAAACATTTTTTTTAATGAAGAAAAGAGACTAGACAAAATAGTGGAGTAGGAAGAATCAATACAGCCCAATTCCACGATGCATTTTACTCCTCCCTGCAATAAAAAATATTTGGGAAGTAGCAATTAGGAATATAAGGAGAAAACAAAGTGGGTCATCTACATAACATAAGGTCACCAATTTGACCCAAGACAAGTACCCTTGTTAGGAACTATAGAATGGGGCATACCAAAAATAGTGGACCCAAACATTTGCAATTAAAAAGTGGCAAAGCAATGTTCCTCTGACCCAAAAACAGATCCAGTCCCTAAGTGACAAGAGGAGTAAGCAGTCGGCACCATCACCGTGAACCTTCAGAGCCCTCCGTTTAGCTAAAAACAAAACAAACAGCAAAAACTACCTGGTCCAGCAACATTCACCCAAAGCCAAATTTTGCAGCTACTTTTCCTGGACTCAAACTAGAGTTCGTGAGTCCAAGAGGGTAGTTACCAGATCTTTCTCTTGATCAAACCACATAAGGTCCAATGAAACTTTGCAGTTCCCTGATGTTAGACACTCTTTGGATGCTTAAAGAACATAGTATCTGATTCCCAGAATATTGAGCAGTAGGGACCCAGATAATACAGGTCAGGACAATCAAGATCATGACAATCCTACCACAGGTATGCAGAACCTCGTCTAAATATGAAGTCCTGATTCGTGAAGTAAATCTGGAAGAATGAGCAAGCAAAAATAAGGAACTATTATGATGTTAGCAATGCCCAAGACAGAAAATCATAAATGAAGAATAATTCTAAAACATCTACAATCAAAACTTCAAAGAAAAAAAAAACCATTGTCTGGCTGCGTGATCAATTTGAATTCCTAGAAGAAATGAAGTTGATAAATTAAATAATATGAAAAATAAAATGAGAATGCTAGAGGAAAGAATTGGAAAAGAAATGAGAGTTATGAAGAAGACTCTGAAATAGAATTAACAAAAGCATGTGATACAAAACTTTACCCAAGTAACTGATTCCCTGAAAAATGGAACTAATCAATCCATGAAGTAATAAATGATAAAAATATTAAAAGACTGAAAAGTACAAAAAGTAAAGTATCAAATAAAAAACAATTGACTTTGAAAACAGATAAAAAAAGAGATTAATGAAAAATCATTGGGCTACCTAAAAGCAATGGTGCACAAATTAGCTTAGATATCCTATTTCAAGGAATGATTATAGAAATTTGCTCAGACCTATTATTTCAAGAGGGCAAAGTAAAATTGGAGAGTCCACTGAAAGAACTCCCCAAAGGAGAACTCCCAAGAATGTCAGAGGTAAAGTCTAGAGTTTCCAGATTAAAGGGGGGGAGGGATTACAAAGCAGCCAAAACAAAAACCCCAAAATCTTAAGCACTTAGGAAAATCACTCAGAATCACACACCACCTCAAAGAATTGGAGAATGTATACTATAATATTCCAAAAGAAAAACAAAATGGACTTATAATTATGAAAAACTGGAAAATGGATCTTTAATGAAATAAAAAGCTTCAAATATTCCTGTTAAAAGAAAAAAAAACATAGCTGAGTAGAAAATTTGAAATGCAAACATAAGACTCAATAGACCATTCTGAATCTCCCTGGTTACTAGGGCTTTCTCCTCTAGAGCTACTTTTCCTCTACTCTGAATATATCTTGAAAGTACCCATTGGAATATAAGCTCCTTGAGAGTAAGGATTTCATTTTTTTGCTTTTTATTGACATCCCACTACTTATCATCATGCTTGCCAAGGTAATGGTGATGCTCTCGCACTTTCCAAGTCACCAAGGGAGTGAAACAAGGCTTTGTACTTGCTCCTGATGTTTTCAGCCAAGTTGCCAAGTATCTTCAATGAAGATAAACAGGGCATCAAGGTCACCACACTGGTGGTGAATTCTTCAACTTGAAAACACTACAAACGAAGACTAAAGTGGAGAGAGTGTTGGTGCATGAACTTTTGTTTGCAGATGATTGTGTGCTTAACACAGCCTCTGAAGCTGAGATGCAGCAAAGTATGGATCAATTCTCTGCTGCTTGTGCTAATTTTGGTCTAACAATTAATGCCAAAGAAAATACAAGTGTTCCATCATTCAGAAGTGCATCATCCATATGTGGAGCCATTGGTTGCAGCAAATGGAGAAGTTGTCAAGTGTGGATGAGTTCACTTACCTTACCTTAGCTTCACTTATACTTTCCAGGGATAAACACATTGATAATGTTGATGCACACATTGCCAGAGCTAGCTCAGTCTTTGGGAGACTCCAAAGGAAAATGTGAGACAGAAGAAATATTATGACTACCAGACTGCATGTTTACAGAGTCATTGTGCTGACCTCATTGTTGTGTGCCCGTGAAATCTGGGCAGCATACAAGCACCATGCCATGAAACTGAATTGCTTCCATTTGAATTGTCTTACAAAGATTCTAAAGATCACCTGGCAGGATAAGGTACCAGACACTGAGGTCCTTTTTTGAACTACATTGCCAAACATTCAAACTGTACTTCAGAGAGCACAACTTTAATGGGCTGCCACATTGTTCAAATGTCAAATGTGCATTTGACAAAAAGACTATTTTATGGAGAGCTCTCACAGGGCAAGTGCTCACACCTTGGTCAGAAAAAGTGATACAAGGATACTCTCAAGGTCTCTCTTAAGAACTTTGGAATTTATTTCATGGCATGGGAGACACTGGCACAAGACTGCCCAGCATAGCAATACCCTCATCAGAGTACATACTGTGCTCTATGAACACAGAAAAATTGAACTGGCTCAAAAGAAACATGAGATGCACAAGTTTAGAGAATTCACTCTAGATGTTCACACAGACTATTTGTGCCCAACCTGTGGCAGAGCATTCCAAGCTTGTATGGGTCTAATCAGTCACAGCTGAATGCAGTGTGATTTGACTCTATCATAGAGATGTCATAGTGGAGCTCTTCAAGAATAAAGGGTAACAACCAACCAACCTTGTAGGTAGATAAACAACCAGATAATTCTATCTATGAGCCTGTAGGCAACCCCAGAACGAGTGATATTTGAATCCAGTTCTCAAATGCATGTTAAACCCCTGGGCTTAGAATGTCCTGGTTCAAGAAAAACATGACAAGACTTGTATTTTTCCCCAAAATGTAATAATAAATATTAAGAAAATAAAGGAGAATGTGGGTGATTACATAAGTACTTCTGTATGTGAAGGAAAAATGCCTAAATGTTAATGATCTAAAACCATCCAGAGGCATCTCATCTAACAAATGCTTTGGAAAATTCAAGAATAAATGAAGATGTGCTTTTCAAGGAAGTTTCAGCCTCTGTAGCACTTGGGATCAGCTGGGTGCCATCTTGGAATCAGTTCAAAATTGAGGCTCTACATTATAAACTCTTAAGGCAAGGTTAAGTCTTCTCATAAACACTAAAATGAACAGAAGGAAGAAGTAGACCCTCGAAGTGTGAGTTTTGCTAGCCTGCTTCAACCAGCTCCAGTTAGTTGTAGTGATTCTCTTGCCTACATGTAAGATGTGTGTATGTGGGGGGGGGGGGTGTTAAAGTATTTCTAACAAATACATTCCTAGATGTGTGTGGTTAAGATATATGTGTGTACATATACAGATACATATATAATATTATACACACACACATATAGCCCAAAGCTTCAAGATTCAAAACTTTTCTAGTATTATTTCTCAACTACACACATTCCTTTCCCCTCGGACTTTTCATTCTCTTTATATTCTTAAATCCTCACTCTCAGTCACAACCATATAGTGACCAAGTCTTTTCACTTTTTTCTCTGCCCCATCTCTCAGATATTTCCCCCTTTTCTCCACTCATACTACCACAAGCCTTGTACATGCCCTCATCACCTCTTTCCTGAATGCTTGCATTATCTTTCCAGTTGGTCTCCCCGTGTTGTCTCTATCCATCGCAACCAACCCACTACTAACCAGCCAGTGTGATTTTTCTAAAGCCTAAGTCCAAAAATATCACTCCCTACCCCCAATCAATAAATTTCAATAGTTCTCTATCACTATTAGGATCACCCATAAATTCTATTTGGCATTTAAAATTTTCAGTCTGAGTTTTCCCTAACTTTCCTGTCTTTTTATAAATTACACCCTACTCCAGTCACACTGGCCTGTTCTCATCTCCTAAAGTACAATGCTCCATCAAAGACTTACATGAACTGATGCTGAGTGAAATGAGCAGAACCGGGAGAACATCGTACATATTAATGTCAACATTGTGCAATGACCAACTTTGGTAGACTTAGCTCTTCTCAATAATACAATGATCTAAGACAATTTCAAAAGACTATGATGTACAATACTATCCACATTCAGAGAAAGAAATATTGAGTCTGAACGCAGAATTAAATATACAAGTTTCTCTTTTTTTGCTATTGTTTTTCTTTCTCATGATTTTTCCCTTTTATTCAGATTCTTTTTTCACAACATGACTAATACGGAAATATGTTTACTATGATTGTACATGTATATCCTATTGTTTGTCATGTTGGGGAGAGGGGAGGAGAGAGAAGGGATGAAAAAAATTGAAACTCAAAATCTTGTAAAAGTGAATGGTGAAAATTATCTTTATATGTAACTGGAGAATATAAAATACTATTAAATGGGAGGGAGAGTATAATGCTCTATCTATTAACTCTGTTCCTTTGCCCTCTCCCTCAATGGCTTGGATGTTCTACCTTTTCACTGACATCTCTTAGAATCGCTAAGTTCTTTCAAGAATCAGTTTGAACACTGTCTTCTGTGGGAGTTATTTCCACAGGTCCTCTCTCCTACCAATCTCCAATACCTTTCTCTCTAATACTATCTTCCATCTACTCTATATGTACTACATGTATATGTTTACATACATGTAGTCTTTCTTATTGGAATATAAACTTCTTGAAAGCAGGAACTTTTTAAACTTTTTTTTCTTTGTATCCCAGTACTAAGTACACAGTGCTATTTAATCCTGGCAAATGGTAAGCACTTAATAAATCTTGATTGATTGACTGATTGTACCAAGTCATGCCTAGGATATTCTAATATTCTCTTAACTTCTTTCCCTACTTCCAGACTCCCTTTCCCTATTTTCTCTACCCCAATTTATCCTACAGACATCTGTCAAATGAATCTTCCCAATATACCACTTTGCGTTCACATACACCCCCCCCTTTCCCCTTGCTCTAAATACTAAATTGGTACTCCATTGACTAGAGAATCAAAGTTCAGCCTATTCAAAGCCTGCCACCATTTGGTCCCACTCAACTGGAAGAGTCATTAGGTAAATCAGGCTTTTGGAAGACATGGATAAAAGTTACCAAAAATGAGCAGATATGAGTGGATTACAATTCATGTTGTCATATAATTGTATCTCACCATTGGTCTGTTTATTGTCTCTACAATACACATATACACACACAAAACCCACATTATATATATTATATAGTGGGTGTGTATATATGTATGTATGTTTGTATTATGGAGAGAGAGACAGAAATATTTACACATATATGTTAGATATATATGCATATGTGTGTATATATTTGTGTGTGTGTAACTTTGAGTCTTTATTCATTCTTTTCCCTACCTGAAATGACCCTTCTATCCTGTTTTCTAAAGCCCTATCTTTTCTTTTAGACCAAGCTCAAATATTGCCCACTCTAAAGTCTTCCCAAAATCTTTAAATTCTTAGTTATTTTTCTCTCATACAAATTCCTACAATCCCTGCCTATATGCTATCATATCTTTTAACTTATCTTCTACGTATGTCATTTATCTTCCTAACTAAACTCAAGTTCAGAGATGCCATGATCCAGGTCATATATAACTTAGCACCCCCAGAGTCAAATGCATAATAGGTACTTAATAAATACTTATTTTTAAAGCTATCATGATATGGTGGGAAAAGTCTAGACTAGGAATCAGTAATCAATGCATCCTAGTTCAGAAAATAACAGACTCTCAGGGTGGGAGAATCCATCAAGTCCTACCTAAATCTATAGCGAACTTTCTTCCACAGTAACATCAATATGTAATACTCTAGTAATTCAGTGATTGCCCATTCCCTTTTGAACAACCCTCATTGCTATCAAGTGTTTCCTAACACTGAGCCTGAATCTACCTCTCCACAACTTAGGGTCATAAGTATGAGCTGGAAGGGACCTCAGAAGACATCAATTCAGACTACTTCATTTTACAGATAAGGAAAATGATTCTGGAATGTGCTAGAGTCCGTTCTAACCAACTTACAATATCTAATTGTTATCATTTACACCCCACAAATCAGAAATCACTGGAAATCAAGACTCAATTTATAGTTTTGTTGACTTTTAGACTTAAAAAAAGATTTGATAATGGAGATTAAAATCAAAGTCTGTGTCCACACATTTTTCCTACTAAGGAGAGATTGGTTGTTAAGCTTATACCAGAACACCCCTGAATTAATCTATAAACATTGATTGAACTCCACAAGAAGACATTCAAAGGTTCAGGGAATTAATCTGGACTCTAGGATACTAATAATTATAATTATTTTTTAATTGGTATTCATATAGCACTTTAAGGTTTGCTTTACATCCATTATCTCATTTGAAATTAAAGCCCAGTCACACAGTTAGTAGGTGGCAGAGCTGGTACTTGACCATAGGTCCTCTGCCCCTAATTCCAGAATTTCTACTACTCCACCATCAAAGAAAATCATTAAAAGTCTGTAAAAGACAGTTGCAGAGAAAAATGGGAAGACTTGTATGAACTGATACAAAGTGAAGTGAACAGAACCAAGGAAACAATCTGTGTTATTATAATAACATTATAAAATTGAACACTTTTGAAAGACAAGAATTTTTGTCAATGAATGATAATAAAAAATACCACACACACTCTCAAAGGTGATAGACTAAATATATAGAATAAGATATTTTAGGTACAACCAATATGGGAATTCATTTTAATTGACTCCACATATTTGTTACAAGTTATTTGTATATATTAGTTTAGTATGAAGGAAATTGGGATGGAAAAAATTCTTGAAAATTAAACATTAATTAAGTTTAAATTACAAATACTTTATTTTCTTAGGAAAATGCCTGTTTCACCTGGTGGGCTCAGGAAAGTTTTTAAGAGGAAGATGACCCCTGAGATGGACCCTGGGGGAAAAGAAAGATTTCAAGAAACAGAGTTCCCTTTCAAGGGGGCAGAGTCAAGATGGTGGAGCAGGGACTTGCTAGAGCTTTCCCCTCAAACTCAGTCAAATACCTGTAAAAAATGACTCTAAAGAAATTCTGGAGCTGCTGAAGCCACAGAATAACAGAATAAAGCAAATTTCCAGCCCAAGGAAGCCTGAAAGGTCAATGGGAAGAGTCTATCCTTCTGGACTGGGAACAGAGCACATCACAGAACTGGCCTTGCCAGTGCAGATGGGACATGAGCAAGTCTCAGGGGGGACTGAATCACTGGCACCTGTGACAGTTTTCAGATTTTTGAGACCCAAAAATGTTGAAGGTCAGTGGAAAAAATCCTGTCAGACCTGTGTGAAACAGTATAGTGGTCTGGCCCCAACCCCAGGGCAATGGAAGGGGTAGGAGAACTTGCAGCAGCAGCAACAGGGATAACTGCTCTCACCGTGTCTGGAGCTCTAGAACCACAGATTGTGAGGGGAGCAGCTGACAGTACACCCTCTACCACCACTGGAAGCAGAGAACTACCTTGGCAAAGAACTCAAAAGTCAAATAATTGACTGGGGAAATGAGCAGAAACAGGAAAAAAAATCACACTATAGAATTTTACTTTGGTGACAAGGAAGATCAAAACATACAACCAGAAGGAGAAGAGACAACAAAGTCAAAACTCCTACATCTAAAACCTCTAAGAGAAATATGAATTGGTCTCAGGCCATGAAAGAGCTCAAAAAGGATTTTGAAAATCAAGTAAGAGAAGTAGAGCAAAAATTGGTAAGAGAAATGAAAACGATGCAAGAAAATCATAAAAAGTGAGCCAATAGCTTGCTAAAGGAGACCCCAAAAAATGCTGAAGAAAATAACACCTTTAAAAGTAGGCTAACTCCATTGGGAAAAGAGTTCCAAAAAGCCACTGAGAAGAATGCCTTAAGAAGTAAAATTGTTCAAATGGAAAAGGAGGTCCAAAAACTCACTGGAGAAAATAATTCCTTCAAAATTAGAATGGAGCATATGGAAGCTAATGATTTTATGAAAAATCAAGAAATTAAAAACAAAACAAAAAGCATGAAAAAATAGCAGACAATGTGACATATGTCATTGGAAAAGCAATAGGAAAGAAAAAGGAAATTAGGAAAGCAAAAGGATAATAGAACCTGGAGAGAGAATTTAAGGATTATTGAAATACCTGACCAGGATCAAAAAAAAGAGCCTAAACATAATCTTTCAAAAAATTATCAAGGAAAACTACCCTGATATTTTAGAAGTGGAGGATTAAATAGATATTTAAAGGATCCACTGATCGCATCCTGAAAGACATCCCCACAGGAAAACTCCTAAGAATGTTGTAGCCAAATTTCAGAGCTTCCAGGTCAACGAGAAAGTATTGCAAGCAGCCAGAAAGAAACAATTCAAGTATTCTGGAAACACAATCAGGATAACACAAGATCTAATAGCTTCTACATTAAAGGATTGGAGGGCTTGGAATATGATATTCCAAAGGTCCAAGGAAATAGAATTAAAACTAAGAATCCCCTACCCAGCAAAACTGAGTAAAATACTTCAGGAAGGAAAATGGTAATTCAATGAAATAGACGACTTTCAAGCGTTTTTGATGAAAAAACTAGAGTTGAATAGAAAATCTGACTTTCAAATACAAGAATCAAGAGAAGTATGAAAAGGTAAACAGGAAAGAGAAATCACAGGGTATGTACTAAAGTTGAACTGTTTACATTCCTACATGGAAAGATCAGTTTGTAACTCTTGAGACTTTTCTCAGTATTAGGGTAGTTGGAGGGATTATACATATAGACAGAGGACAAAAGGTGAATTGAATATTAAGGGATGATATCTAAAACAATAAAATTAAGGGATGAGAGAGGTATATATTAGGAGGAGAAAGGAAGAAATAGAATGGAGTAAATTATCTCTCACATAAAAGAGACAAGAAAAAGCTTTTTCAAAGAAGGGGAAGAGGGAGGAGGTGAGAGGAAAAGGGTGAACCTTAATTTCATTGGATTTGGCTTAAAGAGAGAATAACATGTATACCCAATTTGGTATGAAAATCTATCTTACCCTACAGGAAAGTAGAGGGGGAAGGGGATAAGTGGGGGTAGGGGATATTATAGAAGGGAGGGCAATTTAGAGGAGGAGGTAATTAGAAGCAAAAGCTTTTGAGGAAGGACAAGGTTAAAAGAGAGAATAAAATAGGATAGGGGACAGGATAGGATAGAGGAATATAATTAGTCTTTCACATGACTGTTATGGAAGTGTTTTGCATGACTGTACATGTATAACCTATATATAATATACACATACACATACATATACATATATGAAAGAAGCAGAGTTCCCCTAACCATCCCATTAACTGTTCTACAATGTTGCCAGAAACCAAAGTCAAATTCACTAATAGTTCTAAGACTCCCTTTTCTTCCTCTTCCTTCCTTTTTAAATCTGGATGGTTGGCATTTTCTAGCCCTTCAGCATCTCTTCAAAACTGCAATCCAGAAGCCTTCATTCAGTGCTTCCTTTGCCCAGTCTAAAACAGAGGAGTTTTGGTTATTTATATAACTTTAAGAAAAAATTCATTTGAAAGCCTACTCCATTCCAATCAGTGTTAATCAGCTTGATATGATTCTGTAAAGATAGTGATTAAAAGTTCTACATATTAGGCCCCTAGCTCTGTGAATTGCAGATTGTAAATTCACTTGCTTCATCATAGGAAGTTAATTAGAAGTCCTCCACCCTTGTTTTTCCTTGTTATGGTGGTCAAGCCCAGCATGATGGAGGTGACTCAATGACATGGAACCTCTAGACCATTCTCTCTTGTCCAACATGACCAGGGACTATATTTTGACCATCTTATGGCCACTTAATCAGTGGAAATGCCCCTTGCTTCCCCCAACCCAAGACACTCCATCCCCTTCTGCTCTGCCATACCATTTCTAGCTAATATATCATTTTTGACTTGCAGAACAAGATCTTTCAACCTGTGGGACTCTGCACTTTGTACAGCCCCCTTAAAGTATTCAGGTATCAAATCTGGTATCAAGCCTCATAAAAATAAGGCCCTGGAAAAAGGGAGCATCTCAGGTCATGAGGAAGATCTGAGCTCCATTTCATTAGAGGGGACCATGGATGCTATAGTAAAGTGCCATTGGCTTAAAGCTCTGACTCAGTCTCCTTTACTATAGGCTGGACAATTTTAATTCACACATACACACACACACACAAAAATCCTTCTGTACCTAAAATGGGGTCATTCTCCCTGACTACTTCTTAAACAGGTCTCTTCACTATGTGGACCTTACCTTACCTTAAGTGTGTACCTGAATAGGTCCAAGGCATTCCTCTTAGACCTTTGTTGAAAGAGTTATGGGAAAAGTTGAACTGTACTGCTTCTTCCTTCTCCACCATCTGATTTGATTTCTTCCCTAAGCAACTTTCTTGAAACATTTAAAAGAATTATCAAATTCTTCTCTTTATTAATCTTATTTATGTACTTATAGTATCTTTCCACTATACTGCAAGTTTCATGAAAGCACCAACTTTGGTTATCTTTATATCTCCAGTATCTAGCACAGTGACAATCACATAGTAGATACCTAAGAAATGTTTGTTAAATTAAAAGAAAAAGAAATGAATAGGTGGTCATCCAAACAGTGTCTTGACCTAGACATTCACGGACCCACATTAGATTCTGGAACAGACCATATTTAATTTCAGGATTAAGGTTTCACCATAAACTGTGGACCATAATTTTATTGAAGGAATGCACACATACAAATGTAATGACACCTTCAAAGAGCTTCCTCACAAAGATTTTTAATGGCTACTGTATCTTTAAAAAGCCATTGGAATCTTGGAGAGTGACAATTAAACTTTCTTCTGGAGAGTTAACTGATGATGAAGATGATGATGAGAGAGAGAGAAAAGGAGGACGGAGAAGAGACTGATACCCTCTTTCTAAGAGAACTATTTTAACCCTTATTTTGGAAAGTAGCAATATAGAGTTCTCAGGAAAAGACATAATATGTATTTCAGAGAGCTAAATGGTAGGATCATGTTTTTGTAACTGAGAAATCAGCTTTAGCAGTTATGTTTAGAGGTGACTTTGGCTGTGAGTTTTCTTAGAGTTGATACATATAATTATGTCAGTTTTGTTTATTTGTTACCACTGTAATAGATTATATAGCCAGTAACTTTGATGTTTATTTAAAAACAGAAGATTAGTGGAATTCAGAGAGAAAAAGAGGAAGATCAATCCCCTAATCTTCTATATATGGATAATTGTGGATGTGCATGTATGTCTGTGTGTACATATGCATGTTATACATTTATGGGGAGTGAGAGATAAATTTTGTGAAAAATAAGTTTCCCCAGCTTATTGAATAAACAACATTTGATAAACTGGGGCAGGGTCTTGGAGCTAATTGATTAATGTGAGGGATATTAAATGTGAGAAATAAAGCCAGGCAGACAATATGAAATGTGAGCCATGGAGAGGTTCTAAGCAAAGAAGTTACATGAAAAAAAAGTGCTTAAGAGTAATAAATGTGACCACAGGGTGCAGAATGGATTTAAGCAGGTGATAGTTCTGTGTATGTAATCAGATTGAAAAGTATTTTGTTAATTTTTTTTTAATAGGGAAGCACAAGCTCACATGGGTATTCTCAAAAATTTTTACCTAGATTTTTATGTGTTACACTAGTATTACTTTATTATTTGCACAAGTAAAAAAAGCAAAAATATTTCATTTACTCTGATCTATTTTCAATCATTAAAAAAGAATAAAGAAAAGGACGCTTAACTGACTATGAAAGCCATCATTTTAAGTCTAAACAAATTCTATTTCTTAAAAGTTTACAAGTCCCAATTGGGCTTTTCTTTAAACTTAATTTTAGAGGCTGACTTTACTAAAACTTTTCAGAAACTACCTGGGAAACCTAAAAGTATAAAGAGTGAATCTAAATCAGAGTCCCTTATTGGATACTTTTGTGTATACCATTGGGGAATGCACAGACATGTCTTGATTTTTTTTTTAATCTTCAAATGGTCAATGACTGTAAAAACAGATTTCAGAAAATGGTCTTCAGTTAGATTAGTTTGCTGCTTTGAGCCTACTCTATCACCATAGTATAATTTGTCTCCAAAAGGAGTGTCTTTGAAGTCTGGCTTAATTTACAATCCACAAGTTCTTTAAAGTAAGCTCATAGTTAGATATGCTCAATTTTACATGGAACAGGTCCCCAGGTAACAGAAAAATGTATGAGTTGCAAAGTCCTTATCATAGTTTGGACAGCTATGTGGTTGCGAGGATAGAGTTACAGTCTTCTAATTAATAAGACTGCTTTTGAAAAAAAAATAATCCAGATAACAGAATGCCTTCCCACATGTGCCTCTGTTTAACTTCCTATATTCCAGCAAAAGAAAGACAGAAATGTCTGTTAAGCTGCATAACCCAATATATGGCTAACATGATAACTCTAGCTCTAAGTAGCTAGATCATTTAATAAGAGGTTGTGGCCAGCATAGGTTAACTTTAAAAGGCAAATTTAAAAAATGTATATTTAAATTTTAATTTAAATAAAAATTAAAAAATTTAAATTGTTTTTGCAATTTAGAAGTTTTAAATTAACAGGTATTTGTCAGTCTATGTACCCCCCCCTTTTTTTATTTTCCTTGCACCCTTTACTCATTGGAAAGTTTATGGTTCTGTGAACTGGATACATCAGCCTGGAGGCTTTGTTTGACCATAGCCTATGAGAGGGGGTTGAGGGAAACGTGGGAAGCGGCATAATTAACACTAAATTTAGAATCAGAGAATATAGGTTTGGATCTTTGCTTTGCAAGTTACTACCTGTGTGACATTAAGCAAGTCACAACTTCTCTGGAATTCATTTTCTTCATCTATAAAATGAATAACTCTGAAGCTAGCTAAATTCAGACACCCCTGCCAGCACTAAATCTATGATTCCACTCTATTTCTTAGCCTTAATATTGTTTCTCCTATCATATAAATTCCCAGATCATCTACAGGATCTCATCTCCTCCTCTTGTATCTCTGGGCTGGCTGATTTTTCTAAGCCCTGAACTTATTGAAGAAGACACTATAGATGTGGAGGTGATTTTGCCCTCTGGACAAGGAACATAATGATGTAATAATGGGAAACTTGCATATTGTGACTTTTGTTATTGAAGGTTGCATCAATTGCAAATCTAGTGCTGCTAGAACAAACAGAGGTCTGATATTTAGTTAATTCCATTTTGTAGGCAAAAATATAAAATCATAATTAGCTTTCTGCAAGCCATGTGCATCACCACAACTTGCTTAATAGAAACTGACTTAGAAAGTGAAATTACAAACACTCACTGAGAAATAGCAGTCCTCCATTTATTTTTAATCATGGTTCCAAACTACTATCTGCAATGTCATCTTTTCATCACACACACACATGCATGCATGCATGCGCACACAAGTACATACACACTGTCTCTTCTAGTAGAATATAAATTATTTGAGGACAGAGGCATTTTTTTTCATTTTTGCTTTTGCATCTTCAGTGATGAGCACAGCACTCAGCACAAGGTGGGTACCTGATCATTGCTTGTTGATTAGTGCCCCCCCTCTTCCATTGCTACACACCAGTTCTTAGCTCCATTATTGATTTGCTGTGACTGAAATCTGACCACTTCTGCTAACTGGCAAAGAACAACACGGCACCATATGCTGGCAGTCCTCAGTGAATGCCACAAGTATTAGCAGATGGCAAAATGAAACAAAACAAAACTGCAAAGCTATTTGATTAGTAAGAGAAAAGGTGACATGGAAAGGGCCAATGTTTTGAGTGTCATCTTAAGTTGTTCAGCAAACTTCCCATAAATACCTCTCACAACATTTAGCAAACACCTCTAATAAGACTTTTCCACTTTATGTAGTCACAAAATCACTGCTAACCAAAGGGATAACATTGTGTCCTTCACTGGAATATAATTGGGGTGCTCAATAATTTTCAAGTACCCAATATATGAATATTTCAAATATTCAACAAACAGCCAGTTCACTGGGTATTTTCTAATGAAAAAGAGCTGTTATTCTAACCACTATGTCGCCTACAGTTTGTGTGTTAGGCAAGAAATGAGAGAAAATGTTCCCTGTAAACTTCATAGATATGGCCACATAGAAAATGAAATGTCTCTGACAACGAATTGTATTCCTCACTGTACAATTAAAAGTAAATAAGTCAAACTATGCACCCATGATTTTCAGGACTCCATAATAGATATTGGGGATACAAGGGAGAACAGTAGCATATCGATAGATATATAATGATACAAAGAAAGGTAATAATGGAATAAAAAAAGATCTAGCCAAAGTTCTCTGAGAAATTTTAAAGAGCAAATTTAACATTTGTAGTGGGGGGGGATGAATAAAGATTTGATAGGAGGAGATAGTACCTCACTTGAGCCTTGAAAGAAGAGGAAAAATTATCAAAGGCAAAGTCAGTGAGCCAGTCAATAAACATCTATTAAGTACCTACTATGTACCAGGCACTGGGGATACAAAAACAAGCAAAAGAAAAAAAAGAGTCCTCAAAGGGGCAGCCAAGATGGAAGAATGAAAGCAGGGAATTCCTTGAGCTCTTCCTCCAAACTCCTCCAAATACCTGTAAAAAATTACTCGAAACAAATTCTAGAGGTGCAGAACCCACAAAATGATAGAGTGAAACAAATCTCTAGTCCAAGACAACCTGGCAGGTCGACAGGAAGCATCTATTGCATTGGGTTGGGAGTGGAGCACAGCAGTCAGGTATGGACTGTGCCACCACAGACAAAGTCAGAACAGGCCTCAGGGGATTGAGTCACTGGCAGCTATGGCAGTTTCCACACTTCTCAACCCACAAACACCAAAGACAGCATAGAAAGTCAATGGGAAAACTCTATGGGATGTGGTCTGACTGGGGTCTGGTCCCAGCTCCAGAGCAGAGGAGGAAATGTTGGTTAACAAGGATAGTGGCAGTAGCTGCTCCCAGAGGTCTGGGCCCATAGACAGTGGGGGATTGAGCAGTTGATACACAATCCCTGAACCCTGGTAGAGTACACTCACCTCTACTCTACTCCCTTGGCAAAGTGATTTGTATCTGGCTGGGAATATGAGCAAACAGCATACAAAGAACTCAGACTATAGAATTTTACTTTGATGACAAAGAATATCATAACATAGAACCAGAGGAAGACAATAAAATCAAAGTATCTATATCAAAAGCCTCCAAGAAAAATATGAATTGATCACAGGCCATGGAAGAGCTCAAAAAGGATTTTGAAAATCAAGGAAAAGAAGTAGAGGAAAAATTGAAAAGATAAATGAGAGTAATGCAAGAAAATCATGAAAAACAAGTCAACAATTTGCTAACCGGGACCCAAAAAGAAAATGCTGCACAAAATAACACCTTAAAATAGACTAGCCCAAATGACAAAAGAGATCCAAAAAGCTAATGAGAAAAATGCCTTAAAAAGCTGGATTGGCCAAATGGCAAAGGAGGTCCAAAAGCTCACTGAAGAAAATAATTCCTTCAAAATTAGAATGGAGCAAATGGAAGCTAATGATTTTATGAGAAATCATGAAATAATAAAATAGAATCAAAAGAATGAAAAAATACAAGACAATGTGAAATATCTCACTCTAGAAACCACTGACATGGAAACTAGATCCAGCAAAAATAATTTTAAAATTATTGGACTACCTGAAAGTTATGATCAAAAAAAAAACTTAAACATCATCTTTCAAGAAATTATCAAGGAAAACGTCCTTGGTATTCTAGAACCAAAAGTAAAATAGAAATTGAAAGAATTCACCAATCACCTCTGGAAAGAAATCTTGAAAGAAAAGCTCCTAGGAATATTGTAGCCAAATTCTAGAGTTCCCACATCAAGGAGAAAATATTGCACGCAGCCAATTAAAGTATTTTGGAAACACAATCAAGATGACACAAAATCTAAAAGCTTCTACATTTAGGGATTGAAGGGTTTGTTTTATGGTATTCTAGAGGTCAGAGGAGCTAGAATTAAAACCAAGAATCACCTACCCAGCAAAAGTGAGTATAATACTTCAAGGGTAAAATTGGAATTTCAGTGAAATATAGGACTTTCAAGCACTCTTGCTGAAATAACCAGAGCTGAATAGAAAATCTGACTTTCAGAAATAAGTATCAGGATTAGTATGAAAAGGTAAACAGGAAAGCGAAATAAGGAATTTACTATTTACATTCCTACATGGAAAGATGATATCTGTAACTCATGAGACCTTAATATTATAGTAGGAAATTAGACAGATACATACACACACATATACATGCATACATACATAGATACAATAGATACATAGATATATAGACAAGTCACAGGTTCAGTTGAATATGAAGGAATGCTATCTAAAAAGTAAAATTAAAGGATGAGAGGAATACATTCAGAGGAGAAAGGAAGAGGTAGGATGGGGTAAATTATTTCACATAAAAGAGGCAAGAACAAGATTTCACAATGGAAGGGAAGAGGGGGAGATGAGAGGAAATGGTGAACTTTACTCTCATCAGATTTGGCTTAAGGATGTAATACCATACACACTCAATTGGGTATTTTACCCTACAGGATAGTAAGGGGGAAGAGGATAGGGGGGATGATAAAAGTGAGGGCAGATTAGGGGGAAGGGGTAGTCAGAAGCAAACATTTTTGAAAAGGAACAAGGTCAAAGTTGAAAATAGAATGAGTGGGGAGTGGGATAGGATGGAGGGAAATATAGTTATTGTTTCACAACATGACTATTATGGAAGCGTTTTGCACAACTATACATGTGTAATCTATATTGAATGACTTGCCTTCTCAATGAGCGGTGGTGGGGAGGGAAAAAAGAAGAGAATTTGGAATTCAAAATTTTAAAAACAAATGTTGAAAATTGTTGTCACATGCAGCTGGGAAATAGTATATATAGGCAATTGTATGTAGAAATCCATATTACCCTACAAGAAAGTAAGGGGGAAGGGAATAAGAAGGGGCATGATAAAAGGGAGAGTAGACTAGTGGAAGGGGTAATCAGAAAGCATGTCATGTCAGGGTTAGTGGAAATCAAAATCTTGTGGATATGAATGTTGAAAACTAAAAATAAATTAAAAAATAAAAAAACAGTCCCTTCTCTCAAGGATTTCACAGTGTAATAGAAATGGTAAAGGCAAAATGCAAACCACAACATACAAATAAGCTATTTACAGAATTAAAATGAAATAATAGGAGACTAGCATTAAAAGAGAATTGAGAAAAGCATTCTGAAGAAGGTAGGATTTTAGCTGGGATTAGTTGGTAAAGGAGAGCATAAAGGATGATCTATGCCGGTGTGTAGACCTATGTAGGCAATAGGTCAGGTTCAAGGGAGATGAATATCATCTCCCTCACTAAGTCCATGGATATCATAATTATTACAAAATCAACAATAATAGCTAACATTTATACAGTACTTTAAGGTTTCTGAAATGCTTTACAAATATCTCACTACATGTGTATAACCCAGAGAGAGATACTATTTTATTCCCATTTTACAGATGAGGAAAGTGTAATAGAGAAAGGTTTTAACATGCCCAGCATTCCACAGCTAGAGAGTATCTTAGGTAATATTTAAACTCAGATTTTCTTGACTCCTTGTCCAGTGTCTGTTCCTATGCTACCTAGTTGCCTATATTAGGTGAATAAGTCCCAGAAGAAGATTAAACCTAAGGAAATCCAATTACTTGGGTAAGAATTCACTACTCAACAAAAACCTACTAGAAAACTAGGAAAGCAATCTGGCAAAATTAAGTTTAGAACTACATTTCAGAACATATCCGCAATAAGCTCTAAATGAATGCTTGACCTGTCAAATAAATCATATCATAAATGAATTAGTGAAAAATAAAAGGATATAGACTTTACAACTATAGAAAAAGGATTAATTCTTAAGTAAACAAGGGATAGAGACAATCAGAGAAGAAAAAACACAATTCTTATTACATCACATGAAAAGCTATTCCCCAAGAGATAAATCATCAAAGTATAAAAGCAGGCATTTTTCTTAAGAAAATGCTATTAACATCCTCATGGGAAAAAATATTCCAAATCACTAATAATTAGATAAATGCCAACTAAAATGACTATAGAAGCTTGGCACAATTCCCCGAAATATTATCAGGGATGTAGGACAGTCACTGAACCAACTCACAAGGCTGTGAGAGGCAAATGAGATAGTATATGTAAAGTGCTTTGTAATATAATGTAAAGACATTATATTATGTTATCATGACTATGATTATTAAGACTGCTAGTGAGAGCAACTGAGGATAATAGGGGTAGTGATTTCTTTAAATATATTGAAAGAATAGTAAGTACAAATACAAAAGTAAATACAAATACAAGTCTTTGGTTTATTTACATGGCACAAGTTTGAAACAGAGAAGGAGACTCAGATGCCAAGGCTGGGATGCAAAAACTTGACAACCTAAAGGACTGAGTTTGATTTAAGAAAATAAAGCTGAATGTGCAAAAAATAAATCTATTACTTTTCAGGACAAAAATACTTAACTTTGAAAG
This sequence comes from Bettongia penicillata ogilbyi, assembly GCA_023548195.1. Classification (NCBI taxonomy): domain Eukaryota; kingdom Metazoa; phylum Chordata; class Mammalia; order Diprotodontia; family Potoroidae; genus Bettongia; species Bettongia penicillata. The sequence goes on along the minus strand of JAJHZJ010000237.1, from coordinate 6,793,318 downwards.
TCAGAACTGGATATGAAAAAAGATCAGAAAATTTTGGCAAGCCGCAAATGAGCTACAAGTTCAATATGAGTCAGAATCATGATTTAGCAACCAAAAAGCCACCATAACAATAATACCATAAACAACAAAAACTTAATGTTCTTGTGACCCATACTAAGAGATGAATAGCTTCCAGGAACAGAGAGATGATAATCCCACTGTCCTCTGCCCTCATCAGATCTCATGTAGTACTATGTCCAGTTCTGGACAGCAGTTAGAAGAATATTGGCAAATATTAGAGTAGCTAAAGGAAGATAAGTGTAATGGAGAGAGATTTTAAAACCACATTATTATGAGAATCATTGAAGGAAATGAGCATGCTTGACCTGGAGTAGAGAAGATACAGCAGGGGAATTTGTTTAAAGGTTAAAAGGACAGCCATGTGGAGGAAGGATTTTTCTGCTCATTCTGTTTCTCTCCAAAGGGAAGAATCAAGAGCAAATTTATACTTGATGAAAACAGATACTTCCTGGTAACTAGTTTTCTGAAAGTGGAATGGCTTGCCTCTAGAGATTATATGGTGGCCTTTCTTGGAAGTCTTTAAACAGTGTCTGGATTGTGGCACCATTTCTCCAGTATATCCAAGAGTGAAATGAAGATTCTTTTGATGCAATGATTAGACTATAGTAGATGTCAATGAAGTGCCTTCCATATCTAAAGTCTTAATTATTTGAAACAACTCTTAGGTCATATCACATAAGCATCAGGTTGAAAAGAATGACAAATGGCAATTGTTGGAAGGGTTGTGGCAAGACAGGTAAACAAATGCACTGCTTGTGAGACTGAATTGTTCCAGCCATTCTGGAAAACAGTTTGCAACTACAGGCAATAAGTCACCAATTCGGGAACAGACTATAATCCAGTGACACTACTAATAGATATAAACCTCCAAAGAAGTCAGTGAATGCTAAATGACATATGCAAAAATACTTCGACAGACAGACACATAGAGAGATAGAGATAGATAGACAGATAGACATAGATATCTATAGCAAAGACAAGAAAACAAAATGTGAACTTGTTAGCTGAGGAATGGCTAAACATATCATGATAAAGGAACATTAAGAAATATTACAATAAACGATATAATGGCTTCAGAGAGACCTGGGAAGACTTGTTGAAGAGTGAAGTGAACAGAACAGAGAAAACAGTTTACAAGAGTAATGGATGCCATTTAAAGACTTCCAAATGTGGTCAATCATAATATTAGTGTGTCTCATCTCTGGTATGAGAGGCATTGGATTAGGGTTGCAGAATGCATCGAACATTTTCCAATAAAACCAGGCTGTTGATTTGTTTTGCTTGATTATGCCTGCTTGTTATAGTGAGTGCTTTGAGGCAGGGGAGGGATGGGTGAGGGGTAGTAATAAAGTGAAAAGAAAATAAAGAAAAGAAAAGAGAATCATTTTTAAACACACAGAAGAGAGTAAAAGTAAATTCTGAAGAAAATAAAGACAATCAGAGAAATTTTTGTTTCCTCCATTTTAAACTTAGCATAAACTTTAAAGAAATTCATGAGGAAATAAATTGAAAATTCCATGGACAGTGCTCTTTCCTTCATATAGTTAAATGTTTCTTGATATTGGGTAAACTCACAAAAAATAAAATCTATAGGAAAAATAAGCATCAGGGTTTCATTGGAATCACATATCTAGAGTGCAAAAGCGTTTTAGAGGCCAACACACATGAACACTAGAAATTAGATTTGTGGGCATTTGCGTATTTTTTTTAAAGTGGTATTGTCCATCACATATGGATGGTGTATTTTTGTACTATTGTAAATCTAATATTTCTTTATTTTTATGTTATTATCATAAATCATATTCTGCTTAATGAAACAGATTCATTTTCAGAGTCAATTGGGAGGTGGGATATTGTTATTTTGTAGGAGTTTTTCTAAAGTATTTTCATATTAGAATCTAAAAGGTATGTATACTTTCTTGCAAAGAAATACATGATCCTCCTTCCATTTTGTTCCTTACCACTTTTCCTGCTTTCTCTTCCCTCCCACCAATAATATATAACAACTTATATCTGAGGTAATGCATATAATTCTGTGACAAATCCATTTCAGCCTTGGTAATGCCCTTCATTTTGACTTCAAAACATTCACTGGCTCTCCTGGATTTGTACTATTTAACACCCAGATAAAGGTAAGCTGCCTTTTTTAATAACGATGGATTACAATTTTCTCGTTATATGCTCTTATTCAATTGGATTTTTTTCAATTTAAGCACATCTATTCAAGGGGAAAGAAAATGGCAACATCAGCCTGAGAATAATTGTAGTTATTAGAAAGGTAAACAAGATGAAACACAAGGTAACATAAACTGATATTATCTGATTAAATTACCCCCAAACAGAACAACTATATCCCTGCCATAAACAGGTTTCTAAGCGCATTATATTTTCCCTTCCTTTTCTTTAGCAGATTGCCATGTTACAACTTGAATGTTGTTCTAAAGAGAAAGAAATGACTTTGTGGAAAGTGAGGGGGTAATTTGAAGCAGGAAAATAATTGTTTAGTATATATTCTGAAACAGATACTACGAAATTACATGTTTAGGACCTGATCCTGCAGTTCACATGCAATAAATTTCCTAGTAGTTTCCAGAGGTGTTTTGCTTCTGTGCAAACCTTAAGTTAAGCCTAATGTGCCTCAGATGTGCTAGTGGTGATATTGAGATAATCTCATTTAAGTCCCTTTAACTTCTGTCAATTGTGCAGAACTCTTGTGGGTGCAAAACAAACTAGATCCCCTCTCTGTTGAAGGAAATAAAGTGCTGTCCTTTGCAAATTAAAACTCCAGTGTATTTACAATAATATACTCATTGACTCTGGAGCAAAAGTGCATAATCCATATTCCCAACATCTGTCACAACCTCAAATGTGAGGAGATGATGGGGCAGGCTGAAGTAGCAGAAGTTGTGACTTCGAAGTCAGCTGGGGTCAAATCTTAGCTCTGTAAGTCAATCAGCTACTCTGAGCCTGTTTTATATCTATAAAATGAAGTGGTTTGACCTCTAAGGTACATGCTTGCTCTAAATATATACTCCTATGAGCCTATGAGAACTAGTATCATGACATCTCTCATTTGGAAGGGCCCACATAAGTCATCCAGAGCAAGTGTCTGGATAAATGGTAAGATAACTTCTACTTAAAAACCTCCAGTGATGGGGTGCTCACTACTTTATGAAGTATTCCTTTTGGATAACTTTAATTGAGAAGGAAGAAGAAGAAAGAAAAGAAGGAAGAAGAAAAGGAGGAAGGGAAGGAGGGGAAAGAAGGAAAGAAGGAAGGAGGGGAGGGGAGGGAGGGAAAAAGCCAATAAAGGAAGGAAAGGAGGACAGGAAGGAGGGAGGAAACCAGCATGTATTAAGCATCTACTATGAGTCAAGACCTGAGCTACAACAACCTTAAAAATTAGGTGCCATTATTATCTATATTTTACAGATGAAGAAATTGAAGCTGACATAAGTTAAGTGACTTGACTAGAATTACAGGACTAGGAAATATCTGAGACCAGATTTGAATTTGGGTCTTCCTGACTATATGCCCAATGTACTATCCAGTACATCACATAGTTACCTCTAAGCCTTATTAGCCAAAATCTGCCGATTTACAACCCCTACCCAGTGATTCTGGTTCTGCCGTTGGAATCTGCAGAATAAATCTAAGCATTTTCCGTAAAACAAGTCCAATTTTAGGACAGAAATATATCACCCAAGAAAATATGATGCAACTGCACATTTTATTGCTATTAAATATATCCAATCTAGTGTAAAAACAGCTAAAATGCATTTTATCAGTTACACACATGTCATTTAAATCAGAGTTGATCATAGTAGATTTCCAAATATCCAAAGGGCTGACTTGTGACAAACATGAGAAAAATTTGGCTATTTCAAAGTCATCTAATATAAGGTGCATGATCCTAAACACACACACACACACACACACACACACACACACACACATGCACACATACATACTGCCACCATCTTTCTCTGCATCCTCTTTGTAATTTAAATGTGAGGCTAGAAGCATATATAAAATTTACTTTCCCTGTTTTCATGCACATTTTCTAGTATTCTGATATTTTACTTAGTGGCAAATCTGTGCTTATTTTAACAAAATCATAACATCATATCTAATTACCCATCAATGATTCGTTACTCATGCTAGTATCTATATTTGGGTTTTAAAACATCTCAAACAGTTGGTTCTGTGGAGGGGGGAGGAAGAGAGAGATAAAGAAGGAGGATGGGAGCAAAAAGGAGGAGGAAGAAGAAGAATGAGGAGAAGAAGAAAAAGAAGAAGAAGAAGAAGGAGAAGAAGAAGGAAAGGAAGGAGAAGAAGAAAGAAGGAAAAGGAGAAGAAGGAGGAGGAGAAAGAAGAGAAAGAAAGATAGATAATAGAAAGAGAAGAAAGAGAAACTAGAAGAAGAAGGGGGACAAAAAGAGGAAGGGAAAGGAAGGAGAAGGGGAAAGCAGAGGGGAGGAGAGGAGACAGAAAGAGACAGAGGGAGGTTTGTTCAGCAGTGAATTAGTGGACCTTTATCAGGCATTTACTATGTTCTAAAAACTAGGGATATAAAGAAGAGAGGAAAGGACAGGAGGAGAAGGAAGAAAAAGGGATGGAAGGGGAGGAAAGTGGAGGGAAAGAAGGAGAAGGAAAGGAAACAATATATATTCCCAGCCATGGTGTTGGACAGATCCTTTAAGCAGTGAGGCCTAAAGATTGGCAGGGTTGGAGAATAAGAGTTGGGATGAGACGAGGCAGAAATGAGCTTTGTATTTATTTTACTACCCTGTGTCAGCAATATGGAATAATATAATCCTGTTTTGATAGGATTACTTTGCTAAAATAATAGGAATATCATGTTTGTCTTCCTTGAAGCATATTCTAACAGAGCTCCAAAAGGAAAATGGGCAACCCCTCCTGTTTAATTTCCTGCCTTCATAGATTGTTGTGCTACTAAAATATTTTTTATTACAGCTGAACTTGAAGCAATATAAAATGTTTGTTAGAGGATTATTTATAGTCCCTTTAAGCTGAACTTCTGTAATGAAATCCACTTACAGACATTCCACAAGGCCCTATGGTTACTTGCTTATGCAAATGAACTGTGACCCTTGGAATAAACCTCTTGCCCTTACTGTCATCCTTCCTGGCTTCAAAGGTCTCTAGGCAATCACTTTCCAAAAAAGAAAAAAAAAGGTAAGTAGCTTTTTAAGTTCAAACTGGTGGGAGACTGAGACAGAAATAGATAGAGACAGAGAGACAGAGAGACAGAGACAATTAGAGGGAGCCAATCAGTGAATCTTTATCAAGTGCTTATTATGTGCCAGGAGCTGTGGACCTGTAGAAAAAGTTAACTCAATCCCTACCCATAGGTTGATTCCTAAATGTATGTAACCAAATGATTCATCATTTTGTACATATTTAGATATCAATCTATGAATTTATTTAGATTAATATTTTATACATAAAGATTTTCCAAGCCGGAAAAATTAGTTTATATCCTCAGAACAAGAAACCATTGTGGTCAATAGTCACTTGCGAAAACTTCCTATTTTCTCTTTCCTTAAATGCTGCGACAAATGTGGGACAGAGTTGCCCTGGGGATATTAAAGTCTCTTTCATACTTTACTTATTTTTCATTGAAAATACTGTTTTCTAAAAGTTTTTTTCTCATTGAAAATATAGTTTCTAAAAGTATGAGAATTAATAAATCAAAAATGTTAGGTGAATGAGGATTTATAGATGGTCATCATCTATAGATGGCGATGATTGACTGTGCTGATTATACAATTAAAGAGATTTCGGAGGGGTAGAAGTAACAAGGATTATGGATCTCTTTTGTTAGTATGGAAATTAGGTCAAGAAATCATTGTAGTTTCAGGTGCATTATTGTGTAGGGAAGTATCATCTACATTTTTTCAAATGACAATCTCTTGACCAAGGCCAGTGACAAAAATGGCAATTTCCTCTCCTAATGGAAGACACCTGTTAGGAGAAAAGGTTACCCTTGAGTGGAACAGGTTGTTTAGATTACCTTTCTTGGGGGAGTAAAGTGCTTTGGTTCTCAGGGACAAAGGGAATACTAGAAACTTTTGAGAAATTCATATGATATGAATTGAAAAGGATCACCCAAGAGTCCTCCCCCTGACCATGAGCCAGGTTGAATCTTGGATATCCCTGGGCTTCTAGAGTCTCTGGGATTTGGAGTATGAGAGCAAAAGATCTCCCATGAATGACAAACCTCGTATCACTATGACATTTGATACTGGATCAGTTGTAACTCAGATTCAAGCCTGAGTCATTTGCATTAGACTCTCCCCATTGGCAGAGAGAATGATGCCTTAAATTTATATATCTACATACAAGAAATTCTTCATTTCTCTACCAAAAACAACAAACTCTCTTCAAAGAGAGATACTTGGAGGGAGAGAAAAGACTTAGGAAGGCATGGCTGTAGGGGAAAGTTGGTTCTTCTACATATCTGTTTTCTCACTTTCCTCCCTAGAAACTTAGTAAGTTTGGGGTCCCTCTTTCTTGGTTGAGCTGATATATCTTACTCCTAGTGGGAGAGTTCATTCACTCTATATATTATCTCATACATTCTAACCCATATGACTTCTCTAATTACTATTTGCTATCGGCTTAGATGAAGGGTACACTCACTTTTCACTATATGTTTGTCTTACTAGCATTCAGAGGGAAGGACCAAGTCTGCTGATATTAATCTGACACGAGACTTCCCATTGTAAGGGATAGAAATCAGGAAAACAATTAAATCTAAAAATCATTCCTTTGGGCCAGAAATTTTGGAAAGTAGAGGTGGAAGTTTATAAATCTAGCTTCAAATCCTTCTCTCTCAGAAGAAAACAGTCACCAATCTCCACCAATCCTGCTGTCATCCAGTCAGAAATCAAAGTTTCCCTCACAGGAATATTCCAGAGATATCCTTTCACACCTCCCTACAAGCCATCCATGTGGACATACATATAACTCATCTTCCAAATTAATAATATGATTAATAATAATCTGATAAATAGATTTGCAAATCAAAATTCTTGTGTTTGACACAGGAAACAATGGAATGAGTAGTGCTCCTTTATATTCTGCCATCACAAGATAGGAAAATGAATTAAAACAAATTTAAAAAAAAACAATGTCCCATTTGCTGGAAACACTTCAGCACAGATGGCACTGATAATTAAAGTATACAAATGATGAGGCACATACAATTAACTAAAGATATAAATACTTTCACCCCTCTCTGTCTCCTCTGCTCTGCCGGCAGCTCTTCAGCTTTGCCCCTCACCCCTTGAGAATGTATGCCTGCACCAAGCTCATCTCTGTCCCTGCCCTTGTGAGAAGCAGCTCTCAGCTACTGAGTAGACATGTATCTGCAGTGGTGCTAAAATGGATGGAGGTTCGGACAGATGAGAACCTCAGCATTTTGGCAGCATCAGGTCCCCTGACCTCACTTGTCCCCAGATGTGGATTCCAAACTAGTGCTGTCTCAAGGGACATTGACACAGCAGGCAAGTTTATTGGAGCTGGGGCTGCCACTGTGAGGGTGGCTAGCTCTGGAGCTGGTATTTGGACAATATTTGGAAGTCTCATCACTGGTTATGCCAGGAACCCCTTCTTGAAGCAACAACTCTTTTCCTATGCCATCCCGGGCTTTGCCCTGTTTGAGGCCATGGGGGTCTTTTGCCTGATGGTGGCCTTCCTCATCCTCTTCGCCATGTGATGGAGCCATTTCTATCCCCCAACGTTTCTGAATGTTCCTCCTTGTCCTTGTCTTTTCATGTCTCTTGCAGCCTGTGAATACCTCCCCCTCCATCTTACCAGGTGGTCCTGGGGAAAGCCATGGGCTCAGGGTTTGACATAGGGAAGACAAATGAATACTGTATTAATAAGCTGAAAAAAAAGATATAAATACTTTCATTAAACAGTAGTACTATACTATCACAAAGCTGGCAATGGATTTAGCCAATTGTAGGCAAGGGCTGGATATCATTTTGCAAATGTGATGGGTCATTTATTTAACCTCTGTTTGCCTCAGTGTCCTCATCATCGTGTATCACCAAGGCAATATTCGCAGCACCAAAGGTAATGATGAATGTGCTGGTGTAGTTCTGAATGGCAAAGTATAACGGACTTTCCATATAGAAGGCAGAAGAAAAACATTTATTCAGATACCAGAAAGCTGAATCCATCACAATAAGAAAGAAATCCATTACAGTAACCAAGAAGCCTTCCCACAAACAGGCTCCCCTAAGCAAAATCACAAACAGGCTCTCTCACTCACACTAGCCAGTTTCCTGCTTGCCTGTGTCCTTCCCAACTCTGATTGGTCTCTGACTAACTTCCTCTGAGCTCTGCTTTAGCTCTACCTCTTCCTGTTCCACCCCTTACTGTTCCATGTGACTTAGACTCATATGACTCAGACTTTCACATGACTTAAGCAGGTTACATGGATCTATGAATGAATGGGAAAGATCTTCCCATTTAAATTACCATTACATCTAAAAATAGGCAGATATGGAAGAGTGGATGAGTTTGAATAATGTTGAAAAATTCTGTTTTGGATGTGTTAAATTTGGAATCCACAGAGGACATCATCTACTGACCTTTTAGATTTTTTTCCATCTACCCACAATGGCTTGACTATCTTATCTGGCTTACACTTCAGCCCAGCCCATGACAATATCTTCAGTCACTTCAATGTGCACTCTGATTATCCTTCTAGTCTCTGGTTCATCAGTTCCCACAACATCCATCACTTCTCAGCTTCAGGTACCCACCAAGATAATTATAACTTGAATTTATGGCATTATTACCTAAAACCTCCATTTCTCAGATCCAGGACATGGAATTCCTCTCTCTAACTACAATCTACTCTTTTTCTACTGTCTCATTCCTCCTAGATTTGTTTTTACCCTCTTCTCCTACTTTTGAGCAAAGAAAGCCTTAGGGGAAATCTGCAAAAAGTTAAATGAAACAGTAACCATCTCAGTCCAAGCTGCCTTTCTGGAGGGAAAGGAAGAAAGAAAACATTTCTTGAAATAGAGGATCCAAAACAATTTGTCAACAAAATCCCCACAGCTGCAAAGATCAGAAGAAACAACAATGATCTAAGAGTAGATGAAATAAATAACAAGGGAAAAATGGTACAGAGACTAAAATAAGTAAATATAATATTAATGAAGGTCATCAAAAATTATACAGAATTATGAAAAGCACAAAATTGTAAATAAAGATTTTCAGAAATGTATAAGGAAGAGAGGGGATTAACTGAGGAGAGGATTAACCCCCAAAACTAGACTTCATGTAACCTAGAAAGGAATTATCTTTTTTGTTCAATTTAAAATTAATTTCATTTTACAAAAAAAATTCCCAGCTTATGTTATTTTGTCACTCTCTCAACCTATACCTACTGAACAAATAAAAAATAAAAAAAACCTGATAATAAATATGTATAGATAAACAAAACAAATTTCCCCATTGGCAATGTTAAAAAAATATTTCATTTTGTGTTTTAAGTTTACTACCCCACTGGCAGATGGAGGCAGATAGTATGAATAAACTTCATTTCTCTGTAATCATGGTTGATCATTTCACTGATCAAAGTTCTAAATGCTTTCAAAAATATCCATCTTTATAATATCATTGTCTTTGTATAAATTGTTCTAGTTTTGCTCATTTCACATTGCTTCATTTCATACAAATCTTCTCAAGTTTCTCTTACTGTTCATTTCTTTTTCCTTATACTGCAATTCAACTATGTATGTCTTCCTTTTTTTAGTTATTTTCCAATAAATAGGTACTCTATTTCTACTTTTTTTGTCAATATGCAAAACATGCTATAACATATGACTCTGCTTTATTCCTTTAATTTCTTCGGAATATAGACCTAGCAGTGGAAGTCAAACTCAACAATTAGCATTAGTAAAGTTAAGTTCATAGTTCCAAATTGCTTCCAGAATATCTGGACAAATACACAACTCTACCAATGGCGTATTCATGTGCCTGCTTTCTGGGGATCCTTCCCTTATTTGTCATTTTCCTCTTTTATCATTGTCATCAATGACCTGGACAGGAAGCATTCTGTCAGGGTAGCATAAATTCCTATTTCTCATTAGTAATTGGAGCATATTTTCAAATGACTATATTCTTTGACTAAACTTATTTATTTGGCTGTTATCTATTTATGACTAGTCTTATAAATATGAATGTTTTTAAATATCTTATCTGATGCCTTTGTCAGAGAAAGTTGCCACAAAGATTTTTTTTGTCCATTTTCTGTTTCCTAGAAGTGAGTTCAAGGTGTATTTACTTAGAAATGAAACGAATAGGAAGAATTACCATAAGTAATTAGAAGAGTTGAGTTCTATCATATTATTTTGAGTATTAGAAAAAAATTGCCCAAGTTTCAAAGCACTTTAATCTAATGTAGAGGATAATAATTTTAAAAATCCAGCTTAAGGTACTAGACAGAGAATCAGGACAATTAGGTTCTGACCTCTGCTCTGACTCTTGAACTTGGGGAGCTCTCTGGATTTCAGTATTTGCATCTGTAAAATTAATAGGCTGAAACAGATGATCTCTGAGATCTAGTGTCTTCCTATATCTACAATTGCTACTGAATTTGAATGAACAAGAAAAGAAATCAAACATTAAAAACAAGAATGAAAACTTACAAGGATATGGAAAAGAATATAATCATTACATTCAAATGGATTGAATTCCTCTGCAATGGAATTACAACAATTATAACTATGGACATACCTTGGAAATATTGTGGGATCAATTTCAGATCACTACAATAAAAGAAATATATCAATAAAGTGAGTCTCATGAATTTTTTGGTTTCTCACTGCATATAAAAGTTGCGTTTACACTATACTGTAGGAAGGCAGTGCAGTGGATAGAGTGTAGGATCTTGAGGCAGGAAGACTCATCTTCCTGAGTTCAATCGAGACAGTTAGCTGTGTGACCCTGGGCAAGTCACTTAACACTGTTTACATTCTTTTCCTCATCTGTAAAGTAAGCTGGAGAAGGAAATGGCAAATCACTCCAGTATCTTTGCTGAAAAAACCCCAAATAATGCTATAAAGAGTCAGAGTATGTCAAAAACATACTATTATATACATTAGTTACAAATATTTTGTTGATAAAAATCTAAAATTTTAGATAATATAATATATTATAATTATATATAATATAAAATAATATAAAAATATTAACCGTTTTCTGAACCTTCAGTGAGTCATAATCTTTTGTCTGGTGTAGGGTCTTGCCTCCATGTTGATGGCTAATGACTGATTAGGGTGGTTGCTGCTGAAGGTTGGGGTGACTGTCTTAAATGCCTTAAAAACAAGACAACAATAGTTTGCTACATTGATTGAACCCTCCTTTCACAAAAGATTTCTCTGTAGCATACAATGCTATTTGATGGCATTTTACCCACTGCAGGACTTCGTACAAAATTGGAGTCAATTTTCTCAAATGCTTCCACTATTTTATCAATGATCTCTGTGCAATATTCTTCAATATCATTGTGCTTCAAGGAATAGGGAGGTCTGAGGAGGGAGAAAGAGATGGGGCAATGGCTGGTCAGTGGATCAGTCAAAACACAACATTTACTGATTTACTTCACCATATTATATGGGAATGGTTTGTGGCACTCAATTCTAATAGTAGCATCAAAGATCCCTGAGCACAATTTCTCCAAGATACTGGTTATTAATGATCATTTCTCTCATTCCAAAGAAAAACAGAAACTGAAGTTGCAGCCAATAGTTAATACTTTTTCACCTCTTTGAGTCTTAGTGAATTTATAACAGAAGATTTTATTCTACAGAGACTAAGTTACACTGGATAATTCATTACCCACACTAAAAAGGTGTGAAATAAGATTAGCTAACTATGTGAACCAGCCATTAATTTTTTTTAATTAAAAGGGAAACCCTCTAATTTGTTTTAAAATAAATATTTGAGATTTTTACTTCTTATTATTTATGGACTGTGGAATCTTCTTTTGGAATTTTTTTTCCTTGATGACTCATTAGTTATCAAAGAATATTGCAATATTCATGCTAATAAAGTTGTTTTCTTTTTTTAAAAAAAAGATCACTGGTCATAGACTATCATAAGAGATGTAATTATAATAAGAAAGTCTGAAATATTGTAGAATTCCTGTCATCAGTATGAAAATGGAAGAAAAGCAGAAGTCATTTTGAAATCATATAAATTAGGTACCATATATACTTTATTACAGGAACTCAACAGAAAAATAAGAAGATGCAGTTTCTTCTTAAGCAGGTCATTAGTGAAAGTTAACCATCTACTGACACATTGAAACACTTATTATACACAAAGGGCAAAAAGTGTATGTTTCTTTCTCTAACCAAAATGCAATAAAATTAGAAAAAATCATTAAATCAAAATTAAACTGCCCAACAATGACATTTATAAGATACTTCTTCAGTGCGCCAATGGATCACCACCCATGCCTTTTGGTAAGGTGTGATTCCTGCCCATATTCTTCCATAAGACTTTTACAAAGGATGGACTCAACATTCTGAGACTCTCTATTTTTAAATAAATTTTCTTGATGCCTTTAGTATTTTTTACATTTCTATAGTGTCCCTTCCACTACCCCTCTCAAAGAGTCATCCCAGATGACAAAGTGTATTTTTCTAATTTTTTTCAAAAATGTTCATAGCATACTTTATTTTAGTGTCAAATTTGTAAGACCAGTTTAACAGGTTTGCAGAAATAACAAATTATAAACACAAACTGCTACAGCATTGAAATTTCTGATCTTCAAAAATCTGCATGTCTTTTTTAACAAAATTGAGCAAAAGCATTGGACAGAAACAAAAGGTGACAAATAAAATAATTTTAAAGCATGTGAAAGATTTGAATCTCCTTGCTGTTTTTCCAACTACTAGGGCCCTTCCTCCTTCACAATGATATTGGTTGTTTGTTCAGTTACTTCTTAACCTAAATTCTTTTGAAAAATAGCTCCTTTCCTGGGTACATGGAAAATAATAATTGTATGCATGGTTGAAATCATAGTGAATTTCAAAGACAAGTAGAATTAAACACAATTTTTTTAATAAGTACTTCATAATATTCAATATTTACATTGAAAAAAGTGTATTTTTTTAAAGAAAAAAGGAGATTGAAATCAATACCATTAATTAATATATTGAAAAGTCCAAAAATACATGTAATGTGCAATACCTATGAACTACACACCTTCTCAAAGAGTTTGGTTGGGAGATTCCTTCCATATCTTGATACCAGACAGTTTCTCATTTATCCTTTATTCCCACTATTTAACCATTCTTCCTCATTTTCAAGATATTCCTTCACTTTTGTAACACTTTCCCAATGAAAATAACTATATACAAATATTTTAAAGCTATATGCAATCATGATGTATCTTTCTATTGGCCTTTCAGTCACCTGTAAGCTTGAAGTGAATTACTTAAGGATATAGTTCCGTTGGTTTAAAAAAATGGCATTAAAAAAGGTGATCCGGAATATTTGAAATTCCAATGATATTTTCAAAATGTGATTTAATCTGCTCAATTCCTCTTTATCAACTCAGCACAAATCACAATAATTCTTTTCTATATGAGGTTTTAAGCTTTACAAAGCATTTAATCTCACAACAACCCTATGATTTAGGTGCTACTAGTTTTCTCATTTCATAGTTGAGAGGGGTCAAAGGCAGAATTCAAATTGAGGACTTCATGGGTGCAAGTCCAATTCTGAATATAACTACAATACTGTCCATAAGTATACTCACTATCTATATCATTCTGGTATTTCATTTTTCTCTGCATTATTTCATAGGGGTTTTTATTTTTCTGTCTTCCACTGAATTTTTCCTATTTTTTACATTATGATGTTATGATATACTATTGTTAATGTATCACAATTTATTCACTCATCATTTAATCATAGGATATAATAATAGCTGGCATTTTATAAAGCAACTTAAAGGTTGCAAAGCACTTTTAAAATTATTTTATCCTCCAAAAAATTCTGGGAGGTAAGTGATATTATTTTACCCATTTTACAGATAAGGAAGCTGAGGTAGGCATAGGTTGAGTGATTTGCCTAAGGACACAACAACTAGGAAGTGTTAGAGGCTAAATTTTAATTCAAATCTTTCTGACTTATCCAACTCATCTTTTTAAAAAAAAAATCTTTTCTACTATTAAAAATCTGGTAGTCGGGAATATTTTTAAGCAGAGAGGCATCATAATTCTAGGAGAGTGTCCTCACAATAGAACTACTGGATAAAAAAGTTTAATTTTTTTTAAATCATGGTATATTATCATATTGCTCTCCAAAATTGTTATTCCACTGCTTGGTTATTAATGTAATTCAGCATCCATTAGACTATGAAAGAAAATGATTTCTTAAAATCTCTCATTTAAGAAATGAAGGAATATATAACAGAACAATTATTACCTGCTCCCAACTGGTGAAAGTAACTGTGATAAACATGACCCATATTTCCCAAGGTAATGCAGGAATTTAATAGAATGCTAATTAGAATTTCCATGTAATAATTTGGAACAATGGATAATTGATCACTGAAAAAAATATTTTTAAAAGGAAAAGATGCTAAACTCACCCTATTATAGTTCAAAACATACAGCAAAACTATAGATTTTTGAGCTAAAAGAGAAAAATTGATCCATGGAATGATGGATGATGAACTGAGTGATGGAATGAATAAAGATCTTAGCCATATATTATAACTATTAGAAGAAAGTAATATAGGACAAAACTGAAATAACTGGACCTTTGCAATAAGCAAAGTAATGATTGCTTTGTAATTGTTAGGAAAAATGGATAATATTGTGAAGAATGAATGGAATACATTTTGCTACTGCTACTCCTGCTGTTCAGAAAGACTTCAGAGAGGCATGGAAGGACTTACATGAACTGAGGCTAAGTGAAATGAGCAGAAACAGGAGAACATTGTACACAGTAATAGCTAAACACTTAAAGATGACTCAAAAAGCTAGATATCAATCTAGCTTGATATTTTACAGATGATCCACAGGGCATGATCAACTTTCCTCAGCTAATCTCAGCACACTTCACTTTTCATCAATTCATACAAGTCTTTTCAGGTTTTCTGGAAACCATCATTTCTCACAGTGCAATGAAATTTTATCGTATTTATATGCTATAACCTACTTAGACACTCCCCAATTCATGAAAAATTCATGTTTCAAAAACTGAGGGGATAAAAAACTCAGGGACTATATGAATACAATTACAAAACACTTTGATAAATGGTCAAAGGATATGAATAAGCAGTTTTCAGAGGAAGAAATTAAAGCTATCTATAGTCATATGAAAAAATGTTCTAAATCACTATTGATTAGAGAAATGCAAATCAAAACTCTGAGGTACCACATCACACCTATCAGATTGGCTAACAAGAGAAAACAGGAAGATGATAAATGTTGGAGAAGATGTGGGAGAGTTGGAACACTAGTTCATTGTTGGTGAAGCTGTGAGCTGATCCAAACATTCTGGAGAGCAATTTGGAACTATGCCCAAAGGGCTACAAAAATGTGCATACTCTGATCCAGCAAAACTGCTTCTAGGACTGTATCCCAAAGAGATCATAAAAATGAGGAAAGGTCCCAGATGTACAAAAATATTTATAACAGCTCTCTTTGTGGCAACCAAGCACTGGAAACTGAGGGGATTCCCATCAATTGGGGAATGGCTGAACAAGTTGTGGTATATGAATGTCATGGAATACTATTGTGCTATAAGAAATGATGAACAGGAAGACTTCAGAGAGGCCTGGAAGGACTTATATGAACTGATGCTGACTGAAAGGAGCAGAACCAGAACATTTACAAGTAACAGTCAGTGTGATAGACTTAGCCCTTCACAGCAATGCAAGGACCTAAAACATTCCCAAAGGACTCTTGAGGCAAAACGCCATCCACAAGCAGAATGAAGTGGAATATTTTCTCTTATGTTATGTTTTGTTTTGGTTTGTTTTTTCTCATGGTTTCCCCCCATTAATTTTAATTCCTCTATGCAACGTGACTAATGTGAAAATGCGCTTAATAAGAATGTCTGTATAGAAACCATATAAGATTGCATGCCATCACAGGGAGGGAAGGGGAGGAGGGGGGAGAAAATCTAAGACTTTTGGAAGTAATTGTAGAAAATTGAAAACAAATTAAATAAACTAAATAAATAAATAAAAACTGAGATTATAAAAAGATCTGCTTTAAATATTCTTTGAAAATATGGGCCCTTTTCATTTTTCTTTGGTGTCTTTGGAATAATGACCTAGCAATATTATGACTGAGTCAAAGGGCATACACAATTTAATAACTTTTTGAATACTTTTACTTGTATAAGCTCATCCTTAGGCACCGTGATCACATTTCTTACTATTTTGATTATATTTCTTTTAATAGACAACAGCTTATCAATATCATCTCAGAAATGTGACACCAGAACAGATCATGATATTCCAAGGACAGCATTATCACTTCCAAAATCCTGGATACCATATTCCTTCTAATGAAATCTTAGCCCATATTGGAGAGGAGGTATAGTATACTGTCTCAGAACTTGGAAGACCTAGATTCATATCTCACCTTTGACATACTGTGTATCTGATCCTGGAAAAGTGAACTTTTCAGAGCAATATATAACTCCCTAAGATTTTTTTTAATTGCTGTTATTTATTTATTTTGAACATTAGCTTTTTTAAAATATATATTGAGCTTCAAATTCTCCCCACTCATCCATCTTCTCCCCTATCCATTGAGATGTCGAGCAATATATCAATTATATATGAGAAATCATGCAAATCATATTTCTATATAACCCACATTGCAAAAAAAGAAAGAGAAAGGAAGAAAGAGAGAGAAAGAAGGAAAGAAAGAAAGAAAGAAAGAAAGAAAGAAAGAAAGAAAGAAAGAAAGAAAGAAAGAAAGAAGGAAGGAAGGAAGGAAGGAAGGAAGGAAGGAAGGAAGGAAGGAAGGAAGGAAGGAAGGAAGGAAGGAAGGAAGGAAGGAAGGAAGGAAGGAAGGAGTAAAGGATAAAAGAAGAAAGAAAGGAAAGAAAGATGAAGAAAAGGGAAAATATACTTCAATCTGTACTCAGAGCACACTAGTTCTCTCTCGAGGTGGATAGTATTTTTCATCATGTGTTCTTTGGAAGTGTCTTGCATTACTGTGTTAATTACAGTAGCTAAGTCTGTAACCATTGGTCATTGTTACAACATTGCTGTTACTATGTACAATAGTCTTCTGGTTCTGATCTCTTCATTTTGCATCAGTTTACATACATATTCCCATGGTTTTGTGAAACTATCTGGATCACTATTTCTTTTTTTTATACTATTTTTGATACTATTTTGATACTATTTTTCCCAATTCCATGTAAAGACAGTTTTTAAGTTGTTTTTTTAATTTTGCATTCCAAACATTCCCCTCTTCCCCCCACCCCCACTATTCCCTCCTCCCTGAAACACTAAGCAGTTTGCTGTGGGTTACACATGTGCAGCCATACAAAACATATTTCCATATTAGTCATGTTGTGAAAGAAAATGTAGACCAACAAAAGAAACCATGAAAAAATAAAGACAGTAAAAAATAGTAGCCTTTGATCTCCTTGCAGAATCCATCAGTTCTTTCTCTGATTGTGGAATGTACTTTTCATGTTGATCATCATTTCTTATAGCATAATAGTATTCTATCACTATCATATACAACAACTTGTTCAGCCATTCCCTCATTGGTGAGCATCCCATCAATTTCCAATACTTTGCCACCCCAAAAAGAGTTGATATAAATATTTTTTTTAACATATAGACCCTTTCTCCTTTTCTTTGATCTCTTTGGAATATAGAACTAGTGCTAGTATTGCTGGGTAAAAAGTACATAATTTTACAGCCCTTTGGCTTTAGATTAAAATTGTTCTCCAGTGCATTAATAAATATATTTTTTCATGTCCCCTCAAAAAAATTAGCATATTCCTTTTCTATCATGTTAGCCAATCTGATAGATGTAAGATGGTAACTCAGAGTTGTTTTAATTTTCATTTCTCTAATGAATAGTGATTTAGAGCATTTTTCATGTAACTATTGAGAGCTTTGATTTCTTCTTATGAAAACTGCTTGTAAAAAAATTTCCACAAATTTCCTTCTCTCCTTCTAATTATGGCTGCATTGCTTTTGTTTTGGAATACAGTTTTGATCAAAAAATTAGATTATTATAGTCATTTACTACTACATTTTGTACACCTAATTTATTCTAGTGATCTATCATTCTGTTTCTTACCCAGTGCCAGATTGTTTTCATTTTTTGTTTATCAATTCTCTGGACCCCCATGACAATATGAACTTTATTACTATTTTTCTAGCTTTATAAAATAATCATTTGATCATTTGGTATGGCACTGAGGAAGTAAATTAACTTAGGTACAACTGTCATTTTGTTGTGGTAGTTTGATGTGTACATGTATGATTAGTATTTTTTGAATTGTTTAGATCTGTCTTTATTTGTATGAAAAGTTTTCACTCAGATTGTGCTCATATGGTTCCTGGATCTGTTTTGCCAGGTAGACTCCAAAGTATTTTACATTGGGTAGATTTATTTTTTTAATGAAATTTCTCTTTCTAGCTCTCCTGAAGAGTTTTATTTAAAACCTATAGAAATGTTGATAATTTATGTGAGTTTACCTTATATCCTGAAACTTCGGTAAAGTTGCAAATTGTTTCAACTAGTTTTTTAGTATAATTCTGAGGTTCTCTAAGGATATCACCATATCACCTGCAAAGAGTGGTAGTTTTTGTTTTCCTAATTGCCTGTTCTTAATTCTTCAACTTATTTTTCTTGACTTAATGCTAGAACTGGCAGTTCTAGTACAATATTTAATAATAGTGGTGATAATAGCTAATCTTGCTTTACCCCTAATCTTACTGGGAAGGTTTCAAGTTTATCCTCATTACAAATAATGCTTACTATTGGTTAGATTGATAATACTTATCATTTTAAGAAAAGTTCCATTGATTCCTGCTATCCAGTGTTTTTAATAGGAATGGGCATTATATTTTGTTAAAAAGCTTTTACTGCCTCTATTGACATAATCACATGATTTTTGTTGTTTGTAGTTTTCCTAATATTGAACCAACTCTACATTCCTAGTATAAATTCCACCTGGTCATATTATATAATTTTTGAGATATATTGCTATAATCTCCTTGGTAGTATTTTATTTTTAAATTTTTGCGTCAAAATTGAAATTGGTCTATAGTTTTCTTTCTCTGTTTTGCTCTCTCTGGTTTAAGTATAAGAACAATATTTGTGTCATAAAAGGAATTTGGGTTCTTCTTTATGCAGTTTTTGAAATAGTTTATATACTATTGGAATTAATTCTTCCTTAAATGTTTGGTAGAATTGACTTCTGAGTTCATCAGGTCCTTAGGGAGTTCAATGATGGTTTGGTCAATTTCTTCGAGAGTTCCTTGATGGCTTGGTCAATTTCTTTTCCCAATAGTTATTTAAATACTCTATTTTCTCTTCTGTTTATCTGGACTTTTTTTTGGAGATATTCACTCATTTCAATTAAATTATCAAATTTTTTGGTGTAATATTGGGCAAAATAACTGCTATTTTTTATTGCTATAACTTTTTACTTTTTATTGCTATAATTTCATCTTCATTGGAGGTACATTCTTCCTTTTCATTTTTGATACTGATAATTATGTTTTCTTATCTTTTTTAACCAAATTGATCAATAGTTTGTCTATTTTGTTGGGGGATTTTCATAAAATCAGCACCTACTTTTGTTTGTTTGTTCTTCTTTAAACCTTGGATTGTATTAAACCCTCCTTTGATTTTCAGGATTTCTATTCTGTCAATTAATTGGAAGTTTTTTAATTTGTTTATTTTCTTTGTTTTTTTTAAGTTGCGTGACTAATTTACTGATCAGTTCTTTTGCTTTGTCTGCATTCAACAAATTTTTATAATTGTCTCATTGCAGTCATTGTATAAAATGAAATTATTGATTGTTTCTATGATTTGATTTTTGATCCAATCATTCTATAAAATTAGAATATGCTCTTTCTAATTAATTTTAATCTATGTTTTCAAAGTCTTTTATTGAATTTTATTGCATTATAGACTAAAAATTATTAATTTAGTATTTCTGGTCTGAATGTGTTTGTGAAGTTTTTATGCCCTAATATATGGCTAATTCTGGTGAAGATGCAATGTACAGCTGAGGAAAAGGTATACTCCTTTTGATTTTCATTCAATTTTGTCTAAATATCTATAATAACTAATTTTTCTAAAACTCTATCTCCTTAACTTCTTTTTTATTTATTTTATAGTTAGATTTATCTAGTTCTGAGAGGGGAAAGTTGAGATCCCCTATTAGAATAATTTTGTTGTCTATTTCCTCCTGTAACTCAACTTTTTTCTTTCAAAATCAAATGTATACTATTTGATACATGTATTTTTAGTACGGATATTATTTCACTATCTATGCAATCCAACACTTAGAAAGATGTAATTTTCATGATTATTCCTTTTAATTAGGCCTGGTTTTGCTTTTATTTTGTCTGAGATCATAATTGCTACTCCCCCTTTTTTACTTCAGTTAAAAAGCATAATACATTCTTCTCCAGATCCTTCTTTAACTTCGTGTGTCTTTCATTTAAAACTAAGTTTCTTGCATTCAATATGTTGTCAGATTCTGATTTCTAATCCATTCTACTATCCAATTCTGTTTTATGGATGAATTTACCCTATTCACATTCACTATTACAATTACTAACTGCATATTTATATCCATCCTATTTCTTCTATTTTCTCTCTCTCAGCCTCTCCTCCCTCTCTCTCTCTTTCCCTCTCTCCTCACTTCTGTCCCTCCTCAAAAGTTTGTTTTGCTTCTGAAAACTGCTTCCTTTAACTTGATTTCTCTCTTATCACTCCTCCTTTCTCTTATCCCCTTTCTCTCCTACTTCCCTATTGAGCAAGATCGATTTCTATACCCAATTGAGTGTGTGTGCGTGTGTGTGTGTGTATTCTTTCTTTGTTGAACCAATTCAAATGAGAATGTGATTCAGGCATTGCCTACTCCCCTTCCTCCTTTCCACTATAAATTTTTTCTTGCATACCCCTTTTATGTTAGATAATTTTCCCTACTATTCCTTTCACTTGATCTTTCTCCTAGTTCATGTCTCTTTCTCACTCCTCTCATTTTTTTTAAATAAAAATTTATTTATTTAACTCTTTACATTCATTTTCACAAAATTTTGGGTTTAAAATTTTCTCCCCTTTTATCCCCTCCCCCCACCCCAATACACTGAGCAATCTAATTTTCCCTATCACCAATCTGCCCTCTCTTCTATCATCCCTCCCTTCCCTTGACCCCATCTTCTCTTTTGTCCTGTAGGGCCAGATGACTTTCTATTCCCCATTAACTGTATTTCTTATTTCCTAGTAGCAAGAACAATACTCAACAGTTGTTCCTAAAACTTTGAGTTCCAAATTCTCCCCATCCCTCCCTCCCCACCCATTCCCTTTGGGAAGGCAGGCAATTCAATATAGGCCATATCTGTGGAGTTTTGCAAATGACTTCGATAATAGTCATGTTGTGTAAGACTAACTGTATTTCCCTCCATCCTATCCTGCCCCCCATTGTTTCTATTGTTTTTTGATCCTATCCCTCCCTGAATGTTGACTTCAAATTGCTCCCTTCTCTCATTGCCCTCCCTTCCATCATCCCCCCTTGCTTATCTCCTTCTCCCCCACTTTCCTGTATTGTAAGATAGGTTTTCATACCAAAATGAGTGTGCATTTTATTCCTTCCTTTAGTTGAATGTGATGAGGGTAAACTTCTTGTTTTTTTTTCTCAGCACTCTTCTTTTTCCCTCCACTAAAAAGTCTCCTGCTTGCCTCTTGAATGACATATAATTTACCCCATTCCATTTCACCCTCTTTCCTCCCACTACATTTCTCTCTCACCATTTACCTTAATTTCTTTTAAGATATGGTCCCATCCTATTCAATTCACTCTGTGCTCTCTGTCTCTGTATGTGCGTGCATGTGTGTATGTGTGTATGCATGCATGTGTGTACATGTGTGTGTGTGTGTATGTGTGTGTGTGGTCCCACCAACTACCCAGATACTGAAAAGTTTTAAGAGTTACAAATATTGTCTTTCCATGTAGGAATGTAAACAGTTCACTTTTGGTAAGTCCCTTATGACTTCTCTTTGCTGTTGACTTTTTCATGTTTCTTCTCATTCTTGTGTTTGAAAGTCAAATTTTCTTTTCAGCTCTGGTCTTTTCATCAAGAATACTTGAAAGTCCTCTGTTTCATTGAAAGACCATATTTTCCCCTGAACTATTATACTCAGTTTTGCTGGATAGATGATTCTTGGTTTGAGTCCTAGTTCCTTTGACTTCTGGAATATTCTATTCCATGCCCTTCAATCCCTTAATGTAGAAGCTGCTAGATCTTGAGTTATCCTGATTGTATTTCCACAGTACTGGAATTGTTTCTTTTTAGCTGCTTGCAAGATTTTCTCCTTGACCTGGGAATTCTGGAATTTGGCCACAGTATTCCTAGGAGTTTCACTTTTTGGATCTCTTTCTGGTGGTGATCGATGGATTCTTTCAATACTTATTTTGCCCTCTGGTTGTAGAATATCAGGGCAGTTTTCCTCGATAATTTCATGGAAGATGATGTCTAGGCTGTTCTTTGATCATGACTTTCAGGTAGTCCCATGATTTTTAAATTGTTTCTCCTGGATCTATTTTCCAGGTCAGTTGTTTTTCCCATGAGATATTTCACATTCTCTTCCATTTTTTCATTCTTTTGGTTTTGTTTTGTGACTTCTTGGTTTCTCGTAAAGTAATTAGACTCCATCTGTCCATTCTAATTTTGAGAGAACTATTATCTTCAGTGAGCTTTTGAACCTCTTTTTCCATTTGGCTAATTCTGCTTTTGAAAGCATTCTTCTCCTCATTGGCTTTTTGAACCTCTTTTGCCAATTGAGTGAGCCTATTTTGCAAGGTGTTATTTTCTTCAGCATTTTTTTGGGTCTCCTTTACCAAGGTATTTACCTGTTTATCATGCTTTTCTTGCATCTCTCTCATTTCTCTTCCCAGTTTTTCCTCTACCTGTCTAACTTGATTTTCAAAATCCTTTTTGAGCTCTTCCATGGCCTGAGCCCACCAGACATCCACCTCGGATATCTGGGATACAGAGGCCCTGACCTCTACGTCTTTCCCTGATGGTAAGAATAGTTCCTCATCATCAGAATTGAAAGGCAGGAACATCTGTACCCCCATCAAAGTAGCTTTCTATAGTCTTATTTTTCTTCCCTTTTCTGGGCATTTTCCCAGCCAGTTACTTAACTTCTGAGATTCCTGTCCACCCCAACCTAGATCCTCCCAGCTAGTGCTTGGGGTCTGAGATTCAAATGGGATTTCTGCAGCAGGCGTGGCTGCTATTCAATGTGAGCTTAAGTTCTGGTGCTTGGGAGGGGGCAGGGCCGCCTCCCAGGCTCAGTTCCCTCAGGGGGTTTATGCAGAGACCTTTGGTAATGGCCCTGAACTTCTGCCTGCTGCTCGGGGAGTCCTGGGCCACCACTGCTGCCTCTGCTGCTGCCTTCCAAAGGGCCCTAGTCATGGAGATACCCCACTGCCCTCTCGACCAGCTCAGACATCTCTCTCACTGACCTGTAGCATCTGTGGGCGGAGGGACCTTCCCAGCCGCCGGAGATTCCATCTCTGAACCTGCTCGGATCTGCTCCTCTGGGGTCATGTGGCCAGGGCAGCTCAGAGGTGGGCTCTGCTTTCCGGGGCGCGACGGACCCCTGGAGACAGCTCTCCAGGGCTCTCTGGAATGGAAATCTTTTCCACTGTGTTTCTGTGCACCTTGTAGTGCTTCAGAATTTGTTGGGAGTTCTTCTTGCAGGAAATATATGGGCTGTGGGTTTGGAGCTAGCATATGTGAGTCTTTCTACTCCGCCATCTTGCACTCCTCTCATTTTTGAGTAAATCATTCCAATGTAATCAATCCACATCCATGCCCTCTGTTCATATAGACCCCTTCTAACTACCCTAATAATGAAAAAGTTCTTAGAATACACACACACACAGACACACACACACACACATATATATGTATGTACACACGTACGTATAGATAAATGTATATACACATATATAATCTAATGTAGTCTTTTGTAATTTTTTTCAATATGTATCATTTTATGCTTCTCTTTAGTCTTGTGTTTGAATGTCAAATTTTCTATTCAGCTCTGGTCTTTCATCAAAGGTACTGAAAGTCCTCTTTTTCATTAGACATCTATTTTTCCCTGAAGTTTTGTCGGATAAGTTATTCATGGCTGTAATCTTAGATATTTTTCCTTCCAGAATGTCACATTCCAAGCCCTCTGCTCCTTTAATGTGGGAGCTACTAAACCTGATTGATTCTGAATGTGACTCCATGTTGTTTGAATAGTTTCTGGATGCTAGTGCTATTTTTTCATTGAGTTGGGAGCTCTGGAATGTGATTATAATATTTCTGAAAGTTTTCCTTCTGGGATCTCTTTCAAGAAGGGATTTGTGTATTCCTTCAATTTCTATTTTTCTTTTTCTTTTTAAGATATCAGGGCATTTTTCCTTTATAATTTCTTGAAATATGATATGCAACCTCTTTTTTTCTGGTAGTCCAATAATTCTTAAATTATCTTTCACCAATCTATTTTTCAGGTCACTTTTTCCCTAATATTTCATATTTTCCACTTGTCATTCTTTTGACTTGGTTTTTATTGTTTCTTGATGACTTTAAGTTGAAGAAAGTTTTAATGTGTAGGCAAAAAACATGGCCTGATTCATTTAAGCATAACAAGTTATTCTTTCTTTCTTTTAACATAGAGAGACCAAGAAGTTGAACAACTTTCCCAGGGTCATGCAGTTAGAAAATTCACAGTCAAGATTGAACCCAAGTCTTCTTGACTCCAGGCCCAGAACTCTATACATTAGGCCATGCAACTTCTATGTGCAATCATAGTAGGTCATATGTCTTCAGTCAGTCAATCTCAGCTCCTTGAAAGTGATGAAACGTATTATTTATATGGGAACACCTGACAGTTTGGAATGAGTTGAAGCTTTCATTACAGGACTAGGAAACCATCTTCCTCAAGCTAGTCAATCAAAAAGATCCCACCACATGCAATATTGAAAATTACTCCTTCAATACCATGACCTATTAGGAAACATTTCTATTTTGGAGACCTATGTTGGGGAGGGTCAGGCTCCCCTATAACCTCTTCTCATTTTAACCAGTAGACAATGCCCTGTGATAATTATAATATTGCAAAAGATAGTGTAGCCAGTATCATAGCTCTTATCTATTGTTTAATGGTTATGAGAACAGAGGAAAATGGGGAACTGAGGACATTCTATTGCAACCAATCTGCTCCTTGTCCCCTAAAGATACCATGTACTAACATATCTCCATGATTTTTCTTATGTTCTTTGCTTGGTGTATTATCTTTGTGCTTCTTCAGCTATTGGATTTCTAACCAATCTTTAAAACTTGAAAGATACTTTCTTCATGTACTCATTAATGACCTTTTCCTTCGGATCCAGTTCAGAACTATTTGGTATACTTATCACTCAATGCTGTATAAAATTGTTATCTGGGTTTCTGTTTCCCCCCCTAAATAGCATATAAGCATTGTGACAGCATATCTATCTAAACCTTATGTCTTCCTCTTTCTAATTCCTTCCCTTCTCAAATATGTATGTATATACATATATATGTGTGTGTGTGTGTACACACATATACACAAAACACACATACAGACATACATATGTAAGTGTATATATGTGTGAGTGTGTTGTGTCTATGTAGATGTTTGTGTATTGTCCCCCCTTCCATTTAGAATATAATCTTCCAGAGGGCAAAGGCTACCTTTTTTTTCTTTCTTTGTATCCCTAGTGCTTAGCACATTGTATGGCAGATAGTAAATGCTTATAAATACTAATTAATTTGGGATTGACTTCCTACAATCTCCTTTGACATGTTCCAGTATCTCAGATTAACATATATCAAAAGGCAAAAACCTCCACCCACTCCAAAAACATTTGCTCCCAATATGTGATCAATAGCTTAGATGACCATTTGTGGAGTTAAATTAATTTTTACAATGAAGTAGCACACCTGAAGAAGGAAGAAAAATATTATCAAAGATTAAGGAATATAATTTTTCTTAGGCCAGGTATTCAAAGGTAAAATAAAATAGAAAATCATCCAAATAATTTCTCTAGTCTAATCCTCCTCTGATGTCCCATCATGGTGTGCAGTTGAACTTGTGTTCTTGGAGGATATACCATTCAAATAAAAGCTCATCTGTGCAAGAGAGTCAGATTATCTAAGCCTACAGAGGCTCCATATTGAATGATTAACTCCTACTCTGATTACAGAAAGTCACAAAAATTGTTTTCTAAAGTATATTATCTCCCTTATTTGAATGTGAGTTTCTTGACTATAAGGACCATATTTTTACCTTCCTTATATCCCTAGCACTTATCAAAGTACCTGGCACAAAGTAGGCCCTTAATAAACTCTTGTTGACTGACTGTATTACATGTTAGCACAGTAATGCTCCATGAAAGTTTTTGAAATATTGACACAGTCCAGTAATTCTTCCCCCAAATCCATTTTTGTTGAAAATATCTTTTTCTATCTGTCATTATTCAGCATTTTGGTTACTTTGTATTTCCTTGGACAAGATGCTATGATTTCTTCTAAATTCACCAAAGGGACCTCACTACTCATTCTGAGTTTTTTAATTTGCAATACATTTTTTTTCACAATACTTGACATATGGTAAAATCACATTTTCTGGTTATAGCTCTATATTAGTGTTTTTTATTCATGGGAAATGAGTTAAAAAAATGTCCAGAGACTCACATTGTCTTCTGGTTTAGTTGCTGCTCAGTCTGCAGGATGTAGAAATAGAGGTACTTCCTCTTGGATCCATGCTCTCTCCAGTTAGAAATAAATCAAAAGATATTTATGGAAAAACCACAAGCTGGGGAATACGGCATTCATGTTTGTTAGAAAATGTATTCTCTGAGTTACAGGAGGGTGAAAAAGTGTGTGTGTATGCATACTCACATGTGCATGCACACACAGTAGGAGAGAGAGACAGAGACAGAGAGGCAGAGAGACAGAGAGAGAGAAAGAGAGAGAGACAGAAAGAGAGAGAGAGAGAGAGAGAGAGAGAGAGAGAGAGAGAGAGAGAGAGAGAGAGAGAGGGAGAGAGAGAGAGAGAGAGAGAGAGAAGAAGAGGAAATCATACTGGTGATTTTCATTGGTATAAGGAAATCCCAATAAGTTAACTTGTCCTGACATAGACTGATAACTCCTATGGAACTCATAGGCTTAGAGAAATATCTGGAGCATGGAAAGGTTTAGTCTGTTTCCAAGGCAGGCCTTCAAACTGGGTCTTCTTGAGTTGGAGACCAGCTTTCTATTCACTTTCTCAAGCTGCCTCTGGAAGAACGCAAACATAATTCAAATTATGTATAGTAATAACCATGTCTAAGTAAATTTTTTTAACTTATTGCACCCACCAGCATTTAAACAATGCCCTACAAATGGTCACTTTGCTAGGTATTTGCGAGCGCAAGTCATGTCGTCATTTCTCTGATTGGCATGGTCTTCTTCAGCAATGAAGGACAAACACAAGAAATCTGCAACATTCAACAGTTCCCTGTTCTGTTAAGGTCTTCTTCAATGACTTCTAGGTCATTGATCAACTACTGATTAGATGTTAATTTGACTGTACTTCCTTCTCAGATTTCCCCATTTTTACAATAAGTAAATTAGCCATAGTTTCTAATTCCTTAAATTAAGATGTGAACTCTTCACACTTCCTTATTAAAAATAGGATAAAATCAGACTGCTAGAGCAGGGAAATAAGAACCTTGGGGATAATTTAGTCAAGCCTCTCATTTTACAAATGAAGAAACAGAGACTCAGGGCAATGACACAGGAATTTATTGAATGGAACCTCGGGATATTTTGACTCTTGAACCATGTATATTTTCAACTACTATATTTTTTCCTTTGACTTTGGAGCAGTTTCCTTTCATCTTGTTGTAAACAACTCACCATTTCCATGGACCAAGAATTTTCAATATTTAAAAAGAAGTATAGAGAGATCAGCAATTTCCTACTAACCCTACACCCGATCCATGAGAACTTTCCTAGACTGTGTAGGTCATGAAGCTCTACTTCCCCCCGCAACAGTTTGTAAAGAAGATGTCCTAGGAATGATTTTCCTTTAACCATCTAAAATTAAGCTGATTTTATGATATAATAACCAAGAAAAAACTTGGTTTTAACGAATGGGAAAAGGTGTGTGTGAAAGGATGCCGAGGATAAAAAAAAGAATAATTTTAAAAGGAGAAAGAAAATGAAGGGTAGGGAGAAAGATAAGTTTTCTTTTCATGGCAAGAACAAAGTCAGTACATAGGTCCTTATACGAACAGGCCAAAGTCCCCTTTTTATTTCTTTACTAAAACAAAGATGTGGGAAGGAAAGAAGTTGAATATAGTTTTAAATCCCAACTTTGAAAAGTGTATTTGAATTGGAAATTCTACTTATCACTTTCATGCTTCCTTTAAAATGCATAAACTGTCAGTGCTAAAAACACAGCCTCTCTCTAGAAAGTGATTTTAACGTAAGCGTAGCTTGTTATAACTAGTTCAGGTTGCTTTGTAAACCTAAGGTCTTTTAGCAAGTTTACATAAAAACTCTGGTAAAGTCTTTAAAATGCCTCTGATTGGGACCACATAATGCATTAATACCCTAGAAGGATTGTCGGTAGGAGGATTCTTATTGAGTGCCAAAGTCCAGGACTCATTGCTGAGATTATAGATGGCCATTCATCTTGTTTTCACTAACTTAAAGGTGACTTAACCAAATCCCTAAACTGTAGTTAATGCTTTTAATTATATGATTTTAAAAAAAAAAGAAAGAAGAAAGTTTCATTTGTTGAAAGACAATGTTATTACCAAAATTGGCATATTCTTATAATCGGTCTAGCTTTGCATGAGGGTAAAAATGAAAGATGACACAGCAGTAAAGAGAAGAAACTACCATATACAAGGGATAAAAATGAGTCTCATTTTCAAGACTCTGTGCCAAATTTTACCTCAGAGAACAAAGTCTCAGTTGATTAAATTTTCAGAGAAACATAAAATTAAGATGTATCATCATCATCATCCCCGAGGAAACAGACCTCACTGCAAAAGAATTTCTCCTTAATTCAGCAAAGGAATCATTCGAAGTTTCTTCTTAGTTGAGTTTGGAATGGGCTGGAGGCCATACTTTGTTCTGTTGGGGGGTTTTTTTCTCCATAATATTCCACATTGTTTCTTATACACTCTAAAAACTCCAATGATGAGAAATTTTACTCTACCTCTGAGTTAACAATACAAAAATATTGAAAAATCTTCATTCTTAAATGAATATTTCATATTTTAATACTTAATTTTTTTGAAAAAATTGCAATAATAGTTGCTAGCCTTTATATAACATTTTAAGGCTTGCAAAGCTTCTGTGTATGTTATCTCATTTGAGTGAAATAGGTGTCTATTATACCTATTTTATTGATAAGAAAACTGAGACCAACAAAAATCAAATTTACTTGCTCAAGTGTCTGAGGTGGTATTTGAACTTTAGGCTTGCAAAGGGAAAACTCCATGGGAAGCTCCAAAAGTATGATTTAAAAATAAGTTAGATGACTGATTCTATGTCCAGTACTCTTACTCACTATTTGAAAACAAACAATTCCTGGGAATATGATGTAATTGACTACCTGGATTTTTCTTGCTTTTAAATACGTTGCAAGCCCTTTGAAAATGAAAAACATGTTTTTCCCCCATGTTACACAAACCCAGTACTGCAGGAATCAGTATTATTCCCATGAGCTCTCTGGATATTTAAAAAAGTATTTTTGATGGTAATGATAATGGTGACAATTGGAAAAGAGAAAGGTAAGATGAGACTTAATGGACTTGCTCCAGGATTTACTTCAAGGTTCTACCATTTCATCTGTGTGGATATTCTCTCCATGGATGGAGGTCACGGTTTTGCCAGGCTTTAGAGTTTAATGAGTTGCCAGGGCCAAAAAATAATTCATTAACCTGATGGCCTGCTCTATGCTACTGAGCCTTTTCAAATATAGCCAGGCAAGTCTTTAAACAGCATAGATGATCCATCACTGGCACATTCTCAAAGCCTTTTCCAATTTAGCAAGGCCTTCCTTAATGTGTGTTCCACACTCATAGCTTTCCAGGACCCAGAGCCAAATCTATTTATGAGGTATCCAAGAGGAACTCCAAGACAGTACTTTAAAAATAAAAATAAATTTAAAAATAAAAATTTTTTTAAAAAATGAGATAGTCAAAATGTTGGGCTGAAAGCAAGCCCTGTGGACTTGAGAATTTGTATACAAGGACATTCTAAGAGCTCTTCATTTTCAGTAAACTCGATAAGCAGAATCTCATATTTGCATTATTCATAAGGTAGGCATGTAGTTTATCTTAGTTCAAGTCAAACCTCAAGCTCAAGAAATTTCCAGCCAAATTACATTTTATGTTACACAGTGACATCTACTGGCAAGATGAGATGCTGTACTACAGCTGTAGTAGATATTTAATGATTCAAAAGAAACCAAGGAATCACTGAACTTTATAGATGCAAGGGGTCTTACAGCTCATCTGAGTCAATGGTTCCTAAGCTTTCAATAACAATGATACCAATTAGAGATAGGAGGAAAAAATTATGGGACATTACATGATAGTAGTTGAACAATAAATATTCACTGAGAAAATATTAGATGACAAAACGCTACCGGGAATTTTCTACTACTTCTAATGAATTTATATTTTATTTCTCACAGCAGCATGGTGTAATGGATGATGACTACATTTACAATCAGAAAGACCTGAGTTCAAGCCCCACATCTGTTACATACTGGCCATATGCCCCTGATTGAGTCATTTTTTTATCTTAGTCCTCTAGGAAACTCTCCATGACTATAAATTACAGAACCATTGTTGCTCTAAATAGATAGATAGAATTTCATCATTGAGAAGTTCCATATACCAATGAAACCACAAATATGAAGAAAACACAAAATCACAATGGTATCTGCCTGCATTTGAAAAATCGTACAAATAACTTCTATAACGAATTATGTTGCATACAGGATATCCCAAAAGTATCAGTGCACTTCTAACCTTTAATAACTTCAGAAGTGTAACTGCTACAAGGTGGACATCTAGGCTGCACAATGGAAACAGTGCAGGGCCCAGAGTCAGGAAGACTTACTAATTTTGTGATCCCGAGTAAGTCACTTAGCCCTGTTTGCCTCAGTTTCTTCATCTGTAAAATGAGCTGGAGAAAGAAATGGCAAGCCACTCCAGGATCTTTGCCAAGAAACCCCAGGTGGGGTCATAAAGAGTCAGACATGACTAAAAACAACTGAACAAAAGCAAATTATTATTATTTATGACTTATTATTTGAGTAATTCACATAAAGATACTATCTTTTTACCTAATTGTCTCATAATGCTAATCAACATAGACTCAAAATTTGGAGCTGGAAGAAAATTCCAAGTTTGGCTAGTCTGACACTTTCATTTTTCAGATGAGAATTCTTTGGATCAAAGAGACTTTTGCTACTTACCTACCTATGGTCATGCAAATAAACAGCAGATATGGAATTGAACTTAATTCTTCAGAAACAATCTAATATTTTTCCAGTATTTGACATTGTCTGTGTCTGTCAATGTCTCCAAGAATATTAGAGCTAGAGCCTTACAGATTCTAGAGGTACCATCTCATTTTACAAATAAGTAATCTGAGACCTAGAGAATAGAAAAGATTTGTCCAGGGTTGCACAGGACACAAGTAAATGTGAGAATTAAATTAAGCTCCATCCCCTCATACACTAAGTTGATATAAGGCTTATGGCCCCAGACCTTAGAAATGGACATAACAGAAGAGAAAGAGATTGAGTTAACTCATGTGGCATCATGCCCTGAATTTTAAAATCCTTAGCACTCATCTGGACAGGAGCTATTGCTTATCTTAAGTTATTATGTGATGCCTAGACAACAACCGCCATTATCCTAGAACTGTGTAAATACCCTCAACCTAGGGTTTCTTCTCCCCTCAGACTTGGGAGTGTGTGTTGGGGTAAGTGAAATACCCAACCTGAAAATGATAATCACATATTTTGGAGTAAAAAAAGCCTGAGTTGAGGAGTGTCACGGGTGGAGAGTTGCATGGGTGTCCTATCCAAGGACGTGGTGATCAACATCCTTTTCTTGTCAGCTTTCTCCCATTGCACTATTCTATTTCATAAAATTACTTTCACTTTTACTTGAGCAGATTCCTAGCATGCAGTCTTTTCCTGGACTCAGGAAAGTTTCTTCTATTTTTGGTTAAGTTTGTGAGTCTTGACATTCTCATGAAATTTTAAAGCCAGCAGAGCAGTGAAACCTGAACGCAGAACTTTTGATTCCAAGTCCAATGTTTCTTCCAAGATATCTGCTTTGTTACCACAAGCCAATTTTAGATTTCTCCAACAGAAATAATTTCAGCAGAGTGTTTATTGAATGTTTGCTGCCTCTGATATCATCCTAGGATCATAGTGCTAAAGCTGGAAAAATACAAGTACCCAACTAGCTTGTTTACTTCCCATCTTATGGGGGAGAAAACAAAGAACCAGAAAGATAAAGGAGCCTTTCTTTTACTAGCATTTATATAGCACTTCAAGGTTTGGGAATTGTTTTACAAATACTGCTTTATTTGGTCTTCACAACTCTGGGAGGCAGGTCTATTATCATTCTTCCCATTCTACAGATGAGGAAACTGAGACTGAGAAGGTCAATGACTTGCCTAATGTCATAAGAGAATAAGTTTATAAGGCCACATCTGAATTCAAATCTTCCTGACTTTAGGGGAAACCCTCCATCCACTAGATGACCTGCCTTTCTCAACTATGCCCAACATCATGTAACTCATGAATGTCAGAGGTTGGATTCAAACCCATGCCCTCTGAATGCAGGGTCAGTGAATCATGCTGTTATAATTGAATATATACTGCCCCTTCTTAATAGAAGCCTTTGCTTTAAGGCTTTTTAATATTCTATGTTCATAATGATCTTTAGTCTACTTATCCTTCAGTCTACATATTGAAAGATAGATATAGATTATGTCTACAATCAAAAACAAATTATCAGTTTATGTTTTTAAAAATAGCTAAATTACTTTTTTCTAGCCTTCAATTCCACATTCTGACATGTAGACCAAAAGATCCTAAGATTATAGCTGGAAGAGACCTCAAGCCCCAATCCTTCTTTTTACAGATGATGTAACTGAGGCTCCAGGAGGTTTAGTGACTTGTTTAGCAAGGTCCCAACAGAGTGGCATTTGAACCAAGGTCCTCTGACTTCACAGCCAATAAGCTTTCCCCTGTACCACCGTGTTATAACCAAACTGCTGTATATTTATTATCTGGATAAAATGCCTTGACCTCTGCATACCTACGGTTTTGTTATATATATATAGGAAATTCCCATTTTCAACTGTGGGTGTAGAAAATAACATTTAACACCCACATTGTATAAAGAAATCCAGAGCAGGTGCAAAATGAGACATTTACTTTTGGACATAGCCAATGCAGGAATTTGTTTTGCTAAACTATGTATATTTGTTACAAGAGTTTTATCTTTTTCTTTCCACTTTCCCCTACCCCACTGGAATGAAGAAAGAAGAGAAAATTCACCTTTGTTCATTGACAAAAAGAAATTTTAATTTCAAAATAAATTTCAAAATATTGATTCTCTCCCACAATTTAAAACCATTAAAGTTCCCATCATCTCTCTAAGCAGAATATCTTTCCCAAGGGAATTTCACACCAGTGATTTTGTAGCTCCTGGAAATATCAACAACAAAAATATTCTAAAACTTCCCATGTACTTTTTTTTATTCAAACAGTATTTTAAAAAGTTAAATTTTTGTACAAATTTTAGAGATTTAACCAAACTGGGATACAACTCTCAGTTGTGACATTCTGGATTGTGACGTACAATGGGTCAAATTACATTCAGAACATATGCTTCCTCTAACTTTAACCCAAATGCTTTTCAATCATTCTCGAGGGGGCTCATGCTGCACCAGAAGACTATAGAGAATATGAAGGGATGGTCTATAGAGAAGCATTGTTCAATTTTGGAGGACATAAAAGAGCCTGTTTTATTTCATTGCAAAAGAACAGCCCTTTGTCACTGCCATCTGTTTCACCCAACCAACTCCTTGCAGGAATGCACGTACAGAGTAAAGATGGGCTGTCTGGTGCATTTGTAGATTTCTTTGTTAAATCAAAGATCAGTAAGGATTTTCTTGTCAGTCAAGCTACAAATATATTAAAATTTCATTAAAAAAAACTGAGCTGTGTTGATCTCAGAGAGCACCTAATCTATCTCTTATTTTACACTTGAGGAAACTGAGAACTAAAGAGGTGAAATAATTTTTTCAAGTCCATCTAGTCACCATCCAAGTATCCTAATTCCAAATCTGTTGCTCTAAATAACGATAATAGTATTTGTTGATAATAAAGATGTTTTCAGCAAATCTATGAAAGATAAGTTTATGTCTCATTGTGTTTGGGGTTGTTTTGTTTTTTTGGGGTTTTTTGCAATTGCCAAATGTAGTCACTGAAGTCCAGTGGCAAGACAAAAGTCAAGATGACTAGCAACGACCCAGAATGCACTGGACCCATAGGCTCAGGAGAAGAAAGTGAGGTTGATGACCTTGCACAGCCCTCCCTCACTCAAATCAAAGTCAACTGCAAGTCATGTCATCATCTTGATATCATGGTCCTCTTCAAGAATGAAGGACAAACACAACCTGTGAGTGAATAACAGCTCCTCTCCTCTCCTTTCCTCTCATCTTCTCTTGGGTTCTCCCCAGTTCAATGCCATGGCCAAAATCTGCCTTTTTCCCCTTTGGGTTTACTGGCTATATTTCTTGCTCAAAGATCAAGCCTTAAACCCAGTTCATTCTGTAAATCATAAACTGGACAACAAGTCCCTACCCACCTAGTGCACAGTGAATGTAATAGCTAAATAACAACTGCTTCTTTTTTACCCAGGAACCTGGAGGTTCTTCCCCTCCTAGTTTTTTTTTTTTAATTAAAGAGGTCATTCCCTTGAGTAACTTAAAGAAACCTGTTCATAGAATGGGTGTATCTCACTCAGAATGAGAATGTAATAAGACCTTAGCCTGAAAGGGCCAGGGTCTCACATTGCATCCTGGGCCATTTCCAGTCATCCTGATGAATATCAGGCCACTGGCCCCAGGTGGCTCAGTAGAAAACAGTGAGGCTGGTGACCTTGCACAGCCTTCCCTCACTCAAATCAGAGTCAACTGCAAGTCATGTCATCATCTTGATGTCATGATTCTCTTCAAGAACAAAGGACAAACATAATAATCCTCAAAGCCTATCCAAGTTCATGTTCATTGTTACCACAACACTGTCTATCTCATCTTCTGCTGTCCCTTTTTTCCTTTTGCCTTGATTCTTTTCCAATATCAGAGTTTTTTTCCAATGAGTACTGTCTTCACATCATACAGCTAAAGTATTTAAGCTTCGATCTCAGCATATGACTTTCCAGCAAATAATCTGATTTAAATATTGATTGATTTGATGGCCTTGCTTTCCAAGAGACTTTCACAAATCTTCTCCAGCACCACAATTCCAAAATGTCAATTCCGTAGCACACAGCTTTCCTTACAGTCCAACTCTTGGAGCAATACCTTTCTACTGACTACATAGACCTTTGGCAGCAAGGTGATATCTCTGTTTTTTGGTTTATTGTCCAGATTCACCATAGCTTTCCTTACAAGGAGCAAGTGTCTATTAATTTCATAACTGCAGTTTTCATCTGCAGTGATCTTTGAGATGAAGCAAGAATATAAAATCTTATACAGCTTACATTTCTTCTCCTTCTGTTTGCCAGGAAGCAATGGGACCAGTCACTAACATCTTACTTTTTTGCTGTTAACCTTCAAGACAGCTTTTATACTTTCTTCCTTCCACCCCCATCAAGAGGCTTCTTAATTTATCTTCACTTTCTGCCTTCAGGGTGGTATCAACTGCATTTCTGAGATTGTTGATATTTCTCCTTGCAACCTTAATTCTAGCTTTTTTAAATAAATAAAGTAACAATATATAGCCTTGCTGTACTCCTTTTTCCAATCTGAAACCAATCAGCTGTTCCATGTTCAGTTCAAACTTTTGCTTCTTGGCCCCCATACATGTTCTTCAGGAGACAAGTAAGATGATCTGGTATTCTCATCCCTTCGAGCACTTCCCACATTTTGTTGTGATTCATATGGTCAAAGGCTTTAGTATAGGCATTCAATGAATCATAACTAGATGTTTTTTCTGGAATTCCTTTGCTTCTCCTACAAATCAGCAAGTGTTCACAATGTGGTCTGTAGTTGCTCTGTCTCATCAAAAACCAGCCCTTAAGCATAACCTTGCTGCCATGTGAAATAAGTCCAATTATTCAGTAATTTGAATATTCCTTGGCATTGTTCTTCTTTAGGACTGGGACATAAACTGATCTTTTCCAATACAGTGGCCACTGTTGAGTTTTCTAAATGTGCTGGCATATTGAGTGCAGCGCTTTGACAGCATAAGAATCATCTTTTAGGATTTTAAATAGCTCAACTAGAATTCCATCACCTATATTAGCTTTATTATTAGCAATGCTAAAAACAGAATAAAAAAGTGGATCACAGGATCATAGACTTAGACCTGCAAGGAAACTTAGAAGCCATTTTTTTTTACTATTGTATAACTTCTCATTTCATAGTCTCAAACAGGGAGTGATTGTTCAAGATTACATGGTGCTAGAGTTAAGACATGAATATGTCTTCTGATTCCAAATCCAGTGATTTTTTTCCACTGTATTATGTTTTGATCTTTCACTACATATGAAAATTAGAAAATCTGTGATGTTGTAATTCAGCTAGAGCACTTCGGTAAAAAAAAAATGTCCATGGGAATTTACCTTTTCCTCCACCTTGTCCCCAGGAATATCTCTCCCTTTTACAGCCCAGTAGTTCGAGACCACCTAACCAACCTCTCTTTAACCTTGCCATCATATACACATTTGTCATTGAAAATATATTGAACATTTTCTAGCAAAATGAAATTTTATTAAGAAAAAAGAAAACCAATGCAACATTTATTAAGAACTTACCATATGCAAGGTCCTAATATTACAAAAACAAACATGAAACAATACCTGTCCTCAAGAGACTTGTATCATGGACAAATGAATAAAAGATAGTTTGATAAAGAAAAATTTATTACTTTATTATCTATACAACCTTAAGGGTGTCACTATATTTTTCTGGCTCTCAGCATCTCCATGTGTAAAAAGTACATATGTAAGGGAATGGAGTTGGATTAAATGACCTCTAACCCATGCCAGGTAAAGCTGGATTCCAAGGACAATCCTAAGGCATGGAAGCCCTCATGGGCTCATTCTCAATTTCACTATCTGTAAATCTGCTTTATGTTCCAATGAGGTTTCAGTCTCTAGATCGTAAATGTATTAATAAGCTAAGTTATTGAATCCTACTTTGTCATTCTGTCAATGCATGTCTTTTGCTTCTTTTAACATTTCTTTTAGATGTAGGAAGTAAATATCTGATTGATCCATGCCTGATTCATGTTGTATACCCAGTGGCTTTATACTCTCTCTCTTCTAAAAGAAACACTAACCATGAATGAAAACCTTAGTCTTACATAATTTTTCCCCATGGCATCAGAATAATGAACCAAAGAATAGAAGAAAAGGGAGTTTAACCCCTCAGCTCCCCTGTCTGTTGATTGATCTTTGTTTCTCTGGGGCCCAATGTAATGGTAACTATGAGATATTAAAGAACTTCCCCACCCATTGATGGGGCCTGCCCATTAAGGAAAACTTGATTAAGGGAGGCCCACTGGTTTTGCTAATTTTCTAGTGAGGCACTGGTTCTCAAGGGTTGTGATGCTCTCTAGCTCTGCAAAATGTATAAATGCTCTGGGTTGAGGTTTTACTTTGGGACTTACTGATTGAAAGTGTTTGTTTGACCACATGAGACTCTGGGCAACCACTAAGTAGCTCTCTGACTTTGAAAACCTAGATGTTGGTGCTTCTCTCTCTGGTAACTATGTATATATGACCACACAGTTGGATCTGTCAATCATTCTGTGATGTATATATTGTTTATGTCAGGCACCTGGAAGCACTGTCTATTGAATTTGATTTCTCTGTATTTTCTCTGAAGTTCAGGGTGCTGACTTTCCACCCTGAACTAGTGAATGATACATGTGCTTGATTAAAGTGATTATTGATCCCTTGAAAGTTGCTTTCCTTTTAGAAATGTAGATCTGAAAATCTGTGATAGCAGGCCCTCCTATGTATGTCAGGGTCCTTGCTTTTACAAGGTCAAGAGCAGAAGTCCCTTTTTGGGAAAAGAAAGGAGTATAGATCTTTACCCCATACCACACCAAGTCGAGTTGTGGTTCCTTAATGTTCAACCATGAATCAGCATTGTCAAGGAAAAAGAAATAATAAAAAAGAAAATCACCCTATTTTTTTAAAATCTTAAATTTCAACTTAGCAAAAAATTATTTTTTCCATTCAAAGGTCTTATTTGTATTTTCATAAAAGACAAAATTTACCACACATCATTTGTGAAAATAAAAAAATGTGTAAAATAACATGGAAAATATTAAAATAAAATCATTCTTCTTGTAGGCATGGTGTAATGGGAAGAGTGTTGGATTCAGAGTCAGCGAACCTAGGTCCAATTTCTCCTTGGTCTTTTATTATCCAAATGATCTTAGTTTAGTTACTTAACATTGACTCTTTGATCCTGGCCTTCCTTCAAAGTCTCCCCCAATTGGTGGTCTTTTCCATAGATAACAGATATAGAATATAGAAAATACTGTCAGATATTGTGTTAATCTTTGAGATCCCTTGCAAATGCAAATGTGCCTCAATGAAGGAACTAACATCTACGCAGAAGATTCTTCCCAAAGTTTGCCTCTGTATACCTCTAGTAGTAATGTTCTAGAATTACTTAGTCAGGAAGGAATTCCCCAAAAAAGAAAATTCAAGGCCACACCTATAGAAAAATACAAAATTCATAATCCTGAGCAAACTATGCAAAAGAAAAATTTAAATTCTTCATTAAATTATTTACTGGGGATGGAGGGACAAAGGAAGAGGTAAAGATTTCACCATCAATCAAGTTAGTGACTTAATGATCTATGCTTTTGTTGCTATTAAGTCACTTTTCAGTCATTTCCAACTCTCTGTGACCCCATTTGTAATTTTCTAGGCAGAGGTATTGAAATAGTTTACCATTTTCTTCTCCAGCTCATTTTATCGATGAGGAAACTGAGACAGATAGGGTAAAGTCTCTTGCCCAGGATCACAGTTAGTAAAGGTCCAAGGCCAGATTTGGCCTCATGAACATGAGTCTTACTAATTTCAAGCCCAGTGCTCTATCCATTTCACCACTTAC
The DNA here is from genome assembly GCA_023548195.1 of Bettongia penicillata ogilbyi. Lineage (NCBI taxonomy): Eukaryota > Metazoa > Chordata > Mammalia > Diprotodontia > Potoroidae > Bettongia > Bettongia penicillata. The sequence continues at coordinate 6,753,540 of JAJHZJ010000237.1, read as the reverse complement.
CTGCCCTTAACGATTCAAATTTAGAAAGTGATTATGTATTTGTTTTAAATTAATTATGATCTTTCTATAGTAGATGACTGTCCTATGCTACTCAAGGAAGTATTCAAATCTTAGTTTGTAAAGATTTAATGAATTTCAGAATTAAAATTTCCTATTTGTGGAACAGGGAGTATTTATGATTCTAGTTTCCAAAGGGATCTGTGCTGACTAATTCAGGGAGATTGTTTCTACTTGTTTTGGAATAAGTTTCAGCCACAAGGAGCTTTTGTCATTTTTTGATGATTATTACACCCATTAAAAAAAGTCATTTTAAAATGTCTCTGAAGTCAATTCTAAACCTAAAAGTGTTTGCACTCTAGATGGTATTAAAGAGTTAAAATGTCTCCACTCTTTATACATATATTCATACATGGGGCCAAAGGGACGCTATTCTCCTTCCTTAATCATCATCACATTTTATGAGACTTCTATCTCCTTTTGCTTTTGTGACCTCCAGTCTGAAAGGCCAAAGTAAATAAAGGTCAAGATAGATGTCAACGCAAGCAATTACTAAAGAGGGAACTTGGCAGTGACCCTCAGATTAGAAATGGTGACCTGTCACAGCAACAGGGGAAAACCACCGCAGCGGCTGCTTCTACCTTCTTATCAAATACAAACTAGATTCACAGTCTAGACTGGGAAAAAATTGATATCCCTCATTTGCGTTTTAATCTTTTCTACCTGTTGTATTGGGGTGATACTCCCATTTCCCCTCTTCCCCTGCCTCCGAGGCTTTGAATAGTCTAACTATGAGAGATTAAAAATTAGGTAGGAGGAGAGAAGAACCCATGTATTATGGGAGGGGGAGAAAAAGATGAAAAACGATTACCCTTTCAAATTTTACCAAATATAATAATCAGGCTTGTTTTGAAGTAGTCGAAAGGAATGAATTAAAAATAACTATCATATACAAATTTGGCAGTAATCAAAATCAATATTTTTTTAAACTGCCACAGTTCTGTAGCTACCGCTTGCCTAAAACCCCTTTGCTGTTGCTCAGTCAGTTCACTCATGTCCAACTCTTTGTGATCCCATTTGAGGTTTGCCATTTCTGGGGTAACTGATTATATTTTGTAGATTCCATTACTTGGATCCAAGTATTCCCTCTTTTCATGGCTGGGAGCCTGAAGTCATGAAGAAAAAAGTGGATTCTTTTCCTTTTTGCCCTTGAAAAAATTCACTGCACTCGAGATACTAGTCTTTTCCCATCAGAATATTGTTTTCATTACTGATTCCTTATTCAATAGCACCCAAATTCTTCTTCTTCAGTTACTTTCTTTTTTTAACCAACCAGTCAAATAATGAGTCAATAAGCAGTAATTAAGAGTCCATTTATTCTGCACAAGTCCTATACTAGAGATACAAGAGCAAAACTGAAATGGTCTTTACACTGGAGGGGGCTTACATTCTATGAAGAGAGAGACCTAACATACAAAGTATATGTGGATCAGTGGAAGGTAGTGCATGAAGTTTTCCACATCTCTTTGATGGTTACAGAACCTATAATTCATAAGGTTGATAGCAAGATTTGAGAGCTAGAATGATTTCATCAGTGAGATCTGGGCTGAGAAAGGATAGAAGGAAAATTTAAGTCATTTTAATATTTTGATAACATGACCAAACAAAGAGGTTTTATTTCATTTTTTTGTTATTTCAATTGTCATACTTCACTAGGAGGGAATAACAACCAATTACTCTCTCTTTATTTAATAATGCCTCAGCAATCTTTCCTGGTGGATTATTTTAAATTACAATGTAGAGTAATTGTCTCTGGCAAAGTTCAGCAAATCTGAAAAGCACATTCACACTTGAATAAAGAAATTGAGAATTTGTTGATTTCCCTACACAAACCCTAAAAAAAACAGTTCCCATCATTCAGAAATTGGATTGTTGAGGGTGGGAAGCACCAAGAGCTTCATTATAAGGGAGTTTCTGAAAGCAAAAAGGGGACACTTGAAAATGACTACAAGAAAGAAGAAAAACTTTAAAGTGTAAAGTGTATTTGTAGATATTTCTAAAGTCTTACCAATAGACATCAGACTCCCACAGTTGAAAGAGCAGCATCAGAATTTACTGACGGGGACTAGGAATCAAAGGACTTGGATTCACATCTTAGGTCTACCATTAAATACCTTCGGCAAGTCATTTGACATCTCTAGTACTGTTCCCTCTCTCTAAAATGAAGAGATTGGAATAAATGGCCTCTAAGGTCCCTTCTGTCTCTAAATCTTAAGCTAGAGAATCATTCAGCTAGAAGGGAAATCAGAGATCCTCTTCTAATGCCCTCAATTGCTTAAAAAAGGGTTCAGGAGATTAAGTGACTTATTGAAAGTCCCATAGGTAACAGTCACTAGAGATTGAATTTAAACACTTTTCCTCCAATTCCAGAATCCAGGGTGGTTTCCATTGAATTATGCTATTGTTATCCACAAATCTGCACCTGAAAAACAATCAAAATGACAACATACAGCAGAAAGAAATCATGACTGAGTCAGAAGACTTACATCCAAGTTCCATCTCATAAATTATCTCAGACAAATCACTTCACCAACCTAGGACTCAGTTTCCTCACCAACAAAATGAGGGGGGAGACTGGATGACTTTGGAAGTCCATCTATAAGCCAGTGATTTAAACCCTCATTATACTATTTTGAATCAAATTCTTTTCTCCTAGTATATTGCCTTCATCCATTCTTTTGCTCTTATTCAAATAAAAAAAATCAGTTTGGCCAATTAACTATTCCCTCTCATCACAAAAGAGATGGACTGAAGCATAAACATCTTTAACATTCTATTTGAATATATCCAAGGTCTCTACTCCCCCAGGAGTCCTTTACAGTTTCCAATCACGGATATTGTGTTCTTTTCTTTACACAGGGAACTAATGGGTTAAGAACGCTGTCCTTCCTTTTCAGCAATCGTCCCAGGACAATTTGGTCAATCATGCATGGTTTCATTTACCAAATTCTAAGGATTTCAATGAAAAGTTGGGGGGAAAGAAGGGGCAGGCATAGAAACAAAAGGAATAAGATGAAAATTCACCCTGGTTTCTTCATGATGACAGTGGTTAGCAAAGCTGTGAATGAACAAGATCAGAGATGCTGCCTGTCATGGCATGACATGTTTTTAGTTTTTCCAAAAGGTGTGGTCCAATTTTAAAAAATCCTATTTACTGAAAAACAATTGTCTATGAAGGAGAGAGCTGACATTCACGTAGGAGTGGTTTCCCTCTAAACTTCATCTCTGTGGCTCTGAGATATGAATCACAGAAAACTGTGTAACTCTTTGTGACCAGTACTCATTTTGCCTACACCCACTCAAACTGGGCAGAACCAGTATTCAGATAAAATACACTATTGATTTATTTTAAAATATCCCAATTCAATAAAAGCCTGTGAATTTCAGGTGAACTTAAAAATAAAATAAGGATTTTCTTAAGATGGAAAAAAGTTAGAATTTCCAAAAGAAAATTATACCTGAAGAGAATAGTATCTTTAGTCAACAATCGTAAGAAATTTTCATCTGTCTTTCTATTGAAAAGTTGAAAGTAGTGAAAATCTTTGAAAGCCTAAATTTCTTAGTGTTTATTTTAAAGTGCTGTTATGTCTATAGAGTCTGTACTGAAACATCATAAAGTCCAAATGGATGTATTTTATATTTAGATGCATGCAACATGCCACATTTTTGGTAACGGACCAATTTTCCCTATTGTCCCAAAGAAACATATTTGTTTCATAAGAAGTTACATAATAAAGAAGTTTAGATTTTCTTGAAGAGTAACACTTATATGATAGAAGGAAATTTCTACTGTAGTAATAATGAGATACTTGTGAAGAACAAGGAGTATTCTGTGGAGCTTAGGAATAGACTGTACCAGAGCACTCATGATTTTCAAAATCATATGTTGTTTTTAAATTAATTTCTGAAAGTATAAAACAATGCTGAATCTAGTTATTCCTTCTTCAGGGTTGTAATTGAAAATTGCAATGGTCTCATGCCATTTTTTTCAAATATTTTCCTAGATTGCTAGGCAATTTAAGTGAATGAATAAAAGGGTCATGATACACCACTTGCTAACCATATTATTTTAAATAGATCACTGTGGGACTCTGTTTTCTCATCTCTAAAATGGGATCCCCAAAGTCCATTCTAATTCATCGTCTAAGATCCAATGATCCTAAGTCTATACAAGCATCATCTCCTGAAACTACCTCTCCTCCCCTATCTCTCTTTTCCACCTTTATCTAACTCTAAAACTCAACTCACTACATTACTAAAAGTCAGTATTTGATTTAACAGCATTCTGAATCTAGGCAGCTAAGCTCAAACTTAACCAATAAAAACACAGTCCAAACAATAGCTTACCTGAATGCTGAGAAATTGTAATGGCCAATTTTGACTCTAAGGAAAGGATGAAAAAGTACATCCCTCTTGTAGGTGGCTCAAAGTATGGAATGTTGCATTCAATGACAGACTCAAACATTTGCAAATTGATTTTGCTTACTGTTTTCTTGTTTTAGTGGAAGTCCTAGGAGAAAAGACACTAATATTCATAAATAACTGTCATGTAAAAATAAAAGGTTATATTTTAATTTAATTATACGTTATATATATTATGTAATTAACAAATATTAATTATAATTAATTCAAAAAATTTTTCAAACTACACATATCTGTATTCAAAGAAACACTGTAATAGCTACCCCTGTAATTACAGAAAGAAAAGTGTATATTTAATGCCTCTACTCTTTCCCCATCTACTCACTTCTTGACCTTTTGTCATTCTAGATTCTATCCTCAATAGTGAACTGATGTTGTTTTCTTTGATATTACCAGTGATTTCTATTGCTAAATCCAATAGCCTTTTCTCTACCTTCATCATTCCTGACCTCTCTGCTATATTAAGCTCCTTGAGGGGAAAGGAAGCCTCAGTTTTGCCCTTGTATCCCCAGCACGTGCTACAAACATGGTAGGTGCTTAGTAAATGTTTGTTGGATGGATGATTGGCTAATTGACTGAATATTCTGCAGGCAAGTGAGTTAGGCATTTGAGGCTGTCATCTTGCAATCATTTCAAATATAACTTTTAATTTAAAAATTTTACACAACCATTTTTCTGAAAAATTATTTAATCTATGAAATCTGGTTCTAAGAAAATAAAACTCAAATCAACTTGTAACTTGCTTCCAAGTGATGAAGCAATCATTATTGGCTATCTATTATAGGACCAGGCATTGTCAGACAACAAGTTCAGATCTATCATAGATTCATAGTCAGTATCTATGCTTTAAAGTTTATAGGCATTTTGTTGTTTTTCAATTGTTTCAGTTGTGTCCAATTCTTCATGACCCTATTTAAGGTTTTCTCAGAAAAGATTTTGGAATGGTTTGTCATTTCCTTCTCCATCTCATTTTATAGATGAGGAAACTAAGGCAAAAAAGGTTAAATAATTTGTCCTATGTCACCCAACTAAAAAGTGTCTGAGATTGGATTTGAACTCATGAAGATGAGTCTTCCTGACTCTAGGTGCAGAACTTTATCCTTTATACCACCTAGCAGCCCCAACAGGCATTTCATGTACAGTGTTTCATTTGAATCCCACAATAGTCCTGTGAATTTTGTTGTAACCCTCATATTACAGATAAGGAAACTTAGGATCAAAGATGTTAAGTAATTTTTGCACCATCAATTGATCAGTAAATATTTATTAAACATCTATTAGGTGCAAAGATAGCACTAGGCACTGGGAAATACAAAGAATGAAACAAGTCATACACATAAGGAGTTTACATTCTATCATTAGACGCTAGAAGGACATAAAAAAACAGATACAGCATAGATATAAAGCTAATAAATACAAAGTAATTAAATGCAAGTTTATTTAAGAGGGAAGCCACTAGCAGCTGTGGGAATCATGAAAGCCTGCAGCTAGATGTTCCTAACTGTGTCTTAAAGGTATAGAGGGACTCTACAAGGTAGAAGTAAGGAAGGATTGCATTTCAGGCATTTGAGAAGACAAGTGCAAATGCAAAAAGAGGGGAAATGGAGAGCCTTATTTGATAAACTGAGAGAAGACCAATTCGACTGAATTTCAGAGTGTGGAGTACAGTGAGGGTGGAAAAGTAAGTTGAGGCTAAGTTGCATAAGGCTTTTAGAGCTAAACAAAGAAATGAATATTTTGTTCTAGAAGCAATAGGAAACCCCCAGAGCAAATTGAGGAAAAGATTTATGTGTTTAGATCTGTGCTTAAGAAAAAATCCTTTAGCAGCAGAGCCTAAGATGGACAGGGATGGAGAGAGCCTTAAAGCAAGGAAATGAAGTAGGAGACAGTGGTGAAAACCTGAGTGAAGAGGTGATAAGGATGGGAGCTAAAGTGGTTGCCTATAATGTGGAGAGAACAGAGAAGGGAGAGATTTTGTAAAAGTCAATTGCACAGTTAATTGTCCCAAGTGTCTCCCAACTTGAAAATCCATGTCCTTTCCATAGTACCATACTAGATGTCAACATAAGACATTGTCTTTCTATCAAAGACTTTGCATTGTGTTTGGAGAAATAAGTCATTCACAAGAACAAGTTTGTCATTCCATGGACAAAGAAAGCCATCCCCTACCCAAGGAAAAACACCCCAGCTAGACAATGATATCTTGAGGCAAATCCCCTTTTGCCCCATGCTAGTTATGGCTCTAATTATAGTATACACTTGAGCTCTGAATTGTGTAACAAGTGCTAGAGGAATTCAGAGAAACCCTTAGCACCATGCCTGACACATAGTAAGTGTTGAGGTTTAAACTTTGGGACACCAAAAACTGTTGGGGTTTCATGATATGTTGTGGTGGAACTATCTCAAAGAATTTAGAGTCAGACCACCTCTAATCCAAAGTATAGGTGTTTATTGAGATTGACGCCTCTCATGAAGAGGGCTAAGTTCCAAGAGAAACCAGCAATTTCAGAGAAAGCAAGATGAATTTTTATAGAGTAAAGATGCAATTATATAACAGAAATTTACAAAGAATATAAGAATATGATTAATATTTAAAAGGCAGGAGGAATTTGTTAAGGGATTAGGTAATGGAGGAGGGGTCCTATCTATGGTTGAGTGGTTAAGCATTCTGGACATGCTGCTCTCCAGTTGGCTAGCTATTGTGGTCCTGTCTGGTCAAGACAGATAGTTAGGTATTGTGGTCCTGTCTTGGGCTAGATGGATGATGTGATTGTGATTGACTACAAGAACACACCTGTTCAAATATGCAGGAATAGGTCTGGGGGCAGTATCTAGGTAGAGGCAGTGGTTGGGTTCCCATCACATGGACATGCCTGTTGTTTCTGTGGGAACTAAGAGTTCAGGGACACACCTTTTGTCCAAGGGAGCAGTGAGGCATATAAGGAAGTTAGGACATTGGCAGGGGGCCTGGGTAGCTACAGAGGGCCCATAATGAAGTTAGAATCTTAGGACTGGAGGCAGGTCTATTAGGATCCCATCAGTAAGCACTTAACAAATACTTGTTAATCCTTGACTGACTGACTGACTCTCAGAGAAAGTCTTCAAAAGAGACTAAAATAGTACATGACAAGAGAAAGATCTGAGCTGATCCTTGAAGGATGGACCACATTTTGGCAGGTGGTATTGATGATGGAGGCCATTTTCTTTCATCTGCAATAGGTGAGGCAGGGTGTATGACACATTGTGAAGTCTGCTTGATGGTGACTCAAAGGTCCTAGGTTCAAATCCCAGTTCTGCACTGACTAGCTGTGTAAGCTTAGGAAGTCAAAAACACCCTGGACCTCAGTTTCATCAGAAGTTGGACTCAGTGACCTCTGGTGTCTCTATGATCTCTAAAACTATGATCCCATAATCCTATTTCAGCAAAGACAGTGAGGACACTGACTGGCTGGAACAGATTTCATGGTGAAGAAGAGAAAAGAAATACGATTGGTTAGATAACCTAGAGCTGAATGTTGGAGTCAGAGGGCACTGTTGGGTTGGAGTGAAAAGCACGCTGAATCTGTAGCAAAAATTGGTAGATCTCTGGGTTTGAATCACATCCTCAATTCTTATTAATCATACATAATTGATATTAACAATATTAAGGAAGTCACTTAACCTCTAAGAGTCTCAATTTCCTCAACTCTAACCAGGGATATAAAGCTGTTGACACTGCCTTCTCCTTAGAGTTGTTGCAAGAAAAATATTTTAGAATTCTGGTTTATTATCTAGTTTATCTGGGACTGGGATATGAGTTTCAATTATATATTAATTTCTTCATTTTTTCTTTGTCTTAATTCAGCCCTGTTCTTTTCTCATTAAAACATGCTGCTTATTAAAAATAGTTAAGTATCTTTAGAAGGAAACAGAATAAGAGGGATAATGATCAGATCAGATAATGATCATGATGGTGATGAACTATGTACTGGGCACCAGAAATATCAATATTCCAATGAGAAAGAAAGCATAAAAGGAGAACTAAAAGGCTGAGAGTGGTGGCAGATAAGAAGTCTAGGTTCCTAGCAAGAGAACACCAAAAAAAGACTTAAAACTCCATAGGGACCTTAAAGTCTATCTAGCCCAACTTTTATATATAAGAAGCTGAGACCCAGAAAAAAAAGAAAGTGACTTAGGATGATAGGACCATAGAGCATAAGTTAACATTTCTTGACCGGAATTAGAAGAGATCTCACAGGTCATCCTGTCCAAAAATATTCATTTTACAGATAAAGAAACTGGGGCTCAGAGAAGGTAAGAGACTTGAAATCATTAATCCTAAACTGGATGCAACCACAGAAATTATCTTTTACTAAAAGGCCATGGAAAGACAAACCAAAAATTAATTGGAAACTAAATAATCTAATCACAAAGAGGGAGTGGGTTAAACAACAAATCATAGAAAAAATCAACAACTTCATTCAAGAGAATGACAACAATGAAACAACCTACCAAAACTTATGGAATGTTGCAAAAGCTGTTTTTAGGGGAAGTTTTATATCATTGAATGCCTACATGAATAACATAGAGAAAGAGAAGAACAATGAATCAGGTATGCAGCTGAAAAAGCTAGAAAAAGAACAAATTGAAAATCTCCAAGTAAATACCAAATTAAAAATATTGAAAACCAAAAGAGAGATTAATAAAATTGAAATTAAGAAAACTATTGAACTAATAAATAAAACTATGAGTTGGTATTATGAAAAAACCAATAAAATTGATAAACCTTTGATAAAAAAAAGAAAGAAAACCAAATTACCAATATCCAAAATGAAAAGGGTGAACTTACCTGCAATGAGGAGGAAATCAAGACAATAATTAGAAATTACTTTGAGCAACTGTATGCCCATAAATTTGACAATCTAAATGAGATGGATGAATATTTTTTTTAAAATATAAATTGTCTAGATTAAGAGAAAAGGAAGTTGAATACTTAAATAACCCCATCTCAGAGAAAGAAATTGAACAAGCTATCAATGAACTCCCTAGGAAAAAATCTCCAGGGCCAGATGGATTTGCAAATGAATTCTGTAAAGCATTTAAAGAAGAATTGATTCCAATGCCATACAGACTATTTGGGAAAATTGGTGAAGAAGGAGTCCTACCAAATTATTTATATGATACCAATATTGTTCTGATACCTAAATCAGGAAGAGCCAAAACAGAGAAAGAAAATTATAGACCAACTTCTCTAATGAATATAGATGCAAAAATTTTAAATAAGGTATTAGCAAAAAAAGAATACAGCAACTTATCATAAGATTAATATATGATGGTCATGTAGGATTTATACCAGGAATGTAGGACTGGTTCAATATTAGGAAAACTGTCAGTATTATGGATCATATCAACAACAAGACTAACAGAAACCATATGATTATCTCAATAGATGCAGAAAAACTTTTGATAAAAGACAACACCCATTCCCAGTGAAAACACTGGAGAGCATAGGAATAAATGGAGCATTCCATAAAATAATAAGCAGCATCTACTTAAAACCATCAGCAAACATTATATGTAATGGGGATAAGCTGGATGCATTTCCAACAAGAGCAGGGGTGAAACAAGGATGCCCATTATCACCACTGTTATTCAATATGGTACTAGAAATGTTAGCAATAAGAGAAGAAAAAGAAATTGAAGGAATAAGAATAGGCAAAGAAGAATCTACGTTATCACTCTTTGCAGATGATATGATGATATACTTAGTTCCAGATAGTCAAGTGAAAAAAAAAAACTACTTGAAATAAAAAACAGCTTTGGCAAAGTTGCAGGACACAAAATAAACCCAGATAAAATGTCTGCATTTCTATATATTACAAACAAAGAGCTGGAAATTGAGGGGATATCCATCAATTGGGGAATGGCTGAACAAGTTATGGTATATGAATACAATGGAACACTATTTTGCTATAAAAAAATCATGAACAGGAAGACTTCAGAGAGGCCTGGAAAGACTTATATGAACTGATGCTGAGTGAAAGGAGCAGAACCAGGAGATCTTTGTACACAGCAACAAACATAGTATGTGAGGGATTTTTCTAGTAGACTTAGACCTTCACAACAATGCAAGGACCTAAAAAGTCCCCAATGGACTCTTGAGGCAAAATACTTTCTACATCCAGAGAAAAAACCATGGAACTGGATTACAGAATGAAGTAGACCATTTTCTCTATTGATATGTTTTGTTTTGCTTTGTTTTCATGGTTTCTCCCATTCATTTTCATTCTTCTATGTAGCATGACTAAGGTGAAAATGTATTTAATAAGAATGTATGTGTAGCATCTACATAGAACAGCATGCCATCTTGGGGAGGAGGGGGGAGGGAGGGGGAAAATTCTAAGATATATGGAAGTGATGGTAGAAAACTGAAAACAAATAAATTAATTAATTAAATAAAGGGATCAAGAAGTAGAATTCATCCCTTTACCATGAATGAATACATTCTAATGCCATTTATAATTTTCTAATTTGGTCTCCATGGGAAGCTATGAGAGAAGTTGTAGAATTTGTTGCCAGCAGATAGTTAAGCCTAACTACTAACAGCTACTATTTATGTAGTACCTAGTATATGTAGCACAGTGCTAGGCCCTTCAAAAATATTATATCATTTGGACCTCACAACAACCTTGCAAGGTCTAGGAAACTGAGGCAGACAACTTTCCCGGCACCACATAGCTAGCAAGTGTCTGAGGTCATATTCGAACTCAGATCTTTTGACCTCTGTACCAGTTCTGTATCCATTAGAAAGGGTAGCCGAGGGATGTAAAATTGGTTAAGAAGGAGAAGGTGATTCTGATAAAAATGAGGGAGGCTAGTGCAGATTTCCTCACCTGAAAGCTAGAGGGTTTTGTATAACTCACAGGGCTATTGTAAGGATAAAATGAGATAAATGGGGGAAAGTATTTTGCAAATGCTAAAGTGTTATAAATGCCAATAATATCATTAAAGACAAAAAGATGTTCATTAAAATCTATTAGATGGGTTAAAGATTATTACTATTGTTAATTTTTGAAAAAAAATTTGAAAAATAATTTTTTGAATTATATTTTTTGAATAATAATAATTTTGAAAAAAATTATCTTTTACAAACTCACTCATTTTACAGATGAGGAAATCAAGGCAAATTAAGTGACTTGCCTAAGGTTACATAAATAATAAGAGTTAGAGGTCTGCATCAAAGCTAAGTTTTCTGTCTAGAATACCAGAATGATCAGTGGACTACATGGTCAGGCAGAGTTTACATTTGATTCAGGAAGCAACAAAGAATCCTTGTAGATGTTTTGACTAATGAGAAACATAAAAGAATTGATCGCATTACATTGGCCTGCTTATGCTTTGTGGAATGGGACAAAAGACATCAAAGTCTCAAAAGAACGATGCTGCATTCATCCAAGTATGTGATATGAGGGTTTGGACAATTATTAAGGTCAAAATAGGTACATGATACAATGAAGGAGATGTTTCAAAGGAAAAATCAACAAGATTTAGTGACTAAGTGGATAAGTGATATGGAATGAAGGAGAGAGGTGAGTCAAAGATGACTCCAGGGCTCCCAGGCCAAGTGACTGGTATCATTGATAGAAAGAGAAAAATAAAGGGGAGTAGTACATTTGTGGTTAAACAGGGTAATTTGAAGTTTCAACATGTTCTTTTGGAGGTGGTACTTGGAATGATTCCAAGTAGACAGTAGGAGAAAAAGATTGAGAGGTTGGGAGGGAGAGGGAGGAGGTGTAGATTTAAGAATCATCAGAGTATGGGTGATAATCAAAAACCATGATAATAAATGGTCTGAAAACAAATTGAAATTATACCCCCTATGGACAGTAACAGTTTATGCCCCCTAAATATACACCCCCAAATAAGGAGGTCTATATTGAATAGAAAATATATATATATATATATATACATATATATTGTTGGATTCATGTAACTATAAATATTTATAGCAACACTTTTTGTTCTTGTTACCACAAAAAAACTAAGAACAACAGTTATTAATTATGGAATAACTAAAATTTTGGTATATTAATTTAATGGAATATTATATCACAGGAATGAATGATGACTATGAAAAATTTAGACAAACTTAGGAAAACAGAGGCAGAAATGAACAGAACTAGAACAATTCATATAATGGCCATGACAATATAAAGAAAGTCAACTGTAACCTTCAGAACTCTGATCTACCCATTGAATAATCATGATATCGGAAGATTGATGATGAAGCATGCTTCCCACCTGCAAGCAGCGAAGTAATGAACTAGAGGTGCAGAATGAAATACGCATTCTCCAACAGAGCCAATACGTTGATTTGTTTTTGCATGACTCGTATAATCCCTAATGAAGAAAGTCTTCTATTTGAGGGAGATGGAGTGGATAGTGATAGAGTTGTACAAACAAGTTGAGAAAGATAAGAATATCAGCAAAACACAAAAAAAGGCACAGATTAAAAAGAAAAAGGAGTCCCAAAGGGGATACAAATAGGCGATTTTTTCACTGCCTTGTTCAATTGAGTAACTTTTTTACATTAAGTTACAAAAGTTTGAAATTTTGTGTAGAATACTCCTTGTGTATTAAAATATTCAAGTTTGCTAACTGTTATATTCACAATGAAAAAGGAAATTTAAAGGAAAAAATAAGGTTACATAAATAACTCCCTGATGGTAAGAATGTAGGCAGAGAAAAGACCTGTAAGAGGCCCTATTGAGAAAGTAGGAAGAGAAAAAAGGAATCAAATAAGCATTTACCGGGTCTCGAGTGGATTCTTGGTACATTGGGACAAACAGAAGATTTAATAATATACTCTATACCCTCAAAAGAGTTAGCAATTTAATTTGAGAAAAATCAACATAAATGAAACAATGAAAACATTGAGTAAGTGAGGCTTAATGGAGGTGGTATTTGGGTTGAGCCTAAAATGAGTATGGTAGCCAAGACATCAATCTTTCAAGAAATTATCAAGGAAAACTGTCCTGATATTTTAGAACCAGAGGGTAAAATAGAAATTGAAAGAATTCACCAATCACCTCCTGAAAGAAATTCCAAAATGTAAATTCCAAGGAATATTGTAGCCAAATTTTAGACATTCCAGATCAATGAGAAAATACTTCAAGGACCATAAAAGAAACAATTCAAATATTGTGAAGCCACAGCCAGGATGACAAAAGATTTAGCAGCTTCTACATTACAGAAGCAGAGGACTTAGAATATGATATTGTGGAGAACCAAAGAGTTAGGATTACACCCAAGAATCATCTATCCAGCAAAACTGAGTATAATCCTTCAGAGTGAGGGGGATGAACATTCAATGAAGTAGAGGATTTTCAAGCATTCCTCATGAAAAGACCAGAGCTGAATAGAAAAATTGACTTTTAAATACAAGATGCAAAAGAATCATAAAAAGATAAGCATTAAAGGGAAATCATAATGAAGTCAATAAGATTAAACTGTTTATATTCCTACATGGGAAAATGATAGTCAAAATTCCTAAAAACTTTCTCATCATTATGGCAGTTAGAAAGTGTATGCATAGACACCAAGTAGAGGTATAAGATGAAAGTGATTTTATGATTATCTAAAAAAATAAGAGATGAGAAAGAAGACTGCACTGGGAGAAGGAAAGACAGAGGTAGAAGATAAAGTATCTAACATAAAAGAGGTCTGAAAGATTTTACAATGGAGGATAAAATGGGTTAGTGGGGAAGGGATAACATGAATCTTACTCTCATCAGAAATGACTCAAAGAGGAAATAATATTCACACTCAATTGGGTGTAGACATTTATCTTACCCTACAGGAAAATAGGGAGGGAAGAGGATACAAAAAGGGATATGGGTGACTGATATAAAAGATGGCAGTTTGAGGGAGGTAAAAATCAGAAGCAAAACACTTTTGAGAATGGATAGAGTAAAAGGAGAGAGAGAGAGAGAGAGTAGGACAAACAGGGAAAATAGGAGGGAGGAAAAATACATAGTTGGTAATCATTATTGTGAAAAAAATTACAATGAGTTTCTTTGATAAAGACATCATTTCTCAAACATAAAGAAAAGGAAGTCAAATATGTAGAAATAAGAATCATTCCTGAATGAATAAATGGTCAAAGGATATGAACAGGCTGTTTTCGGACAAAGTAATCAAAGCTATTTATAGCCATATTAAAAAACCTCTAAATAACTATTGACGAGAGAAAAATAAATTAAAACAACTCCATGTCATCTATTGGAAACCATTAAAGGATATTGATTAGAGAAGTGATAGAATCTTGGTGTTTCATTTGGAAGATTATTCAAGCAGAAGTCATGGGGTAGCCAGCTGGCATAGTAGATAGAGTGCTCTGCCTGATCAGGAAGATTCATTCTCATGATTTCAAAACTGTTCTCAGACATTTTATAGCTGTGTAACCCTGGGAAAGTCACTTTTACCCTTTTTGCCTCAGTTTTCTTCTCTGTAAAATGAGTTAAAGAAAGTAAATGACAAATTACAGTATCTTTGGCAGGAAAGTTCCAAATGAGGTAATGGAAAGTTGGTCATGACTGAACAACAACCAAATCAGGTAGAAATGAGAAGAAAATGGGGAGGAATTAGATTGGAGAAAGAAGATTTGCCTTGGGATTGAATTATAAAGATTATAGTGGAAGTGGAGAGATGTGAGTATTATGAATGTAAAAGGAACAGAACTTGGCAACTGATTGGTATAAGGGATGAAAGAAAGGAGAAAAGAATTTAAGATATGAATGATAATGAAATAATGTGGAAATCCTTATTAAGAAGTTACTTCAGATTATTTCTAGAGTGCAATGAATGGATGCAATAGGAAATTTAACAGGGGAGTTCTTCTAGGGTGACAAAAATGAGGTGAATCTCAAGTAACAGACCATCCAAGAGGAGATATCCAACAGATGTTTGGAAATGTGAGCTGTGAACTGTAGGGAAGAGTCAAGATTCAAGATAGAGACTGGAAAGCCATATGTTTAGAGGTGATAACTGAAGGCATGGTAGTAGATAACCATGGAAGAAAGTAATAAAAAGAGAAAAATGCCAGAGCCTTGGGAGAATATCATCTTCTAAGGACCTTGAGTTAGCATTAGAGAATGAATTGAAGGAAATTGGTATTGCATCCATTCTAAAATTAGTCTAAAGTGCTTCTAAATAAGAATCCATATGTGGCGTAATTTCTGTTCATGATATATTTTCCTCATCTTCCCATTCTCCCATCTCTTATATCCTATCAATTGATCAAGATCTATCTCCCCTAAAGATAAGACTTGTTCTGAGACATAGAACACAAAGGAGACATAGAAAGATACTGGAGTGGTTTTCCATTTCCCTCTCCAATGTATTAACGCAAAGAGAGACTAAGGAACTTAATCAGAGTCACACGGCTAATAAGTGTCTAAGGCCAGATTTAAACTCAGACCTTCCTGATTCCAGGTTCAGTGCTCTATCCACTGAATCATGGAGCTGCCTCTAAGGAAAGTCCCTCTATAAATGCAAATCAGCAATCTGATTTTAGCCTTAGAGAGATCCCTGCGGCAGAAAGAAGTCAAATAACTTGTTTATGACTTTACAACTAGTGTATGGGAGAGGCAGGTTTTGAACCCAAGACTTCCTAAGTCTAAAGCTGACCTGTTATATATCCCCATCATGTGACTGCTCAGGACCATAAATAGCACTACCCAGACAGAACACTTTGGAGATAAAAAAGTGGTTACAGGCACTCCCATAGCCAAAAAATGCCCATTTTAATTTTAAGAGGCAGTATGGCAAAAGAGATAGAGAGAGGATATGAGGGTGAGAAAAATAAATGTGGATTCAAGTCCCACCTATTGATATGTTCTAAGTGACCCTAGGAAAGTCATCTAACTTCTCAGAACCCCAGACCATATGCTAATATTACACACTGCTAAGAAGGATTGATCCTCACCCATGAATTCTTTACATTTCAAAAAATAATATTTTTAAAAAGTTAAAATTTCATTTTTAATCATTCTCAAATGTCAAGTAGGGCAGTCAGTTGGCACAGCAAATAGAGTACTGGTCCTAAAGTCAGGATGACTCAGTTGACTTCAAATCCAGGCTCAGATACTTCCTAGATGTGTGACCCCAGGCAAGTCACTTAACCCTATTTGCCTCAATTTCCTCACCTGTCAAATGAGTTGGAGAAGGAAATGGTAAATCACTCTAGTGTCTTTGCAAGAAAACCCCAAATGGGTCGCAAAGAGTCAGACACAACTGAAATGACTGAGCAAAAAAGTGTCAAGTGTTTACTGCCATATAAATTTGTTACTGCTGTTGTTAAGTTAAAGAACTGACAGAAATAGGTTTCTGGAGAGATTACTTCTCCCAGTAGGTGAGAATGCCAAACACTTTTTCAGAGAGACAAGTGTGGTCAACTCCACCCACATACCATAGGCTTGGTTCTTCCCGCCTTGCAACTGATCTCCTTCATGCTAAAGATTAAAGAACTGACTTTGCTGCAGTAATCACTGCAGCATTTATCATGACACTTCAGAGATCTGTGATTTCATCAGTTTGGCTACTCCCTCCACTGATGCAGGTTACCACTCCCTCCACACCTTAGTTAATGGCTTCAACTGTTGCTGTTGATGCTAGAAAAATCATCACCTTGTGGCTGACCTCCTGGCAATGAAACTCTTGAATGTGGTGAGGCAGGTCCCCAATGGCAGACATTCAGTCCATTGCTAGGTCCATATTTTAAGCCCTCCCAGATTTGGAGGTATCTGCCATGGCTTGTATTCTGTTAGCACACTGCCGTCAAGAACCCAGGGTCATCCCTCTACACCCAGATGAGGTTTTGGTAGAGGATGTTAGCAAAGGAATTGAACGCTAAAAGAAGAAAGTGCCTTGAACAGGAAGGATACAGAGAGAATGGATGTGTCGGTCAGAACATTTTATTCCTGGACTTCCATAGACCATACAGTAATATTGATTTTTGATATTAAATATTTGAAACAATCAATCAACAAATCCTTATTAATTGCCTGCCATGCGCCAGGCTCAACAAGAGACAGAATGGCATAGTGAAGACCTAGTTTCACAATCAGCAGAGACCTGGATTCGAGCTCCATTTCTGACCCATACTGACTGTGTGGTCCTGTGGAACTTCTCAGTTCCTTAACCTCTCAGTGGCCAGGGAAGCTATCTAAAACTAGACATTGCAGATAGTGACTAGGCTATTTACATTGACATAGGGAATATCTCTCTTGGAAGTTCCTCATACCTTTGAAATCATAGCTCCAGTCAAACAAAGAAATATGCTTAGAATATGAATAAAAAAAATATAGGACAGTCCCTGCCCTCCATGAGCTACTGAGACTGGCCTGCACAACATAGAATCCATACCAAAGAATTTAGGGTGACCCATGAAAAATGTAGAGAATGGGAAAGAAAGTAAAGATGTAATGAGTACTTTGTCCATGTTCAACTCCCATTTAATCTGTTTTCCACTAGTCACCATTGTGCCTGTCATGTAACTTGGCAGGTGGGTTGCCATTGCACACTTTCTCCTGTTTGTCACATTACACACAGAAACTAATTGTCATCAATCTCTCTACTCTAAGAGGAGCAAGAGTTGTATCTTTCCTCTGTGTTTTCAGTTCTTCCTGGCACTGAACAGGGAAAACTGAGTGCAGCCTTGCACCAAGGCAGCTGATGCTCACTTTGCGATGAATGGCCACAATACGCAATGAAGAAGCAAGGACTTTTTCCCCCTCCCTTGCTACCTGGCTGCCCTCCATGTTACATGAGTGTCTGGAGCTCTGTCCAAGGTCAGACACTCAGTTCAGTACTTTTTGTATGTGAACAGTTGCTGTGGAGATTTATTGGTTTTAACATTATAGTTTTGAGGGTAACTTTATAAACTAGGTGATAAAAAGAAACAGAAGATTGAATCCTAACAGGGAGTATTTAATCCGAAGTAGATAAGTAGATACTTGCTTGCTTACACGAGAGACAAAATATTATGCTTTATTTGCTGAGAAGTAATAACCATTCTGAAGGAATACAATCTTTGTTGCCATTTCCAATCAAAGCACCCTGACTTAAGCAAATTGGACACCAATGAAAAACAAAGTGACCAAATTGTTGAAAAAACCCAGTGGGGAGCAATGGTTTTTCATGAGAGTAAACTCAGAAAATGAGCTACTGAAATGTATTTCAAACTGATTCTGAAGTAAGATAAACTGATAGTTAACAAGTGTAATAGTCCCATTTGCTAAATGTAGACAGTAAGAAAATTTTACAAATGTATTAAAACTTGTACTGCTTAGCAAAGTAATTTTTTTAACATCAATGTGATTTTATGATGAATAAAAATCTTAAGTAACAAGTGTAATTAATTGGTATTAATTGAAATTTCCCTTTTTAATATAATTTATTTACAAAATAATTTAATCATTAATTATATCTTTACATGGAAAGTGAGCTGCTAAAAACCTATCTGCAAGCCCAAAAAGTTCAGCCTATTTGAATTTTGGTTCCTATCTACCGCCAATTGTCCAGGTCTGTACCAGGGAAAGGAAAAATTCAATATGTCAATGTTTTCCAATAAGTAAAATATAAAATATCCATAATAATATATTAATAACCCAAATATAAAATAAACATTTATAAATATAAATAACAGATAAAATAAATATAAATAATATATAATAAATCAACATATAAATAAATATAAAATAAAATGTAAATAATAAAAATTTTAAAATTGTGGAAAGAATGCTGGGCTTCCTGGAATCAGGACTGTTTCTGTTTCTGACTCTTACTAGCAGCGTGACCCAGGATAAGTCAAGTAAGCTGTTATGTCTCAGGCGATTTTCTGAGACTTACCTACTAAGTCATTGACTTAGTGTCAATGGTGGTGTGATCTTTATTAGCATAAGGTCTCACACGGGGGGAAATCACAAATCCTTCCTGAATTCAATAGAAATACAGGAAGAGAAAAAGCATTAAAAAAAATAGTCAGCAGACACAGTTAGACTGGGGCAACATCCTTTGTCTTTTTTTCTTCCCAAAACAAAGCTACTACAGAGGGCTGACTCAGCCTTCCAAAGTTACTTTCTTAAAGCACCTGCTCCCATTTCAATAATGTGTCCCCCACCCCAAGCATTTTTGAATAACATAGCAGCTATAATAACATCTGGGGAATGACTTTCTAGTTCTCATATGACTCTGGCTACATTCCCATGGGAATAATTGCCTTTGTTGGTGCCTTTGTGTCTTAGAGCTTTCTGGTTATCTTTTAATTATGTGTGAGTTCTTAAAGAAAAACATCATTACCTCTAACTGAAAGAGCAATAGATCTAGCCCTGAATAGTTCAGGTCAATTGGACTTCAAATCCTTATTTCAAAGTGCCAAAATCTCCTCTATGCATGGAGATGGATAATAAATCAATCTACAAGCATTTATTAAACACTTACTATGTGCCAATGTCACTATGCACTCCCCTAAGGCAGATATTTGCAGTAATACAGTGCAGAAGAAAATTACTTTCAATGTTAACTGACTTTGATCAAAAATGTTAATTCATTTTCATTGCTTTTTGATGCTTATCTTTCTGCCCTTCTCCCCCAGTAAACACTTGATCTTTTTAGCTCCACCTTAAGAAAGCTTTTTTCCTTAAATCAAACAAAAAATAAAAAAATCTGCCTCACTGTAACTTCCGACCATAGTTCCTATATCTGCCTTCTATAGTCAAAGAGAATGAGTATAATTCTCCTCCTGTGTGGTTACCTTTCAAATACTTGAAGGCAGTTCTATGATCTTTTTTCCAGATTAAATAAATACCTTGATTAAGTAAGCTTCTCAATAAAGAGAACTTTTGAATTTAATTGAATTGGTCATCACATGGCATGATCTTGAGGTTTCTTACCAACCTGGTCTAGCCTCTTTGGATTTTCTCCAACTTCTTAATTTTCTTTTTAAAATGTGACATTCAGAGCTAAATATAATATACCAGAAATGATCTGACAAGATAAAAGCATAGAAGGAGAGAGGGAGGAAGAGACATAGAGAAAGAGGAAAGAAGGGAGGGAGAAAAGAAGGAAGAGAAGAAGGAAGGAAGGAAGGAAGGAAGGAAGGAAGGAAGGAAGGAAGGAAGGAAGGAAGGAAGGAAGGAAGGAAGGAAGGAAGGAAGGAAGGAAGGAGGGAAGGAAGGAAGGAAGGAAGGAAGGAAGGAAGGAAGGAAGGAAGGAAGGAAGGAAGGAAGGAAGGAAGGAAGGAAGGAAGGAAATTGTGTAGTTACACCTTTTCTTTGGGCAGCTAGGTGTACCTTTTCTATCTTTTTACACTATTCCTCTCTTTTAACTACATCCCAAGGTACTGAATGTACCTTTCAGCTGTACAGTGACAGTGGTATTCCTGTTATTGTATAATGATGTGAAATGTCCCTTTTCATTAGCTCTCCTCCATGCCTAGAATATACTCTTTTCCTGTCTTCCTTCGAGACTCAGGTCAAATCCCATCTTCTGTAGTAGATCACTCTCAATCATCCTTTCTATAACTTGTCTCTTTCATCTGAGATGACCTTTTATTTTCATTGTGCATATTTCATATTTAACTAGTTATTATATACCCAGCAGGGCAGCTAGGTGGCACAGTGGATAGAGTCTGGGCCTGGAGGAAGACCTGAATGTCTGGCTTCAGATACTTACTAGCTCGGTGACCCTGAGTCAGTCGCTTAATCCTGTTTGCCTCATTTCCTCGTCTGCAAAATTAACTAGGAAAAGAAACCACAAACCACTCCAGTATTTTTGCCAAGAAAACCCCAAATGGGGTCACAGCAACATCAAAGTTATTTGCATATTATCTCTCCATGAAACTGTGAGATCTCTGAGAGCAGGAACCATGCTTTTACCATTCATTTTGTCCTGGGTGCTTAGCTCAGTGCCTGGCATCTTAGCAAACACTTGATAAATGCCTCTTGACTAACTAACTAGAGCTTCTGCTATAAATGAAAAAAGGACTTAGAATTGGATTAAGGGTACAACCAGGGTAACCAAAGCAAACTGTCTCTAATTCACAACTTTGCATAATGACAATTCCATTGAGCAGTTACAGAGGCATCATCTACATCTGTGGGTAGCTATTTCACAGATCACTGGTATCTCATATGAATTTTAAAATATAAAAGTAGAAGGGAATTTATGGAGTCTTTAAATTGATTCCTTCATTCAACTCATGAGGAAATTGGGTCCCAGAGATGTTGAGACTTATTTAAGGTCACACAAATGTCAATCCTTTTTTGCTGAAATGACCAAATTTAAAATATAACACATCATGCTCAAATCTTACAATGTGTAGTAGAGAACAAAATCTACACCTTACACCAAAGAGTGTCCAGAAAATAAAATATGCCAAATATGCATCTAAAATAGCTTATTTGGATTGTTCGAAAGATGAAAAAAATCTTACTCATCCTCCCTATCTCAGATATACCTAAAGATGTTCATCCTTTTGATCTTATCTTCAACCACAAATGTACCACCTATGTTCATCCCCTTTCTCAGTCATAAACGATTGGCTTTTCACTTCTCTATCTGCCTTCCCTTTCATAACTCTACTCTCCATCTGCATCCTGGCCTGCAATCCCTTGACCCTTCAATTCTCTCCTAATTCAATTCCCTTGCACTAGCCACTCTCTTCTCTTTTCCCCATCTTAACTATCTGGCTCAACAATTCAGCTCTACACTGTCCTCCTTTCTTGAATCTCTAGCCCCTATATCATGTCATCAGTTATACTCCACTAAGCCTTGGATCCCTGCCACCATTCATCAAGTTCACACCTACATGTGTGTACTGCTCAATGGAGGAAAGGAAAACTAGACTACCATTCTTACCAGGTCCACCAAAATTTATGTTGCATAACCTCAACTAGGGTCTCCTAACTCTGCCGGGCAATCCTACTATATTTTCCTAATCACCTCACAGTCTCACTCTCCACAGTGTCTCTTTCAAACCTTTTCATCCTCCTCAAAAATCTCATTATTCCCTCTCCCCCCACTCTCTCAGTGAAAAATCTGGTCTTGGCGGCCATCCATCATGAATCTTCTTTTCTCCCTCTTCCTCATTTTCTATCATTCAGTTGCCTTTTTCCATTTTCTCTTTCTTCTTTCCTATTTCACATGATGAGTGGCCTTACTCTTTACCAAGGCTAAGTCTTCTAATTGTTCAAGTGATTTTATTCCATCCCATCTCCTCCAATAGTTTGTTCTCTCTGTCATCCTCACTCTTTCACTTCTTTTCAATCTTTCCCTTTCTACAGGCTTATTTTCTGCTAACTACAAACATTCCTGTACATCTCCCATCTACATAAAAAAACTCTCTCTTCTGGCACCTGAGTAACCCAGGAGTCAGGAGGAACTAAGCTCAAAACTGTCCTCAGACTAGACACTTGTTACTAACTAGATGTGTGGCTCTGGGCAAGTCACTTAACCTCAATTGCCTTCCCCCCAAAAAAATTAATTTAATTTTTAAAAATCTTTCTCTTAAGGCTTCCATCCCTTTGATTCTATACCTTTTTTTTTCCTCTGTAGCTAAACTCCTTGAAAAGTCTACAATAGATACCTCCACTTTCTCTCCTCTAACTCTCTTCTTAATTTCTTATAATCTGACATTAAACTTTGTCATTCTACTGAAACTATTCTCTCCAAAGTTACTAATAATCCCTTAGTTACCTAATTCAATGACCTTTTCTCAGTTCTCATTTTCCTTGACCTTTGACACTGTTGCTAACTCTTTCCTCCTTGATGCTCTCTTCTCTCTGGGTTTACAGGACACCATTGTCTCCTGGTTCTCCTCTTATCTTTCTGACTGCCCCTTCTCTGTCTCCTTTGCTGCATGCTCCTTCAAATCACCCCCTCTAACTGTAGATGTCCCTCAGGTTTCTGTCCCTGGTCCTTTTCTCTTCTCCTTCTATATTACTTCACTTGGTGATTTCATTAACTCCCATGGATTTAATCTCTGTGCTGATGATTACAAGATCTACTTTTCCTGTCACATTCTCTCTACTCACCTCCAATCTCATATCTCCACCTGACTTTCAAACATCTTGAACTGGTTGTCCAGTAGATGTCTTAAACTCAATATGTCTAAAACTTAATTCATTATCTTCCCTTCTAAACTCTCCCCACCTCCCATCTTCCCTATTACCATAGAGATCAATGTTGGCTGGTTGGTTGGCTGTTGTCCTTCGTTCTTTACGAGGACTAAAATGACATCACTGTGATAAAGTGAAGTTTCAT
This sequence comes from Bettongia penicillata ogilbyi, assembly GCA_023548195.1. Lineage (NCBI taxonomy): Eukaryota > Metazoa > Chordata > Mammalia > Diprotodontia > Potoroidae > Bettongia > Bettongia penicillata. The sequence continues at coordinate 6,729,759 of JAJHZJ010000237.1, read as the reverse complement.
TGTGTATGACTGTAGCTGATCACACCAACACAAGCTCAGAATGCTCTACCACAGATTGGGCACAGATAGTCCGTGTGAACATTTGGGGTGGATACTCTAAATCTGGGCATCCTATGTTTCCTTTAATCTGTTTCAATTCTACTTTGCTCATAGAGCACAGCACCTTCTCTGATATGGGCACACCATGCTGAACTGTCCTGTGTCAATGTCACCTATATCACACAATCAGTTCCAAAGTTGAGAGAGCCCTTAAGAGTGTCCTTGTATCGCTTCTTATGACCACCATGTGATTACTTGCTTCATGCAAGTTCTCCATAAAAGTCTTTTTGGCAAGGGTAAGTTTTGCATTTGAACAGCGTGGTCAGCCCATCAGAGTTGTGCTCTTTGAAGCATAGTTTGAATGCTTGGCAGTTTAGTTCAAGTTAGGACCTCAGTGTCTGATACCTTATCCTGCCAGGTGATCTTCAGAATCTTCCTAAGACAGTTCAAATGGAAGCAGTTCTGTTTCCTGGCATGGTGCTGGTAGACTCTCCATGTTTCACAGGCATACAACAATTATGTCAGAACAACAGTTCTGTAGACCTTCAGTGTTGGAGTCAGTCTAATACCTATACTTTCCCACACTTTCCTTCAGAGCCTCCCAAACACTGAGCTAGCTCTAACAACGTATATATCAACCTCATTATCAATGCGTACGTCCTTGGAAAGTACACTACCAAGGTTAGTAAACTTATCCACAGCATTCAAAACTTCTCCATTTTCTGTCACTGATGGTTCCACGCATGGATGGTGTGGTGGTGGCTGATGGAGCACTTATGTTTTCTTGGTGTTAATTGTTAGGTCAAAATTAGCACAGGCAGCAGAGAATTGATTCATATTTAGTTGCATCTCAGCTTCAGAGACTGCATTGAGTGCACAATCATCTGCAAACAGAAAATCATGCACCAACACTCCTTCTATTTTGGTCTTGGCTTGTAACCTTTTCAAATTGAAGAACTTAGCATTAGTGTGGTAGCTCACCTTGATGCCGTGTTCATCCTCATTAAAAGCATTTGATAAGATGGCTAAAAACATCTTGCTAAAAAGCATGGGAGCAAGCACACAGCCCTATTTGACTCCACTGGTGACTAAAAAGGCACGAGAGCATTGTCCACTATCCAGAACCCAGGTAAGCATGCCATCATGAAATTGATCTACAATACTGATGAACTTCTCTGGGCAACCAACTTCTGACATAATTTCCCATAAGCCTTCATGATTAACAGTATCAAAGACCTTGGTCAGATCTACAAATGTTGTGTATAGACCTCTCTTCTTCTCCTGGCATTTTTCCTGGAGTTGTCAGGCAGCAAACACTATATTGATGGTTCCTCAGTCCTTTCTGAAGCCACATAGGGTCTCAGGTAGATGATAATCTTCCAAGTGAAAGATCAGCCTATTAAGGAGGACTCATGCAAGAATCTTGCCAGCAACAACTAAGGGAAAGAACCCCTCTGTGATTGTCACAGGACAATCTATTCCCCTTTACTTCATAGAGATGGACAATGGAGGCATCCTTGAACTCCTGGGGGATGACCAGGTGCTTTGTTATGTGACAGGAGCCTAATGGCCCTCAAAACCTCTTCTTCAGTTGGAAGTTCAGTTAGGGAGTAATTGACTTCAACCTGAGGTAAACTTCAGCATTGATTGATGAGGGTCTGCTCAGAACACTATGGAAGTGGTCAACTCATCTCCCTAGGATCATGTCCTTATCAATTCATTATCTTCCCCTCTAAACTCTCCCCACTTCCTATCTCCCCTATTACTAGAGAGGTCAATACCACTCTGCCAGTCTCTCAAGCTCACAACCTAGGAGTCATCCTAGATTCATCAATATTTTTCCCTTTCTTCCATATCCAAGCTATTGCTAAAGGCCAATGTCATCTTCACAACATCTCTCAAATACACCCCCTTCTCTCCTCTGATACTGTAGTGCAGACCTTCATCACCATATCACTTGATTATTTTAATAACCTACTTATAGGTCTCTTAGCCTCAGGTTTCTCCCCACTCTACTCCATCCTCCATTCAGTCACTAACGTGATTTTCCTAAAACATAGATCTGATTTTATCACCTTCTTCCCAACACACACTCACACACACACACACACACACACACACACATACACACACACACACACACACACACACACACTAAACTCTGGTAGCTTCCCGTTGACTTCAAGAACAAATACAGACTATTTGATATTCAAAACCCTTCAAAGTCTAGCCCCTGCCTATATTTCCAGTCTTCTTCCACCTTACTCCTTAATACATACTCTTCAGTATAAAACACTGGCCTTGTGGATGTTCCATAAACAAGACATGTGTTCTAGGAATTTTCTCTGACTGTCCCCCATGCCTGGAAGCTCTCTCTCTCTCTGACTATTAACTTCCCTGGATTCCTTTGAGTTCCAACTAAAATTCTGCCTTCTACAGTACATTTTCCCAAACCCCCATTAAATCCAGTGCTTTCTGTCTTTTATTTCCTATTTATCTTTTGGATAACTTGCTTTGTATATATTTGTTTGCATGTTACCTCCCCATTAGACTGTAAGCTCTTATAGGGCAGGGACTGTCTTGTGCCTCTATTTGGATCCCCAGCACTTAAAAGAGTGCCTGGCATATAACAGGTACTTAACAAATGTTTTATCCATTACAAAGAAACCAATTATAGTGAAATATAATCATCAACTTTTTGAAAAGTTCAATTCCTATCCAGTATATAATGCTTCCAGAAAGGTTCTGTGCTACCTGTGTGATGTTGGGCAAGTTCTCTGAGTTTGAGCTTCCTCATCTGTAAGATGAGGGGCTTGGGTTATATATCCTCTGGGATCCCTTCCCAGAACTATGATCTTATGATTCTAATTGAGCTGTAGTCTATAGGCAAAGGAGTCAATTAAATTGTCATTAGTGTGACTGCAGAGACAGAATCCCTAATTGTTGATACTCAAATAATGATCTGGTATTTGTATTACTGATATTTTGTCAACTACTTACTATGAAAGTGAATTGCAATATCTACAGTCATTCAAAGGAGGATTTCTATCCAAATGGATTCAAATTGGTATATAAGGAAAGATAGCATTTGTTTGATAAGATCCTTCAGGGCTAATATATCTAACCATTGAGCTGTTAACAAGATATGTGAATTATCATATAAAAATATTTTATACATGTACACATATGTGTATACATACACATACATATACATATGTGTGTGACTTGGGCTCTATCAGTTGTCTGATGTTTGAACCCATGTTTCCTGATTCCCAGCTAAGCACTCAATCTTGTTCTTGTACTTTCTCTACTCCTTTCACATAATAGGTTCTGTATATGCTGTTGAGTGAAATGGAATTGGATTGGATTGACGACTTACCACTAATATATACTACGGGTCCAAAATGGAGACTACGTACTAACTGGGAGTTAATTTCCACTATGTTTACTGATAACCTGAGACAGACCTAATTTAAAAAAAATCATAGACCAGCGTACTTTTTTCCCTACAGGAAGATTTCCTAGCCTGTAAGCCTTATAGAAAATGTTATTATTTCAAAAATCAGATCAACTCAAGATAGCAACAAACTAATTAGATTCTGGGATACTCAATTTGCCACCAGGTAAGACCCTTTGTTGAAAACGTAGTTACTAATTGTTTAGTAAAGCCAAACTGGGAAGAAAAATGAGAGGGGAAAAGTGGGACAGTAAGTCTTTTCTCTTGCTTTCTCATCAGCCCAAAGCATCCTGACTGCCTAAATGGTTTTTCATCAGTCCAGGGGATTAAATAAGCTCTTCTTAATATGGTGGAGCCAGACTGCTGTCATTGGGAATACACAATTGTCCAGACATGTTTTCTTTTGTGGCTGAAACTTGAATGTTTCCTCCCGGGCAATTTGACAGAGTAAATTCTCATTTCCCTGAAAATATGTAATGTCCCTGTGTATGAACAATCACTTAATTTAAAACAAAAAATTAGCCTATTACAGTCAGAATCTAGTATTCGATTCATTTCAATCCAACCCACATTTATGAAACATTTACATTGAGCCAGACAGTAGGGAGCACAAAGGTAAAATTAAAAGTCATCCTGTCCATAAAAGGCTTGAATTCTACATGGGAGAAAGAACACATGCACAGATAAATGTATGCAAAATTAACACAAAAATTTCAGGGACACTAATTATCAGGGGACACAATTATTAAAGTCCTCTTTAAGGACATGGTATGTGAGGTGGATCTTGAAGCAAACAAGTTATTCAAAGAGATAGAAGTGAGAAAGGAGAGTATTTTAGACAAAGAGGAGCAACGATGCAAAAATGCACAGGCTGGAGATGGAATGGCAAGTGGAGATACGAGCAAGCACGTCAGTGTGGCAGAACCTGGTGTAGATAGCTCTGGAGTTAAAGGCAAGAACATTTGGGTTAATTTCAGACTCTGACACTTAGGAGCTAGATGACCATAACCAAGTCAGTTAATTTGACTCTCAGATAAATCTTGGACTGTAGGTAATAATAAATGGTTTGCAAGCTTCACTGATGAAAAATCCCTTATTTATTGACATTAGAATCAGGACGTTAGATAAATACCCCTTTCGGTCACTTTAGGACAAGAGCCAGACAGCAGAATCAATTATTCAGATAAGTAAAAGCTTCCCCCTCCCACTCATATTCTAGTTTTGCCTGACTTATCTATATAATTGAGGGAGAAGTTTTCCTCCTATCTGAATTTCTAGCTATTTGAGAAATGCCCTCTTTATGTATATTAGCCTAGACAAAATGATTCCAACTAACCAGTTATATCTTAATTGATGTGGGGAGGGAAAATGCCTGCCTTACAACAGTTTTTTTAATACTTTTTGATTGACATATTTTGTTTTGGCACAAATGGAAACTAGCCAAAAAACACCCTCACAAATAGCCTGACCAAGGAAATTAGCCCCGAATAATTAAGCACACAAATGATTGCCGCTAATGAAGTTCATGTTCCACTTTTTCAGGCTAACATTGGTATCTGACAGATTGATCTTTGCCTACTTCATTGAAAGTAAAGAAAAGGCTTAATAAATCTGCCACAAGTTTGTAGTCAGATGACCTGGGTTTGATACTCATGTCTTACTAAGTATACAACCATTTAACTTCTCAGAGTTTCAGTTCCTTGACTCAACCTGCCAATATCTCCACCTTCCTGATCAGTCACCTTGCCCGCCATCCTCCTTTCTAGCCCTCCTTTGTGTGCTTTCTTCTTTCATTAAAATGTAAGTTACTAGTTTGTATCCTTGTATTTGTATCCCCAACCTTTAGCACAGTGCCTGGCAAATAGTAACTGCTTAATAAATTCATTATTTATTTGTCTATCCATCTATTCTCATTGGCAAAATGAAGGGGTTGAACTAAGTGAACTCTAAGGTCTCTTTTAGCATTAAATCCTGCACTTGAAGCCAGACTCTAAGAGTTGAAAGCACCTCAGAATTCTTTTATCCCAAGTTCTGAATGAAAAGAAACACCTACAACTTCCCCAAGAAGTGGTTATGCAGCTTCCATGTGAAGCTCACCAAAGAGGGGAAACCCAATACATTCAGAAGCAACCCCTTCAGATTTTGAATGGAGAGACATTGAGAGACACAGAGAAAGAGATGCAATTTAGTTAGATGTTGGGGGAAATAACAATGAATCAAGGCAGATGATTTGATTTAAGAGTCCTTGCTTACTAGATTAGCACAGATTCACCTTTAGGAAGTAACACCCTCTTAAGCTCAGTTGCCTCATCTATAAAATGGGAATGTTTGTTCATTGTATTCCTATTCCCATAGGCTCAGATCAAATGAGATCATTTATAAGAAGTGCTATATAAATTCCAGCTATTATCCTTCTGTTTTATTCATCTTCCATAAATTTATCATTTAAAAGCATTTCAAGAGCAATGGAAGACTTAACAAGAGTCTAGACAGAATAGACTTTATCCAGAATTACTAATTACTGGGGGGGCATCCCCAGTCATCCTGATCTATATCTTGCCACTGGTCCCAGACGGCTGCAGAAAAGAGAGTGAGGCTGCTGACTTTGTGCAGTCCTCCCACACTTACATCCAATTCACTTGCAAGGCATGGCATCACCTTCCTGATATCATGGTTCTCTGCAGGAGTGAAGGACAAGTAATAACCTGTGAGGAGTAGCAGCTGCCCTACTGGGGACCCAAATGGCCAGTTCCACTTGGGCAATGCAGCTGCTTCCTTTCTTCCTTCCATCTTTTCCTCCCTTTCTTAGTCCTTCCCTCCCTTCTCTCTCTCCCTCTCTCTCTCTCTCTCTCTCTCTCTCTCTCTCTCTCTCTCTCTCTCTCTCTCTCTGTTCACAAAGGGTATCATCCTCTTACCTGCAAATGCTCTGCCCAAAGGAATATAAATTTTGATTATTAAAATCTCTCAAGTTATCTTGGATTTTTTGGACTAGATTTCTTTCTTAAGGACCATGCCTCATGTTCAGATCACTCTAGATCTCATTGATAACCCAACAATAAGCCCCAGCCCAAGCCTCACTTGGTCACTGTTTGGGCCTTTATGGCTCAGAGTAAGTAGCAATTGTTTCTGTTTGGGCCAGAAACTTCTAAGGGTCTTCCCTCAGATTGATGTTTTTGACTAAGTAAAAGATCCTTCATGTCTTACCTACCCTTAATTGCTGAATGGGCATTGTCTCAGTCAAATAGAAACCTGGGAAAGACCTTAGCTTTAAAAGACCAAGGTGTCCCACCACATCTAGGGCCATCTCCAGTTCTGATCTATATCTTGCCACTGGACCCAGATGGCTCTGGAGGAGAGAGAGAGAAGCTGGAGACTTTGCACAGCACTCCCATCTTTAAATCCAATTCACTTGTAAGTCCTGGCCTCACCTCCCTGATGTCTCTGGTCCTCTTCAAGAACAAAGGACAAATAACTGAGTCCTAAACCAGGATCGCTGAAATATATTTTAGCTCAGTAGAAGAAAGAACTTTATAACAATTAAAGCTATCCAAAAATAGAATGGACTGCTGTCTGGTGAGTTCCCCATACCTAGAAATGTTATTTAAGGGAAAAAAAAGATGTTGGATAATCATGTCAGGAAATTGTGGGAGTGATTCCTGAGTTAACTGGAAAGAAGGATTGGATTAACTCTAAATGTAAATTAAACTCTAATATTGCAATTCCATAATTTTAGGATACTCCCCCATCCCCAAAAGGAATTATTTCAAAAATCTCTATTTCTTAAAAAAAAAATCTCATTTCAAAAATACTTAGTCCTGTTATCAACATTGGACTAACACAGCTCTGTAGCATCACTTCCAGCCCTTGAACAACTTGTAGCCTAATAAAGAAGCTTAAACTTTAAGACAATAACTCTCAATCTAGAGTGCTAATGATTTTAAGATATGTCAAAAAGTTATCATAAAATAACTGTGATTCACTTTGATGTTCAACTAGAACCATGTCATGAATTATACACCCTCTACTTTGTGCTATATTCATTCATGCATGTAACTACTTGAGGGCAGAGATCTTGTGTTTTTTTCATATCTATATCTCCCTCAATCCATTGCAAGTTGCTTTGGAACAGAATGGAGGGGAATTGAAGTGAATTGAATTGAAAACTTGATGATATACAATTATCCACAAGTCATGCTAATGTCTAATCAGAGGAACATAGATTTAGAGCTAGAAAGGAACTTAGAGGTTACCTAGGTCTACTCTCATTTTATAGATAAGAAATCTACATCATAGAGACATTAAGTAACTAGTCCAGTAGAGAAGATAGTGTGGAACAGTAGGAAAAGACTGGATTTGGAAGTATGACATGGGTGTGAATCTCAGTTCTACTAACTACTTGTATGACTTTGGGAAAATAATTTCCCTGCCCTCAGTCTCAATTTCCCCACATGTAAAGTAAGAAAGACTGAATTAGAGGACTTTTGAGGTCCTATCTATCCCCCTAAATCTCTAGTGCTATGATGATAGTTCAAGCTCTGTGTTTGCAAAACCATACTCTTACCGGCTTATCGTACTGCCCATCTTCTCCATTTTGAATCATAGGGGGCTTTTCTTCTTTCTACATGAGCTACCTTGTTTTTTATCTTAAATCTTATATCTAATGAACATGTAAATATCAATGAGAACACAGAGTATTCAAAGGAAGTCCATCTGTCTGGTTAGAAATTTGGAAACATGGGATATTGTTTCTTAATGATTTTCATTTGAAGATAGCACTTGTCACTCCACTTTACCAGCCCAGGAAATGAACAGATAAATACTTAATCTTCTTTGGTTACTAAGAGCTCTGGGAATCTTCCTTATTCATCAGTTTTCAAAAGAGAAAAATTGACCACAGAACTTAAAACCAAAATAAGTTTGGTAGGAGATGCGACGAGGAACTAACAAGGTTTTCCCCAAATTTTGAATGCCGGCTCCCAGATTAAAAAAACCAAAAAACCATCAACCTCTGTGTAGGCGCCACTAATATCCTCTTCCATAAGTGTAACTGGATGACTAAGAGAAAAGGAGCAACTCAGTAACAGATAGAGTATTTTACTGTGGGAGTGGGAGAGCCTGTTAAAACCTGTGAGAATTAAGCTTATTGTCTGTGAATAGAAAAGTTGAGGAGAAAAATTATGGGACCTGTCTGCAAAGGGTAAGTGAAAAAGAGGAAGAAATAGTTTCGACCACAGTCTATAGAGGTTGTGATTTAAATTGCTCAGAGGATATTCAATTCAATAAGCAATTTTAATGCCTACTTTGTGCTGGGTCCTATGGATGCAAAGACAAAAATAAAATTGTTCCTGCCTTCAAGCAGTTTACACTCTACTTCATGGAGTAATAGCGAAGAGCTCAGTCTAAGGAAGAGTAGGAACCTATTATATATCAATCAATTAATTCACGTTTATTCATTGTTTTCTATGTGCCAGGTGCTAGGCTGAGTACTGGCAATGCAAAGAAAGAAAAGGAACCCATACTCTAAAGGAGAAGACATCATGCAAACAATCATGTACTAACAAGATGGATACATACTAGGTAAATTGGTGCTAATCTCAGAAGAAAGACACTAAGATTAAAGAGAACTGAAGACTTATAGCAGAAGATGAAACTTTGGCTGTCATTTGGGGAAGCTAAGCAGAAGAGAGGATGAGCTAGGGAAGCTTCATTATCCTATGGATCTCTGACAGGACCCCCACCCTCATCCAATCCCACCTCTGCTGGATAGAGATATTGATATACAATTTAAAGCCAATAAAAATAATGCAACATTCTGCTTACAAATTCAGAGTTGCCTATAAAGAGAAAAAATTGCCTAAGTCCTTTTTTATTATTATATCTATTTCCCTCTGCATTTAGTTCTTTGGATAGACAGTAGAAAGAACACTGATTTTGGAGCCAGAGGACCTGGGTTTCAATTCTGCCTCTGTCAGTTCCTGTGTGACCTTGGCAAAGCTCTTTACCTATCTGAGAATCAACTTCTTCTATAAAACTGAGGGAAATGGGGAGATAGTGTTGAATGGAGTAAACTTTAAGATCCCTCCCATTTCTAAATTGTTAATCCTAGGAGTCTATGAAATGGGACAGCCCTGGGAACAATTATATTGTATTCATTCATATGAAAAATTTCCATTCTGAAAAATTAGATTATTTCTATTTCCTTTATATCTTTAGAACTTCCAAGTTTACTGACTGATATGAACACATTATTTCAGGTTTTTCTGTTCCAATGTTTTGGAAAGGATCCCCCATCACTAAAAGGATAAGACCAAATGGACCTTCCCTTCACCAATATGTTTTCATTCATTCAAAAATATCTGTGACAATACTCACTGCCCCCCCTCAAATCCATAGGGAAATAATTAATCCTGTCAATTTTCTGTGTTGACTGACACATGAAGACTACAAGCCAATGTTTTTCCTTTTTTAATGGAAATTTCTCTATGTTTGATCAGATTCTAAACAAAACAACCATCATTGAAAGGTAAACAGAAGATATCAAGGGGAAACAGAACCTGAGCCTTTTAGATGTCAAGTATGTGGCCTTGTAGCTAACTGTAGAGGCTTCCCAAACTGTACAAGTACCTCACTTTAAACACATGAAAGGGGATGCATAGAGCAGGTGCAAGAGTTTTCATCCTAACTTTGACTTGCAGTTATTAAAAGGAATCTCTCTATATGAAGTCAAATTTTGTAGGATCCAGGTTACAGAGTTTTTTTAAGCCAATATTGAATGACTTACAAGATTCAATCTTGAGAATCTGGGTTTATGTAACAGAATGGATTCCCTAATTTTCCAAATGGAGTAGTATCCTTAACCTTTACTGGGAGTTTCAGTATAAAAAAATTTGAATGCATTTCTCCCCAAACTATCAAAATTAACAATAGTTTTTTATTTTAATCAAAAAACCTCAAAACTCAAGCTAAGCACCCAAAGGGAAATTGGGGAAGGGAATTATCATTCTGGGAAGGCCATGTGCAGATTCTGTTATGGTAAAGGTGAAAGAGATTCCAGATGCAAAGTTTCTCCTCAGGGTTTCACATGTCCCATGCAAAGAGGTGGATCTTGGGCAATAGACAGAGCACTGAGCTTGGAGTTGTGAAGACCTGAGTCCAAAACAGGCCTCAGATACTAACCAGCTGTGTGACCTTGGGCAAGTCACTTTACTGCTGTACTCTTCATTTTCCTGAACTGTAAAATGGGGACAATAGCAGCACCTATTTTGAAGGGTTGTTATAAGGATCAAATGAGATAGCTTTTGCAAAAAGCACTTAGTCGAGTGCCTATTGAGAGTAGCACAAAGGAGGTGCCATATAAATGCTTATTTCCTTCCTATATGTGCTCTGGGATTTTTTTTAATGATAATTTGATGGAGGGGATTGTTTTGGATTGGTAGACCTGGAATGTGGAACCGTATAAAGTAAGACAACTGATGTAAATGTCTTTTTGGTGTTGAACATCTTTCTAGAGAGAATACAGTGTACTAATCATAGGACCATAAGGAAGGTAACTTAGAATCTATTTTGGCCAACTTCCTTATCTTGTAGACCAGGAAACTATAGCCCACCAAGGCTAAGCAACACATGTGAGGATACAGAATTTGAACCCAAACCTTCTGATTCCAAGGCTAATCTTTCCACTGGACCATATTTTTACTCTCTACAATGAAACTTTCCTGTCATTAATAAATGAAAGTTCTTAACATGGGGTCATAAATCTATAATAAAATGGAAAAAAAATTAAATTTTTCAAAGATGTTGAGCATTTTCATTGCTTTATCATATTATAGAAATTCCAAATATTCATTACTCAATTTCCAATCCTGGTATTCAATATAAATATGCAGAAAGAAAAATGAATGGATGGAAACAGACCTAGAAGACAGAGAGATGCTGTGACAGAGACAAACAGAAGCAGAGGACACAGATACTGAAACAGAGAAAAGTAGAGGCAGAGGAAAGAGAAAGAATGAGGGACAGAAAAGACAGATGCTGAGGTAAGTAAATAATATTAAAATTGAAGAGTTGGAGATTTGGTGGCGAATGTTTTAAGTAGAATTTTTATATGTTGATAAAGCAAAAATAATTGGCAAAAATCATTTAAAAGATTGAATTCTTACTATTTCACCAATATAATTATGTCTCCAACATAACAGTTCTGAACAGATACACCTTACATACATATGCACATATAAAAACATGTGTAAACCATATAATATTGGAGATTTTCATGTTTCCCTTAATGATCTTTAATCATTTTCATTTTCTCTTTTTTAATTGTTATGTAATTGCAGTTAGATATTTCCGAACCAAATTTTATCCTCAAAAAAAAAAAATTCAGGCCAAATTATGTGTTTAAATAAATATTTCAAAGCAGCAGTAAATTATTCCGCCAAAATATACTCCCTGAGGTTTGTTCATGTGCTTGTTTTTGTTTTGAGATGGTAAAGCTTTAGGATTTCAGTTTGATAATTAGATGAAGCTATAGATGTCATTCTGCATTATTTATGCAGCACTCTTTAAAAACTTAAATAAAAAAAATGAACAGACAGCTTGCTCATAACCAGAAATGTTGGCAAGATTAATTCTTACGATATCATCCCTGAAACTTGATTAGAACATCTTAATTAAATGGACACGTAATGATTTAATAAGAAATTGGTTGGATTGGGTGTGGGTGTTTTTTTTTTTTTTCCCACAATGAAGAATACCTCTCTTGTGGTTTCATATGACTCAAATTTTACAAGCAATACTTCTTAAGTTAAACAGTAAACCATATTCTTCAGAAATCTTCTAAGTTCTCAAACGATTAACTGACTTACTACCTTCCAGTAACTGCCAACATCCTATTTGAGTAAAAATCAGAAAAAAAGAGAAATGCAAGATTTTTTCATAATTAGAGCCTTTTAAAGCTCTAAGGTGCATCCTAAATACATAAAATCTTTAAAACAAATGTTTTCCTGAGGACTTAAATTGTAATCTAAGTTTAAAAAAATCTCATTTCTGAAAACTTGACAAGGTTTACAAAATAGAATTATATAGAAACATGTAAATAAATAAGGAATGTTTAGACCAAAAGCAAGCTTGGACAATTAAAAACAAGCAAAAATAAGGTATTGACTTGAAAATTGAGTATTTTAACCACAGCTGGTACAGAGAATTTGGAGTCTCTTGACGCTGGTTCATATCCCAGCTCTAAAATTAGTACTTGTGTGACTTTGGGCAAGTTACTTAACCTCTTTTGACCTCGGTTTCTTCAATTATAATATGAAGGGATAGGAGGGAATAATTTCTAAGGTTTCTTTTGACTCTAAATCTCTGACCCATTTTGTCAAATTATTAAAGTTTCACTTGAGAAAATACTGTTCAATCTGTAACATAGATTGTAAATATTAGGGAATTTGTCCAAATTCTTTGCATCAAGTGAGGGTGGATATTGATAAGTGGCTTAGCTACACTTTAAAAGGCTAAGAACTAGGACAATTATTTCATTCAAAGAAACTCTACCAATGAGGTTGGCACCTTCTCTGCAATTTATTGTCTTGGAAAATTGCCTGGAGCCCAGAGAGGTTAAGTGACTTTATACAGAGTCAAGACTTCAATGGAGAGTTTCCTTCTTCTGAGACCAGCCTACATAACTCCTCTGCTTTAAATATACAACTAAATAAAATGAAGCCAGTTTGTTTCTGCTCAAAACTACAGTTCTAAAGCATCATTAATCTATACCTAAGAGTCGTTTTTTCTTTGCATAAGTAATCACGTATTTACAAAAACAAAGTAAAAGTAAATACCCTGACATTAACTGCTCATGTTTCTATCTTTTCCAGTTACCATTTTCATCCTTTTTACTTTGTAAAGTAAATACAATACACACACATGCACACACATACACACGTACACACACAATACATACATATACACGTGCATATGTGCATATGAACATACATGTGATACCCATGTGTACAGACATGTACACATACATATATACACATACATACACATGAACATACCTGCATACATATATACACACATCCTGGGCATTCTTAAAATGCCTTCATTTTATTTCATGACCATTTTATTTCATGACCAAAAAAACCGAGGATATTTGGGAAATAAATAAAAAACGAAATAAAACTTTGAGTAAAGAGTAAGCATTAAATACAGGCTAGAAGTGTACTTTAGGGAGAAATAATGACAAAGATCTATGGCTTTGTGTTCTCCTGAATTAATGTGTTTCATTTTCAGAGCCTTCTCTGAAGTGTTGCACCTATAAACATGCAGCCCAAATTTGCATTTCATGGAGAGTATATAAAACAAATTAACCAGGAAATAAGAGAAGTTAAGAAAGAAGGTGGGGGGGGGGGGGGACAATAGTATGCCAAGCATCGATTCAGTGAAGGGCATTCATAGCCTTCCAAAACTTTGCAAATAGTGCCATCTTCAGGTGCTTACCAAAACCCTGAACTCATTTAAATAGCTACTCTCCTCTCTTCCAGGGTTACTCTTATTTTACCAGTACCTAACAAATTCCTTCTTTTTCATATTTCTCTGTTTTTAAGTGAAACTGTGGAATTTGGAATTCCACAGAGTGTGTAATATCCTCCTCTTCACAAACTATATGGTCCAAGTTTTGGCTTCATTTTAAGAATGCCCAGGATGTGTGTGTATATATGTATGCAGGTATGTTCATGTGTATGTATGTGTATATATGAATGTGTACATGTGTGTACACATGGGTATCGCATGCATGTTTATATGCACATATGCATGTGTATATGTGTGTATTGTGTGTGTACGTGTGTATGTGTGTGCATGTGTGTATTGTGTATCTGTATATGTATTTATATGTATGTGTGCACGTGTATATACACATATATGTATACGTATGTGTATATATATTTGTGTGCATGTGTGTGTATATATATATATACATATAATGAAAACAGAATGTTTTCAAAGAATCATCATAGTTTTGGAGCTGGAAAGGAGAAGTAATTCAACCCTTCCCTCCACTTACTTTACAGATGAGGAGACTGATGTCCAAAGAAGTTTAATTACTTGTTCAATATGACATTGGTAACGGAGGATGGGGGACAGTGATAGAGACTAGGAAAGAGTGTTGGAATGTGGACTTAATTCCTCTGGTTTCAAGTATGATATGGAGCAGAAAGCTTTGACTCTGGATTCAGGCCACCTAAATTCAACTCTTGCCTCTGTTTCTGCCTATCTGTGTGACTTTGGGCAAATCCCTTCAGTCCCCTGAGCCTCTCTCAGTTTCCTCATCTGAAAAATGGAAAAATTGGACTTTATAGTCTCTAAGTTCTTGTCCAGACCTATCCTATTATTTACTAGCTGACTGCTAATGTCCCTTCCACTCCTAAATCTATACTCACTGACTCCATATCCAACTTTCTTTCTTTTTCTTTCAATTTTTTAAACTTTACATTAGCAATTTAAGAATTTCTAATGATAACTGAATGGCGGCTAGGTGGAGAAGTGGATAGAGTGGATAGACTCATCTTCCTGATTTCAAATCCAGTCTCAGACACTTACTAACTGTGTAACCCTGGGCAAGTCACTTAAAACCCTGTTGGCCTCAGTACCCTCATCTGTAAAATGAGCTGATAAAGGAACTGGCAAACCACTCCGGGATCTTTGTCAAGAAAACCCCAAATGGGGTCACAAATAATTGAACTGATTTAAATGACTAAATGACAACAATGATAAATGAATATATTCTTAAACTCCTGTTTGGGACATATTGGGTACAGACAAGGGGCTCTTGTATTGAGATACTGCAAATCCTCCTGCCTCCCTTGTCAACCCTTACTAAAGCTAGAAAAAGCAAGCATGTTGTGGTTTGGATCTATGAGAAATGAAGAAGGATTAATACAGAATAATTGAAAAAAAATAGTTTA
This sequence comes from Bettongia penicillata ogilbyi, assembly GCA_023548195.1. Taxonomy (NCBI): domain Eukaryota; kingdom Metazoa; phylum Chordata; class Mammalia; order Diprotodontia; family Potoroidae; genus Bettongia; species Bettongia penicillata. Next base: position 6,714,306 of record JAJHZJ010000237.1, on the reverse strand, counting down.
GGTCTGTTACCCCCAGGGAACTATGAAGGACCTCTAGGCTCTATTTTGCACATTCTGGAAAGCTGAAAATTGGGAGAAGAGAGAAGTAAGTGGGCACAGTGAGTGGGGTGCATTTTAAAGAAAAAGATGATTCCAAAGTACTGATAGAAATGTGTCAGAGAGGAAAGAATGAAAAAGAAAGAAGAGGGACCCAGTTTCCACATTACTCACTCATAGATGAGGGGAGGCAGTGACATTAGGACAATTAGAACTTTTTGACCTGGTCAGCTGTAAACTCCAGGTGCAGCCTCAAAGGGATGGAAAGGAAGGATATTTTCAGGAAAGTAATTGAAAGACAAAGACAGAGTCACAAAGGAGAGGGGAGAGAGAGAGAGAGAGAGAGAGAGAGAGAGAGAGAGAGAGAGAGAGAGAGAGAGAGAGAGAGAGAGAGAGGAGGGAGGGAGGGAGGGAGGGAGAGAGAAGGAGAGAAGGGGGGGGAGAGGGAGAGAGAGAGAGGGAGAGAGAGAGGGAGAGGGGGAGATGGGGAGAGGGAGAGGGAGAGAGAGAGGGAGAGAGAGAATGTCTTTCACAGAAAAACTAAAAAGTATATAAAAAGATCTGAAGACTTGTTATGACTAAGAGTTTTTTCACCTGGGGAAAAATATAATTGGAATTAGGTGGTGTATAGTAGTGAGTAGAGCCCTAGGGGAGAGCGCATTATACAACCATGTGATCGCATCACAAAAAGGGGTAGTATGTCTCTCAAGGAGTTTGATCTTCACCCTTGTTGGGAGATGGGGGCAGGAGGACCCCACAAAAGGCACTTGATAGGAACAGGATTGAGTGAATGAGGCTATGGCCTGCGATGGTAAAGGACTAGAGGGAAGGGAACAGGAGAGGGGTTACCATAGGAAATAATTGGATTCTCCCAGAAAGGAAGCATGCCCACCTTCGCCAAGTGCTATGGGATAAAGGCCCATTCACTCCATGTTAATTAAAACTTGGGACATCTGGTAGATAATAGCTCTTTTTTACAGCTGTGTCCTGATCTAACCTGAAGTGACAATGAAATGCTATGTTAATTAATTAAAGCAAGACTTTGCCATATTTGCCTACTTGATGGTTATTCCTAATGATCACATAAAAAATCTTAGTGTTAACAGTGCCCACCACTACCAACTTAGGTGCCCCCTAGCCTTTCTAGCCCTACCAAGTTAAGGACAAAATGCTAATTGTTAAACATTAATGTTCTCCTACTAAAATAGTTCTTTTGTCACAAAAAGAAAAGGTTATTGGACCACATCAGACAAGAAATTATGCTATGAACACCTGATTCTAAAGCTCTCCTAATTCAGAATTCTACTTCAAGAGTGGGGGAACAGAAGCCTCCCTCTTTTTTCTCACCTTCCTATCCATAAATATCAGTCAAATGCTACTCCCTCCCCCACCCACCCAAACCTGACGGCACATAGAAAGACTGGAATTAGTCAAAGAGGAGAAGGAAAATTTTCTGAACTTACAGGCATGTAGCTAAATGACTGAATTAGAGAAATATTTCTAGAATGTCTGCCAGCCTCTGTTGCTGTCTACTAATGCTACTCATTCTTCTCATGACTTTTCCAGTCCCTGGGTCTCACTGGCCTCCAAAATCTAAGCATGGCATCCTTGGAATGGATATAACTGAGAGCAGATAAGGGGACAGTCATGAAAAACTCCATTTGTCAAGAAAGTGTTTGATTTCCTTGACATCTGACTCCCATCCAGGGACTTGTTTCCTATTCCAGAGAATGAAGACATTTTTAAATGGTCACTGAGAAACTTAGAAAAAAAGTAGTTGCAAATACTATTAAGCTTTATTTATCCCGATGTCCTCCTTGTAGGATGTAAGCTCCTTGAGGGTAAAGACTATTTCATCTCTGGCCTGTTGCAATTCATAGCACATAGTAGGTGCTTAATATATATGTGTTGAATTGAATGCATTGTTCCAAGTAATGTCACCTATGCAGAAAACAAAAAGGCTTTCAGGGCAATGAAGATATAGTTGGCATCATGTGTCTACACCTTTTCCATGATGCTTCCTCCAAGCCTCAGTAACTATAGAATGGATCTGCCACAAAATTGGAAGTAGTGAAAATGCTTTGTGCTAGCTTTCAAAGTGTACAGAGTTGTTCCTGCTCTGTTGTCTCTTTTATTGAGCTCACAAGACAAGCTACATTCATAAATGACCACACTAAGCAATTGTCGATATCATGACCTAAATACAAAATGAGTTGCCTAGAAAATGATTTTCCCCAAAATGCTTTAGAATTTTCTGTTCTGGTAGGCTATAGGGTACAAGTAGTGACTTGTTTTCTGAGAAGCTTTGAGTAGTGTAGACACATTCCATGTGAGAAAATGTGGTCAAACATGGTCAAAAATAATCTTTTTATAGACATGATTCAGACTTAGATTAGTTATTAAGCAGACAATTTGTGGTATTACACCAAGATTTGGTGACGGTATGTAGAAAAACCCCACTTCTTCTGGGACAGTGTTATTTTGAACTTACAGCATTATTCTAAAGCAAGAGGTTCCTAAAGGGATAGCTAAATACCTAAAGGGTATTTGATACCTAAAGGGAATTCTATTTTTTGAGTTCTGTAGTCAATCAGCCATTGAAAGGTATTTTAAGATGCTCTGTCTTAAAGGACCATTAGACGCCTAGAACTCGAGCCTCTGATGTCATGGTCCTCTTTGAACACAAAGGACAAACACAACCTGTGAATAAACTGAGCTGCCTGAATGGGGACCCAATTAGCTGGGTACTTCAACTCATCCTCTCTCTTGACCTAACCCTCTTCCCTCCTTCTCCTTTCCAAAAGAAGGTAAATTCTGATGACCAGAAGTTGCCCAGTTAACTTAGGGTACACTGGCTAGACTTTTCTTTTTTTTTCTTCTTCTTCCTTCCTTTTCTTTTCTTTTTCTTCCTTCCTTCCTTCCTTCCTTCCTTTTTCTTTTTCTTTCTTTCTTTCTTTCTTTCTTTCTTTCTTCCTTCTTTCTTTCTTTCTTTCTTTCTTTCTTTCTTTCTTTCTTTCTTTCTTTCTTTCTTTCCTCCCCTAAAATCTTAGACCCAGGGTATTCTGAAGCCCATGGGTTCAACAGTAATGTGTCCCTGCCCAAACTTCACTCAGTGACTGTTTTGGGACCCTCTTGGCTTAGATTGAATGACAAGAGTAACAGCTTCTCTTCAAAACAACAAAGTGTGATTTATCTATTTTTTTTCTTTTCTATTATAGGGGCCATCCCCCTGACTACTTTATAAAGAGGCCTATTCACTGAACAGGCATTACCTCACTTTAAGTGAGTACCTGGAAAGTCCTTAGCCTAAAATGCCAAGGTCTCCCATTGCATCCTGGGTCATCTCCAGTCGTCCTGGTGAGTATCTGGTCACTGGACCCAGATGGTTCAGGAGGAGAAAGTGAGGCTGGTGACCTTGAACAGCCCTCCTCACTCAAAACAAAGTCAAGTGCAAGTCACGTCATCATTTCTCTGATGTTGTGGTCCTCTTTGAAAACACAGAACAAACATAATGACCCGCTCTTCAAACATTCCACATACGTAAAATCCAGGATAGTCTGTGGGCAGAAAGACTCATCACCACCAAGAAATACCTTCCCCATTTGTCTATCTCCTCTCTCCCTTCCCTAGGTAAGAGACAATTTCTTCCAATGAGTTGTGGATCACCAGGACTTATCATCTGTCCTGCCACTTCCTCCCAAGGTCTTTTGCACCTTATTACCTCTCTAACCCATAGAACTCCCCCATTGCTATCTGACTCACTAGTGCCTTTGCATTTTCCTCTCTACTGCAAGTATAAGACTTCCAGGCTTTTCCTACAGTGTAACTCTTCTGTGTTCTTTGCATTTTGTCTCTCTCCAAACAGTCTGAGCTCCTTGAGAAAGGGACTTTCTAGCTTTTTTCTAAAGGTATCTCCCAAAGTTAGCACAACACTTAGCACATAAAAAAACAATTCCTATATGCTTTATGACTCATTCATTCATTTGTTCATTAATTCACTGAAATACAGACGTTGGTTTGCATTATAAGATAGACTGTCTTACAGCATTTTAGACAAACAAGTAGAAAACAATACATTTACTTATGTGTGTATACATACATATATAGGTATATGTGCCTACATACATCTATATGTGTATATGTAAATACATTATTTATATATTTATACATATTACATATATATGCATATACATATACATATCCATAATAGCAGCTGATATTTGATGCTTTTTTAAGACTTACAAATCATTAACTATATATTCTTGTTTTTCCTTCACTACAAATATGGGTATTATTATTAATTTTCTCCATTTTTCTCCAGATAAGGAAAATTGAAAGACAAAGTTTGAGTGATTTCCACAAAACCACTGTTAACATGGGCTCTGTAGATGATATTCCAACCCATTGAATATGTTAGAACTTTTCTTCTTTACAGGGAGGAGGACAGTGGTGCACCCAAAAACAAGGCAATCAGGACTTCTGAGGCTCAGAACTGCTTGACATACCAATGATCCTTTGCAAGTGAACTCTAGCCAAATTTGGAGATGTCTCCAGCTGCCAGAAACCACAGAGTCAGCCTTGACCAGCTCAGAAACAGCCTTAAGCAGCAGCTGCCAATGCGAGACCTTGCTTTGGACTTTCTAAACATCTTGCTCCCTGGCTTATTGTGTCTACAGATGTCTACTCCCCTAACCCCCACTCCCCGCCTGAGAGCCTCTAGAAACTATTAATATCTCACCCTTTTGAGCAGCTGAGAACTTTCTCCCTCCCTTTCTGCTCCCTTGCGAGCTTTTCTCTCCCTTACAAGTTCTTCTTAGACGATAAATGCTTTTGTAATCTGTGATCAGACTCTGGCTCAATTCTAACTTTTGTAATCTGTGATCAGACTCTGGTCCCTTCCGGACCTGGGAGTGGTATCTTCCTTTAACACTACCCAACTAGCAAGTATCTGTCTGTCCCAACTCCATCTCCATTACTATCCACTTTTGCCACACTGATTATTCCAGAGCAAATACCTTTTTGAAATATTTTATGTGTCCTAAATGCCTACAGGAGTTTATTCAGGATTTTCTCATATACAATTTAGCTTTTTCACTAGTCACTTCTTTCAATTCAACAAATATTTTTTAAGCCCCTACTGTGCAGAGTACTGTGCTAAGTTCTGGGAAAGATTTCTATTTTAGATCAGACATGATCAGTGTCTCAATAGAACTTAAAGTACTTTTCAAATTCCACCTTCTCCATGAAACCTTCCTTTGTCTCCCCATGGGCTCTTTTCTACCCCAATCCCTCTCATATCTGTCCCCTCAAAAAAATAAACTTTCATAAATGCATTAGTGTTTTGTGAGACTTGAAGAAGAAAATAACCTTCATGGTTATAAAGAAAAACTTTATGGAGAAGGTAGCATTTGAATTAATGAATGGTAAGGAATTTCAGCCAGCAAATAAAGGGAAAGAGGGTATTCTAGCATTAAGGAAAAGTCTAAACAAAGGAAGTCATCAAAGGAGGAAGACTCAGAACATTATTCAGGAGCATAAACTACCCCAGTTTGGTTGGAACCTACACTGACAGAAGAGAAATAATACAATTCATTTTATTGTATTTCTATTCTAAACTTGATAAACATCCAATAAAATGGATACATCCACATACAAGGCAGAACATTTATCGCAGTGTATGGCACATAATAGGGGCTTAATAAATGGTTATTGATTGGTTAAACAGAAAATGAAGGTTGTACATGAAACTGCAGATCTTGATTATTTTAGACAGCTTGATTTCTTTTTAAGTCCATCTTTCAACCTGTAACTTTCAAAGCTCTCCTGCAATTCATAGTAATATAAGATAAACCTAGAAAAGTGGCATTGAGTCAGATTGTGGAGAGCCCTGAATGTAGGCAAAGGGATTTGAACTTTACCCAGTGTTCAGAGCCACTGAAGATCCTTATTCATTCATTTATTTGTTTGTTTTAATGAGAGGAGTGGAATCACAAGAGCTGTGCATTAAGAAAATTAGCCTGGCAGAGGTATAAAGCATAAGTATTGAAGCGGGAGAATGGAGAAGATTCATTAGGAAAACATGACAGGTTCTAGGGATGTGACTAAGGTAAAGGTGTGTGTGTGTTCATTCTTCATTGCCAAAGAAGACCATGCCATCAGAGAAATAATGACATGACTTGTACTTGATTTTGTTTTGAGTTAGGAAGGACTGTGCAAGTCACCAGCCTCACTTCTCCTCCAGAGCCATCTGAATCCAGTGACAAGATATTCATCAGGATGACTGGAGATGACCCAGGATGAGGCAATTGGGATTAAGGGACTTGACCAAGGTCACACAGTGAGTGTCAAGTGTCTGAAGTGAGAGTTGAACTCAGGTCCTCCTGACTCCTGCACTGGTGCTCTATCCACGGCACCACCTACCTGTCCTAAGGTAAAGATAAGAGTACAAGGGGAGGGGAGGACAGTCTAGAGAGCTATTGCTAAGGGAAAATCAGTAGAACTTAATAGCAAATCATCTAAGAGAAGCAAAGAAAGTGAAAAAATCAAGGAGTGGGGTAGAATAGTGTAATGGAAATTTTGCCAAGGACCTGAGTTCAAATTCCACTCATTATCTATTCAACCTTGGAAAAGTCTTTTCACCTCTCTGAGTCTCAGTTTCTCCACATGCACTGTGATAGAAATTAGATTAGATGGCCTCTAAGGCCTGTTGCAGTTGTAAATATGATCTTATAAAAGATAATATAAGGTTTTTAAGTACAAGCAACTTGGTGGCACCATTAACTAAAATAGAAAAATCAGAAAAAAGGATGTGAGTTGGAGAAAATGATAGTGAGTGAGGTTTATATATTTGTAAAGTTAAGTGACTTGGCTCTGAAGTAAGAAAACAGTTTAAACTCTACCTCTGATATTTACTACCTATGTGATCAAGGAAGCAAATCACAACCTACCTGGACCCTTTTTACTCATATGTAAAGCAAGGTATTGAACTAAGTGGATTCTGAGGTTGTTCTCATCTCTAGAGCTATGAACCTATCATCGTTGACTCAGCAGTGCCAATGGGACATTTAAGTGCGATGGAGAATCTCAAATATGGAAGAGAGTTCTGAACTGAAGACAGTGACTTGGGAGTTATACATATGCAATGACTGGAGCCATGCAAGTGAATGAGATTGCCAAGGAGAGATTATAGAGAAAAGGGGACCAAGGAAAGCACATAGGAGAACACTCAATTTAGGTGTTCCAGAAGAGGATGGGGGCATCCTTTGAGACAGTAGAATAGCTAGAAAAGTAAGAGGAAAATCAGAGCAGAATGGTATCTAGGAAACCAAAGGAGGTGCGAATATCAAGAAGAAGGAGTGACCACTCATATCAAATGGTTCCAAGAAGTTATGGCAGGGTAGAGAATAAAAGAAGGATTTGGTGACTAGGAAGTTACTGGTGATTTAGTGTGCTGCTGTAATGGCAGTATGAATTGAGGGGAAGGCATGGATTCAAAGACAGAAAATAAAAGGAATAACCATTTACATAGCACCACCTGTGTACCAAGAATTGTACCAAGTGCTTTTCACATATATCATCTCACTTGAACCTCACAATAACCCTGCAAGATAGGTGCTGGTTTTTTACCCTTATTTTACATTTAAGGAAATTGAGGAAGACAGAAGTTAAGTGATTTTCCTAGAGTTACAGAGCTAGTAAGTATCAGAGGCTAGATTGGTGAACTATGTTAAGGCAGTGTGATAATGAGACTCCATATGACTTTAGCATATTCACATTAGATTGTTGAGACTACAATCCATATTGCAAGGGATTTAGGAGAGACAGTAATAAAAACATGAGTTTTTGGAAGGGGATTTTTTCAGTGAATGGGAAAGAGAGAAATAGGATGGTAATTTAATAAGGTAGAAGGGATAAAATAAAACTATTTTAGAATTGTAAAAACCTGTGCATATTTGTAGGCAGATGAGAAGGACCTTGTTGTAAGAGAAAACAAAGTATAAGAGAACAGGGATAATTGTTTAAGTTAGACCCTAAAGACAGGAGAGGAAAGGATCAAGAATCCAGGTGGAGAGATTTGCTTTAGTGAAGAGAAAGGATGTCTCTTTCTTTGTGGCCAGAAAGGAGGGAAAGTAGGCAATTCTTTTGAAGAAAGTTTTGAGAATATGCATATGAAATTTAAAGTTCTTTTCAGATAGCTTCAGTCTTCTCAATTAACAGAAGAATAAGTCATCCGCTGTAAGCATGCCAAGTGTGTTCAAGACTATGCTGGTTTGTTGTCATAATAAAGAGGGCAAGACACTTGAACTGTATGGGTAGTACCTGGTACAGTACCAAGGAGAGCCCTTTTTCTCACACTGAGAGAGCTATATCCAGCAGATTCACCTTTCTTGAAGGAAAGAGAAAGAAACAGGCAAAAACATCCAACAGAATAGTGACATAGATGCAGAGATCTGGTCTTCCTGGGAGCCTTTGCCTGTGATTTTGTGCCTTCAATTAAGTTTTGTCTGTCAGTCCATGCTGTAAGTTGCTTAAGGTTTTGAAAATAGAAAACAGCAAAGCATTTGGTCATGATGAATTTATTGCATGATGTCAGAGACAGTGCTTTCTTTAGTACTTTCTGAAGAAGATGTGGGACCCTGATTAAGTTTTAAGAAGGTTCTTAAATTAACATTTCAGCCTATCACGTGTAGTTTGATCATTTTACTTCAATGTCATCATCCTTGAATACTCACAGAAACTTTGGAATTATTTTTCTCCAAGATCAAATTTTAGAAAAGATTCTATTATCATTTTATTAATTGCAAAAATAATATGATTCAGGAGCTAGCTGGGGAAGAAAATAGCAGGAGAGGAATATTTGAAACTCTAACAAAAAGAATTACATTGCCCATATGAATAGAATTTTGTAACAAACAGAATGATAGAGATGACAAGGCATAGAATTCAGAGGGCTTGGAATAAAGGTGACCTGCTTCTGCCAGATACCAGCTTCTAACCACGACCAGGGAGTTTAATTTTGAAGTGATACAAGTAACAGATCAATTACAGATGGTGTTGCCAATCTCTACCTGCAGGTGGAGTTTTCCATGTCAGTTTCCCACTCCAAGGAAATCATAGGTCCAGACGAAAGTAACAAGGGATAGGAAGCTTTAGGAAATGTTATGGGGAGTCTCATATGAGCAGATGCAGAGAGAAAGAAACAGACAAAAGAACACATGTCACAACACTCAGATAAAATATGGTGGTCAATGGTAGTACCAAATTATTGAAACTAAAGTGCATATATTTTCTGTTTCTAAAAGTGGAAAGTGACACACTGGTAGGGGCAATCACTCCATAAGATACCCTCATCTATTTTTCAGGTAAGTGTCTAGGGATTTGTTGGGATACTGATCAATTAACATGCACTAAGTGCCTACTATTAAATACCAGGCACTATCCAAGTCACCGGAAATAGAAGTATAAATAAGGAAATAATCTCTACTCTCAGGAAGCTTATATTTTATTGGAGAAACATACATATATACAGATAAAGAAATAACTATATATACAAAATAAATATAAAATTAATACAAGGTATTTAGGGAGAGAAAGCATTAGCAATTGAAGATATACAGAGATGCTTATGTGCATAAGTGTTTTGAGTAAGGCAGTACTTGAGCTGAGCCTTGAATAAAAGAGAATTATACAGATCAGAGGCACAGAGAAAGTGTATGCCAGGCATAGAGGAGAGCCAGTACAAGGCTCAGAGATAAGGAGAAACCTTTGTGCTTTAGGGAACAATGTGAAAGGCAGTTTGACTGGATTACAGAATACAGAAAATAGAGTAATGTATGAGTCGAGAAATAGTTGAGACAAGGTTCTGAAGGGTTTTCAAAGCTAACAGATATATATTTTATTCTGTGTCAATGGGAAAGTGGCAATGGGAAGCCACTGTAGTTTACCAATAGAGGAGTAAAATATTACACTTTAGGAAAATCACTTTGGCAGCTGTGTGTTGGATGTCTTGAGTGAAAGGACCATTGAGTGAAAGGACCACTGAATTTTAATTAAATTTTGAATTAAAATTTTAGTTGAGAGAAGAGTCTGATGTGAGTGAAACAGTTAATATTTAATAGGATTAGACCTTTGAAGTGTGAAAGAATGAGAAACTAATAATTATATGTAGGTTATGAACCTCAGAAATGGTGGTGGTGCTTCCTTGAGAAACAGGGAAAACTCAATTGAAATATATCCACTGGGTTAAAATAAAGTATATTTTATTTTCAATTCAACTAGCAATATAGTATTAATTTAAAACTACTTTTCTACTTTATAGAACTACAGCAGTTTTTCATAACATTTCATTTACAAATCATTGATTCTTAAGGTTTAAAAAAAAAGGTCATTTTTCACTGATGAAATAATGATCGAGTCCAGAAGGAATGTAACAGTGTTGTACCTCATCAAATAGTTTAATATAACTCTCCAGTAAACCTCTTCATTTTTCATCCCAACATGATGTTGTACCTTATTATTAGAGGTTGGTAAGTATGCTTATATCAATATACCTTTTTCATCCAAGTGAAATATGGAGAGGATTTTCTCCTCGTATCAGCTATTTTATTTGTTCCCATAAAGAAGAATCCTATTATTTATCACAGAAAATCACAGATAAAATTGGGTGGGGAGTGAAAAATACAAGAGAAGGCAATAATAATATGTTCTCTTTTATGTATCTATTATTTCCCCTAAACAAAAAATAGAAATACAGACATTAATGCAATCTCCAAATACACTGGCAGGTCACCAGATTTCTCTGGATGTAGCCTCTTAACTGTAAGCAACAGGCTTTTCTGAGATTAGATTTAGTCAGCATCATTAGCTAGGTGAAAAGTAAAACATAATTAATATAGAAAACAAGACTGACTCTACAGTATCTATAGAAACAATGCATTAATTTAAAATGTAGACAATGACTTTGAAACATAGGTGGAGGATTGAAGCCCTTTTTTAAGTTCAATTTTCATATCCTCAGCCTCATTTGATAACTATGTACTTCCAGAGCCAGGATAGTGTAATGGAAAGACAGTAAATGTTGAAGACATGGAGTTCAAGGTTTAAATCTTACTTTTAACTTACAGTGACTGCAGGATCATAGGCAAGTGACTTAAGTTCTAAGTGCCCTCAGGCAATTCTCTAATACTGTATATAGCAGAGTAGGTACCAATCTGCACTGGTAGAGGCAATTTCCTGTCTAGTTATGAAGCAAGTGCTCTTTGGCTACTCGTTATCCCAGGTAAGATTGCTAGGTCATCCCTTCAGAGTTCTAAAAGTATGATTGAGGAGGGTCTCTTCTCTACTTCCTTTGGCCAGAACCTCCATTTCATGTGAGTTTCTGCTAGGGGGATTAACATTCCAGTTCCGTTTAAACAATTTAAAAAATTAGGTTTTATGAAGCAATATGTGAATATTTAGAAGAACAAACATAAAAATATGCCCCCTCCCAACATCATAGTCCACACTGTTCCCTAGCACCATTCTACATATTGTCTTTCACACCAAGTTCATATCTAGATGAGGTATGATTGCTAGCCAGATGAGCCCTCCTTTCAGCTATTACGAGGCTATTTTAAAGTTTGTTCCTCACTCTTCAAGGCAGTGATGTGGGGCTATCTGCAAAACCTATTGTGGATTCAACTCCTGACCTAAATCACGTCAGGTGAAGATAGCTGGAGGGCCAGAGATCGCTGATCTTAGAGCACTTTAAACACTGACCATACACCATTGATCAAAGAGTCATACCAAGGGAAAATCTGCAACATTTTGAAGGCACCCCCAGATATGGTTGAGCAACCTAAGTTAATCAAAGAGTCTACTCATTTCCATGCAGTTAGTAGACCAGAACTGGGAAAGGACAGAGGGTAGGGAAAATAAGCATTTATATGGGACCTACTATGTTTCAGGCACTATGCTAAGTGCTTTACAAATATGATCTCATTTGAACAGTTAGAGAATGTCTTATATCTTTCCAAGGTGCTCCCATTAACACATCACAACTCTCTTGGAAGCAGGCTGTCCAACTTGGGGGCTGGGCTCATCAACTACTCTCTGGTTACATACATTACCTGCCCATGAAGAAAACAATGTTGAGCGAGTGGTCACAGAAATTACCAGTAAAGAAAAAGTTACTTCAAAAGTACAAAATAAAAGATGTAACTTTTCTATGATGAAAAAGCACCTTGAAATTTTGTTCTTATTTATTGTGCCTTATGGAAGCAAATATTGAAGGAAATAGATGGAAATATCAGTTCAACTAAGAAGAAGAAAAATTCTCCATAAATCACGGTTGTACAATATTTGGAGAAAAGCACCTAAATGGAATCAGAAGACTTGTGTTCTAGACTCTGGTCATCTCTTGAGAAAGTCAATTTAAGTAGAGAGTATTTTTGTTCAGATAAGGAGCAGACTAGCTCATGTGTCAGACTTGAATAGAAATTAATCTCTCTGAGCCAGCATTGACTTAGAAAACCACACATTATCATTATCTATGTTGTATTGTATTTTTATTTACTTTGTTAAACATTTTCCAATTGTACTTTAATCTGATTGGATCCCATTCAGGAAGTTTGCAGGGTCTTAAAGTCTACATGTGAACTAGATAGCTCCTGAGGTCCCTTCCAATTCTGAGGTTCTGGAATTCAGTGATGTTTTTTCTTCATCTCTAAACTGAAGTGGGTTCTATATGTTTTCCAGGTAATATCACTGCATAGTTCTATAATGCGAAAATGGAAATGACAAAATGAATTAAAAATTCTAGCTCATAGTAGCTTATCATTATTTACAGCACTCTACATGTCACAAAATGCTTTCTTTGCAACAGTCTCAGATAGCTATTTGCAAGCATTAATATTTCCAAGTTTAACTGACCTGTCCACACTCAGTCACATTGCTAGTAGGCAGTGAAGTCAGAACTCAAACCTTGGTCTTCTCACCCCAAGTCAAATTCAATGTTCTTTAGTACCATACCACAATGGTTTTGTTTATATATTATATTATGTTACGTATACATATTTTTTTTAAAAAATCAGTGTGGTGTAGTGTTATACTATACATGCACATGCACACATCTACAATAGTAGTTGTCTTAAAAGCAGGCACACATTTAGAAATACATTTGTCTTTATACTGCCAATGCAATACCTACAACAGCCACTATGGATGTGCAAGCATACTTCCAGAGTAAATTCACAAAACATAAAGTCTCTTCCTCAAAGACAAAACCAAGGCATTTAATCAGATGCCAGAAACCAAAATTCATCAGAGTAACAATGAAATGTATACACATTATCAATGCAGGGAGCATGGCCATCCCCAAGCTTTCCCTCCACCAAGCCTCCCCACAAACAAGCTCCCTTAGGCAAAATTACTCCCTCTCTCACTCACACTAGCTACTCTGTTCTGCTTTGCCTGCTCTCTCTCTCTCTCTCTCTCTCTCTCTCTCTCTCTCTCTCTCTCTCTCTCTCTCTCTCTCTCTCTCTCTCTCTCCTCTGCCTCACTCTCTGCTGCATCTTTCCTTCTCCACCTGTTCTGCAAGCTCTGCCCATATTGACTCCATGTGATTCAAGCTTTGGACTGAGCCAAAATCCAAAGCAGGTCACAAGAGTCTATTAAGGGGTAGGGAAGATCTTCAAATTCCCTTACCATTCATTCATCTTTCATAACATTATAACATTCAGGGTGCCCTTCATTGAAAAAGAACCCCGGACAATCTTACTAAGTTTTCATTATTGGCTCATGTTTTTAAATTGTCCAAGATAATAGAGCAAGCTGATTTAAATGAAGGTAATAGTCAATAGGGAAAGGAGAAGCATGGCTGTCAGTAAAGAGCTGGCCTTCAAGCAAAGAAGATCTGGGGTCATCTTGCTCTGACACTGGCTGTTTGATCTTGAGTCAGTCAGTCAATGCTCTGGGCCATTCTCAAAAGACTGTAAATTTCAGAGAAAGAGTTCTGCCTTAGAAGTAGTTGCCTCATCAAGGAGTTCCCTATGCCAATGGCAGCCTAGGTCCAGGGATTTTCTACTGTCCTTATTCAATAGCATTCAGAAGTGGTTTAACAAAAGGAGAAGGGAAAGGAAGGGAAGGGAAGGGAAGGGAAGGGAAGGGAAGGGAAGGGAAGGGAAGGGAAGGGAAGGGAAGGGAAGGGAAGGGAAGGGAAGGGAAGGGAAGGGAAGGGAAGGAGAAGGGAAGGGAAGGGAAGGGAAGGGAAGGGAAGGGAAGGGAAGGGAAGGGAAGGGAAGGGAAGGGGAAGGGAAGGGAAGGGAAGGGAAGGGAAGGGAAGGGAAGGGAAGGGAAGGGAAGTAAATGGGAATGAGCCTGCATTAAGCACCCAGTATAGCTAAGCTACTATGTACAATATTTACAAATATTAGCTCATTTGATCTAATGTGGTACAGAGACTCTGAATCTCATATTTTGCAAATGTAAAATGCTTTGTGTCCTAGATGGCCCTGGTGGGAAAATTCAGACCTGACATTTATCATTCCCACCAGAAAGAAGTATAGAATTCCATAACACTTGCTTATCCTATTCCCTAAAGCAAGTAAGTCCTGTTAGCATTTCATCCGTGGACAAGTTGTGGAAGGGGGGAATGGAGGGCTGGTAGACAGTCATTGCCATGAACTGGCTCCCTGCCTACTCAGATGTCCATGGAGATGTCAACAGCTATTCATTCATGGACACAAGCTCTCACCTCCATCCCTTACTTTTGATCCATAGCCAGGAATGTAAGAGGAAAAAGTGAGCATCTTCTATCCACAGCCAAACTCGTGACAGTCCAATCAGTCTGAAGCCTCTAGATCACTGTGAAGACAGGGTCCATAATCAGTTCTGCAGATAGGTTTAGGAAAATATCTGCCTGTAAAAGTGTTAGCTAGCACTCCTACTCCTAGAACTCTTTCCTGTCCGACCTCTCCTCTCCCTGATCAACTTTTAATGCCTACATATTCCTCAGCTAAAAGAAGGCAAATTTCAACTTACATCCCAACATCGAGTACACCATGGCTCCTGCCAGGAGCACACAGATAGATGCCCAATAATCTGACATATTCCAAATCCTTTAAAAGGAAAAGTTAAATCTAAATTTAAAAATTTTAAATGCATTGAAATTATTGTTGAGTACAATCTGTGGAGTACATTCACAAATTATGAATTAATAGCTAATAGAGTTATTTGGGAGAAACACTTATGGTCTATAAGCAAAATGGTCCTGGCAATGTGTTTACTAAGAGGAGAAAGATAATTGCACTGGGTGGTGAGGCCAAAGTTTTTTGGGATTTTCCTTAGCTCTCTCACCCACTATGAGACCCTCAAAAAAGTTCATTTCCCTTTTCTTTCTCACCATCTTGCTGCCAGTTATTTTACTGTCTGTATCAGCGAACAAGCTCTGGAGATTTTTGCCTTTTCACCTCTGGAACTCCTTGGCTGGGAAATCCCTTATTTTAGTTGGTGATCTCCTCATGTACTCACAACATCTGGATAGACTTCTGCCATGCATTATTTTACTCCAGACAGGTTGTGGCAGCTATGTGCAAAAACCAAATCCAATCAGCTCCTAAGAGCTGGCTGTTATATTTTCAGTGTGAATATTTACGTATCAGAAATAGGCAAGTGCTACAAATCAGAGCTCGATTTATTGTTGTATTCATTGTCTAGCCTTTAGAAAATGATGAAGAAAATGTTAATGAAAAAAACTTAAAAGTGTGTCATTAGTACATGGGGGGAAGGAGTGATGGATCAGTTGTTAAGCATTTACCACAATCTGTGGCTTAAGATACTGACAACAGGTATGACTAGACAGAGATCATGTCACAGGAGTGGACTCCATTTTGAATGTAGTACTTAGAGCATCAGTTTCCCCTTTAGCAAAATG